>OZ010796.1:57241348-58441348 GCA_963932465.1 Maratus speciosus | reverse complement strand
TACATACTTAAAATTCAATCAGATAATTTTTAAAACTGCAATTAATATTGGTTTCATATGGTGAAAGCTGTGTTTAAATAAGTATGTTAGGTAATGAATAATCACCTGTTTAATGTTTCCCATAGGTTAACATTCAATTTCATTATAGGTTACTGATTTAATCTTTGTAAGTGAACTGCCATCAAAAAACACATCAACACTTATCCTATTAAATCCTTGTCCATTCAAAGCATATGAATACCTATATGCATGTTGTTCTATATTAAAATTTTAAGGCTAGAAATAAATAAAATCTTAGAATATTTTAAATATATTGTCTTTTAAAGTTTAAAAAAGTAAATGGAACGTCATTACTGAAGTCCTTGAATTTGCTCTTATTGCTAGAGTTTAAAAATATTTAGAAGATTTCTGAATGTGTAAAGAACAAATCTGTATTTCTAGTTTTTCTTCATTTTAATAAAATATTTTGTTATTCATTAAAAATAGTTATATTCTTCTATTTTTTAAAACTGTATCCCCATTTTTTAATGTTTACTGTTTTCATTCTTAGTTTTAGATGTTTTCTGCGGGTAATTTTTGCAAATAAAACTGATTTTTTTCATTGTTTTATTTTACATTATGGTTGTTTATTCTAAAGGAAAGCAAAAAATGGAGTCTAAAATAACAATATAAAAAAATCAATCAAAATCGATATCAATCAAAATATCTAAAATCTAAAATATCAGTATTCAAAAATATGTATTGGAAATGGGGATTTACAATCTCGGGTTCCTGCTTTATTTTTATCCCGGACATCCCGGGATTATTTCTGCCAAATCCCATGATTTTCAGGATTGTCTTTTCTTTTTAATAGAACAATATTCAGCTGAAATTAAAAAAATATATTTATAGGCTTAAAATATAAAATAAAAAATATATTTACTTTTGAAAAAAATAATAAATTTTTATAAAATTTATATATCATTGAAAAAGAATATATATATATATATAAAGTACTTTTTACATATATTTCTAAGCTACTAAATCTTTTAATGTGGAAACTTTTGATTTGCAAACAGATGTAACTTGTGTAGGTATTAGCCAGGAAAAATGAAATCATGTGTTTATTTCGATTTTGCTGCATGTTTAGAAAATCTTTCACTTCGTAAGTCATTTTCGAATTAGAATAACTGATAGTACTGATGGAATACTGATAAGCATAGCAGATGATGATCATAAAGATGCTGAATCTTCCGAAAGTTTAGAATCAGGGTTTGTGTTGATTTCTCAAGACAAACAGGACTTTGCATACTCTGATGAATATATCAATGAACTTATTAAAAAAGTTCAGAAATTGGTAATTTATTTTAAACAATCTCCAACGAGGAATGCAGTACTTCAAAAGTATGTTAAATCTGAAAGAGAGAAAGAACTTTCCCTTCTTTTAGATTGCAAGACTAGATGGAAAAGCCTAGTAACTATGCTTGAACAATTTTATTCTTTGAAAAACAGCATACAGAAAGCTTTAACCTATTTAAAGCCTCAGACCTGCTTAGACGATTCAGATTTTCTACTTATAAACAAAATTGTTAATGTCTTCAAACCAATACATCTCACAGTAGAAGCACTCTGTCGTAGGGATTCTAATTTGTTAATTGCAGATGCAGCTTTAAAAATTCTTTTAAACGAATTGTTGGAGAAAAAAATCAAAACTTGCTTATAAAATGACACACACTAAAACTATGCATCATGGTGCGACAACGTATGGAATTATCATGTGTTTTAAATTACTTGCATAATGCTAAAGGAGAAGACCTGAGTACAGAAACTAGCAGTATATTTTCTATTCCTAATAAAACTGTTATTAAGAACCAGGTAAAAGCAATAATTGAAAGGCTGAATAGTGTTGACAATGAAAATTCTGAAGATACAGAAATAACGCACAGTGAGTCTACTGCGAAATGGTAATTGGATAACTGAACATATAAGGAAAAATTGCAAGAAGAAATAGAAAAAAAGCATGCTAACTGTAGAACCTAAAATACAAAAGCAAATGGATTCATCTATAAAAATTAGAAATGAGATGTCTCTTTTTGAGAGTGGAGGAATCCGCGGTCATTATTTAGAATTAGCTTATCAATATTTGCTGTCAATTCCTCCAGCGATTGTAGAAGCAGAAAGAGCATTTTCAGTAGCATGTTTTATTGCAAACAAAATTAGAAGTTGACTTGGAGATGATACTTTAGATGTCTTGTTATTTCTTAGATCATATTTTCAAATGAAAACAGATTAATTAAGAAACAGTGAACTATTTATTTTTTTTTTTTTTTTTCTTGCGATATGTAATTTTTTTTTGTTATGCAGCCTTTTCAAATTTTAACAACTATCTCTATTTAGAAATTTAAACTATACATCTATGTAATTTTTTTATTGTCATATGTGTGTGTAATAAGTTCTTTTATTTCAAGGAAAAAAAAAAAACTTTGTGCTAGGGAAAGTCTTGTGTTTGCGATATCCTAGAATTGTAATCTTTAAGTATGTGGTAATGAGAATAATTAAAACTTTAATTAGTGATATTATTTTTTTATATTGTAAATATTAAGCCATTCAAAACTCATTTAAAAGGAAATAAAAGAAATTATCTAGAATATGAAACATAGACATTTCATGTTTTTTGTTACATTGTCAAACATCAACAGCATATATATTTTTTAATTTTTAATTGTTGTTTTGATAATTAATTAAAGTCATACATTTTTAACTTGGTATATTTACAAATGTATGTTAGACTGTATTTTTTCTTTATCTTTTCTATAAAATTATTATATTTAGCTGTTGTAAAAATTGGTGGTATTAGAGAAATTCTAACTTTCATAATCCCGGAATTGGAAATTAGTCTCAGGATTGTAATCCTGAAAGTCGCTAGGTATTTTGAAAATTTCCCCAATCTAGCAACACTTCCAAGCTGTAAGGATTTTTGATAGTGTACTGTAATAGTTATTTTGTCTTACTGTTAAATATTTCTTTCCAGCCTACATTGGAACTGGTCAAGTTATGGGATGGGGTAATAAAGCAATTGAAATAAGGAATGTTGAGACTGGTCATCTGGATGGTGTTTTCATGCACAAAAAGGCTCAAAGGTTAAAGTTTTTATGTGAAAGAAATGAAAAGGTATGAGTCTTCTCTTCTATGTTCTTAAATCTGATCAAAATCAAATTAGATACTTTCTTAACTAAATTAGTATAAGTTTTCTTAGAATAGAGTTTAAGTATTTTTTATTAATTCAAACCATGGCTAAATATTATTTATGTTGTAAAGTCATAAAATTTTTAAATGTTTGATTTTTCTGAGCTTGAAATTAAAGGTAGTAATTAATAATAAATCTAAATGTCAATTATTGTCTGAAAGGTCTCAATAAGTTTGATTTAACCCTCATACTGCCCCCCCCCCCCCAGTGTACAAAAATTACAATAATGCATCCAACAACAGTTAAAATTCATTAGTTTTTATTCAATTCTTTTTAAATGTTTCTAGGCTTTTACAAATTTAGATCTAAAAAAAAAATTACAAACCAATTTCTTAATTTTATCACTTTTAGCTGGATTTTACTGTATTTGAACAAATTCTGTTTTTCCTGTCTGGCCTATTGGACTCATCTGGTAGGCAGTGTGTTAAAAGTATCACTTTTAATAATTTAAAAAACTTCATTTAAATATGTAATTGATATTTTTCATATAAAAATGCTTTTAGTGTTATTAGTGGTTAATAAAAAAAATAATGTAAAAATTATTAGTGTTTCAATAAAAAATGGTTTTGACCAATGTTCTGTATACTCAAAAGTAAGTTCTCTAACCTGGAAAAGATCTTCTGATTACTTTGATTCTTTAAATTTTGAAAAATAAGTTCTTTTTTATTTAATGAAAAAATTAAATTGGTGTCCTTAAAAAATGTTAAACCTAGTAAATATTACCTCTTTAAATGCATACTATATGCTAAATTTTCTACTTTAAGAGATAACAAATCGAATTTCCCTTTAACAAAATTTCTAGACAGTACAAAATCTAAAATCTGGAATCCTCCATTTCTCAGCGATTCTGAATTTCAGATCATTTGAAGATTTGTCAAAAAAATAAAAACCTCCTCCCCTTACACCGCAAATTAGTTTTGTGAATTGCAACATTTATAATATTAACAAAAATATAATACTAAAGCAGATATTTTAATAAAGGAATAAGTTTTTTAAAAAGGTAAAAGAAAAACTTTTATCACAATTGCAACAGATTTTACTTACAAAACTAATTTTTCTGCATGGTGTTTATATTAAACATGTCTGTTATTTTTATGCTGCTTCATCAATTTTGATATTTTGATAACTTTCTCCTTTTTTCTGCAAATAGAAATCAGCTCCTGCCCTTTAATGAAGTTTCATTGTTCTAAGCCATTGGTGATGTCCTTTAATTAATGAAATAAACACTTTTTCTAATAGTCTTTTCTTCATTACTGTTGCAGTCCTCCTCACCAATTCTCCCCATATTCGGTTTACCTTGGTTCAGCACCATGTCACAGATTTTACAGTCTGTTAGTTACTTAGCAATTAAAATTGAAAATCAGTTTCATTTTGGTCATCCATGAACAAAGTTGCTGGCCATACATAAAGTTTTTTCTGTTGCACCTTTTCATGCTTGTGCTACATTGCACATTTAATGTTAAACTGATTCGTGTAAACCTGCACATCTTCATTGTTGTTCACAAAGTTCAACATTCTGTTAAGAAAACCACCCCTTGTTACAGCATTTAAATGATCTTGGAATACCCATACCCGTGGGTTGCAAAAGAGAAGCGCAGTTTGGTGGTAAATATAAAATGCATGCATTTTCTCTTACAGGCAGATCAGTGGGGGGATGGGCAGAACAATTATCCAGAAAAAGAAATATTTTTACATAGTCTAAAAGACTGATGGCTCTGTAATGGACATATGCTACTCAAACAAAATGGTTTTGAAAACAATCTGTTGCAATTTCCCATCTAATCAAGACTCTTTTGTTGGACCTGTAATGCACAGGGAATGTTTTAACTCTGTGTAACACAATATTGATGAAATCTTAGTTTAACTGAAATTTTTAATATGCTTCAATACTCTTTTTGTCACCATATTTCAGTTTATTATTCTCTGAAAAATAGAGCACAATGTACCCAATTTAAATTGAAAGTGCAATAAAGCTAAGCTATAAATTAGTAGCTCATGATTTTGTTCATAAATATTTTTCAACATAAACTAATGCTCACTTAACTAATTGATCCTTATTCTGCAAACAGGAATATCTATAACTTTTTTTTATATATATAAAATTGTAAATCAATAAGTAATTCAAGTAAATTTTTCTGTGAAAAACTTGATATGATATGGCTGCATATATATTAACATTTTATGCATGAAAAAAAATATAACTGAAAATTCAGTTAAAACAGTGACAGATGTAAGTCATAGACAATTACTGTAGTTAATCTAATGCATTTTAAAGTGTAATCAGTTCCTCTTTTGCAAAATATATTAAAATAATATTGAAATATGTTGTTGCATTATAGATCTTAAAATAAAGCGCCCATTATTTTTAGAAAAATGAACGACATTCAAGAAAATCTATGCCATAGGAGGTTTTTAAAGGCAAAGCAGTGTAAGTCAGTAATTTTGAAAAATTGAATTAAGTGCATAGAAGATATCTTAGATATATCAATCTATACACAGGAATAATGGTACAAATGATAGTTCTATGAAATTTATAACTAGCACCTGACGATACTTTACCCAGTAGGAAATCCTTGTTTATGAACATTTGAGAAAAGGCAGTTGTACGACTCTGCCTTTTAAACAGCTCATATATTTCCAGTAATTGACACTTAAATAGAACTGCTGAGTAAAAAATTTTAAAAAATAGATGCAGCCATCAAAAAATTATATGAAAAAATAAAATTTGAAAATATTATCTAACAGCTTGTTTTGGTTTCATTTTCCTAGCCTGATTAGTTGCTGATCTATAAAGCCTTATCCTGCTGGGCACTTTGATGGGCAGTAAATATAGTCCAGTCAAAATAGGCGAAAAAAGGGAAACATAGCCAAAACTGGCAGAGAGCTGAAAATTTGCAAAATCCTTTGACATAATTCTAAATGAAATTCGTAATATCTTAATCGATCTGGCTGAAGCAAAAAAATTTTATTCAAGGTCAAAGGTCAAAGATAAAAAAAATTCATTTTTTGCAGATATCTGGTGAACGGCAGGTTTTATCGTAAAAAATAGTTGTTATAAAAATTGAAAATCTTGGAATTTTCTACAAAAATCTTTACACAGCCCCTCCCCCTCTCCTCCCGTTTGTGAGATATTGTGATTTCAAAAATTGTAAAAATCTAAAATCTTCATATTTTGCATAATATCTACAGTTTCTAAATGCAATGCATGTTATTAGCTGTTGAATGGAATAAATATAAGTAGATATAATAATGTGATAAGATTTTAACTGTCTCCGTGTACGTGCGTACCTTATCCAATACACTCGAGATAAGCTATGGCGTCAGCCTTCCCCTCCTTCCACTGAGAAATAGAAGCGTGCATCGTCACGTGGATCCTTATCTGAAATGTAATTCCCCTTCAAATGGACATGTATTTTTACCTTCTGGTTTGTTAGTGCGGAGATTATTCTGTTTTGTTTATGTAAAAATATGGAAGTATTAGTTTGTATATGTTTTTTAAAATGTTGTAAATTTGCTTTATTTGTAATAAACTTCTAGCAGAAAGTCAAATTGTTGTCGTTGAACGTGGTATGAAGACATTGATTGATAGTAGTATTGAGAGAACTCATGGAAATGTTCAGTATTTGGAAAATAAGCAATCTATTACCGTTCATGTTCAGTGCCGTAAAGTGTACACTCTGAAGAGTAATATTGCAGCAGCTAAAAGAGAACGAAATGTAGATGCAGGAAGTACTTCTACGTCCAGCCTGCCTCGTACTAGGGATCGATTAGATGAGTCAACTTTTTGCTTTAAAAATTTTTGTTTATTTTGTGGAAATGAAACTAATGAAGAAAATAAAAATAAAAATCTGAAAGATCATCGGTGCGTATTATATCGAGTGTTATTCGAGTTAAATGAAATTGTTATTTTATCTTTAAATAACAATTTCATTTAAAGATACTATCCTTGAGGTAGCTCAAAAATGTTCAGATAATGTAGCAAAAACTGTTCTTGTACGTGTAGGATGTGAATACCATTTAGTTACTGCTAAAGCTAAGTATCATGCTGATTACTTTCGTTCTTTCATGAAGCCTGCAACTGGAGGTAAAAGTGGACGCCCTGAAGATTATAATATTGCTTTAGCTATGGAAGAGATATATACATATATTGAAACTAATGAGGATTGTCAATTTTCATTGCAAGTATTGAAAAATGCTTGCAAGAATACAACACCTCTGGATGACAAAACGATAAAAAGGAAATTGAAGCTAAAGTATGGTAATAAAATTATAATAACAGAAAAAAGGGGAAGTTTAAGAATTATTTGTTTTATTGATACTCAATATGATGTGCTGAAGAAAGCTTGCTATGAAAATAAAAATCGCGATGAAAAGAAACAATGATTTTGGATTCTGAAGGCTGTGGCAGAAATTATTCATGAAGATATTCAATCTGCACCATTCGACAACAGTAATTATCCCCCACCCCGTCAAATATTTGAAAATATCAATAGTGACATTCTGAAATCTTTAACTTATTTTTGTAGCAAATAATTTAAAAAAATAAACGACATAAATTGGAGCATTTAAAACAAATATGTGCAACTGTCCATCATTGTACTATGGCTGCTATTCGCCCTAGATCATATTTCGAGATTACAATTAGGTATTTCAGTTTTCTTTCATCGACGATTTGGATCAAAACATCTCATACATTTTTTTCATCTTTTGGATTGTGAGCATCATATAATGATACAATGATGATGAGGCGGCAACTATTCTTAATCACCAGTCCCATATTTTACCACTAGAAACTGGGGCTTTAATTCAATATACTGCGGACAATGCTGATATAATTGTGTACACATATGTTCATAACACTGTCCACATAATGGGCATAATCCAAATCATTACTCTGAAATGTTCAGTTTTAGCCGATGAACCCTTACAATGAGTAAATGAAGTGCCTGCAGATAAGGATTTTGTGACAAAAGCCCATTGATGTGCCATTAATGGTATATCAAAATGATGTTGTAGTAGGATACAGTAAAATAACAGCTCAAAATTTTGCTTATGAAAGGAGTGCAACTGTTTCTTTGCTTCGGAAAGTAGATCCGAATGGCTTTATGGAAAATTAAGTGATTTATTATTGCCTGGTTGGAACGGTTATATTAAACTTTTAACAAGTAAAATGATGAATTTTGCAGTTTCGCGAATACTATTCCTACCATTTATTCATCAACCAGCGAGTAACTTCAACACTATATATACTACTTTACTATATGCCTAGTTTCATTTAATTATGTCGCATTTTTTGGAGCATTGGTTATATCATGCAAGGAAGTGGTATCAGAGAGGCACTTTCTTTAATTTATGCACCTAGTTCACTAGAAAAAATGCTCAAAGGTCATGCTTACGCCAGAGCAGTCAGAGCTCATACATTAGTTCATCTCACTTTAGCAGCAATAATATCTAAAAAACTTGCTATTGATGATAATATGCATGAAAATCTTAAGAATATGGTTGAAGATCTAATAAATAATACTATTTCATATGGTGGTATTGAAAATGGTGACGAAGATGTTAAATCATTACTTTATCAGTTTAATGAAAAACTAAAAGAATATGAAGTACAGCCAAACTTTGGATACCATATTTCCGTATGGTATCAATAGTAAAGGAGTTTATAAGAGCTGAACGTATGGGAGATTGGAAAGCACATTTGAATAGCGTTAAAGAAATGCTTCCTTACTTCCACGTATCAGGACATTTTCCTTACGCCAAATATGCTCACTTGTACCTCCAGGATATGCTACAATTAAAAAATTCGATTGATCCTAGTGTTTTTAGCAAGTTTACGCAAGGATTCTTCACCATTAGATGCTCTGAAAAATTAAATTGTGAAACTTCGACGGATATGATAATTGAGCAATCACTGATGAAATCAATGAAAACAAATGGGGGTTTTGCTCGAGGAAGAAGTACGCAAGAAAGTGTAATAAGTAAATGGGTTTATAGCATGCATGCAATGAATACTGTGTGCGAAGGATTGAAAGATCTTGCTAATGTTAAAATGGATACTACAGATCAGCATGTAGATGCAAGTGATTCATCCATGAAAAGAGATATTGCAGATGTTAAAAACTCTTCGAGTGGTTCTCATCACATGATCCTTTTCCTGAGGTTCAGAAAATAATGTCAATTGCAGGTGGAATCATTGGTGATGACAAAATAAATTGTCATAATGCTCATGAAATTGGAATTGCTTCTATGACTAATATCATTGGCAAAACGTTTAATAATATCAAGTTGAAACGCGCTGATAAAGTATTTCCCCTTTTAATGGTCAGTAGTGCTGTAAAAGTTCATGATGAGAAAGTACCCATAGATACTTTATTATTATTCCAAGGCATGAGCATTACTAAAGCTTTTAAAAATCAACTAGAGCAATTCTTCGAATATGAATTAGCTACTTATCCATTATCACTTTTTGATGAAATTGGAATGCGTAAAACACAAAAATTGGCCATTTACAAGTGCTTTCAATATGCAAATGTTGAATTTGATAATGCAGATGCAACTTTTATCATCGATGGAGGTTATCTTTTACATCGTGTTGTGTGGGATTGAGAAGAAACATTCAATGTTATTTTCGATAAATGTATTCATTATGTACATAAGTATTATGGTCACAATGTTATTATAGTATGTGACAGTTATGCTGATTATAAAAAAAAATATATAAAAGCTTCAATACAACATCACCCGGCTACTAAAATATCTTCTTCTGCTGATTCTTTTTGATCGATTTATGCCTGTTCCAACGAACCAACAACAATTCCTTGCTAATACTCATAACAAGACTCGGTTTATTTCAATGTTATGTGAAAAATTAAATGCTGCTGATATTTCTGTTAAACAAGCTGATAATGATGCTGACGTTCTTATAGTTGAAACAGCTATAGAACAGTCAAATATATGTACAACCATTGTTGTTGGTGAAGATGTCGATTTGTTAATCATATTAACTGCACGAACTTCTATTGATAAACAAGTTTATTTCTTGAAACCGGTAAAAGCTCAGATAGAAACAAAAATGTATTCGTCACAAAGTTTGGAGTTATATCCAAAGTGTAGAGATCATATATTATTTTTACATGCCATAACCGGTTGCGACACGACATCAACTCTCTTGAGAAAAGGTAAAACTCAAATATTTAAATTATTTGAAAAAAGTAAGGACTTAATGTGCTGCTCTGAAGTGTTTAAAAAAATCGACTCTTCTCTGGATATCATTATCACTAATGGAATTCGCTTTCTTCTTGTGATGTAAGAAGCTCCAAAAAACATTGATTCTATAGATAGCTATAGATATCTAAGTTTTGTGAAGTGTACATGGCACAATAAAATCGTACAGTTATCCTGTCTTTCATCAACATCTAGTGCTGCTCATCAACATTTGTACCGAGTTTTCTACCAAGTCCAAATATGGCTAGGTAATAAACTTGACCGTGAAAACTGGGGATAGGTACTGAACGCTAACGACTTGGAGACAATTAAAACTCTACTCTTGCCTGCAACAGAAATATTGCTCCATACCATTTTTTGTAATTGCACTAAGGGTTGCAATTTCAATTGCGGTTGCAAAAAAGTTGGTTTGTTCTGCTCATCAATGTGTAGCAACTGTCACAGCCAGTCTTGCTGTAATGTTGGCACAAATACAGCAGATGATGATGATGCTTCTGACATCAGTGAAGAAATACCAGATCCATCTGATCTCTTAGAGCAATGTACAGGAGTTCAGCAGCCAGAGGAAGAAGACAATGAAAATGCAAATCAAGAAATAGAATTCGCAGACGATTAATTAACAAGTAAGCTAAAATTATTAAAAGTATAAAGACCTTTTTTGCAGAAAATTTCAATTTTTATAATAACCTTTAATTTTTATAACAACTATGTTTATGATAAATCTTACCATTTAACAGATATCTGAAAATAAAACGAATTTTTTGTATCTTTGACCTTTGACCTCATAATATTTAATTTTATTATATCTACTTATATTTATTCCATTCAACAGCTAATAACATGCATTGCATTTAGAAAGTGTAGACATTATGCAAAATATGAAAATTTTAGATTTTTACAATTTTTGAAATTGCAATATCTCACAAACAGGGGGGGGGGGGGGGGACCTTTTTTGTAGAAAATTCCAAGATTTTCAATTTTTATAACAACTATTTTTATGATAAAACCTGATGTTTACCAGATATCTGGAAAAAACCAATTTTTTTTATCTTTGACCTTGAATAAAATTCTTTACTCCAGCGATATCGGTTAAGATTTTTTGAATTTCATTTAGAATGTCTTAAAGTTGTTTGCAAATTTTCAGCTATCCACCAGTTTTGGCCATGTTAATTGTCTATTTTGACTGGACTAATACGTGTGTTTTTAATGACTTTTAACCACTTCATGCTGTGTATTGTGTATGCATGACATATAGCGTGCCTACAATTCTTAATTTTTCCTATCAATATTTTCAAATAGTAGTTTATGACCTTATTTTAGTTTAGTTGCCTTATTTAATTGCAGAATATCTGCAATTAAATAAAGCAAAGATTTCTATTTGGAAGTACTGGAGCTAAAAAATAAAAATGTGTACAGAGCGCTTGTAGCAAAGGGGTTAATGAAATTGTGTGCAAGAGATTTCTTTTTTGTTGGAATATGAAGAAATAAAGTACTCACATAATTAGTATTTTTTTTCTGTATCATTAATAAAATAATTTTTTCTTTGATTTTAGGTATTTTTTTCATCTGCAAAAGGTGGTTCTGCTTGTCAAATATATTTTATGACTTTAAGTAAACCAGGCATGAACAACTGGTAGTGATTTGAGAAATTTAAGTGCTTCAAGTTTTACATGTAGCTGTCATTGTGTGTGTTTGTGAGAAAACAATTGTATTATATCGCTCAATGTATAACTTTTATGAGCAGTTTGCTACTTTTGTAAATATTAAAGCAATTTTTATTTATAAATATTGTGCTTGTTGAAAGTATTTTAACAAATTTATAAATAAGTTTTCATATCTCATTTAGTTTGTGTAATGTGCTCATGCATTTAAGTTGTAATAAAGTTACTGGCCTTCTCTTACTGCTGTTCTTATTTGTATATGAAAAGGAAGAAAATTTTAATGTTTAATTTTTTTTATTAATCTATCATAAAAAATCCTTCTTGAATAACAATATATAATCTTACTTTTTTCTCCTCACATGATTTCATTAACTTTTTGTGATTACTGCATTTTTTTCTTTCAACTATGCTTATATACAGGCAAAAACTGTAATGAGCTAATTTCCATGGTATTTAATGATTAACTACTTTCAAATAGAGAACAATATTGATTAATATGTTGCATAATTTCTTTTTCATACAGTGAAATTATTGAAATAGCTGTAAAACAGCCTAATGTAATTTAATTGAAGTGATTATAAAATTTTATGCTGTATGCCATTTTAAATTATTATATTTTAATTGTCTTGTAAGTTTAAGCATTTGATTGTGTTGTAGGTCTTTTATATTTTACTTATACTGAACACTGTAAATACAATGAAAAAAAACACATTATTTTTGATTTACTAGCTTAAGGGGGCTGGTCATTCAGCTTCTGATTTCCCCTCACTAATGTAAAGTCTATGGACATTTGGTGCATTCGTATATTTAAAATATCTCCTCGGGAAATTAATATTTTTAACTTCAATTTTTTGTGTATATTTCCTAAAAGATCTCTTTTTTTTCTTAGTTCTTGAAATATTTCTAAAATTTAGACTTAATTTTATAGGAAGTGTTAAAATCTTACTCACAGTTCGCCCGCTTTTAACACATAAAATATTAAATTCAGCATAGATTTTAGAAATATTTTGAAAACTAAGAAAAAAAGAGACATCCTTTAAGAAGAATACACAGAAAGATGTTAAAAATATGAATTTCCCGAGGAGATATTTTAAATATACAAATGCATCAAAAGTCCATAGACTTAACATTATGGAGGAGAATTCCGCAGTTGAGTGACCAGCCCCCTTAAGAATCTCTAAACTTCCTCAAAGAAAACTTCAAAATTTAAATTTAGTGGAATTAATTATAGTTATTGTGAGCATATTTTGCACTTGTGTAATTTCTTTTCCTGTGACAATTATTGCCATACTCGGTTTCCATATAAATGCATATATCATATACTATATAAAAATAACACAAAATATTACATGTTAAATTTTGCCGAACTCTAAGCTTGCACTCACCCAGTCAGATTTGAATGTGATGTTTCTACAGACCTTTTGTATATAATATATATACACTTACAACATGTTTTATTTATTTATATAGTTTTTATTAGATTTTACTTGATTCAATAAGTTGAAACATTTTGGTATAGGAATGTCTTTGAGTAGAAATTTAAACATGTATTATTCTACCATTAATTTACATATATATATATATATATATATATATTGCAGCAGCACTTGCATTTCCAGTTTCTTAGGGAATTTTTAATTTCACCTTCTATGAAGGGGTGCTGCTAATTTCATATTTTCTACTGTATCAATTGCACTTAAAAGAGTTCTCATTATGTTGTCTAAGTATTCATTATCTTTTGAGTGCATTCTTTGGTGATTTGTATATCTGTAATTTGATCCAGTTCCAGTCAACAGTCGTTGAAGCGCATCGGGCACTCGGGCCATAATAGCTGTAAATGTCAGAGTCAGTAAAACTGGCCACATCAATCCCCCAATAACACTTGTTCCAATAAACTGTTTTGATTGCTGTAGATTAGCATTTGACTGTGGATCAAGAATCACCGATAAAACTTCTTTTTCTAAAGGTTTACATAATGCATTTTCTATATACAATAATACTAAAACAACTGAAGCTGAAACATTCCTCACTAGTCTGCTTATCATATTTGCTTATGTTGTGTTCTTCTGTATATAACTTATGAACTGTACCTGCAATATAAGAAGTATATTTTACTGCAATATGAAATTTATTAAATTATTTTAAAATTTTATATTTATTAAAATTTTAGTTTTTCACTTTTGATTATTTAATAAATTGTATAAATTATGTAATTGTAATAATTTATTTTTTACTTACAAATTTCTTCAAGCAAGAAACATATTATACACTGAGTATTGTTCATTTTTTAATTTTATTTCACACCATTAAAAACTAGTTCATAAATCCTTTTTTTTTTACCTGTGAAATTGATCCTCATAAGAACCTTCACTAGTCAGTATAAAAAATTGCAATCTAATTTTAAATTCAAAGCAAGCATTCTTTCCAGTTTCTCATTTGCATTTCCTATAATTATTATTCTTTTCGTATAGGATATCTGAGTTTGAAGTTTTTTATCTATCTACTTCCCGTATATTCTGGCATATAACGTGCACTTTTGATACAAGAAAACTGGTCAAAAGTTACACGTGTTTGTTATACCTATGGTTATAAAAATGAAAGATTAAAAATTTTGAAAAAAAAAAAAATACAAACTAAGATTTCTAATTTAATGATCACACTTTTATTTGTAAACAATCATTTTCTCTGTCAAATTACATTTAAAGTAGTTATTACACTTTTACAATAATCTTTGTTTTTTTTTTTTTTTTTTTGCTATGTATTGTGTGAAAGTTTCTTTGCAAAGAAGGTGTGAATTATATGGACAATATATCTAAAAATAGAAAAATTAGATTATACACCAGAGTGCATTATGTGCCGAAATATGCTGTATCTTTATTTCTAGTTTTATTCTGGGAGCAAAAAATGAATTTCAGGAAAAAAAAATGCCCAATTCCTAAAAAAAATTTCAGACTGAATAAAAGTGTCTTCAGAGTGAAACTGCAGCCAAAATGCAAAAGAAAGTAGAAAGGTTAGACATCAACCTCAAATATCCTATTCATAAAAAATCATTTAAAAATATTGAAATGCAAGTAAAAAATTTGCAAAGAAAATCTCAATGACCTTTAAGGCTGTTCTTAACTGCTCTGCTAAACAAGCACAAAATGTTTTGACATATTTACAAATTCATTTTTTAACAGAAAGGTATAAAATTGGAAAGCCTGGCCATGGAAGCGATTTAAAATTGAACTGTTTTTTCCATTTTTTGATCAATCAATTACCTATTTAGTCCAGTCAAATTGTCAGGAAATAGGGCCAATAGACACAAAAATTCTGCTAGAAGATTTTATGTTTTTAAAGTGTTTATGAGGATGCTAATAACAGGAATTAATTGTTTTCCAACAAAATATTTCAAGGCTAAACTTTGTAGAGCCAAAAAACCACGAAATTTTCAGTTGTTTTTCAGTTTTTGGCCTATAACTCGAAAATTATAAAATTTTTGTGTACCATACTTAATTACAAAAAGAAAGAAAATTTAAATTCTCTACAAATTACATAATAAAAACGTTTTTCTATGCCCAATAATAAGCACGCTACGGCTTTTTGAAAACAACTTTTTTTTTCAATGTCACAGGAAGTGACTTATTTTTCACCTCCCATCCCCCCCCAAAAAAATTTTCCATCACTAACTGTGGAAATGAATTGTACTTATTGACGAGTAAGGAGTGATGAGATAATTAAGGAGGGAAATTTTAAGAAGGGTGGGTAGAAGTTAAGGTTGCTTAATTGTATGTTTTTCTTGTAAGTTGTATGATTTTTAGTGCTTTTTAGGTATAACGTGTACGTTTAAATGTGTCTGTATGACGATTTCTTCCGTTTTTCTACCACATCTTACTTTTGATAGTTTGAAAAGAAATCTTTCTAGTTTGCTTTAAAATTTCACCTTTTGCCAAAAATAAGTTATATACATATGCATCAAATGTAAAAATGGCTTGTTTCAGATCGGTAATACAAAAATCTTGGGAAAGTTGTATAATATTAACGCCGCATTTGCTGTAGCATTAGATCATGTAAACTTGACCTTATTATAGATTATAAATATACACATTATAAAATTTTTAATTTAGTATAATTTAGTATCTCCAGTTTAGATATTTTATTTGATGTATTATCACCCTTTATGCTTAACCCCTAATCATCGAGCCCAGGGCAATTTCTCTGTGAATGCATCGGGCGCGACGATCACAGGGTTAAATAAAAAGATTTATTTTTGTAGGGTGTCCATTGCTAAAATTTTCATGATCATCATTGAAATGTAGGATGGTCTGATTTATCTTTATTCTTACAATTCAATTAATTTTTCATTCATAATGGGGTATGACTGCAAAATTAAGAAATGTTAACAGAATAATGTAATACAAATATAGTTGGATAATAATGATTAAATCGATTAATTAATAGTAACCACATTTTTAAAAAAACTGTTAATGATAACATTACTGACATATTCAACATAGTTTAGTATAGTACGAAAAAGGACGATAGCACAATAAAACAAAAACTAGTGTCAATCAAAATCTTTCGTCACGGCGAATTTCTAGCCAAAGAAAGTAACAGGAATCGCTTCATTTTACTTCTTAAAACAGAGTTTCAAAATAACAGAATTCAAGCTGACCTGACAGAAGAAGACGCTGATGAAATGATTGTTACCTCAGCCATTTCAAGAGCCAAAGCCTTTGAAAGTGTAGTATCGTCAGAGAAGACAGTGGTTTTCTCGTGATCGTGACAAGCTTGGGATATCAACACAAAAATCTCTTTTTTCCAAAATCCAGGCAGAGGTAACATCGAAACCAAGTGGTTTTCAACCTTGTAATACAAATGCAATTACAACAATGTTCTTTTCACTCATGCAATCAGAGGATGCGATACAACATATGTTCTTTTTGGGCAAGGAAAGTTTTGTAACACTTTGAAAAAACATGATCAGCTTAAGGAAATAGCCGGTGTGTTCAATAAACCAGAGTCAACCCATCAAGAAATCAAGGCTGAAGAAAAATTCAATACTACACTATACAGCGGATGCATAGACACCACACAGGCATTGAACACCTTGATGTTCCTGTTATTTGCTAAATCTGCCACTAAAAGCAAACTTCATCTTGCAAGGCTACCACCAACGCAAGATTCTAAGCAGCATCATTTCCTCCGATGTTATTATCAGATACAAGCTTGGCTTGGAAACAACATCCCCTGAAAAATGGGGTTGGGTTCGCAGGTCTGATGGTCTCTTTCAGCCAGTTTAAATGTGGCAAAACCCAGCACCTGAATCCTTGCTGCATGTTGTCTCATGTACCTTATAAAAGGGTGCAGCAAGGCATGTTCTTGCCAAAAATCAGGACTCTAATATTCAGCAATTTGCAAAATCTGTAACGGGGTCAACTGCGAAAATGTGGTTGACATTATTTACCCAGAAGAAGAGGATGATGAAGCTGATGCCTCGGAAACCATCGACCAAACCAGCAGTGACTTTGACAATGACTTTGATAACCAGGTTGATGATGTCGCAACAAGCTCAAGGAATATCAAAGCTGTTGAACAACAAGCAAACTGCTCATTTTCTCCTCAAACTGAGGTTGACGGTCCAAACCTATCAACCCACAAGCATTACATACAGAAGTCACTAAATACATTAAAAATTTTACCGTAACTCTTACTTACATTCATGTAAATACCTATTATTAATGTTGTCCACTTAAGTTCTAAATACAAAAAAAAAAAAAAAAAAAAAAAAAAATTATGATGTAGTAAATTTTTTTTACAATGGTACCATTGTAATTAACCGTTATTGCTATCATGCAAAAACCTGTACTATAAACAAGTTACATTAAAGAGGATAAAATGAATAAACAATGATGTCAAATGTTGGTTTTTGAGATTTTCCACAAAGTTAGAAAAAAAGTGTATTTTTCAGAAAGCCATAGCGTGCTTAGTAATGAGTAGAAAAACGTTTTTATTATAAAATTTGTAGAGAATTTAATGCTCTTTCTTTTTATGATAAAGTATGGTACACAAAAATTTTATAATTTTCAAGTTATAGGCAAAAAACTGAAAAAAGTCCAAAACTTTCGCAGTTTTTTGGCTTCAAAAAGTTTAGTCTCGAGATATTTTATTGGAAAACAATTAATTCCTGTTATTAGCATCCCCATAAACACTTTAGAAACATAAAATCTTCTAGCAGAATTTTTGCATCTATTTTTGACAATTTGACTGGACTAATTGAGTTAAAAGGAATTTTGATCATGTGATAAACATGTTTTTCACCCGTTCTTGAGTCTCTTTCTTCCTTCGTGTGGAAATTCGGTTCAAAACGCCCACTTTGACATTATTTTCTAAAAAATCTATTGCATTTGCAAAAAAAACTGAAAAAACAGCTCAATTACATAGTTTCTGAACAACAACACCAGCTAGTTTCATGCGTTTTCGAACAAAAATGAATTGAAACTTATGTCAGAAAGTTCCTCTTTTGGATTTAAGAACACCCTTAAGGAATTCTTTTAAGCATCCCTTTTTAAGGAATCTTATATAAATCATTTCAGCAAAGCATTATAAATATTGATATGAAGAAATACTTTTTTTTGCATATGTATCTCTAATTTTTAGTGCTACCTTTAAAAAAATGGTTATGTAATACTGACTGACAACACAGAATCAAAAATTACATCTAGATTTTATTAAAGTAACTTGCAATAAAAATCATTTGAAAAAAATAATTTTAATTTAATATATTATATGGCATTGCCAATTAAATATAAATTTATTTTAACGTGTTTAGCTTCCAATGCAAATTTAAATTAGAACTCTTAATTCCAATATTTATAATAAACTTAATATGGTCTTTTTTAATATATGAAAATTTTGTGACATTCAAACATCGATAAATTTTATTTTCAGAGATAAATCTGAATATATACCCATATTTTCTTATGTAAGTTGTCATTTTAATTGGCCAAAGTGCAAAAAGAATTCAGAGGTTAACTTGATAATCTGATATAAAGTGAGACATCCAGGATTGTGGTTTATCACTGTAGAAATTGGTACATGATAACCATTGATCTTTTATTTATTGCCCACAAAATTTATCATTTCTAATATTTTGTTAAATAGTTGTAAAAATTATTTTCTATAACTTTTGTTATAAAACCACTATTTTATTTTTAGAAAAATCCTTGCTTTCAGAAAAAGCATTGCATTATTTCTCCCCCTTTTTTTTTATGAACACGTGATCCAATACTTTTATTTTCTAAAAAAAAAAAAAAATCATTCCCGAGTGAATTAAGGGGTTGACTAATATGCTGTGTACATCCAAAATACACCATTTCTGTGGTATGGATGACAGTGCCTCTCATCATCGAAAGTTTTGTCTAAGTAAATAAGTTCTAAATTTTTCTGTAGATTGTGCTGTACCTTCAAAAATTCAAGATAAACAGCTACAGGCTATTTATTTCGTGCAATCTACTGCCGTATTTTGATATATAGAATTAAATTGAGTAGTGTTTGGATCTAATTTGAACTACAAAAAGCACATACAATGAAATATGGTAGCAGATTGTTTAGTTTAAAATAAATGTTGTGGGTGTAAATAAAATGAGGTATGTAGCTGCATTTCTGAAAAATCTTATATTACTGACAAAGTTGTTGAGCAATTATTTAAAAGTTTCTTTTTATTAATCTTTGTGGTGGTGGCAGCTTTTGGCTACTTTTATTCTTATAAAGACGGGAGATTTGCAAGATCTGCTTGCTTCTTTTCTTTAGCTTTCAGCTGAAAGTGCCTTTGTGTTCAACAATAGTCAATGGGTGGCTTTGTCACACCAGGTGGAAAATAACTGAGAGGCAAAGGTGTGCTTGGTAGATATTTTAAACCTTTTCTGTCTTTTGAAGTAACAATGTGTTCTGGCAGATATTTGAACTAGCTGTTTTCTAAATGTTGAATGAATTTTGGAGGTTGACAGCTCTATGAAAATATCATGCTTGGATATTGAAAATTTATTATTTAAGACTGTTTTCTTATGAGCATAAGTTTGTCTTGCCAGTTAAATATAAAAAAATTTCTATTTAAACACATTTGGAATTAAGTCACTTCTTTTAGTTGCTCTGCTAAAGAGTTTAACAAATTTTATAATGCAGCTATACTTCTCTAAATATAGTTTCAAATTTACATTTACATTCCATTTATCTTTTTTCATATGTACAAAATAGTGTTTTCATTTACTAAAAATGGTTTTCACATGGATTACAGCTAACCTCTAAATACTTATTCTTTGAAGTGCTGTCATAATTTAGATTTTCTATTTAGTTTTTTGATTTATAATTATTTTTGCTGATTCTAAAATTGAAGTAAAATCTTCATTTTTTGGATTTTCAAATTCACATCAGGCAGTGTCCCATTAGTAGTCAAAAGGTATACAGCCTCTTCTAAAATAGGTGTCATGCCTAAAAGCAGTACAGTAAAACCCCTTTTATCTGAAACTCTTTTAACCAAAAACTCTCAGTTAACTGAAATGAATTTTTAAAGCGCTTTTTTTTTTTACTATCACATTCCTTGTGTAAAAGATCCATTTTGACATTTTTAAAATTATTTTTTATTTTTTTAAACTATCATAATCCTTGTGTGCAAGCTTTCTGAACTACGAGTACATATAAATATATTCGATCCCCTTTCTGAGAGTTCCTTTGAATTTAACTTGAGCTCCCATAAGCTGCGGAGTGGGATGAAGAAAACAAACAAATTAGCAATTCTGAAGCTTTTGAATCTCTTGCAAAAGGTTTGGCATGGCTGGAGCAGCAGAAATATTGGTGAACTAATAATAAACTACTATTTTAACATACAAATTGAATATTTCCAACTGAGTAAAAACTGCCCCGTCCAGGAATCAAACCCAGATCCTTGGCTTACAGGGCCAATGCTTTACCGTTTAAGCTAACTGGGCTGACAACCAATGAGCAAAAATCTGAGTGAAATGTGTTCACTGGTTGTCAGCCCAGCTAGCTTAAACGGTAAAACATTGGTCCTGTAAGCCAAGGATCTGGGTTCAATTCCCAACCAGGGTATTATTTGCTCAGTTGGAAATATTCAATTCAAACTAATAATATTTAAAAACTCTGTGATATAGTTTCAAAGTAAAGGCAATCAACTGTAACAAACAAAACATTTTTGTAAGCCCTTATGATATATATAAAAGGTACTTAATTCCAAAATTAAAATTCAGGGAATTTATTCTTGTTTATATTTTGCTATTGCTTTATTTTTATTAAGCACTTATTACTAAGCACTATCTTAAAATTGAAGCATTCTCAATTTCCCAAAAGATGATCGGTCCCAATTACTTTGGATAATCGAGGTGCTACTGTACTTTGTTTCTATACTTTTTGTAACTGGAAATATGTTTTTACCATCTGTTGTTTAAGAGTCACAAGACAGCTATTTTGAATTATCCACTACTGTTTGGTAGCCAAACTCTAATGATGAACAAAGTTTTGGCTGTTTATTTTTTACAGCAGGCACTTGACAACTAGGCCATTTGCCACAAGGAGGCCAGAAGTGATGGCCATTTTTTTAGGAACACCCAAAGGACAGCCATCGCTACTAGAGTTGATCTCACATTTAGAACCTTGATCAGGTGATGAGATCTTCACCTGACTAGGTACTTCCAGAGGTATAATTCATTGGGAACTTGGAGGACTTTGGCACCCACAATGGATTTTACATGCACCAGATGCCATTAGTATACATGGCTGGTTTTTAGCTTTCGCCGAGCCTCAAACCCTTGAATTTTTGGCTACATGCTTGGTACTTTGCCAACTGGCCCACTGCTACCTGCAATTCAGTTTTACCCATTACAAATAGACTATTTCATATTAACTTTCTCTTTACAAGTAAGGTTAATTCCAATATTCCAAGTTAAAAGCTGTGAAAAGCATAGAGCTGGAATTTATTTTGAAATATTTAAAATCATCACAAAAACTGAAAGAAGGAAGTGATCAGAAACAGAACTCTCAGCATGTGTCTTACAGCTTTTTGGTTCTCTTACTTTAAAGGAAAAAGTCTTTATAATAGTTGATGCTCATTTATTGATTTTAAGGGAATTACTGTATTTTAAAATGTATGATCTGCTAAGTTTACATCTTCTAAATCCTTCTCTATTAAAGTTAATCACCCTTTTCTGTAGAATATTTTGAACAGTTGTGTTAATTAAAATTTTTTGTTTAAAAACTCCTATTTATTTTTATCTGTAGTTTTCCATACTTCCAAATGGCCTATGCTGAAATATTTGAAGAAATAAACTTTTATGAGTAATCTAGATTAGGCCTGTCCAACCTATGAGCAAGCTCCTCAGCTAGTGACAATGAAGGGTATGATTAATTATTCACATGATTCAAAACATGCAACAATATCATTTCACTGTGTTGCACACATATCTTATGTGATGTGTAGTAATAGTCATTAGGCATGATTCAGAAATTCATTTTTCATGCAGCATGTCCCAAAGGGGATCTTGCATCATTAAACCCTATCCTTTCATGCAAGATCTTCATGTAAAAAAATTTAATAAATTTTGAATTGCTTATCGATTTTTAATATGTGTAAGTATAATGAATATACAGCATAAATTAATTTTGAGATGTCATTCATTAACAGCAGGTTTAATGAAGGAGCACCAACATAAAATAATGTAACACATTATAAAAAAGCCTGAAGATGATTTCAGCAAGAAAAGATATAGCACACTTATACCCTAAATTACTGGAAATTTCAACTGTAACTTCCTTGCTTGTCTGTATCATGCCAAAATTCACATGGGATTTTTTATACCTTCAAAATGCCCAAAGTTTGAAAAAGACACTTTACTAAAGTTTCAGTAGCACATACAATCTAAAGTATATGCTATTGCCTCTCAGTTTTTTTCATGCTGCAAGTAGGGTTATTTTCAAGCCTGAATAGAACACATAAAGAAAAGTTAAAATTTTAATGCAAAATTCAAGTTGAATAAAATAAATACAAGTCAGAACTGTTCTCATTTGCTTAAAGGTGCATATATATCATATTAAATGTGTTAAAAATCCATTAAAAGCTGTTCAGATCTTAAAAGTTTTAAAACCACAAACTCCGAATGTTTTCAACCAACACATCCGGCCATCTTCTGGAAAAAGTTTTACATAACTTTATTATTGCATAATTTGTTTCCGCATACTCTAAAAATTGTAAATATCAAAACTTTAAAAAATATTCCAAATAGTTTAACTTGTAGAGCCCTTCAAACACATGCACTTTAAATATGGCCAACCTGTACATATTTGTTTGAAGTAGTGGCTGATCCAGAAGTTCTGGGAGTTTTGAACTGTTAATAATTGGTAAACTATATACAATAGAATGATGCGGTTTTCACAGAAATGCTTAGAAACTTGTGGGATTTATTTTTTTTTTAATGAAAAAAAAAAAGGTAGTTGCATTTTTTGCCAACAGGTGCCACTGAAATGGATAATATAGTTTTGCTATAGTTTGATACAGCTTACTAAAAAGAAAGAATCGGTGTCCAAGGATTACAACTTTTCATAATGATGCCCATCACTTATAAGTTCTACCGTGAGATGATGTAAAACAGCCTGCACAACATTAAAGAGCAGTTCAGGGATATCTCTGAAACGTGATGGTGTATAGTATCTTTCAACTGGATCAATGACATAGGCCGATCTCTGCACATATGTGACTTCTTGTAGTGCCATAACCAAAAGTCACAAGGGTTAAGATCTGGAGACCTTGGAGGCCATTTGTGCTGAAAAGAACGACTCAGGACACGGGTATCTCCAATTGTAGTCCTCAGGATTGTCATGACAGGAGAAACGATGTGGGAAAGCGCTCCATCCTGCAGGAATGTTACAGAATGGAGCGATTTTCTCTCTTGCAAGTAATGGATGACTTTAACCTTTAAAAGCACTGCATATCTGTCACCTGTCATGGAACTATTTGCAATCTACCACCAGAAATTTCCTCCAAGAAAAAAGGGCCAATGATGAAAGAAGCTGTAAAGCTATACCACACTGCCAGTTTTAGGTCTTGAAGAGTTTTTTCCACCAATGCATGAGGGTTTTCTTTTGACCATATGCGACAATTCTGCATGTTCACGCTTCCACATAGTGAAAAGTGTGCCTCGCCTGTCCACAAAGCATTTGAAAGGCAGTCCACATCATTCTCCATTTTCACAAACACGCAATTAGGAAATTCCTGACATGCTACAAAATCAGTTCACTTTAATTCGTGCACATTCTGAATTTTATATGGATATCTCATGAGAATGGTTTTAGAGATCGCCATACACTTCCATAAGAAATTCCAGTTCGTCGTGAAATTGCATGTGCACTGCATTCACCATGTGCTGATGATGTCGATTAAGTATCAGCATTGAGTTTTATCTTATTTACGACTGCAACAGACATTTGGGGGTCTCTCATTTCTTTGACTATCTTCCAAGGAGCCCGTTTCTTCAAACCTTTTTATCATAGCCTTCAGATTTGTAATGATCATCAGACCTTTTCCAGTTTTAATTCCACACATTGTATGATAAGAATGCAAAACTAAACTTGCTGATTCATCCTTTTTGTAAAACAGCTTAACTAACAAAGCTTTGTCACGCAAAGAAAGCATGTCTACGCATAGCAGTCACACATGAAATTTTGTATCAAAATTCCTTTTAAATGCAATTTCTTTAACCTTCAAAAAAGCATTTGAACATAAACGACCCTTAAAGCGAAATCTGAGCATTATCTTAGGAAAGATGTTGCTCAATGAACTCATCTGCTTATATAACGCATGGTATAGATACTTTCGATGTGGTACAGCAGCATTACCTGTTGCTAAAAATTTTAGATACTTATTTCAAAAAATTCATTATAAACAAAAATCCCATACATTTCTGAGCATATATGTGAAAACAGCACTTTTCCAATGTACATAGTTTTCTAATTATTAACACTGACAAACTCCCGTAACTTTTGGATCCCACGATGTATAATGTTTTAATGGATTAGTTTTCTACCATTTCTGGTTCAAGCGTAAGCATGTTCAATTCGGGTTGATTTTAAGAAGAATTTTTGGGTCTGCTCTTAAATTCAATATGAAAGTTAAAAGCAGAAGTTCGGTGTGTTTCAGAAAAGTTCTCCTATCCAGAGGTAATACACAAAATTGAAAGGCAACATGTCACAAGTAAACAGGACGATATTCAGGTTTGGCAGATGGACTACTCAAAAGATGACTGAATGAATCGAAGCTTTTGGTTTGCTTTATTATTTAATAACTGGAGAAAATTGAGATCTGGATCCCATTCAATTTTGATGCAATCTCAAAAGCACGTAAATTTAGATATATTATGGACAATTGCAAACTGTGAGAGTCGGAAGTAGCATAGTTGGGACACCATGGGTGCTTCTGTGAAGTTTACTGTTTCGCGCAGGAAAAACAATCAAATCACTTTGCCATCTTGCTGCTCATAATAGATAAACATTACCTATAGCAAATGTATAAATTATTAAATATTAGAAATCAATATATTCATCATCACTTGGCCCCATATTAGGCCTTGCAGTTTGTCTTTAACAAAGCATAACTACTGAAAATATTTCTTTAAAAGTTTGCCACTTTACAAATTCATTACCTATGAATATGTCAGTGTACTGCTGAAGTCATTTCCTACTTGCTTAAACATTTAATAATTTATTCATCTTTGAAAGCACCTTCAAAAATTAATAAATTCAAGCCCATTTTCAAAAGCCTATATGGGGCATTCTCACAATCTTTTGACTTTCATATCCCTGAATAATAATTTTTTATTTAATACACTTTTTGGTGTTTTTTTTATTTCATATACTGGGGAACATCCCATTGCATGATTGCATAACAATATTAATGAGATAAATAAGTTTTGGACGATGTTGGGGGTCCAAATACCAGGAAAACGCCTATACCGTTCAGTGTCCCTGATGCTGATTTTTATGTTTGGAGATGTCTGTATAAAATTGTTTCAATAAAAGTAATTCGTTGTAATTTTTTTCTGAAACTGGAACAATTGTTTTATATAAATATGTAGCAAAAAATTAACCTGCACACATTTTTACGGTTGATATTATTTTTTAACTCTATTCCTGGGTTTTAGATTCCTTACCATCCCTCTTGCTAAACTTATACAGAAAATCACTTCAGATGCAGCCACATAATTTTTTTCAACTTTTTCTCATGCTGAAGTATGCTAGAAAAAGAATGGCTAGAATTCTTTGACAGGAAATTTACTGCAGAATTTAAATCAGCATTTAAATATCAATTTCAAGCATCGTGGCTTTATTGGTAGTCTTACCATCCCCAAGGTTTATTCCTGCACTTTTCGAAGTAAATATATATATTTTTTTAATTTAATCCAATGTAAATAACTGTTTCTAAAAATCAATGAACATTATGGCTATCACTTAGTCTTAACATAATTTGCTTAAAAATAGTGGTAATTTTCCTTACCATCCCCTTTTTTTCCATTACTGTCCCTTTTTTTCCTATACCATCCCCCCTTTTTTTCCTTCCGTCCCTTCTTTAACACCCCTTTAAGACAATGTTATACCAAAATATCGTACTAAAATACTACATTGTTATTATTTCTTATTTGAATGGCCTGTGGGTACTATACAAATTTATTATAAGTAAAAATTTAGAAGAAAATACAAAGTTATAGCGGTAAAATGGTAACGAAAATTAAACTCGCAAGTTTAGCTTAAACCTGAGTTAAATAAAAACATTTTCGCTGCTGACCATTTTTTCTTTATTTTGAATCATTAAGGCATTCGTCTACCAGATTAAAATGTTATTTTAGCAAGTTTAATTTCACCTGATTTTTATTCCCGAAAGTCAAAAGATTGTGAGAATGCCCCATATCTCAAATGGGAGACTTCTGATTTGATTACCTATAGTACCACTGGAAAGAAGATGTCTTAATTGACCAGAAAACTTTTTTCATTTTGCAAGGGTGATTGTGTTCCGGGTGTACCCCGGATTTCCGGGTTTTTCGTTCGATCCTTCTGGGTTTAATGAGATCGTTACGTTTAGTGGAAAATTCGGACACTAAAAAATATCGCTAATTTCGTCAAATGGTCGCCGGAAAAAATCAATTCCTCAATCGTCCGCTGAAAAAAATGGACAATTTCGTCAAAGGATTGCGGAAAAAACGCGAATTTCGTTAAAGAATCTCGAAATAAACACAAATTTCGTCAAAGGATCGCGAAAAAAAGCGCAAATTTCACAAAGAATCATGATTTTCGTCAAAAGATTGCGGGAAAAACGGATATATCGTCAAAGGTACATGGGAAAAACAGAAATATCGTCAAAGGATTGCGGGGAAAGCAGAAATATCGTCAAAGGATCGCTGGAAAAACTCAAATTTCGTTAAAGGATCGCGAAAAAAAAAAAAACTTTCTTTAAAAAATCGCGAAAAAAAACGCGAATTTCGTCAAAGGACCGCAGAAAAAACATAATAAGAATCGCGGAAAAACCCGCAAATTTCACCAAAGGATCACGAAAAAATCGCGAATTTCGTCAAAGAATCTTGAAATAAAACAAATTTCGTCTAATGATCTCGAAATAAAACAAATTTCGTCTAACAATCGCGAGATAAACACAAATTTCGTCAAAGGATCGCGAAAAAAAGGGCAAAATTCGCAAAGGATCGCGAAAATCACGATTTTCGTCAAAAGATCACGTCCGAAGATCGCGGGAAAAACCGAAATGTCATCAAAGTATCGCGGTTAAAATGCAAATTTCATTAAAGGATCACGAAAAAAAAAATTCTTTAAAGAATAGCGGAAAAGCGTAATTTTCGTCAAAAGATTGCGGGAAAATACGCGATTTTCGTCAAAGGATCGCTGGAAAAACAGAAATATCGTCAAAGGATCGCAGAAAAAACGTAAATTTTGTTAAAGGATCATGGGGGAAAAAACGTGAATTTCTTTAAAGAGTTGCGAATAAAACGCACATTTCACTGAAAGATCGCAGAAAAACGAGAATTTCGGGAAAGAATTGCAGAAAAAACACATAATTAGAACCAGGAGTGATTCCCCCCCCCCCCTCCTCTGCTGTGATTTTTTTTTTTTTTTTTAACTCAGAATCACCCCTGGTATTGAGTCATCCATCTCAATCTCAGTACAAAAATGTCCAGAATTGCATATCTGTAATGTGTAATACCCAGGAAGAAAGCAGGAAAAAGCAATTTACCTTGTGTAAGAGCAAAGCTAAAGAAACAAAATTTCTATTTTTATTTATTTATTTTATTTTCTTCTCTAATACTTAGCCACTTAGAAGTAAAATTGGATTAGTTTTGACATGTTTTTACTGTTTTCAAAGAACTAGGTGTCATATATGGCGCATTAAATCTACTAATAGATCACATTCTTAACACATAATTTGTACTTGTTTCATGAGTATTTGGAATAAATTTATTTACAGATTATAGAATTCGAACTTTGCATATTTAGCAAGATAAATTGCACTCTCCATTTGATGAAGTCATTTAGATTTCAGTGAAATTAATGTAAGTTTACCAAATTATGATTTTTCTGCAATTGTATATTTCAAACAATAGCAGAAATATATCATCAGTTGTTATGTAAATTGATATTGGTATATTTTACGTCGATAATTTTCAGGGTTTTTCACTCTGAGTCACAATCACTTTTGGGTCTCTTTCTTATAAAGCTAAAAAAAAAAAAAAAAAAAAAAAAAAAATTCAATGTTCAAAACATTTATTTTGCATGAGATTCGCCTTTATATATGAATGTAAAATAAAGTCTGGATATATCGCTGCATTGTATGAAGCTAAAATTGTGGAACCAGTATCTACCAATACTAAAACGACTATCAACTATCTTATGAGCTCATTCCTAGTGATGAAATTTGGAAGTTATAGACCCTATCCCGATCAATATGAAATGTAGCGAAAAAAATGCCAGTTTCAAAAATATAGAGCATTCTTGATTTAGAATGAAATGTTGTCTTACATGTAAAAATAACTTTATTAGGAGCTCGGAAATATTATTTTTACAATAACTAATCATCGGCTTAAATATTCTTAATCATTTGTAGAAGTGTGGCATTATAAGGCAAGGCAGATGAAGGACACATTGAGCATTCTTAACTCTAGTTCCTTATTAAAATCATATGAAAAAACTGGTGGAACCAGGAAGAAAAGTAAAACTCAATCTAAAAAAGTTACAGTAAAAAAATGGCAAATAATTTCAGTTTAAAAAAGTACATCCAAAAATAATGGAACCAGATTATCTGCAAAGCTCATGAAATTACCCATATTTTTGTTGATAGCTGAAAATGTGGACTGAGCTTTACTGGTGCTTTACAATAAATTAGGGAAGTAAAGGTATTTTTAACACATTCCTAATTCCAATCATTCATAACCAGTTTAAAAATTTGGGTTCATAAGTATAGGTTAGAGGCTGATTTGTTAATTAGCTAAAACCTGAGGGGTCAGTTCAAGGTATGGGCCAAATTCCATTCCATGGGTCATTGATAAGCCTGAAATGTCAAAGCCCAAAGTAAACCCAAAACCCTAAACACGTACAATCCAACCATATACTATTTGTTTGGCTTAAGTCCATTGACATAAGGTTCCTTTTTTAGGTAGCTTTCATTACAAAAAGCTACCTATTGCAGCCGTTCGGAGGAAAGCGATTTCAAAAAATTTTGGTATATTTTCATCGATCATGACCCCCAGACCCCGAAACCACCCTCCGTTCAAAATTGATATATATATATATATATACATATATACATATATATATATATATTATATATATATATATATCTGACCTATGTCACACTGTAACTCTCGTATTTATGAACCGATTTGGATATAATTTGGTGTGTACATAGTACATACCAATGTCTCGACCGAGTTCGTTGGCCAGCTTCATCCGCCATTTTGTTTCAAAATGGCGGCCATTTAAAAATTTTAAAAAAATTTAAAATTTAAACTGTGGTACCAAAAAATTGAAAATGGAAAAATATTTTTTTCTTATGTATTTGACCTTTATACAAAGACTCCGTAGCAGTTTTTGTTTCGTCTATATCTTAAAAAATGGCTGAGTTATAGCATTTTGAATTTCTAGCAAAGCTGACATTTTGAACCGTCCTGAATTTTGTCACGCGATAAAAGGTGTATTTATGAACCGATTTGCATGAAACTTCGTTTGTACATAGTACATACCAATGTCTTGACCGAGTTCGTTGACCAGCTTCATCCGCCATCTTGTTTAAAAATGGCAGCCATTTAAATTTTTAAGAAAAATTTAAATTTGAAATGTGGTAGCAAAAAATTGAAAATTGAAAAAATATTTTTTCTTATGTGTTTGACCTTGATAAAAAGATTCGGGAGCAGTTTTTGTTTCGTCTATATCTTAAAAAATGGCTGAGATATAGCATTTTGAATTTCTAGCGTGGCTGACATTTTGAAACGTCCTGATATTTGCCACGTGATAACAGACGTATTTATGAACCAATTTGGATGTACCTTGGTGTGTACATAGTACATACAAATAACTCAACCGAGTTCGTTGACCAGCTTCATTCGCCATCTTGTTTCAAAATGGTGGCAATTAAAAAAAATTAAAAAAAAATTAAATTTAAAATGAGATACCAAAAAATTGAAAAATGAAAAAGATTTTTTTTGTATGTGTTTGACCTTAATACAAAGATTCCGGAACAGGTTTTGTTTCGTCTACATCTAAAAAAATGGCTGAGTTATAACATTTTGAATTTCTATTGTGGCTGACATTTTAAAATGACCTGATATTTGTCACGCGATAACAGGCGTATTTATGAACCGATTTGAATGTAACTTGGTCTGTAAATAGTACATACCAATGTCTCGACCGAGTTTGTTGGCCAGCTTCATTCGCCATCTTGTTTCAAAAGGGTTGCCATTTTTTAAAAAAAATGTAATTTAAAATTTAAAATGAGGTATTAAAAAATTGGAAAATGAAAAAGATTTTTTTATGTGTTTGGCCTTGATACAAAGATTCTGGAGCAGTTTTTGTTTCTGAAAATATGTTTTTTTGTTTATATCTTAAAAAGTGGTTGAATTATAGCACTTTGAATTTCTATCATGGCTAACACTTTGAAACGATCTTGTATTTGTCACGCGATACCACACGTATTCGCCTATTTCGATGGAAGAAGGCATGTGGATAGTATACATCAATATCTCGACCAAGTTCGCTGGCCAGCTTCATCAGCCATCTTGTTTCAAAATGGCGGCCATTAAATTAAAAAAAATTATATTTAAAGTGAGGTGCAAAAAAATTAGAAATTGAAAAAGGTTTCTTTCTTAAGTATTTGACCTTGATATAAGGATTCAGGAGCATTTTTTGTTTGTCTTTATCTTAAAAAAATGGCTTAGATATAGCAGTTTCAATTTCTAAAGTGGGTGACATTTTGAAAAATCTGATTTTTTGCCTGCGACAGCACTCGTATATATCAACCGATTCCGATATGAGTGAGCATGTGCACAGCAATTACTAAGGTCTCGACCAAGTTCACTGGTTAGCCTCATCTACCATGTTGTCTTAAAATGGCAGGCACTTTAAGAAATCGCCGAATTTGGCAGCCAAATATAAGTGACTTTAAATAAAAGCAGCTTGGATAAAGCTGACTAATTTCGCGAAATTCTCATTCATAATGATTTAGTATTGATAAAAATTAGTATTGAATCTCCTACATTCGGTTTCCACTTAATTGAGCTTCGTGTGTTTGAATAATATAAGTTGACTTTTTAAAAATAAGGAATATGAAAGCTACCTCTTCCTCCCGGCACTTTCCGGAAGGACTTTTAGTTTTTACAGTCATTACATGAAATAAAAATTATTACGTTAGATGTGTTATATCAGAAATGTTAATTCACGACAATTCCTCAACAACCTGACTATATTAATGTTATACTTAAAATATTACTTCATGGTTTATATTCTTTTAGCGTTGTGGAGCTTAGCGTGACTTGATGCAATCATATACACAATGCTGAGCCGGATAGAAATTTGTTTAGCACATAACCTCACATTCTGTTTACAATGCCCAGTAATCATTTTGAGTGGATAATATGATTCTGAATATAAGGCACCAGTAAAGCTCAGTCAATATTTTCAGCTATCAACAAAAATTTGGGTAATTTTATGAGCTTTACTGATAATCTGGTTCCATTATTTTCGGACCGGAACCTTCAAACTAAAACGCCTGTATGAGCTTTACAATAAATCTGGTTCCATTACTTTTCTACACACTTTTTTAGACTGAAATTATTTGCTAATTTTTTACTGCAACTTTTTTAGATCGAGCTTTTCTTTTTGGTTCCACCAGTTTTTCTGTATGATATCACAACTTTTTCTGATCCTTTCAGGAACTTGATCAACCAACCTCAACTAACCAATCAACCGCCCCAATTAACCAACAAATGACCTCAATCAATTTGCTCAACCAATAACTAACAGAAACATTGGTTCGCCAGTGTATGCCAAGAGCTCTGGTAACCCCATACTTATTGCTAACCAACAGATTGACCTGTACTTTGTCCTATACAGGGCCGCCCAACAGTCTATTCCTTAGCCTACGTTTTATGCATAGTGTGATCCCTTGAATTTTCTGCTATGCACCTATGCTCCTCTGGCTTAAGGGTCTATGCAGCAACCTATGTCAACCCCTCAAACACCTGCAAAAAGCTGGGGTCATAAGGAATGAATTAAAACTGCGCATAAACTATAAAAAGGGAATTTTTCTGATTTTGGAACTTAATGGGGATTTAAAATTCAAAAGTCTGAAAACGACTTAATGCCGAAAAATACAACATAAACTATACAGACGAATATTGCACAAAATATACAACGCAAACTATAAAGACGAATATAATACAAAATGCAAGTTAAACTATACAGACAGCATTGTTGCCTAGTATCTGTAGTTAAACTATACAGACAGCATTGTTCTTTGGTATCTGTAGTTAAACTTTAATTTACAAGTGTAAAATTGAAAAAAAAAAAAGCAGCAGTTTAATAAGTAAATTTAATTATATAAATCCTATACAAATATGTAGTATAGAAACAACATCCAACAAGTCAATAGAGACTTTTATTCATCTTTCAATCAAGCAATCTCACAGACTACTAACAGTAGTTATACGACAATTTTTGTCACAGCACTTAAGGGTTAAAATGGAAACTACATAACTTAATTGTTTTACGCAAGTGTGCTATCATTAATTCGGGTTTATTCAACCCGGATTATATTAACAATTTTATTAGGGCTCAGCGGGTACATTTTCTATATACCCTTACCCGGTAATACCCGCTTTTAAGTCGAGATTTTTTGCTTGTACCTCCGTTCATACCGCGTCTAAAAGTTTTTTTCCGTACAGGTTACGGATATATGCGGGTGTGAGTTTAGCTGCTCTTGGTAGGTAGAAACGGGTGTAAAAATTGGGGTTGGAACAGCTACATACCCTAAACTCGCCACTTTTTTACCCTGGTACGCTACATCCGACATTTTTTTTTATCCGCCCCAAGTAAAGACGTAAAAATTTAACATAATCACAGTGTTTCTTTCTTTTTTTTTTTTTTTATTAGTCTGCTAGACGAAGAATACAACTATTGCTGATTTTTGATTAGACATTTTAAGTAAGACATTTTCCTAAGGAAAATGTATATATTTTAATTTCATAATATATATAAGTGCCATCCGAAATAGAGTTTCGCTAAATGCTAGGCCATTTTTTTTCTTTCGTATTGTCGTATATTTTTCAGTTACATGCACCAAAGAAAATGCACATTCTCATTTATACAAAGCCAAGGTTTTTTCTATGATTGTATCAAAGTAACTTTATTTTTAGGTAGATTTCGTATGAAATACTACCTATTGGGATCGTTTCTATGTTGGAATTTCTGAAAAATTTTTGCAGATCTACACCGATCATGACTCCTAGAACCCAAAACCACCCTCAGTAAAAAACTTTATATATCTATCTATCTATCTATATATATATATATATATATATCACTTTCTTCTGGACACGATAACTTTCGTAATTCTACACAAATCTCTTCCAAACTGATACATAAAATCTCGTCAAGTTCGTTATTGGGCAAAATCGGACCAAGGGGATGGAAATAGGGAGGGGTTTTGTGAAAACAGAAAACCCCCCATAACTTCTTAATTTTTGTACATATCAAATCAGTTTAAAGTTTTTATTACTTCTAAAAATAGGGCCAAAATTTTATGTATCACAGATTTTTGATAAAGTTAAAAATGGGCTCAAGGGGCGCAAAAAATAGGGTTTTTGGGAGAAAAAAATTCATAACTTCGTCAATTCTCAAGATATCAATTCCAATTAATTTTATTATAAATCTCCATAATATTATCTACAACTTTTATATTCACATGTTTTTGATAGGACCAATTCGTACCGCAAAAAAAATTAAAAACGAAAACAAAAAGGGGATTTGAAGAAGTAAAAAATCCATAACTCCGTCAATTCAAAAGATATAAAAGCCCCATGAATTTATCATATATCTTCTTAATATTGTCTACAACATCTATATAGACAAGTTTTGGATAGGACCAATTCTTACAGCAAAAACAAATTAAAAATACATAGCGGTTGAAGAAAAAAATCATCTAAGTAAGGGTGTATTCAAATCCAAACTGCGTATTTTCTGACTCATTTTACAATTCATTTTTGCTCTCAAAGGCTTCCAATTGGTACGTTTTCTTACTCAGAAACTATATAATGTACCGTAAGGGTCGATGTTTTGATAGAGGCAGAATATATTTTTAAAAATGCTGTTAAAGTGGGCATTTTGAACCGAATTTCCCGAAGCGGATTGTGTTGGAAAAATCATTGCATTAAGGATGCACTCAAATCCAAACTGCTTATTTTCTGACTCATTTTTAAATTCATTTTTGCTCTCAAACGCACTTAATTGGTAGATTCGTTTATTCAGAAACTATATAATGTACCGCAATGATAGATTTTTTGATAGAGGCAGAATATATTTCAAAAAATGATGTCAAAATGGGCATTTTGAACGGAATTTCCCGAAGCAATTGTGTTATCACTTTCTTCTGGACACGATAACTTCCGCAATTCTGCACAAATCTCTTCCAAACTGATACATAAAATCAAGGGACATAAAATCTCGGTCAAGTTCGTTAATGGGCAAAATCGGACAAAGGGGATGGAAATAGGGAGGGGTTTTGTGAAAACCGAAAAAAACCCCATAACTTCTTAATTTTTGTACATATCAAACCAGTTTAAAGTTTTTATTACTTCTAAAAATAGCGCCAAAAATTCATGCATCACAGATTTTTGATAAAATTTAAAATAGGCTCAGGGGGCGCAAAAAATAGGGTTTTTGGGAGAAAAAAATGCCTTACTTCGTCAATTCTCAAGATATCAATTCCAATTAATATTATTATAAATCTCCTTAATATTATCTACAACTTTTATATTCACAAGTTTTTGATAGGACCAATTCGTACCGCAAAAAAAATTAAAAACGAAAACAAAAAGAGGGATTGAAGAAGTAAAAAATTCATAACTCCGTCAATTCAAAAGATATAAAATCAACATAAATTTATCATATATCTTCTTAATATTGTCTACAACATCTAGATAGACAAGTTTTGGATAGGACCAATTCTTACAGAAAAAACAAATTAAAAATACATAGCGGTTGAAAAAAGAAATCATCTAAGTAAGGGTGTATTCAAATCCAAACTGTCTATTTTCTTACTCATTTTTAAATCCATTTTTGCTCTCAAACGCATCCAATTGCTAGATTCTCTTATTCAGAAACTATATAATGTACAGTAATGATCGATTTTTTGATAGAGGTAGAATATATTTCAAAAAATGATGTCAAAGTGGGCATTTTGAATAGAATTTCCCGAACCGATTGTGTTAGAAACGAAAAATATTGCCCTACTGAGAAAATAATTGTTTATTAATCAAGTTTTAATTAATTGAAAGAAAAATAAAAACACAGGTCGCTTATAAATCTTTTCAAAAATCACGTCAGCATGTTTCATATATATATATATTTTTTATTAAAAATTAATCTGAAAATGTGCTAGAAAATTTCGTGTTGTTGAGTATGGAAAAATATTTTTTTAATATCGCCTTAACATGATTCTGATAAAACCATCTATTTTATAAAAAGGAAATAAAAACTCGTCAAAAGGAGACGAATAAAACTGATAAAGTGGATTTATATCTAATAATGATTTAGTTTTTGTTGGTGAAATTGGTATACTTAACTTCGAAATCTACCTCTGCCTGTAGGCCGGGCCGGCAGGGATTTTTTTTTTCTCATTGTCTTTTAACGATTTATGTGCAGGACTGCACACAGATCTGTTATTGTGATCGCACTATTATTGCTTTTTTTTTACCTGTAAGGTTGTAAGGCTTTCATGGTTAACATAAACAAAACCAGGTGGTTCTGCTAGTTACACAATAAAAATGACTCGGAAACGTTTCGTGTGCGCCAGTGGCACTAAAAGAAAGTTTGTTTTTTAAATTCATTCTTTAAATCTCGAAAACATATTAGTTTGGGGACATCCATAAGAAGTTGTTGAATATTTTCGTTCGTGGTTCTATTAAGTTTCCTAGATTAAGAAGTCTTTTTAAGTGCGTTCGTAATTATATAACTACGTAGCACCTATAGTCGTCGTTCGGTCCGTCTGTCTGTCCGTTCGTATATAACAGAGCAAAAACTATCCAACCGAATGGTCTGAAATTTTAAATATAGAATTGTTGCAAAATTTTGTCGAGTCATTTCAAATTTGATAAAAATCGGATGTATAGTTTAATGACAGGGACAGTCAGAAGTTTTCCGTTACATTAGGGCCAATGGGAAAAAATTATTTCAAGTGCATTTTAATGATGTTACATCCCTTCGAACAGAATGAAATGGATATGCCCTTATGAAGTGCACTAAAATATACATTCAGTACAATATGCGGTCATGCGGTGCAAAAAATGTTTCTAAAACTAGTTATAGTACGAACGCACCTCATTTTCCACGTTTGATGTGCAATTTCCAACTTGTTTTTTTAATACTGTATCTAAGTCTCATGTTCAGCTTTCTAACTGCCCATAGTAAACCATTGTTTTTGCCCAACGAATTACTTCTGCTTCTAAACGATTTTTGGGGTTCTCTACTTAAAAAGTAAAAAAATCACTCGTGTGTCTGTCTGTACGTCTGTCACAGCCGTTTTTCTTGTAAACTATGGACCGTGGAAAGTACAAATTTGGCAGAAGTGATAAAGTCTATTGACCCACATATGTATTCTCACCTTTGTTGTAAATGTGTTAACACCTAACAAAAGTGGTAGAAGTTTGCATTATACACACCAGCAGTATGCGCTTGACACCTCACATTTTTGGACTGTGATTATCAATTCATACGGTATCATCGATTGCTTGAGCAACATGTTTTTCCAAACCTTTTCGTGATGTTATCAGATTTCACACAAAACAAGGTACGTATCGTTGCAATTTCATTGCAATGTTTTTATTTTTCTTGAAATTATTACCTCCAACTCGGGTTCAGTTAGGATGAAACACCTTGTATTTGTGACTCAATAAGGGGTTTGCGACCCTAAGTTCCTTATGTGATTTTTTATCCTTGCTGTATGCTTGATTTGCCATGTCATTTTGTAAACATTTCTTTGAATCACCCTGTATTTGGGATAAACGTACAGGGCCCGACTAAGGCTATGGGGGGCCCCGGGGCAAGCATCATTCTGGGGGGCCCCCTTCTATGTATCTATAGAATTCTTTTGGAATAATGTGGAAGTGGCTAGTACTAAACTTCATACGTATTGTATGTATGCATAAATTTTGTACTTGGTACTGCTCCTATATGTAAACGGGATATCACAAAATGATGTTCACAACTTTGAAAAAATACCAGTAGGATAATAGCAGAAAAAATGATAGATTGGTTGACACGAGTATTTTTTTTAGCTTTGCTTATCTACGTACGTTATGAGATGTCTAAAAGAAAATGCCCCAAATTGATCATAATGAATGGTTTTAACTTGCCACATTGCGAAGAAAACATTAATAAAGAATTTCTTTTGAAAACAATAGAATACTAAGTTGTCATAATAAAATTTTAATCATTAGTTTTTTAATCATATAGTTTGTTTTTTGCATGGGTGCAGGGGGTACTGGAAGTAGAGAGAGGAAGGGGGACCGTACTTCTTTCTAAATGTTTGAAAATATAGGAATTTTGGTCACTTTTGGCTAATTTTAATCATTTGGCACCTTTTAATGAAATCCTGATTACTCTTAGGGGGCCCCCTAAGAAGGGGGGCCCAGGGCAGCTGCCCCGCATGCCCCTGCATAAGTCGGGCCCTGTAAACGTAAGGGGGCTAATTAAGTTACTTGAAAATAAAAATCCTTTTTTTAAATATCGTGTGGGTATCTTGTAAAAGCTCTCGTAACACCGAACTCAAAAATACATTTATTTTAATTTTATGTATTATAGTTTCAGAGATATCGTCGAAAATGTAATTCAAAAGTATGCCCCCCCCCCCCCCCTTCTCTAATTCCGAATCTACTGAAACTAAAATTATGAAAGAATTAGGGGTAGTAGAATTTTATTTAAACCTTGCAGGAAAACTATAGTGATTTCCCTAGGTCACATGGTTTTTGAGAAAATCGTATTTTTCTGTTACACACAAATTTCATTTTGCGGCCGCTCACCAAGGGAGTTGAGAGGCGGTCTAGATACCTATCGTCGCGGAAATATAAAAGGATTGTTGACAATGATTTTCGAAAAAAATTGTCTGTAATTAGCCGATATATTTTGTCCGTCTGCATACGGCCGGACAGGGCTGGACTCACTAACGAGCCCCAGCTTGTCAGGGAACATACCGGGAGAGACGTTAAGCTCTAAGGGGCAGGCCTAGCCGGCCCTGAGCAGTCTCTCTTAGGCTGCCTAACCTTTAAAGACGTGGACGGTTTGGACATATATAAAGACACGAGCGGCGTACCCTCTGCGCCATCGGCTTTTAAAGCCTAGTTAATAACTGATTATTCTTTTAGCAACGATTTTTGGGTGCGTTCGTAATTATATAAATACGTAGCACCTATAGTCGTCGTTCAGTCCGTCCGTCCATCTGTCCGTCTGTCCGTCCGTCCGTCTGTCCGCATGTAACAGAGCAAAAACTACCCAACCGAATGGTCTGAAATTTCAAATATATGATTGTTGCAAAATTTTGTCGAGCCATTTCAAATTTTATGAAAATCGGATGTATAGTTTAATTACAGGGACAGTCAAAAGTTTTTCTTTACATTACGGCCAATGGGAAAAATTATTGCAAGTGCATTTTAATGATATTAGAGCCTTCCGAATGATCTGAAATTTTAAAGATATAACTGTTGCAAAATTTTGTCGAGCCATTTCAAATTTTAGGAAAATCGGATGCATAGTTTAATTACAGGGACAGTCAAAAGTTTTTCTTTACATTACGGCCAATGGGAAAAATTATTGCAAGTGCATTTTAATGATATTACAGCCTTCCGAATGGTCTGAAATTTTAAAGATATAATTGTTGCAAAGTTTTGTTGAGCTATTTCAAATTTTAGGAAAATCGGATGTATAGTTTAATTACAGGGACAGTCGAAAGAGTTCCGTTACATTACGGGGAATGGGAAAAATTATTCCAAGTGCATTTTAATGATATTACAGCCTTCCGAATGGTCTGAAATTTTAAAGATATAATTGTTGCAAAGTTTTGTTGAGCTATTTCAAATTTTAGGAAAATCGGATGTATAGTTTAATTACAGGAACAGTCAAAAGTGTTCCGTTACATTACGGGGAATGGAAAAAAATTATTGGAAGTGCATTTTAATGATGTATCAGACTATGCGCTTTATGAAGTGCAAAAAAGTATACATTCAGTACAATATGGGGTGCAAAAAATAATTATAAAACTAGTTATAGTACGAACGCACCTCATTTGCCACGTTTGACGAGCAATTTCCAACTTGTTTATTATATTGCAGTTATTAATTAATATATTTATTGTACGGAACCCTCCGTGCGCGAGTAATACTCGCACTTGACCGATATTATTTCATTGTTAACGCTTTGAGGTCTAAGCTCGATTGTCTCTAGGGTTGTCGTTTTCAGGGAAGCGAACTAACAAGGAAGATCTCCATACGGGCATACTCAGAAAAATCTGGAAAAAAAACCAGAATGTCCTTTTCATGTGGATGTATACATTTATAAAAAAAAATCGGCGGAACCTCGATAGAGCGTCCGTAAAAAAATAATTGACATTTCGTTTGTTTGGCGATTTATCACCGGTTGGCGATGAGATAAAATTTCAAAAAATACACTTTTATGTCGAATACTCTTTAAGGAAAAAACAGTTTGTGTTGAATTTGAAAAATAAGTTTAATTTAAATAACTTTAGTTTTGCCATTTTTAGTTTGTTTTAACTATAGTTTTGTCATATATATATTTATATGTATTTATAATGAAATTTAGCTATCATATTTTACAATTTAAAACAAAATCTAAATTGATTTAATTTGTTTCAAGCTCAAAAATAAGTCCGATTGAGCACTGTCGGTTTGAGTTTGTTGCTATGGAAACAACGAATTTTTCCATATGCATTCCAGAATTGTGCTTTCTTCTTTATGTGGACTTTATTTTTGAACAGCCGTTTAAATTTAAATAATCTTGGATTGGGGGATAAAGCAATGGCAAAATTTCATTCAAATCGTAATAAAAAGAAAAAAAAAAAGAGGAATTATTTTTTTACTTTATGGAACATTTTAAATTAATATTGCTTCAAATATAATAATACTCATAAGTAAATAGTATTTGCAACTTGATAAATGTAAAAGATACAAACTAAATAATTAAAAATAAAATGTAAGCTGGCTATAACTTAAAATAGATATTTGCATTTAGCAAAACATAGAAAATATTTTTCCAGTGATAAAATTAAATAGTTAAAGCAACAAGCAACATGTTTGTGTAATATAAAAAAATATATATATACAGTGTGTCCACGTATAACATGACTGACACAAAATCAACTTTTATGTTAAAAGTTGATTTTTTCTTATGTGGAACTTTTTTAAAAAATATAAAACATGCTTTTTTCAATAATTGCTCGTTAAATATTAATTTTTAGTACATTTAAATAATTCCTTCATTATGAATAAGAGCCGTTTGAAGTTTATAATAAAAAAAATTTCAAAATACATATCTTCCAAGTTTTTTCTAAAAAAAGCATGAAAAGTACCAAATACCCTCAGTTCAGAGGGAGATATGTTGTTGAAATATCTCAGACCTCAAAGTGTTAATCCATCGTTTGTCAATTGTATCACCCACTTCACGACTAGCTACAGAAATTTTCATTTTAAAACGTTCATCTGCAAGTTAGAGGAAAACAACTATTGCTATATCATTTCTGAAGCGCTTATATCTCCAGTACCAAAAATTTACAAAAAAGTCAGTATTTATTTACATATTGTGGGTTGGTTGGGTTGGGTTTCTTAATACTGAGACTTTTGCTACATCCTTAAGAGCCTACACTACTCACTCAAAAAGACCCAGATGCTAACGTTAATCTTATGGGGAAGTTATTTTCAAATATCTCGCTTAAATTTTGATATTTTCGAATGATATTTTTTCCATAAGATAGCTGAGGACGATCTACAAGCGAGCTAGTCTTTACTTTTTCGATTTTGGCTATAGTTTTTTTTTTTTTAATATTAGGATAGTTTCAATTTCAGAACCGGTTCAAACCGGTTCCGAAAGTAAAAGTAATTTTTTTTTTAAATATGAAACCAAAAGCAAAAAAGTAAAAACTAGCCCGGTTGTAGATAGTCCTCAGCTATCCTATGGAAAAAAAAATCATTCGAAAATATCAAAATTCAAGCGAGATATTGGAAAATAACTTCCCCATAGGATTAACATTATCATCCAGGTCTTTTTGAGTGACTAGTGTAGGCTCTTAAGGATAGCTTATGTCACGAAAATCCAGGTCAAAGGATCAGAGTTCAAATTATAGTCACAAACACTCAGGTAGAACACAGCACATCTGCGTAAGAAAGTGTTATAAAAACACGCGATCTCCACATTAGACATACGTCGTCATATTGGCTGGGATGTTCAACAACTAGTTAAAACACTTCTTCTTGGATAAAAGCAGTATATTTTCCAGAATGCAAATAAATTCTAAAGAACAGCGTACAACATCGTAGCCCTTCTATAAAATTGTTCAAAGATATCGCGCGAACTTCTCCGTATACAGTCGCAGCCATCTTTGTTGGAGACTTCGACATCTTGTAAAAACGCGGTTTCCCGAAAAATATATAATTTAGTTTCCACAGTTCGTAAATTCCATAAAATAAAGAATACAATTTAGTTTCCACAGTTCGTAACTTCCATAATATAAATAATTTTCGAATTTCAAGAATAACGTATCCACAAAAAGATATAATTAAAACCGTGTTCCAAAAAACACTCGTACTCTAATACATCCAGAAAATCTGGGAAAATCCAATGGAGCAACTTTCCTTCACGAGGAAAAAAGGTCGACCTGTTTATATATCTGCATATTGTGTGCATAATAATTTCGTGACATCGCCTAAAAGTTTCAATTATGTAGTACCAGTAGTTTTTTTTACAAATTTACATTTGATATAAACATATTTTAGGGTTCAAATTAAACATATTTGATCAGTTCATACACAGCTGCCAACTTTTATTCTATTTTCTGACCAACAATTTAATATAGCAGACTCCCTCTAATCCGCACAGATTGGGGCCAGAGGTTGTGCGGATTTTAGAATTTTGCGGATTTCTGCTCATTTCTCTTTTTACATTTTTTAAACAGTAATATGAATACAATAATGCAATCGAAATTATAATGAATGCTTACAATAATAGTAAAATATTAGAATAATTAAGTAAAGTAATAAACTAAAATAATAAAAATTAAGATAATGCTAAAATATTAAAAGTAAAGGTCAAATAAATAATTAATAATGTATAATTAATTAATAATGCATTTTTAAATATGCATAATAAAGACGAGATACATTTTTCCTAAATTATTCAATGACACTTGCCTCATAAAGGTACGCTACTTATTCACATCAAAATCATAAAATAAAGAAGTTTTATTTCAGATTTAGCCAGACTAGATAACCGAAAAAGCTAAATTAATACATTACATATATTTTGTAAAAAGATTGTGATTGCCAGTAATATCAGCAATATCTTGAATTTTTACATAAATAAATTTATACTTTCTTCTTCATGATAAAGCATGTAATGTTAACGAAAATTACATATTAAAATAATATAAAAATAAAACAGTCCAATTTTGTCCCTACATCTGAACTTAAAGTTTCATTGTTTACTGCGATGATGTGCGGATTTTAGGTTTGAGGATTTGAGGAAGTCTACTGTATTAAATTTTGCTTTAATTGTCGATTTCGGAGATTAGAAAAGTTTGAAACTTTTATAAAATTTTAGTAGGTAACAAAAAAAGCATAAAAGTTGGCAGGTATGTTAATAAAAACATGTAATCGCAGCGGCGGCTCATGACTGGCTTTCTAGGAGCTACATGCATATGGCTCCAACCTTTTACCGGTGTTTTCATTACCGCAAAATTTTAATAGAGATTTTCAACTTATTTAAGAATAGAAATTCTGTAATTAAACAAGGGGAAGATTTTTTTTAAAAATAGTGTTAACAAAAAAGTATAAAAGTGGGAGCATGTAGTAAAAGCATGTAGTGCCCTAAAAGCCTGTCACGAGCCACCATTGATGAAGCTATTGGTTTAGAAATTAGGCTAATTTAGCCGGAACTTTTGGTTCTACGCAGAAATATTTTTTTTTACTCTCTGTATGATAGTATATAAATCTTGCATTTGTTGAAAAAACATTGAACAAAATTATCTACTTGACTATATTTAGTGCTAGTCCGGTCTTCATTAACCCCTTAACGCTAGAATTAAATTACGGTTAAAAAATTCAAATTGCTTATTGGCACCACTTTTATGAAAAAGAAATATTCACCTTATTTAATGACAGGTAAAACGATACTAAAATATAGCCAATTTCACTATTTTATAAAACTGGTGGGAATCAAACAATCTGAGTGAAAAACTCAGCCCATGGCGAGAATTAAGGGGTTAAAGCATAGATAAATTAAATCCAAGTCGTGACTTTTACTTTCAACGGGACAATGACCCGAAGCATATTGTTCGTCTGAAAACTAGTTTATTCTACATCTCTCAAGGGGCTGCTTCACTTATTCTCCCAATCACGAAATCCCTTGTTAACCCTTTATCTACCGGCGGTACTTATAAGTACTATTAAAATAACTTGTTAGAAAATTCATTTAATACATCGATTAGTGTAATACAGTTTAGAATGAGTTATACATTACTTTATCTTGTTCCAAAAGTATTATTGGTTACACAAAACAAAAATATTTTAAAAGGATGATATATTTTGCCTTTGCATCTTTTTAGCTTTTCTGGCGTTGGAGGGAGAGAGGATTTTACAATTTGGGAATATTTCTATTGCAAGAACATTATATTTGTATATTTCCTAATTCTACAAAATACTAAGAAAGATATTTAAAATAAAAGATTTGAGTGGAGCTATAAATAGTGCACAAAATCCCTATAAATTAATCCCTCTAAATCCTTCAATCCTTCTAAAATTTATTAAATGATTATGTAAATCTTCCAATGTAGTTTAAACAATTCACGAAAAATGCTTTACTTTTAGATAAAATTTTCATCAATTCATAATTCAGTACATAAAGGGTTAACCTATGAGAAAATTTAGCAAATTATGGATTTCTCCATCAGAAAATATTGATGTCAGCTGCGAACGTTTTAAAATTTACCTCCTTAAATTTTAAGTATTAAAAAAAACCTTGTAAAATTTGCAATTTCTACTCGAGGAAAATTTTTAAATTTTATTATTTTCTTAAAAATACTAACGATTTAAAGAGACAAATTAAAACTAGACGGATGTGCCAATCCCAAAACTTTCTTTTATCTCATATGTATTAATACTTCAAAATTCGCTATCGCAGTGCCAGAAATAAATAGCAACGTATGCCCATCATGAGAATTCTAAAGATATGAAATTCTGTGCATTAGTTCTTGAGATTTGACTGTTCCTAAAATCGTCTAAATTCTGCAATATGCAGCATAGCAACGCCACCTGTTGGGTGATTTACACTAAAACCTAATCAGCAACAACATATGCCAACCTCTAACTGAATCTGAATTTTGGTGAAAATCCGCTCATTAGTTCTTGAGATAGAGCTATCGTGAAAAATGCAGCATAGCAATTGGGCGATTCACACCAAAACATAAACAGCACCAATATTTATCAAGGTATACCTAAATCTGAAGTTTGAAACTAACCAGCACCAATTTATACCAGGGACTACCTGAATATAAATTTTTATTACATTTCATGCTCTTGAGATAGAGCGACCGCTAAATTTTTGTCACATACGGAGAGACAGTCAGAGCCACAGACTCACAGACAGACATTTTGTAAAAACAGGTTTTTTGGGATATCTGACCTGTAAAACGTGTAAATCCGTTGAAAACCGAAAGTGGAAAATTTTCACGTATCCAATACTTTCATCTTCTAAAGACAGAAGAAAGTAAAAAATGCCTGTCGGCCCGGCCTGCAGGCGGAAACAGATTTCGAAGTTAAGTATACTAATTTCACCAACAAAAACTAAATCATGATTAGAGATAAACCCACTTTAACAATTTTATCTGGCCGCTCTTGACGAGTTTTTATTTCATTTTTATATAAGAGCTGGTTTTATCAGAATCATGTTAAGGCGGTATTCAATAAAATACTTTTCCATTCTCAACAACTCGAAATTTTCCGGCACATTTTCAGATTCATTTTTAATAGAAAAAATATGAAACTTGCTAGCATAATCTTTGAAGAGATTTATAAGCGACCTGTGTTATTTTTCGTTCAATAAATTAAAACTTGATTTATAAACAATTATTTTCTCAGTAGGACAATATTTTTCGTTTCTAACACTTTAGTTTCGGGAAATTCGGTTCAAAATGCCCACTTTTGCATCATTTTTTGAAATATATTCTGCCTCTATCAAAAAAGCGATCATTGCGGTACATTATATAGCTTCTGAATAAGAGAATCTACCAATTGGATGCGTTTGAGAGCAAAAATGAATTTAAAAATGAGTCAGGAAATAAGTTTGGATTGGAATACACCCTTAATACGATGATATTTTTCTTCAACCGCTATGTTTTTAATTTGTTTTTGCTGTAAGAATTGGTCCTATCAAGAACTTGTCAATATATATGTTGTAGACAATATTAAGAAGATATATAATAAATTCATGCGGACTTTATATCTTGTGAATTGACGCAGTAATGGATTTTTTCTTCTTCAACTCCCCTTTTTGCTTTCGTTTTTAATTTTTTTTTTTGCGGTACGAATTAGTTCTATCAAAAACTCGTCAGTATAAAAGTTGTAGTTAATATTAAGAAGATTTATAATAAATTTAATTGGATTTTATATCTTAAGGATTGGCGAAGTTATGAATTTTTTTTTTCCACAAAACCCTATTTTTTGCGCCCCTTGAGCCCATTTTTAATTTTATCGAAAATCTGTGATACATAAATGTTTGGCCCGATTTTTAGAAGTAATAAAAACTTTAAACTGATCTGATATGTACAAAAATTAAGAAGTTATGTGTTTTTTTTTCGGTTTTCACAAAACTCCTCCCTATTCCCATCCCCTTGTTCCGATTCTGCCCATTAACGAACTTGACCGAGATTTTATGCCCCTTGATTTTATGTATCAGTTTGGAAGAGATTTGATATATATATATATATATATATGAATTTTTTTACTGAGGGTGGTTTTGGGTTCTAGGGGTCATGATCGGTGTAGATCTGCAAAAATTTTTCAGAAATTCCAACATAGGGGAGAATGTAATAGGTTGTATTTCATACGAAATCTACTTAAAATGCAATGACGTCTACTTTGTGACGGCGGAGCCGCATTTCGATCATTATATTTGGTAATGAGTCATCATCTAACTGAAATTTTCCATAGGTTAACATCGGATTTCGAGATCGGGGAGGATCAGCAAATCGTATAAAGCGTTTATGGAAAAACTTAATAAAATACATAATCACCGAATAAATAAAGCATCGAATTTCAAAGACGTTTTGTAGAATGGCGAAAAAATTCATCTAAAGCAACCCTAAAATTATTTTAAAGAGATTCAGAATAGTAATTAGGAGCTAGGGGCAGTGGCGTATCTTTACTTTTCATTTCGGAGGGGGCTGAGATATCGTAATAATTTCTTCGAAGGAATCATAAGAAACGGGGAAAAATCCGCTTTAAACAGTTTTTTTTATTATAGCAGGTAAAGGTCAAAATTAGCACTAGCCACCGGCCACAGGGCCAGTAAATGAGAAAAAGTAGCTAGTGAAAAATCATCTATCAGCGGCCACCTTCCGGCCACTTTTTTACAAGGAGAGAATAAAATTTTCTTGCATTTCATCAAGGATTCTCCTTTTTTTGGTTCCACTATATTTATATTAACATATTTATTTGAGCTATTCACTTTTAGATGAATACTTATAGAAATTTTACTGTTTAGTATTTTTAAATGAAAAAGTGGCCACTTAAAAAACTAGTTCCACCGGCCAGTGGCCGCTAATGAAATTTCTCAATTTGACCTATAATAGCAGGTAACGCATATATTATACAATCAAACCTGCTAAGATGGAATCGCATGGGACTGGAAAAAAATTCGTTTAAACAAGTTTTCGTTTTAACAAGCATAATTCCATGGTTATACCACATATTTTAAAACGGAATACTGAAAATTATCTACTAAAATGTATCTCAATAAATAGTAATTCAAATCGAAGTAAACAGCAAATTAAAAATTATTTAAGAGCCTCCTTAAAATTTCTGGTGTCTAATCATTAATATAAGAATAAAAAACACAAGTCTAAAAGAATGATTCATGCATTTAAGGGTTAAGTTTTACAAAATAAAAGTTTATATAAAATAAGGTATTTAGTTTCATACTTACTAAAATATTTACTACTTTGCAATATTTTAGTTATGACAGTAGTTTTTACTTGTATTGCAGATGTGCAACATAAGAAAAGGTTGACGTATTATATGAAAAATGTATCTGTGATTTTTTTTTTCATTATTTTTCTTGTGTAATAAACCTTTCTGAGAATCATATATATAATTTTTTTGAAACGAAATAGAAAATCATGCATTTAAGGGTTAAATGCTGCTTTAAAAAATACATTAAACACGCACGATTAAAAAAATAACTATGGATTAATTTTTTATTAACAATTTTTTGGTATCTATGACAGAAAAAAGGTATATTAATTCCAATATTGGATGTATATAAAAGTCCACTTGTGTAAATATACTTTAGTAGACGTAAAAACAAAACAAAACAACAAAAAAAAAAAAAAAAAAAAAAAAAAAAAAAAAAGCAAAAATTAAAAAAGTTGTAAGGATTGAAAAAATGAAAAAATTTTTAAATAAAAAAAATTATTAAATGCGCAGTTAAAAAATATTTTGTTGCTTTTAATTGAATATTAAAATACAATGCAGTAACAATTTTTATGATCATTCCTGAAATAAATAGAAAAAATGTTGAAAAAGTACACCCTCTCTTTAAACTTTGCATCTTTTCCAAAAGACATACTAACTTCAAATAATTCTTAAATGATAATTTATAACTGAACATGAACATCCTATCTTTACGTCAGTTAAGTTTGTTATGCGTAATAAAAAAAAAAAAAAGTTATAATCTTTATTTGTATAAATGATTATGACTTTTAAGGATCTTAGGTGCAAACTTGATACATGGCTCTCATATTTATACTACACAGTAAGATTAAATAATTTTATATGAATATTCTATTTTATAACTTTTAAATGCTATCATAATCAGAGTTTTTTAATACTATAACTCAGTTTAATAAAGTTATATCTAGCATTATAAAATACAAGACTAAATTATTGGGTACTGCCTTTCTATAGTAACCTTGGCAAGGAAAATAAAATTGTCACAAGCACTTTCTGCGAACTTAAAATTCTATTCACTGTTGCGTACAAACAAACAATTTGTTCAACATTTGCACTATTTAATATATACATAAATAACCAATGTAAGAATATATACATACACAAATTTATTTAATACATATATAAACCAGCAATGATTGCGGAAAAGAAAGAAGATTTGGCAAGAGAATGAAAAATTTTACAAGAATTTGTCTAGTACCGTGTTCACTAATTCATGGACTTAATTTGTTCATTTGTGGTTACTATGGGAAACACAATATGATGGGTGTTATGCCGTTCATACGATTAGACAGTGAATGTTTTGAACGTTAGTCGTGAAGTCTGAATAGATTTCACGACTTGCGAAAGAAATTGAAATTTTGAAGGAAAAACGTATTTTCATGATCTAGTATTGACACTTTGCTATACTATTAGCACACGAGACTCCACTGCAGTTTTTAATAACTTTGTAATCAGATTTGGGCGCTATAGGTCTGTGCCACTCATGTATATGCCTTAATATGGCTTTTTATAAAGGTTTTATATATAAATGTAGAACTATCGCAACGCCAAGTACTTGGTCGCACTTTCTTTTGCCCGTGTCTCTCACGAGGTTCATAATATCAATTTTATTTGTCAGCAAGTTTTGAAAGTGTTAATTTTATGCTCACTTTTTTTTTCTTTCTAATTTATGAATGTATTGTGTATATTTAAAGCGAATTATATATTATGATGAACTTAATCCAATTAAATTATTTCTTGCAATCCAGTTTAGAAATCGAACTCAAATTACTTAATTTCCATAACTTAATCATAATTGCTTGTGAAAAGGGGAAATAGTATTTTAACCGACGGATTAAGATAAGATCTCCATTAATTCAATTTTTTTCGAGGCAACATTAACTTTGTTACGCTGAACTTTGATCCTAGCAATCAAAACTTAAATATGTCATTCCACCCCCTAAACGGTTTTGCTATCTCTTTCTAATCTACGTGCAATAAACAAACCGTTAACAGAAAAAATCTTAAAATGAATTTTCAATCATTTCTATATCAATGTCTCCACAAGAGATCTGCAGCAATAAAATAGCCTGTCAATCTATTACATTCAGAAAATATTCCTGCTGAGAGCTCAGCTGAGTGCCATTGTTTGAAAAAAATCATTAAAATAAACAATTACTTACGTAAAGAATTTCGCTTTGCCTTGAACGTGAACCTTTTAGTCGATTGACTCCTATTCTGGCCTCTTCAGTTTCGCTGTCGTAGAAGTAACCAGTTTGCAGTGTCAAGAAGATCGCCCTTGGCACACGCAGTTCTCGTTTAAATATAGCGAGGCTTCCACTTCGTTATTAGTGGTTTCGAGTACTAAGACAAACTTGAAGCACAATATTTGTTAAGTGACCTGTTTTGGGCTTTGTGAAGTCACTGACACGGATTCAAAGTTCGTCACTTCAATAATTAAACAAATAAATTCAAAGCGTGCATCACAACGTGTGGTTTTAAGACATGATGCGAATTACCTATAATAACGGCTCGTAAATAGAAACTTGCACAGGTTGTACCCGCCTTCCTACTGTGCTCTCTAAGGAAACTACTTAACCCTTCTTTAAAATGAGCTAATTACATCAAGTCAACACTCTTCCCACTTTGTAGAAGTTCTGTGAAAGTTGTTTGATCCAATCAACAAACCACAGGGATTTCCTGGAATTGCGTCTTTTCATTTCTCTCTGTTACATCCAGTGGTTTTTAAATTTACTGGTTGGGGTTAAAGGAAAATGTGGAGCACCGTTTAAGGGTTTTCTCAAATCCAAAAGGGCAACTTTCTGACATAAGTTTTCATTTATTTTTGTTCGAAAATGCATGAAACTAGCTGGTGTTCTTGTTCAGAAACTATGTCATTGAGCTGTTTGTTTCATTTTTTTGCAAACGCAATAGATCTTTCTGAAAATAGCGTCAAAGTGGACGTTTTGAACCGAATTTCCGCGCGAAGGGAGAAAGAGCATTCAAGAGTGGGCGAAAAACGGGTTTGTCACGTGATCGAAATTGCTTATACCTCAATAGGTAATGGATTAATCAAAAAATGGGAAAAAACAGTTCAATTCTAAATCGCTTTCATGGCCAGGCTTTCCAATTTTATAGCTTTCCGTTGAAAAATGCATTTGTAAATGTGTCAAAACGTTTTGCGCTTGTTGAGCAAAGCAGTTAAGAACAGCCTTAAACTGGAAACTGGAAACATTATACAAAATTTTGTAGCCATTATTCTGGTAAACTCAAAAGCCTTTTTTAAGGGGCTACTTCAGTCACCAGGAAAGACTTGCTCGCTAATGTTAATCCTATGGAAGAAATTTTTAAAGATATCTCGTTTGCATCTTAATATTTTTAAATAATTTTTTTTGCATTGGATAGCTGAGATTGATCTCTACATCTGCCCTTTTTTCTTTTTCGATTTTGTTTGCAGATTTTTTTTCAAGAGGATGTTTTCACTTTCGAAACCGGTTCCGAAAAGTATCCTAATTAAAAATATCTGTAAACAAAATCGAAAAAGCAAAAAACGCCCTTCGTACAGATCGATCTTAGCTAGCGAATGCAAAAAGAATTGTTTAAAAATACTGAAATGCAAACGGGATATCTTTAAAAATTTCTTCCATAGGATTAACATTATTGAGCGGGTCTTTTCAGGTGGCTGAAGTAGCCTCTTAAGAGCCTACACTAGTCCCTCAAAAAGACCCAGATGATAATGTTAATCCTATGGGAAAGTTATTTTCAAATATCTCGCTTAAATTTCGATATTTCGAATGATTTTTTTTTTTTTTTTTTTTTTTTTTTGTGCATAGGATAGTTGAGGACGATCTACAACCGGGATAGTTTTTACTTTTTCTATTTTGGTTATAGTTTTTTTTATATTAGGATAGTTTCAATTTCAGAACCGGTTCAAACCGATTCCGAAAGAAAAAGCAATTTATAAAAAAAAATGAAACCAAAATAAAAAAAATAAAAACTACCCCGGTTGTAGATCGTCCTCAGCTATCCTATGCAAAAAAAAAAAAAAAAAAAAAAAAAAAAAAAAAAAAAAATCGAAATTCAAGCGAGATATTTGAAAATAACTTCCCCCTAGGGTCTTTTTGAGTGACTAATGTAGGCTCTGAAGGGGACTCTTCACTCACTTGAAAACGCCCGCTTTGTAATGTTAAACTAATGGGCAGGTTGTTTTCGAATTTCTCGTTTAAATTTGAATATTTTTAAACGATTTTTTTGCATAGGATAGCTGAGCTCCATCTTTAATATGGCTGTTTTTTACTTTTTCGATTTCGGTTGCAGATTTTTTTAATAAAGGTGGTTTCACTTTCAGAACCGGTTTAGAAACTGCAAGTACCTTTTTAAAAAAAATCTGCAACCAAAGAAAAAAAGAAACCATTTAAAAATATTCAAATTTAAACGAGAAATTCGAAAACAACCTGCCCATTGGTTTAACACTACGGAGTGGGTGTTTTCAAGTGAGTGAAGAGTCCCCTTAACACTTTCTAACGTAGTTGAAGCGTGTTTATGAATTTGGTTTGTCTAGACGTCTGTCTGTCGATGCTCGAATTCATTTACATATACTCAGATTGCCGTGTAATTGATGTATGTTATTTAGGTTTTCTATGATATGATTGGTATTGAAAATGTAGTATGCAGCATTTATAGTCCGTTTACAAGAACACTCAAAATATTCCGTTAAATTATGGTCTATGGAAAAAAACAGTTTGCAATGTACTTTAATTATGTTACAACACTGTTTCAAACTTATTAAAAGTGATACACAGTACTCAGGTGCATTACAAGATGCTTAATGTAGTATTTTGCGCGCATAGCATTTATCGTTCATTTACAGGGACACACAAACTAATTTGGTTACATGTACCGTCTATGGGCGATGCCTGCTACAAGTTGCGTATTTAGTTGTGCTATGCGTTTTTTAATTTAACTAATTTTTTTAATATTACTTAATGCGAATAAATTCTATAGATCATATGGCTTCAAGAAAATTTTAGAGTACATTTCCTTTTATTTACGGAAATTGTTGAAGGGGAATTTCAATCTTGTTAAGCATTTTTTAACAGAATTAAATTTTATCATACCATGTAGTTTATATACAAAACTGTAGCTCCTATAAAGGGCTTCGCAAAAGAATTCGAATACTTTTCCGATTATTGATGATAATTGCAGGGCTGCCACAGGCGACTATTTTTATATTCTGTTCGTACCACTATTTTTTAAAAATATATTTTTTAGTATATTTCTCTTGCAAATGTTGTCAAAGCGTATGTAGAGAATTTTTGTTTTGAAAAAGTGGTGCGTAATAGAATTAAAAAACAGTCGCCTGTGGCAGCCCCGTAATTGCAGACACTGGGTTTTCAAATGTATTATACAATTCTCCAAATGTAGGCCTCCTCAACTAGCAGAACCTTGCTTGCTTAGATATTTACCTTTCCTCTTATAAAACGGTAGATTTTTGTTAGACTAATCTGAATATGTTGGAAAGTGTTTCATAATCTATGCTTGATGCATGGATTTTCTTTCTTCTCCTTTTCTCTTCGGAGGAGATTCACAGGAATTCAAAATGATAAAGCTCCCAAGCTGGGTACTGAGGCTATTATAAGAGTCCATAAAATGAAATTCCAAGGGTATTCGGATACAACGTATTTTTTAATCAATTCAACTTAACTCGATATTGTTTTTCATGTTAATTAGAAAATGAAAATTTCTTCTTAAGTTGACAGATTTCAGTTTCGCGCCAAAGTGCGGTATCTTCTGGTTAATCTGATCATAGTGTTAATCTTCCGTAATCACGTCCATAACCAAATGGCGTATTGGATCAAATCTGATTCGGTGCAAGAGCAGGACCCGATTAACCTTTGAAACTAGGGCAGGGTCGGCGAACCTTTTTACATCCGCGTGCCAAGTTTTTTTCTAAAAAGATATTACTTGACCATGACGTGCCAAGCGCCAAACATAATTTAGTGGATCAACATTTCTGGATTTTTGTTCATTGGTATTTGAAAATATGGGACAATAATTAGAATCCAATAATTAGATAACATCTAATTATTATTTAATAATTATTATCTTATTATTATCTAATAATTAGATTAACACATATTATAAAGTAATAAAATGGTGAATGCGATATCGGTTTTGCCAAATATTAATATGGTGTTCAACCTACTTACTTTTAATAGGTTGCAAGCTGAATTCGAGTTATCTAACAAGTAGTTTGGGTTTCTAATATTTAAAGTTTTCGTATAATTTCCGAAAATAATGATCCGAAGGAATAAACAGAGCTAACAATTGTGAAAACTGCATATTTTATACCAAGTCGCTTTAGTTTAATCACTGGGAGTTTTACTTATAATGCCTGATATTTTTCTTTTTGATATTCTCCCAACCTTCTCTTAATTTGATAACTTATTGAGCCCACATTGGAATAATTTATAAATTCAATTAGTTGCTTTCCAATAAAAAGAAAAGAAAAAAAAAAGTCCTTCCGGCCAGTGCCGGAAGGAAGAGGTAGCTTTCAAATTCCTTATTTTAAAAAAGCCAACTTATATTATTCAAACACACGAAGCTCAGTTTAGTGGAAACCGAATATAGGAGATTCAATACTAATTTTTATCAATACTAAATCATTATGAATGAGAATTTCGCGAAATTAGTCAGCTTTATCCAAGCTGCTTTTATTTAAAATAACTTATATTTGGCTGAGATGTTGATGTATACTATCCACATGCCTTCTTACATGGAAATAGGCGAATACGTGTGTTATAGCGTGACAAATACAAGATCGTTTCAAAATGTTAGCCATACTAGAAATTCAAAGTGCTATAATTCAACCATTTTTTAAGATATAAACAAAAAAACAAATTTTCAGAAACAAAATCTGCTCCGGAATCTTTGTATCAAGGCCAAACACATAAAAAATCTTTTTCATTTTCCAATTTTTTAATACCTCATTTTTTAAATTTTAAATTTAATTTTTTTAAATGGCAACCCTTTTGAAACAAGATGGCGAATGAAGCTGGCCAACGAACTCGGTCGAGACATTGGTATGTACTATGTACAGACCAAGTAACATCCAAATCGGTTCATAAATACGCTTGTTATCGCGTGACAAAAATCAGGTCATTTTAAAATGTCAGCCACAATAGAAATTCAAAATGCTATAACTCAGCCATTTTTCTAGATATAGACGAAATTAAAAACTGTTCCGAAATCTTTGTATTTAGGTCAAACACATACGAAAAAAATCTTTTTCATTTTCCAATTTTTTGGTATCTCATTTTAAATTAAAAATTTTTTTAAATGGCCGCCATTTTGAAACAAGATGGCGGATGAAGCTGGCCAACGAACTCGGTCGAGATATTTGTATGTACTATGTACAAACCAAGGTACATCCAAATCGGTTCATAAATACGCCTGTTATCACGTGACAAATATCAGGACATTTCAAAATGTCAGCCACGCTAGAAATTCAAAATGCTATAACTCAGCCATTTTTTAAGATATAGACGAAGCAAAAACTGCTTCCTAATCTTTGTATCAAGGTCAAATATATAAGAAAAAAATATTTTTTCAATTTTCAATTTTTTGGTACCACATTTCAAATTTAAATTTTTCTTAAAAATTTAAATGGCTGCCATTTTAAAACAAGAGGGCGGAAGAAGCTGGCCAACGAACTCGGTCGAGAAATTGGTATGTACTATGTACAAACGAAGTTACACCCAAATCGGTTCATAAATACGCCTTTTATCGCGTGACAAAATTCAGGACGTTTCAAAATGTCAGCCACGCTAGAAATTCAAAATGCTATAACTCAGCCATTTCTTAAGATATAGACGAAACAAAAACTGCTCCGGAATCTTTGTATAAAGGTCAAATACATAAGAAAAAAATATTTTTCCATTTTCAATTTTTTGGTACCACATTTCAAATTAAAAATATTTTTAAAAATTTTAAATGGCCGCCATTTTGAAACAAAATGGCAGATGAAGCTGGCCAACGAACTCGGTCGAGACATTGGTATGTACTATGTGCATACCGAATTACATCCAAATCGGTTCATAAATTCGAGAGTTACAGTATGACAAAGGTCAGATATATATATATATATATATATATATGGATATATATATATATATATATATATATATATGGATATATATATATATATATATATATATATATATATATATATATATATATATCAATTTTGAACGGAGGGTGGTTTCGGGGTCTGGGGGTCATGATCGATGAAAATATACCAAAATTTTTTGAAATCGCTTTCCTCCGAACGGCTGCAATAGGTAGCTTTTTGTAATGAAAGCTACCTAAAAGCCCAGCATGTATAAGTTTGCGTGTTTTGTTTAACTTAATTATATTTTGTTTTAGGATTTCAATCCACGCCGTGCCGAAAATATTCTATCGCGTGCCAAGTTTGGCACGCGTGCCATAGGTTCGCCGACCCTGAACTAGGGGATGCACAGAATCATTTCGGCGACCCCCTTTTCACCGTGAAAAATTTTATAAATTCTACATACATTGATACTCGGTAATACTAGAAATATGAAGCGATTTGGAATCGAAATGAGTTTCCATTTTTTGATAAATAAATCCTTTATCGAGTTAAAAGCGATTTTCGTCACGTGACAGCTAGTTTTCTCCTGTTTCACATTGCCACATGCGGAAATTCGGTTCAAAACGCCCACTTTGATAGTATTATCTGAAAAATCTTTTGCGTTTACCAAAAAATAGAAAACATCTTTCGATCACACAGTTTCTGAGCAACAAAACCTGCAAATTTCATTCGTTTTCGAACAAAAATTATTTGATTTGACAAGAGCCTTAAACAACTTTATAATTAAAAATACAGTGTATTTGTAGTATATACAGGGTGCAATATGCTATCTATCGCCGACCTTTAATTTCTCAACCGTTGGTCGTAGACATATAGTTCCATTTACAAAAAATCCTTCCGGCCAGTGCCGGGAGAAAGAGGTAGCTTTCATATTCCATATTTTTAAAAAAGCAAGCTTATATTATTCAAACACAAGAAGCTCAATTTAGTGGAAACCAATTATAGGAGATTCAACACCAATTTTTATCAATACTAAATCATTATGAATGAGAATTTCGCAAAATTAGTCTGCTTTATCCAAGCTGCTTTTATTTAAAATAACTTATATTTGGTTGCCAAATTCGGCGATGTTTTGAAGTGCCTGCCATTTTAAGAGAACATGGTGGATGAGGTTAACGAGTGAACTTGGTCGAGACCTTAGTAATTCCTGTGCACATGATCTCTCACATCGGAATCGGTTGATATATACAAGTGCGTTCGCAGGCAAAAAATCAGATTTTTCAAAATGTCACCCGCATGAGAAATTGAAAGTGCTATATCTGAGCCATTTTTTAAGATAAAGACAAAACAATAAATGCTCCGGAATCCTTAAATCATGGTCAAATATTTAAGAAATAAACCTTTTTCAATTTCTAATTTTTTTGCACCTCACTTTAAATATAATTTTTTATTTAATTTAATGGCCTCCATTTTGAAACAAGGTGGCTGATGAAGCTGGCCAGCGAACTTGGTCGAGAAATTACGATATACTATCCACATGCCTTCTTACATCGAAATAGGTTAATAAATACGCGTGTTATCACGTGAAAAATATCAGATCGTTTCAAAATGTGAGCCACGCTAGAAATTCAAAGTGCTATAATTCAACCATTTTTTAAGATATATACGAAACAAAAACTGCTCCGGAATCTTTGTATCAAGGTCAAACACATAAAAAAATCTTTTTCATTTTTCAATTTTTTGATAACTCATTTTAAATTTTAAATTTAATTTTTTTTTTAAATGGCAGCCCTTTTGAAACAAGATGGCGAATGAAGAACGAACGAACTCGATCGAGACATTGGTATGTACTATGTGCACACCAAGTTACATCGAAATCGGTTCATAAATACGCCTGTTATCGCGTGACAAAAATCAGGTCGTTTCAAAATGTCAGCTACAATAGAAATTCAAAATGCTATAACTCAGCCATTCTTTTAGATATAGACGAAACAAAAACTGTTCTGGAATTTTTGTATTAAGGTCAAACACAAACAAAAAAAATCTTTTTCATTTTTCAATTTTTTGGTACCTCATTTTAAATTTTAATTTTTTTTAAAAAATTTAAATGGCCGCCATTTTGAAACAAGATGGCGGATGAAGCTGGCCAACGAACTCGGTCGAGGCATTGGTATGTACTACGTATACACGAAGTTACATCCAAATCAGTTCATAAATACGAGAGTTACAATGTGACAAAGATCAGATATATATATATATATATATATATATATATATATAAACGGAGGGTGGTTTCGGGGTCTGGGGGTCATGATCGATGAAAATATACCAAAATTTTTTGAAATCGCTTTCCTCCGAACGGCTGCAATAGGTAGCTTTTTGTAATGAAAGCTACCTAAAACGTTGCAAATGAGGTAAATATTCATGTTGTGGTATTATTTAAAGTAAAAAATCAATTTTATAAAAATTACGAAATCTAACTTTTTATACGGTCCCCCCAGTCCCTATAGTTATATTCAGTAAAAGTTTACACATGTCATAATAGATATAACACAAAAAGTTTGACATCTGTACTACAAAAATTGACACAGTTATTACATTTCAAAGTTTGAGATTTTTGCACATGATTTTGTCTTTCATTGAGGGATCAGTTAAAAGATGAATTAAAGCAATTCGAGATCAGAATCAGGGTGCGATTCCGCTGCCACTTAACTAGTCCTTAGTGAGTGCGTTTTATTTTCCGGTTGTCGATTCCACCTACTTTGACGTTTGAATGTTGTTCGACCCATAAAAGTTAGTTCAAATTTTTAGATTAAATAACCCTCTTTGGTGATTCCCCGATTTGGCGATACCGACTAAAGATGGTTTCGCCGTATAAAGGACATTGCACCCTGAATTTGATCTCGAATTACTTTAATTCATCTTTTAACTGATTCCTCAATGAAAGACAAAATCATGTGTAAAAATCTCAAACTTTGAAATTTAATAACTGCGTCAATTTTTGCAGTACAGGTGTCAAACTTTTTGTGTTATATCTGTTATGATATATGTAAACTTTTACTAAATATAACTATACGTACTGGGGGACCGTATAAAAAGTTAGATTTCGTAATTTTTATAAAATTGATTTTTTATTTTAAATAATGACGCAACATGAATATTTAGCTCATTTGAAACATTTTTGTAATTGGTACTATATGTCTATGACCAACTGTTGAGAAATTAAACGTCGGCGATAGATTACATATTGCACCCTATATAGTTGTATGTTCAGTTACCTGAGTGATTTCTGACTAGTACATCAGGATGTCATATGATTAGTAAACAGCTATTGATCATATTCAGATCTTCTTTGTTACACTGAAAAAAAAAAACGACATTTTTACAGTACAAAGTACCGTTCATCTCGCGCTCAAACTCGATCATAGTCGAATGTGCTGTAGCTTTCTTTGGTTTCTTAACTATATAAACATGAAAAATACAGTAGTTGCGTAAAATTAACAGCACAATGTGCTGGCAATTCGGACGCCAGCAGTTTGTGCTGGCAAGTCTACAATGGTTTTATTTATTTTTTTTTTTTACAGTGTAGATACGTTTTCTGAAGTACTGTGGGTGTTCTTTTATATTAGACAAGCTTTTCCGGCCAAATAATGGAATAAATAAACATGCAATGTAAAATAAAAAAGGAATTAGAGGCCCTATTTTACAGTCATTTCGAGGCCTCTCTTAAGTTTTAGAGAGGAAACTCATACTTCGTGTGCCTATTGGAGGAACAGGCCCTGCGCAAGAGTATTTTTAAAAACCTTTGTTGGTATTCACATTCACTTTATCAATTATTAACGAGGGATCATAAACGAATGAGTCCACCTGTCGGAATGCATGTGTAAGACAGAACATTTCTGGTTAGGCAGTCCAGAATATTTCATGACAGAAAAGTCCGTAGTGATAGACTAACAGGAGATATTCCGGTTACTTCTATTCTTAAAATGGTGATATGATTAAATGACACCAGAATTAAAAAACAAACTTATTTGAAAATAAGTATAAGCTTTGCTTCACGTACTTAACACTATACAGGCTGCTGACGTCATTTAGGATTACACTTTTATCGGCCGTTTAAAACAAATGACCGTGATATTATACCAGGAAAGTTGATATCGAAACTGTATCTACTATAAAAATTCATATTTATTGACCTGTTTTACGTACATCACAAAAAAATCCTCAATTTAGAGCGATTACTCAAAACGTTATAGTGATTTTAACAAAGAGTTCAAAAATTACGATATGTAATATATAAAAATGAAAATTTGTCTGTCTGTCTGTAAATCTATACAAATCCACAATTTGGAAGCCAGAATTGTGAAATATTACGTACAGTCGTGGAAAAAAAAATTAAACACCCCCTACTAACTCCTCAACAAATTATCGTAGACAAAAGTTACTGGTACCGGACGATTGGAAATAAAGTCTACTTTTAAATGGTGTGTATAAAATTTGATTAGGGGGGCATATACATATTAAAACGAATCCAAACTTCATTTTTTTCCATGGCAGTACCCAAATTTAACGAGATATTTCAAATCTTTGGTTCAAAATATGCCTAGAAACCAAATTTCAAGTCATTCGAATGATAAGTTTTTGAATTATAGACATTCAAAATTTAGTACTTCTAATGTTAAATTACATTTTCATATTTTTATTTATATCTCCTGAAATTATGCTCCTAATGAGCTAATTTTTTGTGTGGCAATAATACTAATATACCCAAACATAAATACGTTGAATTTGCAATTTTTATAATTTTATGATTAGAATTATGAATTATGAAATTAATATTCGAAAAAATTATGAATTGCAACCTACAATTTTTTTGATGGATTTAGATTTATTAAGTCCTGCTTTATGGAAATCCAAAATTTCACATTTTTCTTCCAAGTAGTAGTTTTCAAATTATGCTTAAAAAACGGCAAAAGGATGGTTTAAGGGGCCGTCCATAATAGAAGTGATTAGATATTTTGAAATTCCTTCTGCTGTCCTGTCATCTAGCCGGCTTCATTCACTTCATAAGGTGCCTTGATCAAGATGTGGGCTCTCTCGGTGAATAATCGACTTCCGAACTTCAATTTGGATACAGCCCTTAAAATAAGCTCGTTTTAAAATAATTAATTTCTCAGAAACTTATGGTACGAATTGCATAAAAATTTGTTTTTAGGCTAATTGAAGGGTGCAGAGTTCATTTATGCTGTCAGAATTGTTTTTATAATTTTATGATTAGAATTATGAATTATGAAATTAATATTCGAAAAAATTATGAATTGCAACATACAATTTTTTTGATGGATTTAGATTTATTAAGTCCTGTTGTATGGAAACCCGAAATTTCACATTTTTCTTCCAAATAGTTTTCAAATTATGCTTAAAAAACGGCAAAATGATGGTTTAAGGGGCCGTTTATGATAGAAGTGAGTAATTTTTTGAAATTTATTCTGCTAACCTGTAATCAAACAGGTTTCATTGACGCTTAAACGTGCCTTGATCAAGAAGGCGGCTCCCTCGGTTAAGAATCGAGTTCGGAACTTCAATTTGGATACAGCCCTTAAAATACGCTCGTTTTAAAATAATTAATTTCTCGGAAACTTATGGCACGAATTGCATAAAAATTTGTTTATAGGCTATTTGAAAGGTGTAGACTTCATTTATGCTGTCAGAATTGTGTACTGCTATTGAAAAAAACAATGTTATGGTTCATTTTAATATGTAGATGGCCCCTTAAACAAATTTTATATACATCATTTAAAAGTAGACTTTATTTCCAATCGTTCGGTACCAGTAACTTTCTTCTACGATAATTTGTCGAGAAGTTACTAGGGGTGTTTACTTTTTTTTTCCACGACTGTACATGTGTTATTAAAACACGGCCGAGGCAACTAAAGTAATCCAGAATCGAAATAATTTATAGTTAATTTTTAATTAGTAAAAAATTATTCAATTTTTCAATTCAATAATTCAATTTAACAGCAATTTCCAATCAAATTTAAACAATTTTCGTTATAGCGGTTGCCAACAATTAAAAATCCACAATAAAATTCTTACTATAACAATTACTTTTCTATTGCAAGATTTCCACGTGAAAAATGAAAATGAAATAAATAGTTTGACGAATTTTTAAAAATGGGAATATTACGTCATAACTTTTCTATTTTAAGATTTCCACGTGAAAAATGAAAATGAAATAAATAGTTTGACGAATTTAAATAAAATGAATATTACATCACAACTTTTCTATTTCAAGATTTCCACATGAAAAAAAATGAAAATGAAATAAATAGTTTGACGAATAAAAAAAAAAAGGGAATTTTACGTCATATTGGAAACACAAAGGACGTGGTGAATATAGTATAACGTCATATGAGTGTGAAAAAACGTATTGAAGCATGATAAAAACCCAATTATGGAAATATTGGCGTATTTTAACATTATTGCTCCAATGATGAATTGAAATAATAATTCATTTATAGGGGTATTCTTTTGCGTCTGTTATATAAATTTATACATTTTTTTATTGGGTTTTCATTTGGTTCATGTGTACAACACTTCGACTACTTTTTTTTTAATTGTTTGTTTTATGTTGTATGTTAAATTTTGAAATTGATTTTTCAGAAAAAATATTCTTCAAATTGCGGGCAACACCGGGCACTTTAGCTAGTTTGCATAAAAAATACCGGTCACTTGTGCACAGAACCGGCGCAACTATCGGGCAAATTGTCCAGGGCCCCGCGCCAGTGGGGTCTTATTAGGGGCCCCAGGCGTCTCTATACAATTCGAAATAACGTTGCATCTCTGTAAAATAATGACAGTTTTGATCTAAATTTGTTTTTTAAGGGGACGTTAGGACCTTTAAATTTTCAAAAAATCAGTTTTCGGTTTTTGTTTAATTAAGAATGTTTCAAATTTTCTCAACAATAATGCAAAAAACACCATTCAAAAATGAAATCTACAATATTTCTTGACATATAATCATTTATAGACGTTGAGTATAATTGAATGTCCGTAGATATTAAAACTTTAAAAAGCGTTTTCTCAGATTAGTAAATTTGGAGTTTGAGCGCATAATTACTTTTAAACTATGTAAGCTGCAGTTTAAAAAATGACCCAATTATGTGGTTCTTTATAGTCTGCATGGTAAAACCCAAAAAATTCACATATTTTGATTATTTATTTTTTTGCACTTGAAAAGCTTGAAAAATTTTTGAAATTTTTTTTAATTTTGTGCTAAAATTAAATTTTAAACAAAACTTTTTGCGCATATTATGGTTTTAAGTTAGAAGTGGTTGTGTTTTGATTCTATTTGTCCAAAAATTGTTTTCTATATGCATAATTTAGAGTTTTATCATGCGCGCAGCACTTAATCACGCATTAGTGAGATGAATTTTTAAATTTATGGTTTTATGGTTATGGCGCATATTATGGTTTTAAGTTAGAAGTGGTTGTGTTTTGATTCTATTTGTCCAAAAATTGTTTTCTATATGCATAATTTAGAGTTTTATCATGCGCGCAGCACTTAATCACGCATTAGTGAGATGAATTTTTAAATTTAAAATTTATATATTAATTTTGTACATACAATATTTATTTTTCTGGATGATGTAGTTAAGGATATATATTTTAGGCAGAAAGGTGAAAAAAATATCTTAATTACATATTGTTTGTGTTTTGGTACTTTGAAAAAAGTTATATTTTTTATTGTTTCGACAAACTCAATGGTCCTGTGTGCCCCTTAATGTTTTTTCGTGAAAAAAGTGAGTATTAACTTCATTTCTTACAGCCAAAGTTATAAAAGCTCTAATTGTCTGGGAATGTATTTGAGGATCCCTAAAGTAACCGTGAATGCAAGAAATAAATATTTAAAAAAAAAAATGAAAAGTAATTATGCACATTCCATGTGAAAAAAGTTGCATAGTACCGGGTGAGCCAATAGTTCGTTACAATTTTTAAAACCTACAAAAAAGGAAGAAATTATGATAAAGAAGTGCGGTTTGCAAGAAAAGGCTCACAAGGTAGTCGGATTTTTTTTAGGAGCAAAAAAAGTTTTAGTTAAAAAAGTCACCTGTAGAGGGTGCTGACAACCCGAAACACAATGAACAGGGCAACAGTACGCTCCATTCATTTATTCTTGCAATAACAAATGTTCAACATGACCTTCAGAACATTCAACGACACAACTAAGGCCACTCACAACGTCCGTTACAGGTGAATGCAACATGTCGGAATGAATTGCAGAAACTCACGACAGATGGAATCATTGAGTTCGGTAAGAGCACAGAGAAAACAGAAATGAAAAATATGGATTTCCCGAGGAGATATTTTATCGGAGATTGACTGACTAACAGCCTTAATATTAGAGTGGGAAATCACTAATTGTACAGAAAACTTTCTTTTACATCGCTTATGTATATGGCAAAATATGTGGTATTTCCTATATCTTAGAGTAGTTGCAAAGCAATACTGGTCCAATATTATTTATACGAAGCTGACCTATTTGCTCCATCTCGGCCAATATTGGTATCATTGACATAAAATAGTTAGCCAGTATTGCATAAATATTTCATTGCAATTTTACAGTATTTTTAGAATACTGGTATTTTGTTCAATGTAAAGCCAACATTTAACCAATATTGGAATTTCATATAAATGGTGTATAGGCGCAATAGAATCAACATTGGTTTATTACGGGAGGTCACACCACTCTTTTACAGTCGTTCTTAAGAGGCCACACTAGTCACGGCTTGAAGTTCGAACGCTAATGATAAGTCTATGGCAACAATGTTTTCAAATATCTTGCTTGATTTTTAATATTTTTAAATGATTTTTTTTGCACAGGATAGCTGAGGACTATCTGTTTACGGGCTATTTTTTACTTTTCCGATTTTCGTTGTAGTTTAATTCTCAGGATCCTGTCAATTTAGGATCCAGTGAAATTCGAGGTATTGTGTCCTTTTTAGTCTTATAACATTCATATCAGCAAAATTCAGGAAAATGTTTTTAATAACAACGAAAATATAGAGTTTAAGCTTTCCAATAACATGCTTTCAATAGTTCTACTACAATTAGGCTGAGCAAAATATGCAAAGATTTTGATGAAAAATGTGTCAAAAATGGCCTCGTAATGTTATGCTCTCCGCCTCTACCAAGACGATGAAAACCACGCCTATTAAAAATATGATTGGCTAGTATCCAAACATTTTAGCAAATGGAAACGATTTAATTGTGATTGGATTATTGTATCGTGTTAAAATAGTTCACTCCTATTTCAAACCTTGGATTTATTTTTTTTCTAAAATTATTGTTTAATTTCAACAAAAGACTCTTGAAAGAATGAAATATTTTAAATTCTATATTTCTATGAATAACGAAGGAAATTATACATTTCGTTTATATAAACAATTTCAGAACCACACAGAGGGAGTTACAACATATAGAAGTTATTAAGGAATCAAATTTCAGTCCTAGTTTATTAAATAAAATGGTAAAAAAATAGACGAGTATTTTTTAAATTATTTTTTAAGTTAAAATAGTTAACAAATAATTACGAAGTCATAATTTGTTAGAACATATTTGTGGCCAGGCGAGGAGACTGGTTTTCAAGCCTCCTATTCTTGTATATGTATAAAATATTCGACAATTTAACATTTTACGTTCGAAAAACAGTTTTTTTAATTAAAAATCAGCAGAATTTAAAGTTAATAAGTTTTAAAGATTGTTAACTTTAAAATTGTAAATCAACTTGTTCAAAATTTTAAAGAAATATTTTTATAGTTCATTACTTTAATATTTATTATTTTTAAGGGGACAGTACACCTTTAACAGTCGGAGAACGAAATTTGTCCTGTGTAACAGATATATTTTTTAAAGAGGCCACTTCAGACACGGAGAGAAAGTAAAACGAAGTCTATGGGGGCGTTAATTTAAAATTTCTCGCTTTGTTTTAATATTATTGAATGATGTTTTTTACATAGGATAGCTGAGCACGATCTTCAACCAGGCTAGATTTTACTTTTTAGATTTTTATTTTATATATATATATATATATATATATATATATATATATATATATATATATATATATATATATATATATATATATATATATATATATATATATATATATATATATATATATATATATATAAAGCCCAGTGGTGTAGTGGTCAGGGCATCTGACTGCCGCACCGCAGGTCGAGAGTTCGACTCCCGACTGGGCAAGGTTCACTCAGCCTTTCATCCCTTTGGGGTCGATAAAATGAGTACCAAGCTTGCTTGGGAACTAAACACCGAGGGTCTCGCGTTAGGCTGACCACCTGGCCGGGACGCATGCTGTATAGCACCTCGGGCCTAGGGTCAAGAAAACAGAGATGGGCACTGTCGGCCCTGATCCTCATGGATTGTATAGCCGCAGAGTTTAGTTTAGTATATATATATATATTAGGAAAGTTTCAATTTCAGAAACGATTCACCCCTGTTCCGAAATTAAAAGTATTTTTTTTTAAATATCTGAAACCAAAATCGAAAGAGTAAAAACTAGCCCGGTTGTAGATCGTCTTCAGCTATCCTATACAAAAAAAAAATCATTTTAAAATGTTAAAAAGGAAGTGAGATAAAAAGGAAGTGAGATTTGAAAATAACGCTCCCATATATTTAACATTAGCGTTTACATTTTTTCCCCCGTAACCTGCGTGGGTTCTCAAATGTAACGCAAAGATATTTTTTTTGCAACGGTTAGGAAACGCGAAAATTTATCATTAACTTTAATAATGTAAAACTAAAAGTTATGAAACTGCAAGATAAAATATAGCATTTTATAAAAATATACTAGCTAGCAATTTTTTTTTCTAATACGTATTACCTTTTAATATTTTATACTTCACTTACATGGACATTCAAAAGTATTTTATATTATGGTCTATGTGGGAAAATACATTTGCGTGTATTTTAATGACATAAAACAATTTTAAACATACAATTTATTCGCATTATTGAAGAGCATAGGTACTTGTACAGGGGAATTAAAAAGTATATTTCGTTACATTATGGACTACGAAGAAAAAACGTTTGCGGGGTATTTTAATAACGTTTTCTGTTACAACATAATGAAATTGATATGAATTTATGAGGCGCAGTAAAACATGCTTTCTGAAGGGATAGCAAAGCATTTATCATTCATTTACAGGGTCACAGAAAAGGGTTCAGTTTTATTACAGAAAAAACTGCTTGCAAAGTGTGTTTTAGTTATGTTTCACGATTTCAAACAAGATGGAATTCATATACGTTACTGAGGTTTACAATATGATGCTTACATTATAATATGATGTGCATCACATTTTATTTAATTTAGAGGGGCACATAAAAGATATTGGATACAATATTGCATATGAAGTATTGTCTATTAGGGATGATTGCTGAAAGTGAGATTTCAGCTATGATATACGTTTTTAACTAAATTTCTGCATACTAGATTATATATATAAATTCGATAGACTACGTATAGGGCTACGCAAAAGAACTAGGAAGAATTGTTGAGAAATTGATTAATTTTATTTTCAAATTCAACTACATTTAGAAAGATATGTTTGGAAAATAAAAATATAATAATATACAAGGCTATTCAAAGAATTGGATGCATGCACGCCTATTTCAGACACGGGAAGGAATGAAAACGCTAATTTTAAGTCTATGGGGGGGGGGGGGTCATTTTCATATTTCTCGCTTTGATTTTAATATTTTTGAATGATTTTTTCTTTTTCTTTTTTTTTTCTTTTTTTTGCATAGGATATCTGGTGACTATCGACAGTGAGGCTAGCTTTTACTTTTCGATTTTGGCTATAGTTTTTTTTTTTTTTATATATAATAGGATAGTTTAAATTTTAGAGCGGATATGAAAGTAAAAGTAATTTTAAAGAAAAATATCTGAAACAAAAATCGAAAAAGTAATAACTAGCCCGGTTATAGAGCGTCCTCAGCTATCCTAACAGTTTCTTAGCAACAACGAATGATAGCTTAACACTGTCATGATCGGTAAGGTCAAGTAAAGACTATAAACTAAAAGCACTGCTAATTTACCAAATTCCGATATAGGACACAGATTGGTAAAGGATATTACGGCAACTACTCCTGATTATTAACTGGGAAGTAGAGGAAGAAGATGGAGAATCTCTGGAGATATTTGACTGTGAGCTTTCAACTGACAAGGTAAAAAAAAAATCTCTATCAGCAATGCGGGGAAAATAAAATTGTAACTTAGTCTAAAGATAAAGATGCAGAAAAATAAATTTATTTTCACTGATTTCTGATAAAGAAAAAGAATGCTTTGTTAAAATTGCAAGAAATTCGAAATATTGCTTTGAAATGGAATTCTATGAAATTCATTATCAGAATTGCATATCAATGTAATGAAAAATCCAAGCAGTTTTCAGAGAAAATAAAAACAAAGTCTTTCTCAAACAATTGTAAGAAAAAAAAAAAAAAAAATACAGCTGTATTTGTTACAAAAATCTCCAAATTCAGAGTAATGAATTAAAAAAGGTTTTTATACACAATCTAGGTATAAAAACACAGATAGGATGTTTTTGTGCCTGTCCACAGATTCCTAAAGAGTGATACAAGATTTCACAGGAAGGGATTTGTTCGACGGGTGGCAATTGCACAGACCATCAGCTCATCAAGTTGAAGGCTGAAATTTTAGGATTAGATAGAACTCAGTTAGCATATTAAAATGCAAATGGTCTGCTAAGTCATATCTTGATAGAAAACACCTGCCCACCGGAGTTTAGTTTTTGATCGATATGTTTATCATTGTATTTTGCAGCACCCAAATGTATGAAAATATTGAAGTTTGGGTGCATGAAAACACAATGGTAAACCTGCGGATCAACCACTAAATTGATGTTCTGCAGATGGTTTCCACCAAGATACGACTTGGCAGACCAATGCCTATAGCTTGTATATAAAATAAACGGTCAAGTACGAGTATTACTCGCGCTCAGAGAGTTCCGTACAATAAATATATGAATTATTAACTGTATTATTTAAAAGAATAATGAAACTTTGTAAAAACCTATACAACGTAGAGTTGGGTATAGCTGTATATATTAGAAAAGTATGATTGAGTATACCACAAAGGTTCAAAGAGATATGAAGCCGAAATAAAATTAAATATTGCTATTTTGTATAATTCTTTTTTTAAACGTATCTTAATCTGGATATGGTGAACTTAATTTGGTACTAACAATAAAAGTACTGCATATTTAAATTTCATTTGGCATTTCATAAAACTAAATTCAACATAGAAATATTTTTCTTTTTACAGTGTAGATGAAATAAAATCCTTGTTCAAAGTTTAAACTTGGCGTTGTACTACGCGCGTTTCGAAAGGAGGTCGCAAAGATGCAACTCGACTTTGTCCGTGCCGCGTTTTTTCAAATAGGTCTTTAATTATCATTTAAAGACACGGGAGGCGTATTGAGAGATCCACTCAACGCAAACTAGTCGCGAATCCCATAGTATTTATGCGATTAATTATAATTAAATTGGTCTGTTTTTAACAATTTGATGTTTACTGCTTTTATGCTGCTACTGGGTATTGCATTACACATATATATCATTAAAAGTTGTTATCTAGTATTTAAAAACCGATGGTATATAGAGTACGCCGCCTCTGCCATTATGTATGTCCAAACCAACCGTGTCTTTAAGGGTTAAGGCTCCTGCCCCTGCCAGCGAAGACAATCACGAGCTAATGCTAATCGTATAGGGAAGGATTTTTCTAATATCTATTTTGTATTTCGATATTTTAAATTTTTTTTTTGGCATTATATAGCCGAGATCCGTCTCTACATCGCACCTTTCTTTACTTTTTCCTCCCCATCGGATTAGCATTAGCTCGTTAGTGTCTTCGCCGGCAGGGACAGGAGTCTTAATATCTCGGCGAGTTACCGACGATTTTTTTTCGAAAATCATTATAAACAATGCTTTTATACTTTTGATACGATAGGTACCTTTAGCGCTCTTCGATACCTTTGCTGAATGCCCGCAAATAGAAATCTGTATGAAACAGAAAAATGCGATTTTATGAAAAACTATGCCACCTAGGGCAATCGCTATAATTTTCCTGCGAGTATTAAATTAACCTCTACTACCTCTAATTTTTTTCATAATTTTAGTTTCAGTAGATTTGAAAATAGATTGGGGGGGGGGCGGGGGGGGCACATTTTTGCACTACATTTTCGACGATATCTCTGAAAATATAATATCTAAAATTAAAAGAAATGTATTTTTGAGTTATGCGTTACGGAATCTTTTAACCGATACCCCAAACGATACACAAAGAAAATATATTTCTTCTTTAAATAACCTAATTATCCCCTCTACGTTTTTCCCACATATATTTGTGAATGTTTAATAATCTGTAAATATGTGGGTCAATAGTCTTTATTACATCTCCCAATTTGAACTTCCCACGTTCCGTAGTTTACGAGTAAAATGGCTGTGACAGACAGACACAGGAGTGATCTTATAATGATTCCGTTTTTACTTTTTAAGTACGGAACCCTAAAAATCATGATTATTGCAACTGAGAAATACAAAAACATAAGAAGATGAATTATTGAAAATAAATAAAACAAGAAAGGAAAGCCATGTGTCAAGTATGGATTATGAACCCTTTCCTACATTTTTAGTTCAGTTAGAAAAACACATAACACATTTGAATATACACATTTATTAATTCCTAACAATAGACGGAAACGTACTTCAATTGTTTTGTGAAGCTCTGTATGTTCCTTATAAATTTTTATACACGCCACATACTGAGCTGAAATTTAATTCAGAAATAAATACGCTGAAAATTACTGATATCACACTTCTAAGGCTAACATTAGCTTAAGAATTGCTATCCATGGACGGCCATGTATCCAGTTTTTTGTCATATCCCTATTTATTTATATGCTACAATGTCACTTAGCCGACGGGACATTTAGCAGACAGCAATTAGACGACAGGATGTTTAGCCGACAGCGACTGTTAGCCGACAAGACAGTTAGCCAACAGAGGACAATTATTCGACATGGACATTCATCCGACAGGATATTCATCCGACTTAACTGTAACGTAACTGTAACCTGATCTTAACCTAATTATAACCTAAGCATAAACTAACTGTAGCGTAACTGTAACCTAACCAATACCAAACTGTAACGTAACTATAATCTATCTGTAACCTAAACGTAACCTAAGTGTAAGATAACCGTAACCTAACTGAAACCTAACAGTACCCTAATTGTAGCCTAAATGTAACCTAACTGAAACCTAACAGTAACCTAATTGTAGCCTAAATGTAACCTAACTGGGACGTAACCGTAATCTAACTGTAACTAACGTTTACCTAGTTATAACCTAATCGTATGCTAACTGTAATGTAACTGAAACATAACTTTACCATGACCAAGCTCTAACCTAAGCGTATTCTAATTATCACCTAAACGTAACCTAACAGTTATTTAACCGTAATCTAAACGTAACCTAACGGTAACCTAATTATAAAGTAACCGTAACCTAATTGAAACCTAACAGTAACCTAATTGTAGCCTAAATATAATCTAACTGGGACGTAACCGTAATCTAACTGTAACTAACGTTTATCTAATTATAACCTAATCGTATGCTAGCAGTAATGTAACTGTAACACAACTTTACCATGACCAAGCTGTAACCTAAGCGTAATCTAATTATCACCTAAACGTAACCTAATTATAACCGAACAGTTACATAACCATAATCTAAACGTAACCTAAGTGTAACCTAATTATGAAGTAACCGTAACCAAACTAAAACCTAACAGTAACCTAATTGTAGCCTAAATGTAACCTAACTGGGACTTAACCATAATCTAACTGTAAATAACGTTTACCTAGTTATAACCTAATCATATGCTAAATGTTATGTAACTGTAACATAACTTTACCATGACCAAGCTGTAACTTAAGTGTAATCTAATTATCACCTAAACGTAACTTAATTATAACCTAACCGTAATCTAAGAGTAACTAATCGCAATTGTAACCAAACTGCAAATTAACTGTAACCTAGCGGGAGGTGCATAATATGAAAGAGTGATCAAAGGGCTGCCCAGTCCAATGATATATCACTTGAGGGATGTCGGAAAAGTCAGAAAAATGCTCCCGGTGATACAAATTGGGGGAGGGGGAACGGGAGGTACATAATATGAAAGAGTGATCAAAGGGCTCCAATGCGATGTATCTCATGAGGGGTGTCGAAAAATGTTAGAAAAGTACCGGCTAATTATACTATCAGCTAAATGTCCTGTCGGTTAATCGCCTTTTCGGCTAAATGTCCTCCCGGCTAATTGCCACGTTCGGCCAGTTGCCTGTCGGTCAATTGTCTGTATTGCTAAAATTATTACTATATGTCCGTTTCGATCAATTGTCCTGTATGCTGTATGTAAATTTCAGCTAATTGTGTTGTCGGCTATATGTACGTATCGGCTAAATGCACGTCTCAGCTAACTGCAATCTGCTAAATGTCTTGAAGGCTATTTGGTTGTCGGCTAAATGTCTGCGACCGGCTATGGGTCAAACATCTATACTAAAAGTAGTTGAGCTTGAAAATGCATAAATCAAATTAAAAAACATCTTTAAGTAATTCATAGTCATTCTCGGTACTACTGATGAAATCTTTTGTGTAGTGTCTATGCAACGGAATAGCAATAATTTCAGCAATACAGACAATTGGCCGACAGACAACTGGCCGAACGTGGCAATTAGCCGGGAGGACATTTAGCCGAAAAGACGATTAGCCGACAGGACATTTAGCTGATAGTATAATATGCCGGTACTTTTCTAACATTTTTCGACAACCCTCATGAGATACATCACATTGGAGCCCTTTGATCACTCTTTATATTCTATGCAATTCATATACACCGCCTATGTGCCTGTGCAAAAATATTAGTTTAACTTAACTTATACCATAACTTATCATAAATCAAACATATCATAATTTAAAACTCACTATCAGCAATCATCCCTTATGTTTCCCTGTAAATGAACAATAAATTCGATGCACACCATATTCTTATCCAAACATCTTGCACTCTTTGTCTCCCCTTCTTCCGAAATTTCGTTTCCCGTTTTGCTCCCCTTACAGTATCAAGGTTTAAAATCTTTAAAATTCCTTAATATTTTCTTTAATTTTCTGTTTTATTTGTTACTTTAAACTAACAATAAATAGTCAGTCATAAATTTCGTTATCAATTTATTTCACCATATTCATTTCATTAAAAGTTCTTGTAAATTGCCTCCATCGAAAATGTCATTTCTCCCTTTTGCTCCCTCATCCACGGTACCCATATTTTAAAATAAAAACCCTTTAAAACGCTTTAATTTTTTTAAATCTTTTCTGCTCAATTTGCCACTTTATTTTAACAATAAACAAACGATCATAAAAATTTCTCCTCCCCCCCCAACCCCAACTGAAATTGGTATTTCCTCCTCGCCTCTCCCTCTTACCAAGCATCTGAAATTTAAAGTCCTTAATTTTTTTTCGTTTATTATTTTTTTAACTTATTTGTAAATATTTTCTAAGGTAAGTAAATAATAAGTCGCCGATAAACTCCCCCCCCCCCCCCCGCAAAAAAAGAACTAATTCTGCTTATTCCTCTTTTTTTTCCCTCAGATCACAAAATTTTAACCTTAAAAGTCATTGCTTTTTTAAAAACATTTTGTACTCTATTTCAAATGAAAATCAAATTTCAAATTTCAAAGTAATTGCTTAAAAGGCGCAAAGGCCAACATAGTGAAAAAAAATTCCAAGCGGGGACTCGAACCCGGGCCATCAGTATAGCGCACTGACGTTCTACCGACTAAACCACTTGGAACGATACCTAGCTCGGAAAATTTCTCACTATTATATGTTGGAAAGGCTACAAACGCAGCACAAGATGGAATATTTATCGTGAGTCACCGACCTGGGACAAACACGAAACATAATTAAATCCAGCATCGATAGAAATTATATTAATACATGGAAATTATTCCAGAGAGAAACATTCGCCTTGCATACAATATTTAATATTGTATGCAAGGCGAATGTTTCTCTCTGGAATAATTTCCATGTATTAATATAATTTCTATCGATGCTGGATTTAATTGTGTTTCGTGTTTGTCCCAGGTCGGTGAAATATTGTATGCAAGGCGAATGTTTCTCTCTGGAATAATTTCCATGTATTAATATAATTTCTATCGATGCTGGATTTAATTATGTTTCGTGTTTGTCCCAGGTCGGTGACTCACGATAAATATTCCATCTTGTGCTGCGTTTGTAGCCTTTCCAACCTATAATATTGAGAAATTTTCCGAGCTAGGTATCGTTCCAAGTGGTTTAGTCGGTAGAACGTCAGTGCGCTATACTGATGGCCCGGGTTCGAGTCCCGGCTTGGAATCTTTTTCACTATGTTGGCCTTTGCGCCTTTTAAGCAATTACTTTGAAATTTGAAATTTGATTTTCATTTGAAATAGAGTACAAAATGTTTTTAAAAAAGCAATGACTTTTAAGGTTAAAATTTTGTGATCTGAGGGAAAAAAAAAGAGGAATAAGCAGAATTAGTTCTTTTTTGCGGGGGGGGGGGGGGGGTTGAAGTTTATCGGCGACTTATTATTTACTTACCTTAGAAAATATTTACAAATAAGTTAAAAAAAATAATAAACGAAAAAAAATTAAGGACTTCAGATGCTTGGTAAGAGGGAGAGGCGAGGAGGAAATACCAATTTCAGTTGGGGTTGGGGGGGAGGAGAAATTTTTATGATCGTTTGTTTATTGTTAAAATAAAGTGGCAAATTGAGCAGAAAAGATTTAAAAAATTAAAGCATTTTAAAGGGTTTTTATTTTAAAATATGGGTACCGTGGATGAGGGAGCAAAAGGGAGAAATGACATTTTCGATGGAGGCAATTTACAAGAACTTTTAATGAAATGAATATGGTGAAATAAATTGATAACGAAATTTATGACTGACTATTTATTGTTAGTTTAAAGTAACAAATAAAACAGAAAATTAAAGAAAATATTAAGGAATTTTAAAGATTTTAAACCTTGATACTGTAAGGGGAGCAAAACGGGAAACGAAATTTCGGAAGAAGGGGAGACAAAGAGTGCAAGATGTTTGGATAAGAATATGGTGTGCATCGAATTTATTGTTCATTTATAGGGAAACATTAGGGATGATTGCTGATAGTGAGTTTTAAATTATGATATGTTTGATTTATGATAAGTTATGGTATAAGTTAAGTTAAACTAATATTTTTGCACAGGCACATAGGTGGTGTATATGAATTGCATAGAATATAAAGAGTGATCAAAGGGCTCCAATGTGATGTATCTCATGAGGGTTGTCGAAAAATGTTAGAAAAGTACCGGCATATTATACTATCAGCTAAATGTCCTGTCGGCTAATCGTCTTTTTGGCTAAATGTCCTCCCGGCTAATTGCCACGTTCGGCCAGTTGTCTGTCGGCCAATTGTCTGTATTGCTGAAATTATTGCTATTCCGTTGCATAGACACTACACAAAAGATTTCATCAGTAGTACCGAGAATGACTATGAATTACTTAAAGATGTTTTTTAATTTGATTTATGCATTTTCAAGCTCAACTACTTTTAGTATAGATGTTTGACCCGTAGCCGGTCGCAGACATTTAGTCGACAACCAAATAGCCTTCAAGACATTTAGCAGATTGCAGTTAGCTGAGACGTGCATTTAGCCGATACGTACATATAGCCGACAACACAATTAGCTGAAATTTACATACAGCATACAGGACAATTGATCGAAACGGACATATAGTAATAATTTTAGCAATACAGACAATTGACCGACAGGCAACTGGCCGAACGTGGCAATTAGCCGGGAGGACATTTAGCCGAAAAGGCGATTAACCGACAGGACATTTAGCTGATAGTATAATTAGCCGGTACTTTTCTAACATTTTTCGACACCCCTCATGAGATACATCGCATTGGAGCCCTTTGAACACTCTTTCATATTATGTACCTCCCGTTCCCCCTCCCCCAATTTGTATCACCGGGAGCATTTTTCTGACTTTTCCGACATCCCTCAAGTGATATATCATTGGACTGGGCAGCCCTTTGATCACTCTTTCATATTATGCACCTCCCGCTAGGTTACAGTTAATTTGCAGTTTGGTTACAATTGCGATTAGTTACTCTTAGATTACGGTTAGGTTATAATTAAGTTACGTTTAGGTGATAATTAGATTACACTTAAGTTACAGCTTGGTCATGGTAAAGTTATGTTACAGTTACATAACATTTAGCATATGATTAGGTTATAACTAGGTAAACGTTATTTACAGTTAGATTATGGTTAAGTCCCAGTTAGGTTACATTTAGGCTACAATTAGGTTACTGTTAGGTTTTAGTTTGGTTACGGTTACTTCATAATTAGGTTACACTTAGGTTACATTTAGATTATGGTTAGGTAACTGTTCGGTTATAATTAGGCTACGTTTAGGTGATAATTAGATTACGCTTAGGTTACAGCTTGGTCATGGTAAAGTTGTGTTACAGTTACATTACTGCTAGCATACGATTAGGTTATAATTAGATAAACGTTAGTTACAGTTAGATTACGGTTACGTCACAGTTAGATTATATTTAGGCTACAATTAGGTTACTGTTAGGTTTCAATTAGGTTACGGTTACTTTATAATTAGGTTACCGTTAGGTTACGTTTAGATTACGGTTAAATAACTGTTAGGTTACGTTTAGGTGATAATTAGAATACGCTTAGGTTAGAGCTTGGTCATGGTAAAGTTATGTTTCAGTTACATTACAGTTAGCATACGATTAAGTTATAACTAGGTAAACGTTAGTTACAGTTAGATTACGGTTACGTCCCAGTTAGGTTACATTTAGGCTACAATTAGGTTACTGCTAGGTTTCAGTTAGGTTACATTTAGGCTACAATTAGGTTACTGTTAGGTTTCAGTTAGGTTACGGTTATCTTACACTTAGGTTACGTTTAGGTTACAGATAGATTATAGTTACGTTACAGTTTGGTATTGGTTAGGTTACAGTTACGCTACAGTTAGTTTATGCTTAGGTTATAATTAGGTTAAGATCAGGTTACAGTTACGTTACAGTTAAGTCGGATGAATATCCTGTCGGATGAATGTCCATGTCGAATAATTGTCCTCTGTTGGCTAACTGTCTTGTCGGCTAACAGTCGCTGTCGGCTAAACATCCTGTCGTCTAATTGCTGTCTGCTAAATGTCCCGTCGGCTAAGTGACATTGTAGCATATAAATAAATAGGGATATGACAAAAAACTGGATACATGGCCGTCCATGGATACCAATTCTTAAGCTAATGTTAGCCTTAGAAGTGTGATATCAGTAATTTTCAGCGTATTTATTTCTGAATTAAATTTCAGCTCAGTATGTGGCGTGTATAAAAATTTATAAGGAACATACAGAGCTTAATAATTCATCTTCTTATGTTTTTGTATTTCTCAGTTGCAATAATCATGATTTTTAGGGTTCCGTACTTAAAAAGTAAAAACGGAATCATTATAAGATCACTCCTGTGTCTGTCTGTCACAGCCATTTTACTCGTAAACTACGGAACGTGGGAAGTTCAAATTGGGAGATGTAATAAAGACTCTTGACCCACATATTTACAGATTATTAAACATTCACAAATATATGTGGGAAAAACGTAGAGGGGATAATTAGGTTATTTAAAGAAGAAATATATTTTCTTTGTGTATCGTTTGGGGTATCGGTTAAAAGATTCCGTAACGCATAACTCAAAAATACATTTCTTTTAATTTTAGATATTATATTTTCAGAGATATCGTCGAAAATGTAGTGCAAAAATGTGCCCCCCCGCCCCCCCCCCCCAATCTATTTTCAAATCTACTGAAACTAAAATTATGAAAAAAATTAGAGGTAGTAGAGGTTAATTTAATACTCGCAGGAAAATTATAGCGATTGCCCTAGGTGGCATAGTTTTTCATAAAATCGCATTTTTCTGTTACATACAGATTTCTATTTGCGGGCATTCAGCAAAGGTATCGAAGAGCGCTAAAGGTACCTATCGTATCAAAAGTATAAAAGCATTGTTTATAATGATTTTCGAAAAAAAATCGTCGGTAATTCGCCGAGATATTAAGACTCCTGTCCCTGCCGGCGAAGACACTAACGAGCTAATGCTAATCCGATGGGGAGGAAAAAGTAAAGAAAGGTGCGATGTAGAGACGGATCTCGGCTATATAATGCCAAAAAAAAAAATTTAAAATATCGAAATACAAAATAGATATTAGAAAAATCCTTCCCTATACGATTAGCATTAGCTCGTGATTGTCTTCGCTGGCAGGGGCAGGAGCCTTAACCCTTAAAGACACGGTTGGTTTGGACATACATAATGGCAGAGGCGGCGTACTCTATATACCATCGGTTTTTAAATACTAGATAACAACTTTTAATGATATATATGTGTAATGCAATACCCAGTAGCAGCATAAAAGCAGTAAACATCAAATTGTTAAAAACAGACCAATTTAATTATAATTAATCGCATAAATACTATGGGATTCGCGACTAGTTTGCGTTGAGTGGATCTCTCAATACGCCTCCCGTGTCTTTAAATGATAATTAAAGACCTATTTGAAAAAACGCGGCACGGACAAAGTCGAGTTGCATCTTTGCGACCTCCTTTCGAAACGCGTGTAGTACAACGCCAAGTTTAAACTTTGAACAAGGATTTTATTTCATCTACACTGTAAAAAGAAAAATATTTCTATGTTGAATTTAGTTTTATGAAATGCCAAATGAAATTTAAATATGCAGTACTTTTATTGTTAGTACCAAATTAAGTTCACCATATCCAGATTAAGATACGTTTAAAAAAAGAATTATACAAAATAGCAATATTTAATTTTATTTCGGCTTCATATCTCTTTGAACCTTTGTGGTATACTCAATCATACTTTTCTAATATATACAGCTATACCCAACTCTACGTTGTATAGGTTTTTACAAAGTTTCATTATTCTTTTAAATCATACAGTTAATAATTCATATATTATTGTACGGAACTCTCTGAGCGCGAGTAATACTCGTACTTGACCGTTTATTTTATATACAAGCTATATGCATTGGTCTGCCAAGTCGTATCTTGGTGGAAACCATCTGCAGAACATCAATTTAGTGGTTGATCCGCAGGTTTACCATTGTGTTTTCATGCACCCAAACTTCAATATTTTCATACATTTGGGTGCTGCAAAATACAATGATAAACCAATCGATCAAAAACTAAACTCCGGTGTGCAGGTGTTTTCTATCAAGATATGACTTAGCAGACCATTTGCATTTTAATATGCTAATTGAGTTCTATCTAATCCTAAAATTTCAGCCTTCAACTTGATGAGCTGATGGTCTGTGCAATTGCCACCCGTCGAACAAATCCCTTCCTGTGAAATCTTGTATCACTCTTTAGGAATCTGTGGACAGGCACAAAAACATCCTATCTGTGTTTTTATACCTAGATTGTGTATAAAAACCTTTTTTAATTCATTACTCTGAATTTGGAGATTTTTGTAACAAATACAGCTGTATATATATTTTTTTTTTTTTTTACAATTGTTTGAGAAAGACTTTGTTTTTATTTTCTCTGAAAACTGCTTGGATTTTTCATTACATTGATATGCAATTCTGATAATGAATTTCATAGAATTCCATTTCAAAGCAATATTTCGAATTTCTTCCAATTTTACCAAAGCATTCTTTTTCTTTATCAGAAATCAGTGAAAATAAATTTATTTTTCTGCATCTTTATCTTTAGACTAAGTTACAATTTTATTTTCCCCGCATTGCTGATAGAGATTTTTTTTTACCTTGTCAGTTGAAAGCTCACAGTCAAATATCTCCAGAGATTCTCCATCTTCTTCCTCTACTTCCCAGTTAATAATCAGGAGGATTTGCCGTAATATCCTTTACCAATCTGTGTCCTATATCGGAATTTGGTAAATTAGCAGTGCTTTTAGTTTATAGTCTTTACTTGACCTTACCGATCATGACAGTGTTAAGCTATCATTCGTTGTTGCTAAGAAACTGTTAGGATAGCTGAGGACGCTCTATAACCGGGCTAGTTATTACTTTTTCGATTTTTGTTTCAGATATTTTTCTTTAAAATTACTTTTACTTTCATATCCGCTCTAAAATTTAAACTATCCTATTATATATAAAAAAAAAAACTATAGCCAAAATCGAAAAGTAAAAGCTAGCCTCACTGTCGATAGTCACCAGATATCCTATGCAAAAAAAAGAAAAAAAAGAAAAAGAAAAAAATCATTCAAAAATATTAAAATCAAAGCGAGAAATATGAAAATGACCCCCCCCCCCCCCATAGACTTAAAATTAGCGTTTTCATTCCTTCCCGTGTCTGAAATAGGCGTGCATGCATCCAATTCTTTGAATAGCCTTGTATATTATTATATTTTTATTTTCCAAACATATCTTTCTAAATGTAGTTGAATTTGAAAATAAAATTAATCAATTTCTCAACAATTCTTCCTAGTTCTTTTGCGTAGCCCTATACGTAGTCTATCGAATTTATATATATAATCTAGTATGCAGAAATTTAGTTAAAAACGTATATCATAGCTGAAATCTCACTTTCAGCAATCATCCCTAATAGACAATACTTCATATGCAATATTGTATCCAATATCTTTTATGTGCCCCTGTAAATTAAATAAAATGTGATGCACATCATATTATAATGTAAGCATCATATTGTAAACCTCAGTAACGTATATGAATTCCATCTTGTTTGAAATCGTGAAACATAACTAAAACACACTTTGCAAGCAGTTTTTTCTGTAATAAAACTGAACCCTTTTCTGTGACCATGTAAATGAATGATAAATGCTTTGCTATCCCTTCAGAAAGCATGTTTTACTGCGCCTCATAAATTCATATCAATTTCATTATGTTGTAACAGAAAACGTTATTAAAATACCCCGCAAACGTTTTTTCTTCGTAGTCCATAATGTAACGAAATATACTTTTTAATTCCCCTGTACAAGTACCTATGCTCTTCAATAATGCGAATAAATTGTATGTTTAAAATTGTTTTATGTCATTAAAATACACGCAAATGTATTTTCCCACATAGACCATAATATAAAATACTTTTGAATGTCCATGTAAGTGAAGTATAAAATATTAAAAGGTAATACGTATTAGAAAAAAAAATTGCTAGCTAGTATATTTTTATAAAATGCTATATTTTATCTTACAGTTTCATAACTTTTAGTTTTACATTATTAAAGTTAATGATAAATTTTCGCGTTTCCTAACCGTTGCAAAAAAAATATCTTTGCGTTACATTTGAGAACCCACGCAGGTTACGGGGAAAAAATGTAAACGCTAATGTTAAATATATGGGAGCGTTATTTTCAAATCTCACTTCCTTTTTATCTCACTTCCTTTTTAACATTTTAAAATGATTTTTTTTTTGTATAGGATAGCTGAAGACGATCTACAACCGGACTAGTTTTTACTCTTTCGATTTTGGTTTCAGATATTTAAAAAAAAATACTTTTAATTTCGGAACAGGGGTGAATCGTTTCTGAAATTGAAACTTTCCTAATATATATATATATATACTAAACTAAACTCTGCGGCTATACAATCCATGAGGATCAGGGCCGACAGTGCCCATCTCTGTTTTCTTGACCCTAGGCCCGAGGTGCTATACAGCATGCGTCCCGGCCAGGTGGTCAGCCTAACGTGAGACCCTCGGTGTTTAGTTCCCAAGCAAGCTTGGTACTCATTTTATCGACCCCAAAGGGATGAAAGGCTGAGTGAACCTTGCCCAGTCGGGAGTATATATATATATATATATATATATAGTATATATATATATAGTATATATAGTATATATATATATATATATATATATATATATATATATATATATATATATATATATATATATATATATATATATATATATATATATATACCAAAAAACACACACTACTCATCCAATCCCAAAACTACTGAACTACAGAGAAAATTAACAAAATAACCATGGAAAAAACTTACTAACAAAACCATGAACGAAAAGAAAACATTCAATGGAAAACATTCAATATATATATGTATATATATATATATATATATAAAATAAAAATCTAAAAAGTAAAATCTAGCCTAGTTGAAGATCGTGCTCAGCTATCCTATGTAAAAAACATATCAAAACAAAGCGAGAAATTTTAAATTAACGCCCCCATAGACTTCGTTTTACTTTCTCTCCGTGTCTGAAGTGGGCTCTTTAAAAAATATATCTGTTACACAGGACAAATTTCGTTCTCCGACTGTTAAAGGTTACTGTCCCCTTAAAAATAATAAATATTAAAGTAATGAACTATAAAAATATTTCTTTAAAGTTTTGAACAAGTTGATTTACAATTTTAAAGTTAACAATCTTTAAAACTTATTAACTTTAAATTCTGCTGATTTTTAATTAAAAGAACTGTTTTTTGAACGTAAAATGTTAAATTGTCGAATATTTTATACATATACAAGAATAGGAGGCTTGAAAACCAGTCTCCTGGCCAGGCCACAAATATGTTCTAACAAATTATGACTTCGTAATTATTTGTTAACTATTTTAACTTAAAAAATAATTTAAAAAATACTCGTCTATTTTTTTACCATTTTACTTAATAAACTAGGACTGAAATTTGATTCCTTAATAACTTCTATATGTTGTAACTCCCTCTGTGTGGTTCTGAAATTGTTTATATAAACGAAATGTATAATTTCCTTCGTTATTCATAGAAATATAGAATTTAAAATATTTCATTCTTTCAAGAGTCTTTTGTTGAAATTAAACAATAATTTTAGAAAAAAATAAATCCAAGGTTTGAAATAGGAGTGATCTATTTTAACACGATACAATAATCCAATCACAATTAAATCGTTTCCATTTGCTAAAGTGTTTGGATACTAGCCAATCATATTTTTAATAGGCGTGGTTTTCATCGTCTTTGTAGAGGCGGAGAGCATAACATTACGAGGCCATTTTGGACACATTTTTCATCAAAATCTTTGCATATTTTGCTCAGCCTAATTGTAGTAGAACTATTGAAAGCATGTTATTGGAAAGCTTAAACTCTATATTTTCGTTGTTATTAAAAAAATTTTCCTGAATTTTGCTGATATGAATGTTATAAGACTAAAAAGGACACAATACCTCGAATTTCACTGGATCCTAAATTGACAGGATCCTGAGAATTAAACTACAACGAAAATCAGAAAAGTAAAAAATAGCCCGTAAACAGATAGTCCTCAACTATCCTGTGCAAAAAAAAATCATTTAAAAATATTAAAAATCAAGCAAGATATTTGAAAACATTGTTGCCATAGACTTATCATTAGCGTTCGAACTTCAAGCCGTGACTAGTGTGGCCTCTTAATACACAAGATTTTCACTGAGATACTCTGGAAAGTCTCCTATAAAAGTTTAACTTTCTCCAACGTATTGTCGTCTTTCGTGATTTCTATTTACATTCTGTGTTAAGAATGTTCTCACGAATATTTCTCTCCGCTCAATATCATGAAACTTTCTGACACATTCACTACGTCATTTTTATGTTCGAAAGCATGAAAGGATTATATGGAAATAGGGCACAGGTGGAATTGGCTGACATTTTTCATTTTTCGTGTGATGCTGATCCAATATCTCAATGAGTACAATACTGATTAAAATAGGCGTAGAGTTTTGAAAATTATTAGTGGGTCGTAACTCGATATATAACTCTTTTTCACACAAATAACGTGTGTGTGAGTGTAAAACAGACCAATTACCAATTTAAAGTGTCTTTATTAATTTCCTTTTAAAGAAATTAAACAGAATCGTATACTGATAAATAAATCATAAATTTAATAAAACATTTAGGCAATGTAAAAATTCGAATGTATACAGACTTCTTTATAAAGTGATATACTTATTTGCAAATCGTTTAAATAAAATCACCACGAAAGTTAGCTTTGAATAACTGCTTTCTTTTTTTTCGAAATATTCGTTATTTTCCTATTTTTGTATTTTATATGAAAAGTTCAAACTTTTAGCATTTTACTTTAATTAAACATTAGAACATAAAAGGAAAATATTTTCTAATATCTGTTGTCTTTGTAACAAAAGAATAAAAGGCAAATTTCAAGATATAAACAATCTGCCGAAAAATGGTACATTAAAATTTTCATAAAATATTAGAAAGTCAAAACATTAAAAACTTTTTTTATATATTAGAGGGGAAAAAACGGCCATTTTAGACATTATTGTTGGGGCTGGAGCCCAACGAGCCCATACAACTCTACGCCTATGCTGATTATTGACTCATTTAGATGCTATGACTGTCGAAAGATCTTAATTTTATTACATTAGGCGTCAACCTTCTGGTTTTTTTCAAGTCAAATAAACCTAATTTGAACCAATAAAAATATGTAACGAAATGTTTCCCCCTTCTATTTGATTTTTAATTAATTTTTATCATTTAATAATATTTCTGATTTTATTTGATTTGACAAACTATCTTATTTGCATCATAATTTGTGGAAAAGGCCAACCTTTTTTTTTTTTTTTTTTTTTTTGAAATCCAAATCAAATAAAACTAGAAATTTTATTGAACACTAAACGCTAATTGAAAACAATATCTAAGTGGAAAATACTTCGTAAAACATTTTTTCAAGTTCAAATTATGTTTCTTTGACTTGTAAAAAAACCGGAAGATTGATAGCTATGTAAATATGAATAAGGATCTTTCAAGGGTCATAACACCAACACTAGCAATCGTTTCATGATTGTGCTCATTTCGACATTTGATTAGCATCCTATGATTTATAGCATATAAAAATTTCAGCCAATTTCACGACAGCTCTATTACCATATAATTTGTGCGTTGTCCTATGCAGATATGACTTTGGGAGAGATTCGGAATAACATTCATTTTCATTTTTCAATAAACGTAAAACATCTTGCTTGCGTTATAATCGAATTCTCTCCAATAACGATCACTTTCGCACTATCGTGCCTTAAAAGCCGGCTTAAAACATCAATTTTGAAATTATTTTCTTAGAGATGCTTGGCCTTTATAGAAAAAAGAGAAACGTAATTCACTTTCTCAGTATATGAATAAGAATTCTTGAAAACTTCTGTGCATTTAAGAAGTCTAGTTGGATGTGCCGATCCCAAAACTTTTTTCTAATATCTCATACATCTTAATATTTCAAAAAGTAGTTACACATGTTAATACTTCAATATTATTAGTTCAATACTATACCAACTTTGAGTTTCATCTTAAATTTCTCGATCATGATAGTTATTAAAATCAATAGTTTTTCATTATATATATTGTACTTCAGCTGTTTGAGAATAGCCCGCTTAGCTGGATGCGAAGTTCCCGTTGCTGCACGAGCCGTCGATGTACAGTAGAACTACACAAAAATTCAGAAAATTATACAAAAATTGCTATTACAGCGCCCCCTTCTGACGAAATGTTTCAAAATTCAAGGAGGACCTCCTGGCTTATAGCCAAAAACATACACAAATAATTTGGTTCATTTCTATGCATAACTTCATACACGTTTCGATGGCACAATTGCGACACACGGATAGACAGACATTTTGTATAAACATAATTTTTGGGATAGCTGACCCCTAAAAACGTGTAAATCCCTCAAAAACCTGATATCGAAAAAAATTTGGATTACAATACTTTCTTCTTGAATATAGAAGAAAGTAAAAAATGACTTCGTGGATGTGTCAAAATGTTGCGATTTTATAATTGAGAATAGTCTTAAATGCTTTATTTTGGCACGTTTGAATGTCGTACTTAACGTTAATTCTACGTTTGAAAGTTTGACAAACGTATGGGCAAAATCTGTTAAAATAACAGAAATTCGTAATAAATGCAGATTATTCCTACTAAAAAAACATTACTAAATATCTTTCAGACTTCTTGGCTAACAGTTTTTTTCAGTAAAAGTAAAAGTTACCATTGGCAAAATACATTTACATCCTGTTGACTTCGGCAAATACACTGTTTCCGGCATCAAAACTCAACCAATAATGTTGAGAGTCAGAACTTATATTGTTTGGTAATATGATAGAATCGATTTTTTTTCCATTTAATATTTAAATTAAATATCTGTTCATTTAAAATATATTTTAAATGCGATTTTTTTTTCTTTCTTTTTTTTTATAAACAACTTTATAAATTCAGCTTTATTTAACTTTATTCAACTTTAAAATTCGTAAACTGTTTTTTCTTTTCAATTAAATTAGAAATCTTAATGTATAGAATTTTTTGTTTTCCTTTTTCAAATAAATTCGGATTTTAGTATTAATAGAGCGCATGCGTTCTTAGTAATGAACGGAATTTCTTCCACTTTTCAGACTTTTTGGAAGAATTCACGGATAAAATATGTTTTCTAGGAGTACGGAAATTATCTGCTAAAAAATGAGAAATAATTTATTGTAAATTGACGAATTTTTTCTGACAGTGTGTATTTATTAAGACCTTACGGGCAAAATTCTTTTAAAATAACAGAAAATTGTTAATAAATGCACACTGTTAAAAATTTGCAGCATTCTGGCAGGTCATTTGAGAATTTTTTCCGAAAACGGTTACACAACCGTAATTTTATCACTATTCTGACCATATTATTCACTCACTGTTAAAAATTTTGCAGCATTCTGGCAGGTCATTCGACCGTTTTTTGAAAAAACGGTTTCATAATCATAATTTAACTATATTCTGACCATAAAATGGCCAATAATATGGTCAGAATAGTGTTAAATTAACGGTTGTGTAACCGTTTTCTGAAAAAACGGTCAAATGACCTGCCAGAATGCTGCAAATTTTTAACAGTGCTGTTAAAAATTTGCAGCATTCTGGCAGATCATTTGACCGTTTTTTCCGAAAACGGTTACACAACCGTGAGTTTAACACTATTCTGACCATATTATTGGCCATTTTATGGTCAGAATATAGTTAAATTATGGTTATGAAACTGTTTTCTCAAAAAACGGTCGAATGACCTGCCAGAATGCTGCAAAATTTTTAACAGTGCAGATTATATCTTTTAATTAAGCATTTTCTTATTGGCTGACAGTTTATTTCTTTAAAAGCAACATTTAATTTTTTTAATTTTATTTTATTTTATTTATTTATTTTTTACAGCTTACATTATTCTTAGGCTTGTTCTATGGGTTTTTGTAATGTAAGTCACATAGCCGATAACTGATATGCTAGTTGGCCACCGTTATTTAAAAAATGTTTGCTTGGTCTTATTCAATTAATGAGATATCTCCCATAAAATAAGTCACATTTTTCCGTTCTAAAATACCGGTAGCCAAAAATCGTAGCATGTGACTTACGCTACACGTACTCATGGAAATAGTCCTTAAAAAAATGAACAAAATAAGGTTGACCTTTTTGAAATACAATTTCATAGTTTCATCTCATATTAGCTTTCTATAAAATAAGATAAAATTTTTATTTGTAGCTTATGAAAATGAATTTAGCATAATACAGGGTGTTTCTAAATCAATATCGGAGTTTTCATGCTTTATAGTATCTATTATATAAAACTTAAAATTATTCTTAATACATAAAATGAAAGAGCAACTCAAACAGTTTGTTGGTACCTGTGCATGCGCACGCAATGTTTCTTCCGTCATCCGTTAGAAAGCGCTTGTAGCAAAAATGGCGACTAGTGAACAGAAAGCATTTTGTGTTCTGCAGTTTGCAAAGACTGAATCTGTAGTTACTGTGCAACGTGCGTTCCGGATTAAGTTCAGATGTGATCCCCCAAGATATAATAACATCCGTAGATGGTATCATCCGTTTGAAAGTACCGGCTGCCTTTGCAACAATTACTCCACAAACACTAATCAACGTTTGGGAAGAACTGAGCTATCGACTTGATGTGTGCCGTGTGACAAAAGGTGCTCACATTGAACACTTGTAAGCTTGTAGGTAAAACTGTTTGAGTTGCTCTTTCATTTTATGTATTAATTATAATTTTAAAGTTTATGTAATAAGTACCACCAAGCGTTAAAACTCCGATATTCTTTTAGGAACACCCTGTATAAAAAATCCTCGGAGCGGTCTCTTTTTTACCCACCACTAGTTTTGAAACATTATTTTTGTGGTCTATTACTACAACAATTGCAAGAAAAAACTCATCACGGGCTGAGTTCGCGACAGTTGCGAGATAAAGCTGAAAAGGAAATTTTCGTAAGGAAATTGTGGTAGTCAAAATTTTTATTTGGTCTCTTTTGAAAAGAAACCGCTCCGAAGCCTGCACAATGTTCATAACTACTGATTAAAAAAGAAAAGTATTAAAAACCATTATGATAAGTTATTTGAGAGGTTGTTATATCTTAAAACGGACATTGAGAAATGGTATGTTGGTGTTTCTTGGTTCAAGACATATTTTGGTTTAATTTATTTCGAAAATGAACCGGTATATGTTGCAATTTCACAGTTGTTTGCAGCGGCTCTGGATACCACTGTTTTAAAGAAATAGTCTTCGCTTTATCTAATCGCGGAATGTTTAGCGACTAAACAAGGTAAAAATAACTTGAGTGGTACTTGGAGCATTTGGACCCCCAACCTGGCTACACCACTTGTTGTTTTGCGTGTAGATATTATAAATAAGTTTAAAAAAAGAGTAAATAAATATTACGCTCCAAATCCATGTGACGTGTTTGACACTTTTACACCTAAATTAGCTTTATATTTAAAACGTATCTAACCCAAATTTTTACCGTAAATATTTTTATATTTATCCAACATTTATCTATATTATTACAGCAGCATCGATTTTTTGAAACATCATTTTTATTAAAAGGAAAAAAATGTTTTTATATCTTACGTATGACACAGCATGGCATCCATATCACACTCTCAGAAATACTTTCTTTAACGTAAAGAAATTTTCCTGGCAGTAATGCTACTGGGGTTTTTCCGTTAATTGACGAATATCCGTTTTTTTTTCGTTACAAGAGGTAAAATATACATTAATTGAAGAAAATTGGGAAGGAATAAAGGTTGCCTACTTTGGAGTCGGATTAGCTATCTTAACGTTATGAGACGAGTACGCTAATCATTGGGGTATAGGTGTACAGTAGCGAAACACTTGGAAGTAAATATGTTTGCTTCTAATGGGTAGGCAATCAATTTCTTTAAAAAGCTTTAAATTTTGAAGTTAATTTCTGTAAAGTTTCGTCTTTAAGGGTGTATTTGAAAAAATATTTTTCCACCGTCAACAGCTCGAAATTTTCTGAGACATTTTCAAACTCATTTTTAAAAGTAAAACCATGAAACTTGCTGAGGTGATTTTTGAAGAGATGTATAAGAGGCCGTGTGTTTTCATTTTTCGCTCAATTAATTAGAAGTTGATTTATAAACAATTATTTTCTCAGTATGACCCTTTCTTTCATTCCCAGATCGTCCGCTTCGGAAAAATCGTTTCAAAACGCCAAATTTGACAGCGTTTTTTACAATATTTTCTGCATTTATCAAAAAATCAAGAAGCACGGCACATTATGTAGTTTCTAAATAAGAGAATTTCCCAGTTTGATGCGTTTGAGAGCAAAAATGAATTTAAAAATGAATAAGAAAATAAGCAGTTTTTATTGGAATACACCCTTAATGAGATTGTGGCTGGGGTTTTAATACTTTAGTATTAATATAGGATAAGAATATGAATTATAAATATGTTTAAGTAGATTGCTATAGATGTAAAATATGAATATAATATTTTTACTCGATAAGCATTTTCTTGAATAAATCGATTTTTTTTTCTATTTAATATTTTAATTTAAATATCTTTTAAATGTGTTCATTTAAAAGATATTTTAAATGCAAATATTTATTTATAATGAGCTTTATAAATTCAAATTTATTTAACGTTATTCAACTAATTCAACTTCAAAAAATAAGTCTTGAGTACTTTTGAATGTATGCGAAAAGTAATTGTTATTTATTATTAAATTCGAAAACATTTTTTTCCTTTTAAATTAAATTAGAAATCTTTAATGGGATTTTTGGTTTTTCATTTTTAAAATAAATTCGGTTTTTAATATTAATCGAACCATTATGCATGCATAGTAAGAATGAACAGAATTTCTTCCTCTTTTTTCAGATATTCGGGAAGAACGGATAAAACATGTTTTCTAGGATTACAGAAATTATTTGTTAAAAAACGAGGAATAATTTCGTCTATATTGACGAGTTTTTCCGACAGTGCATACTGCATACCGCATACCTGCAACAAAATTAAATTATTTTTTTAAATAATAAAAGTTATGTTTCCGAATATCGATGCAGGTATGTTAATATTAGATAACTGTTGGGTAAAAATAAAAATATTTAACTTAAGGGGGCTGGTCACTCAGCGTCCGATTTTTCCTCACTAATGTAAAGTCTATGGGCATTGCATGCATTCGTCTATTTAAAATATCTCCTCGGGAAATTAATATTTTTAACATCTATTTTTTGGGTACACTTCCTAAAATATGTCTCTTTTCTTCTTAGTTCTCAAAATATTTCTAAAGTATAGACTTAATTTTATATGAGGTGTTAAAATCTTACTCACAGTTCGCCCGCTTTTAACACATAAAATATTAAATTCAGCATAGATTTTAGAAATATTTTGAAAACTAAGAAAAAAAGAGACATCCTTTAAGAAGAGTACACAGAAAAGAAATGTTAAAAATATGAATTTCCCGAGAAGATATTTTAAATATACGAATGCATCAAAAGTCCATAGAGTTAAAATTACGGAGAAGAATTCCGAAGCTGGGTGACCAGCCCCCTTAAACTATTTAAGTGTGAAGTTAATTTAGGTGTAAATGTGTCACACATGTCAACAGCCGTTCCCATGCCCATATGTTGTAGAGTAGATTTTAGCACACACAGGTCCAATTCAGGCCCGATTATGCATGAAAGTTTTTTTCATGCATAATCGGACATAAATCGGACCTTCGTGTGCTCTGGTCACAGATTTGACAGGAGTCCTTCATGAATATACTGTATAGTATTAAGAAAGAATGAGCAACGTTAGACAGCACAAATGAATGTATACAAAAGGTGCATGCAGCTGTTTCGGGCTTCTAAAGCTCCATCATCAGTGTGAAATTAAAAATGAAAGGCTAAAATATTGCGAGACAGAGAGACGCACCTCACAGCTCGACCATCAAAGGCGAAATAGCGGCGAGCGTCTCAAAACAACAGCGGAGTCTAACTTTCACGCGTATACGAGAAGACCAATTAGAAGTGCTGAGTCATTCTGTGTGAGCTTAAGCAGAATAGAGAAAAAAAGAGGGGGGAGGAATGAAAGCGATTTAAAGAAATGGGAGCCACACTTTTGAAAAACTGGGCGTACTAGTCCTTTGTGCTATGTAACGTTGCTCATTCTTTCTTAACATATTGATGCAAAGTACAATCCCCCTTTTACATACTGTGTAGTAAACAAAATAATTGTAATTACTGAATCCCTTAGAAAACTTTTAAATGGAATCACAATGATGCCACAAACATTGTTACATTTTTTCGCAACTTATAAATAATTATTTCATTTAACAAATTCTTAGAAAAGAAAAAGTCTAACAAATGGTTCCTTAAAAAATAACAGATTTTATTTTTAATAGTATACGAATGCGCAGTGACAAGACAAGTTTTCCTATTCATAATAACAACGAGACTGAAATAAATAACTTTTAGGTCACACACATACGTCTAGACAGTAATTAATGTTAATTCTGAATTAGTTCAAATAGTTTCCAAAAGAGACCTGAATTTAAAAAAAAAACTGATTTTCATGAACTAGAATTCACATCTTGCTTATAGTACACAGTGGTAGAAAAGGTGCGTAGCCGCGGGTCGATTGTCACCACTATTTTTTACATTATTTAAATAACGAAATTCTGAGATTTAATAAGGCTATTAAAATTTAGTGGTGACAACCGGCCGACTACTGCGCATGTTTTCTACCACTGTAGAATAACATAAATTATGAAACCAAGCTCTGGCGTGTTTTTTTTTAAAGTTTACCGACAGATTAGAGGTCATTAAATTTCAGGGCCCTGAGCCAGTATCTCGTGTGTCCAGCCTCGTCAGGGCCTTTATCTGGCCCTGTGCACAATACATACTTTAAAATGATTAGAAAAATCATTCTGAGTAGTTGTTGCAGTTTTTAATGTATACTGGCACCACGCTGCAGAGTACCATGTGATAATCATGATTATCACTGTGATGGATTTTTGTTCATAAAGTTTTTTACGAGAGATTCTTGTAACGATTCTCGGTCAAGCAATTTTTCTTTAGTTTATTAAAAATATAAACATTCAGTTTTTTTGTGTTACTTGATTGCTGTTTTGCACTGATTTTTTAACATCACACTGTAAAAAAAAAATGGTAACGTTCCATGTAAAATCCAGGAACGTTTCGCCTTTTCTCAGGTTTTCAGAATAATTTAGCTCTTTCCTGTGAAATTCTGGTTTTCTTATCTGAAACGTTCCTGAACCCTGAACAAAAGTTGGAAACAGCAAAAAGCTGCGGCCGCCATTTATTATTTTTTTGCTATAATCCGTTGCTCGCGCGCGAGTGTCGAAAACGAATTCCTTAAATGAATGTAAAAAAATCAATATGGAATGCAAATAAATCAATAGACGACATAATCCTTTACGTCTCTATTGTCAAGACAATTCAGGAAAATACAATACCTCTGTGACATCGCTAAGAGATTATCTCTCGTACTTGTCTGTGGAACATTTAACGAGCAGACCGTGTAAAAAAAAAAAAAAATACACCTATTATTTGGATCTCCATTAACCAGGGGACCACAGGCCCGTAGGCAGAACATACTTCCAGGTAGGGCAAATATTTTTCCAGGAGGGGCGGATTATTTCTTTAATTTTTTCTGTCTCTTATCTGTATTTCTTCAAAAATATGTACTGCATATGTAATAGGGTATAATTTTTTTCATTTAAAGTATAAGATCTTTCAAAATCCAGGATGAAATTTTTAAAGTTCCTTCCAAGACACAATAAAAATATAGCAAAGATAAATAAAATATTTGATATAATGTAAATAAGTTGTTTTTCTTTTAATTAAATAATTTAAATATATGCATGTTTTATGTTCGTTTATGTTAATAACTAGATGACACGCACGGCGCTACCCGGGTCCGTCAAAAAATGGCACGAAAAAATTCCAAAAATCTAAAAAGAAAAATCGTTCAAAATTTTAAAATACCTACATGAATTCCAAATAAACTTAATTAAAAAGATTTAAAAAAAAAAACTATATTAGGCTAGAAGATTGAAACCAAATTCCTTTTACTAATGTGGAAAAATCGCTGCTAATCGCGAAAAATCACTAAAATAAAATCGCAGAAGTTAAAAATTACTATTTTGGGCTGAAAGACAGGATTTCTTCTACGAAATTATAATATTATCTGGGGAATGCGAAAAAGAACTAATAATAACAAATTCAGAAAAAATTCGAAACTGCTATGCGAAATCAGTAAAAATTTTGTTGAAAAGAGAACAGAATTTTACTATATTATTAGGCCAAAAAATCGCCATGGATCGCAAAGAAACGTAAAATCGAAAAACTTCAAAAATGACGAGGGAGAAAATTCATATTAGGATAAAAGCTTGAAATGAACGTCAAAAAATGCCCGGAAACGTTAAAAGATGCTAAAAATCATGATAGAAAGATCTCAAAAACAGCACAGGAGAAAATTTAATATATTGGGTTAAAAGTTTAAAATGATATTTCTTTTCCGAATGCCAAAAAATCGTCACTGAATTCGAAAAACCTCACTAAAAATTGCATTGGAAACTGCATTAAAAATCACCTAAGAGGAATTGACTAAACTAGTCTAAAAGTTTGAAACCAAATTCATATTGCTAAAAATTTTAAATAGAATTCATTTTACAAATGCCGAAACCCGAATCATTTATTTTTTCGTATAAAAATTAGTTTTTTGATAAAATAAAATGTTACTGGTGAATTTTATTAGATTTTTCGAATTTCTGAAATAGAATATTATTTTGTGTATGTGTGCCGATTTTCAAATCCCTACCCCAGTTTATGTGTCTGAAAATCTCTGACTGTCTTATTCATTCTAGGAACCTGGATTCCGTTTTCTCTATTCAGTTTCGGCTTTTTCATTGAAAAAATATTGTTTTGATAAAATAAAATGTTACTGGTGGATTTTATTAGATTTTTCGAATTTCTGAAATAGAATATTATTTTGTGTATGTGTGCCGATTTTCAAATCCCTACCCCAGTTTATGTGTCTGAAAATCTCTGACTGTCTTATTCATTCTAGGAACCTGGATTCAGTTTCGGCTTTTTCATTGGAAAAATATTGCATTTTCCAAGCAAATTGAAAAAACATTAAAAATCAAATAAAAAAAAATCGCGAAAAATTAAAAAAATGCTGTGCGAATTCCGAATAAACTTTATTAAAAAGAGGATAAGAATTATGATATTGGGTTAAAAAAATGACGTCATATTTCTTTTAATAATGTAGTAAAATCTCATCGAAACATGCAAAAGCGCTAAAAATCGCATAAAAAATAAAGAAGGAAATCTCACCACAAAATCCAAAATCGTGCTTCGAGATGCCAAACTTCATACATAGAGGTATCTTCTTACCAAATTCCCTAGTTCTACATCCAGCGGTCTCTTCAAAACACTGTCGACACGCTCACACACGAACTTTTTTACTTATTGTTAGTGTTACCGATACATTCAGGTATAATTTCTTAACTAATGATTCATTATGTATACATCATACAATAAAGAGATGTTAAAAAAATAATAAAATGGAAAGAACAAGTAACGAGTGTTGCACTAAGCTTTAAAAGGAGAACCTCCTTTCTTTTACACTCACCAAAAACCGATTAGCAACTAAAATCCACAGCGATTGAGCTAAAACTGTAACGCATAGTGTATTATTTTCAGAAGCGGAGTTTTAAGAGTCCCTAAATCTATTCATCGAAATCTCTGAAAGGGACACAAAAGCTTCCAGTGCGGCTCTGCATAAACACAGGCCCGCAGTCGTCATAATCACAAGAATGACAAATTGCATCTATATCGTCCCATTGTAAAATTGTCAAAATTAACTTTTAGAAAACATGTCACACTATCTCTTTATTTAAAAAAAATAATAATAATCCCTTAAGGGGTCTCAGGATTCTTAAAATTGGAAAAATCGAAAAAAAAAAGACCATTTTCAACATATAATATCTTAAAATGTAATTGATTATAAGACAAAATTTTATATTGGGATGAAAAATATGTTCTTTCATTTCATGTATTTGAAAAATTATAAGATGCAGAAGTAGAATTTACAGTGGGCTCCAAAATGTCAGACATTTGACGAGCGGAAAATCGGCATAAAAGATTATGCGCATGATTACAAAATAAATTTTGCAAGTAGAAGGAAAATTTTGGGTCCTACTTATGCTTCACATTGTAATAATTACTCTGAACCTAAATAAATTTTTATTTAAAGCATTTTTCTATTTTTAATACAAAGTTGTATTTAGTTAAAGCAAAATTTAGAAATTTTCAACAGTATAATCACCTTATAAAGAATATATTTCTGAACAATAAGAAGGAAATTTTAGGTTCAGTTTATACAGACTGACATGAAACATATGTTTTGAAAATTTCATGAAAAAAAATTCAGAAGTTTTTGAGATATCGTGCGCGTTATGCCCAAAAAACGTCATTTAGAGAAAATTGACTTCAAAGTTTCTGAAACGCCGCTTCAGCTATTGAGCGTGTATAATTCTAAAAGCCATAAATTCTGTTCTAATAGGAATTTCAAGGAAACATTTATACCAAAATGTTCAGAAAAGATAGTAGTTTAATATCTAAAAAAATTAAAATTTCGAAAATTTCAAAGCTTTAAGAGTCCAGAGATCCCTTAAGCAGAGCAGTTTAAAGAATATTTCAGAGGAAGGATAATGCCAGAGGTGGTCCAGTGATATGCTAGAAAGTCACTAAACAAAGTAAAAAAGAGTTCTTCTAACCCTTTAGGACCTGACCGACACAATTGTGTGCGTGAGAATGTAGTTTAGTCATCAAGGAGAAATCGACTTCACTCAAGAAGTCATCACCTAAGATAATGAAAATGCTATTCGATTGTTTAGTATATCAATGAGGAGTTTGGAAATTCATGTATGGAGGAAAGTAAAGCTATTTTGTACGTATAATATATATTTAAAAAATATTTGATATTTGCATATACTTTTCGGTACTAAACAAACAGCATAAATAGTGTTTATTAGTTTTAAATTATAGCACAGAACAAATGTATACATGTCTATATCTACCTAATATTTTTCAGACTCAGCAAAATGAAATTTTTTACAATTCTCGGTATCATAATTATACACAAAAAAATATATTTTGCAGGCATTACTTCTGAAGTGATTTCGAACTGAATATCATTTTTCACTTTTCGATAACTGCATTATACTTAGAGTTGTAATCGATTTTTATCTTCTGATGGCCTTTATCAAAACATTAGTTTATAACGGCAACTTTGACGACATTATCGGAAACTTATTTGCTTTTATGAGAAAGTGCAAAACACTATTCAATCTCTTTGTTTCTAATTAAGAGAACCTGTAGATTTTTTTTTATTTAAAAATAAAAATAACTTTATGAATGTACAAGTAAATAACCAATTTGGATTTCCAGAATCCTACCCGACATATTATACTATCTAAATGTGAAATAATGATTGGCTTATTTTAGAAGTGCAAATTTTATAAATTTCAGAGAAGTGGAACGGGTAAAAATTACAAAAGAGAAAGAAAAAAATCCCAATGCTTGATAGTTGCTGTTTCATGGAATCGAACCAAGTTTCCAGAAAAGAAGCAGCTAAATGTCATGTACAGCAAATTCAAATTAAGGAAACATTATTGTAGGCTGTTTCACTTTTAATTTCAGAAGCCTTTCGTTTCAACACCGACTTCTTGCGATAAATTTTGTATAGTGACAATTGTACAAAGAATGCAAGCTTTATGGATATAAGCTAATACAGCAGTATGGAATAATTTCTGCAAAGCAAAAAAGGGAAGAATGCCCAATGTCGTAATCTCCGATTGGTCTGTCAAAGAGAGAGAGAAAAGGTTTATAGATGAAATTTTTGTTTCCAGTTTAATAACGAAATTGAGGGGCAGAGGGTTAGGTGTGAGGTTTTTTTTTTTTTTTTTTTTGGCTAGGTCTGGCATGAAAGAGAATAAAAATGGAAATTTAATGTTGTATTACATAAAAGTTGTTTAATGAGAAATAGTGGGTAATAAAGTGATCAAAATGTCAAGTTTTATGCTAGGTTGCATAAAAATAGGAGGGTAAAAATTATAAATTTAATGTTGTTGGAATCGGAATGCACAGTCTCGCGCTAGGTCGGGCAAAGCCCGACCTGGCCCCCACCTAGCTACGGGCCTGGGGGACCATCAAACATGATTCTCACCAATTTTGATTAATTTAAAGTATGTTTTAGAGTTCTTATCTCTAATTATTCTTGTGAAAGGATTTCTTCAAATGGGCCTTAGATTTTGAGAAATTAGATGCCGAGGTTTAGCATACGTTTCAAATACCCATTAGTTTGCAGCTCTCAACGTGTCTTTCGTGGTGTGGACGCAAGAAGCTCGCACGCCACCCGTACGGCCCGAGTTCGATGCTACCTCCTGACTTTTTTTTCTTTTTTAATTAATTTTATATTTTAACACTTTATTACAATTTGATTTAAATTTGATATATATTTGACACTTTGAATTGCTGCAAATTTGAATTTTTTTTTTTTTCGGAAAAAATATACAATTACGTTTAGGTTTTTTTTTTTCATGAAAATTTATATGTATTTTATCTAACTTGTAAACTAACATAATTACTGACGAAAATCCAAAATATTTTATGTCTAGATTTTTTTTCTAATTATTATTTACATTTATATATTTTTATATTTTAAGCAAAGTTCAGAAACAATATATCATATATATATTTACTTTATTGAATTTTAACTGAAAATTTATTTTTTCATGTAAATTATAAATAATAATTTTGATGTCAATTTCAAAATATTTTTTCATTCAAACAAATAATGATAATAAAGCGAAAATTGTCAACTGGAAATGTAAAAATCGTCTGCGAATCCCGCATGCTGTGAAATGTCAGTAATGTTTTGCTGTCAACAGAAATATTCCTGGTATTTCGCAGGAAACTAACTGGCATTTCTGTAGAAAGTTTTTAACATATACAGTAAAGTTCCAGTCATTTTCAAGAAATGTTTCTTGGAAATAATGGGCAACTCAGCTGCCCATTTTTTCCCAGGAACGTTGCGGAATTTTTTTTACAGTGCAAGTTCCAAATAAAATTTTAAATAAATATTGTAGTGGTATTTTTAGACTGATATCTTCCATACTTTACATTGATATCTTTTCAAAATATTACTTTAATCAATGACCACAACTTTAACAACATAATGAATTATCATCCATTTATTAAGTCAAAAATATTTATCTATAATACAACATTTTTATAATACAAAATATTTCAATATAGTACAATATATAATGTGAAACATTTTGATAATACCATTAGATTATCAAGCATGTAAAAAAACTGAATGAAAGTCATCCGTTTTTAAAGGCAAAAAAGGAACATTTATAAGAAATTGAAGCTGCTCTCCGAAAATTGGAAGTTTCTCTCTTGATCAGTAGGAAGAGAGGCTTCAATGATTGCACTTAAAATCACTTCGTTTCTTTTCTTTTTACTTGCAATTTTACATTTCTCTATCACCATATATATTTAAAGTTAAGAAATAGCTCTTATGGGGAGTTTTATAATATTTTTAAATTGGTAATTCTATTTTTTTAGACATTTTGCGCGACCCTATTGTTTCTTGTTGTTATGTGAAAAATGCGTTCACTTCTTAGCCATTCCAAGGGGTCTGGTACCACTATTTCCGATTAGAAAATTTACATTTAATGTTTCAGTAGCACAATTCGCAATCACCTCGTTTAATCCTAAGAGTCTATAATATTTTTCTGTGATTAAATATCCTGTTAAAAAATTGTGCCTAAGCTATACATAACCAGGATGAGTGTTGCCAGGTCCAGTATAACAAAAAGCAGGACAGAGACGTAAAAAGCGGGACAGCGGCTTCTAAATCGAGGTATAAAAATGCAGTAAACTCCATGAAAATGCAGCGTGTCCATAAACAAATCCTGTCTTAAATGCAAAAATGTAACGAGAGGAAAATATCTCAAATAACAGAAGGTTCGGCCAATAAATAGGACAAAGATTACTTTTAAAATGGTTGGGAAAAAATAAATTTGGCAACCATGCATTTAATGCCCCAAAAATAGTCAGTCACGAGCCGCCTCTGATTGAATCTTAATAACAGTAAAGGTTTGTCGCAAAAAACACTGTTGTGCCAAACCTGTTTTGCTGAAATACTCCAACTGGTGTGCAAGGAGTTGACAAAAAATAAGTTGACTTTTCTTTCTTAACACTTTCACTACGAACCAGGACATATACATCCCGCTTTCCGATAGCGGAACTGCCACTGGCGACTAACTTTATATTCTATTCGTACCACTACTTACAAAAAAAATTGTTTGTCTTAGATTCCTCTTGAGATTATCCTAGAAGTGTATGGGAATTTTTTTTGAAAAAGTGGTACGAATTCAATATAAAAATAGTTGTCAGTGGCAGCCTTGCAATCTGAATCTGTCAGTGGGATGTACAAGGTGGCCATAATTAAACTGACGGTACTCAGAGTGTTCTGTAGCGCGATCTAATTGAGAGAATGACGCCAAATTTTGTAAGAAGATTAAACAAGACGGGGGACGAAGGGAAAAAAATTAGTTCCAAAAGTCATCGCTAGGGGAATATGTGGCGCTGTGTAACGGAAAAGAGAGTATTATTGCCGTATTGAACTTGAATTAAATCGTTAAATGTGCTAAATCAGAAGTAATTTTATTTCAGCATTGATTTTGCATTTTTTAAAACTCTCTTTATTGTTACACAGCGCCACATATTCCCCTAGCGGTGACTTTTGGAACTATTTTTTTTCGCGGAATCCTTCGTCCCCCGTTTTGTTGAATCTTCTTACAAAATTTGGCGTCATTCTCTCAATTAGATCGCGCTACAGAACACTCTGAGTACCGTCAGTTTAATTATGGCCACCTTGTACATGCCCTGGTCCGCAGTCAAAGGGTTATAAACTATTTGCTCTTATATTTTTTCTCTTTTAGATCTGTACAATTTTCTTAGAGATCTTTTCTTTAGAGATTGTTCTCTGTTGTTATCATTATTTCCAAATAGTGGTCTCAATAAGGGTCTCCCCAACGGTCTTCCAAATAAGGGACGTCCTGGTAAGATGACTGGTCGAACTGTGACTCCCGTCGATGAAGTGCTATTTCCAAGATTAGTAAGTCGACTCACTAATCGAGCTACTCCAACTGGTATGAGTATTGGTAGAATTAAACCTCCAAGAACAGTCAATCCAATCGGTCCCAGCTGTCTTTCATCTAGCGGGGTGTTATAATATTCTAGGTCTGTTTCTTTCTTGTCGGGAGATGCATAACTCACTAAACACAGAAGAATGCAAATGCAACTGGAGTATTTTACAAGCTGCATAGTACAATCTAAAAAAAAGGGAAATTATTAATAAATCATAATTATATATATATATATATATATATATATAAATTTATATGTATATATTTTCAAAAACGAATTTTCTCGTAACTTATGCAAAATGTGACTGTTTAATAACATATCACGGCTGTTATAGCTAGCCTTCTTTCCATAGTGGAAAACCAGCACGGCTTATATAGGCAAAATATTGGTTTTTGCTTTGTATTGGAAATATTTGCCGTGAAATGTTACTAGTACAGGAATATTGACTTTACAGTGAAAATATTGGCAATAAAATACCACTATTACCAGGGTGGGGAATTTCTAGAAAAATCTTACGTACCAAGGATTTATTTCACCAGCCAGTAAAATGCAACGTACAGTTGAAAATTTTTATGACAAAATTATGCAACTCAAAAATAGTTGGTTACTGTTACTATAATGTATTTTCATAATTTGTTTCCTATAAAATTAAGAAATATAAACAAGAAATGAAAGTTTAATATAAAATAGAACTTAGTAGGGGAGAGAGAGGTGGAATGGGACAGTGGCAGGAATGGGATTGCAGGTTTTTCTCTTTATGTATCATTCTAAACATTTCATCAATCACACATTAGATGAAGCAATGGTACACCAATCTTCAGTTGAAAAAAGTAGCTGATCTGCGTAAACTTGCGATTGTATAAAGAAAAAGATTATTTGAAGAACCAAAAGTAAATTTGCTTCATATACTTTTTCTGCGTTCTGTATATTAATGACTTTATTTATGTGTAGATGTAATAGTTTCCCTATCTATGGAACATTATACTGTATTTTATCCATAATTCAAACTATGCCTAAAAGCAGCATTTTTGTTTATACAAGAAGTTTAACATAAAAGAAGGTAGAGGGAGGAATGGGACATGCCAGCAAAGGGAGGAATGGAACATGTCTAATTCCTTCTTTTTAATAAGAGGAATTTAAATTGCTAATATGCAAATATTTTTAGAGGGTGGTATATTAATTATAACATTATAAATATATTCAATTAATTCAAAATGTAAATAAATCGAACTGATTATTTTTTAGTGTGATCTGTCACTGACAATCCTGAATTTTCCTTCCAGTGTTTAAGGTACTGGAATTTGATATTGTAGCACAGACATTATCAACCTACAATCTTTGTTAGACTGTATATATAGGCATCACTAGACTATTTGTGCCTTATCATACATAGTTTTATAGCTATCCCATACCTCCCTGCTAGTGGGGAGGTACGGGACATATTTCGAAATGTACAATTTTTTTATTTATAAAATTGTTTCTGCAAATTATGTTTCCATATTGTTCAAGGACATTAGAAAGTATTTCATTTTGTATTCTATATATCGAAATTTTTGTTTTTGTGTCAAACAAAGTTGATTTTCTTATTTTTGTAAAAAGTGTCCCATTCCCCTACCATGTTTACATCGCAGTAATTAGGAAAGTTAAAAAATATAGCTAACTACTAAAAAAAAAAGTTTTCCGCATACCTCTATAGTTTGCAGTTTTCAAAGACTACCTACAAATTCACTCGCCAATGGCGAGTGAAATGATGCCTCCCCCCCCCCCCTGAATTACAGGTATTTCGGCTTTACATTGGAAGTACACTGGCCTCCAAAAGTTAAGGTACAGCAACTGGATGCTTTCGATTGTACACTGTTTGTCGAATATCTACCAACATTATTGGCGAATTGTTCTTGAACTTCTGGGATGTAAAGAACATGTTTGATTTCATATTTCTCGGTGAAGATTTATCGGGGGTACAATGACTAATAATAAATTTAATAATAAAATAATATTTGCGATCACCTATGTAAGAGAAAAGGCTGGAAATGGTTTGTCACTGTGGTAAATGACTATTTGGGTCCTGTTCAACTGTTGTATGCATCTGTGTAAGCATAGCACTCATATTCGTGAAGATGCTAACGTTTTTGTGAAAAATTCAAAAGTTTTTTGTTTATAGCATACAGAGTTTTCAACCAAATTTAACACAACTTTCCAAAAACCTGACAAAGAACAGTAGCAACAGTATACTGCAATTAAAACATGAATATATTGAATATTTGATGAGATATGGGCACTTGTGTCGGCCCGACTAAATCTTCATCGAGAAATATGAAATCAAACATGTTCTTTACATCCCAGATGTTCAAGTACAATTCGTCAATAATGTTGGTAGATATTCGACAAACCGTGTGCAATCGAAAGCATCCAGTCCCTGTAACTTAACTTTTGGAGGCCAGGGTATTTGCAGTGGAATGCCACTATTACAGAAACTTCGGCTTTGCATTGAAGTATTTGCAATGTAATACCTCTATTACAGAAATTTCAGCTTTATATTGGAAATAATATTGGTAATTTAACCTTCTCGTGCCCATGGTAGCATGTATATGCTACCACCAGTGTTTCCAATTTGGTGGATTTTTTAATTCAGATATTCCAAATTCATACCAGAAATTTAAAATAGCAATATTTTCTTTATTTAAAAACAGATATTCCTTCATTAAATAAAGCGAAATTTATTATTAAAATTTTCTGGTATGAATCAGATTCCCTGAATTATGGAATTTCTAGAACGTATTCTACCATGGGAATTATAGGGTCAAGGATTAGATATTTCTTGCCAGTATTTACAAATTGAAAATGTCCCAATATTGATGCAGTATTTCTCTGTCGGGCAATATTTACAATGTTTGTGAAGTACACATTTTTAACCCTTTAATGCGCAGCTTTGCATATATGCAAACAACACAGTTTTCAATTTAATAGATTTTTTTTTAATTCGTATATACCTAATTCACACCAGAAAATTAGAATATCAATATTTGCTTTAATTAAAAAACAGACATCCCGTATTTAAATAAAGCGAAATTAACCATTAAACTTTCTGGTGTAAAGTCAGATTCTCTGAACTACGTAATTTCTAGAACGTATTCTATTATGGGAATTAAAGGGTTAAAGATTAAGTTTTATAAAATAAATAATTATATAAAATAAGGTATTTGGAGACATACTTATTAAAGTATTTAGTAATTTGCATTATTTTAGCGTAAAACAAACATACGACAGTAGTTCTTACTTATATTGCAGTTGTGCAACAGAAGAAAATATTGACGTACTATATGAAAAATATATCTCCGATTTCTTTCATTATTTTTCCAGTGTCATAAACCTTTTCGAGAATCACATATAATTTTTTCGAAACAAAATAAAAAATCGCGCATTTAACCCATTAAAGACGGAATTACTTTTTCTTTTTAAAACACAAAAATTGCCTTTCGTACCGCTTTTTAAGAAAAGCAATATTCATCTTATTTTATAGCAGAGTTTCTGTCATTAAAGAAAGTGAAGATTTTTGTTCTAAATTACTGGTATTCAAACAGAAAAAGGGCTGACAGCTATGCTGTGACCATATGGTAACGCTAGTCCTTAATGGGTTAAGGGGTAAATCAATAGGGCGAAACCTGTGTTCTTTATTTCAGGAGCTTGTGCACTATTCAAGTTTTATTACAACAACCATAAAATTTCGACAGTCCGCAACTTAAAAAAAAAAAAAAAAAAAAAAAAAAAAAAAATCAGATTGCTTGATTGCCACCACTTTTTTGAAATAATATAATTCGGCTTATTTAATCTGCATTAAAATAAGGCAAATATTATTATAGCAAAAAAATGGTGGCAATCAAGAAATATGAATTTAAAAAAAGTAGCGGAATGGCAACACTTCAACCAGGAACTTCCAGGCTGAAAACGTGTCTTTACAGATCCTACATAAGAGAGAGATTGGACATAGACGAAATGCCTGCCATCTTAGTTCCAAATTCGACGGATCGCCGTTGATCGCAATACAATTTCATCATCGTTTGACACTTTTCGATCTAGTAAAATCATGCGAAAGTGGTTTATATCGCTTCAGAAATACATACAGAACATAAATATGCATGTACTTTCAGTTTAAGGGGACCGTGGACTTTTATTTTAACAGAAATCGACCCCAAAATCGAAAAATATTTTTGTGCATATTATTATTCTCCAGTTTGTTCTGAGCCATTTGCGAAAAACCGCATGCAGTTTCGATTATTTTTCGCAATGTTACAAGCGTTTGAATTTTGTACATAAATCATTTTTCCGCCCTTTAACCCTCTCGCTGCGTAAGTAATTCTTCGCGATGAGCATCTTTTACAGAATTTTTAATCGTTTATCACCGGTTCTTTAAAGCAGAAATTTTTTACTATCGTAATCGGGAAAAATATCCTGATTAAATCAGACAAAGTTTTCGCTGAAAAATAACTGGTGAGAATAACCAAACAGTATTAATTTGACGGAAAAATGCATTCCCGAGCATATCTCGGGCTGCGCAGCGAGAGGGTTAATCCTTTCAGGGGCGGTGGTATGTTTATGAAACCACTTAATTTTAATTCCCAAATGCCACATTGGGACCAGAATTTTTATAGAAAAAATTTCGGTTTATTATGTACGTGAAATATAGCTTTTTCTTATTTACAAATAAATTTGTTTTTAAATTCCGGTGCCTCCATTTATTTCAACATTTTAGCAATGGAAGGGCTCTGCCCCTGAAAGGGTTAATATACTTTAAATCTGTTTTTCTCAAAGCTGTTTTTTCAACGTTTTTAGATTTTTGAACTGCCCCATGCGTCATAATTTTGGATCAAAATTCGTGAAATGTATAAGGAAGAATCCTGATACCGCTTACGAAGAAACTGTGTATGCATTTTAAAATTCAACTTCATTAAAATAATTAAATTTGATTTTTAATTTATTAAAAGGCAAAATTTTGTTAAATATCGATATCGAATTTAGAAAAAAATCTCTAAAAGATTAACTATATAGGGATTAAAAAATTGAAACACAGATTTGGTTTTAATATAGTTTTGAGTGATTAAAATGCAAAATCGAGGAAATATCTCAAAAATTATGACGCATGGAGCATTTTAAAATTTCGATTTAAATTTTATATTTTAAATAAAATCTTTAAATTATAATAAGATTAGAAATTTCTTTTAAGGTGTTCTATATACTTATAGTGAAATGTATATTTCCATAAAATTTCATATCTTTATGATGAAAAAAAAAAAAATTAACGTCCACCCGTACTCCTCGATGAGTAAGAATTCTTTAAATACATTGCTTTTATTTGGATGAACTAGTAGACTATTTTGTATCTGATCGGAAGTAGATGAATGTCTTGAAAGACGTTAATAAATTTTGATACTCTTAATCAGGGTACGTACGCATCAAGGGATTCAGGGGATTTTAGGTGTTTTAGTACCAGAAATTTCGTAAAGTGCTAGTCGCTATATCTGAAGATATATATATTGTTTCATTAAATAAGGCATATATTTCTTTACGAAAATTCTGGTAACAGGTGTTTGAAAGTCCTTGAAGCGTACGAACCTTGTTAAACAGTTAGAAAGAAATACAAAAATGCACTTTATAGAATTAATTTTTTTTTTTAAAGGAGACGGTGGATGTTAATATATATATATATATATTTAATTTTTCATTATAGAGATATGAAATTTTGTGGAAATATACATTTCACTATATGTAAGGTTAGTTGGGGGTAACTGGACCATCGAGGTAACTGGGCCATAGGCTATTTTATAAAAACCGTTGATGTTTTTTAAGTTTTAGCTTTTGTTAACAATGCCTAAACTTAACAATGCTCTCTTCTTCCTAAAACAACGTGTGTCAACTCAATCATAACTCTCTCTTTGCTGTGGTAGATTGTCGAAAATTTATGTTTCTTTTTTAAAAAACGACATCAATTTCGTTGAACTTCCTCGGCTTTTTATTAAAATACTGAAAGTACTTTTATTAAACAATCTTTTTTTTTAAAGATTAGACATATAAATACATTAATATTATTAGGTATCTATACATATTTACTTTATATTTCAAATGTAAGCCCGGTGTCCCTGTTACCCCATAAATTTTTCAAGAATGGGGTAACTGGGATATATATCAGGGGTATCTGGCCAAGCCATAAATATTTTTTTTGAGTTTTCTTACTACGGGAAATAAATTTCTCCATTGTTTTTTGCTCACAGTAAAGAAAATTATAGAATACCTTATTAAAATTACGTAATAAAATTAAAAAAAAAAGCATATTGGGTGGTATCAAACCAAATTTCTTAACCCCTTGAAGAGCGGTGATGCCGTTATGGCATCACATAATTTTAATCCTTATTTGCCCCATTGGCACCGGAATTTTATAATGAAAATTTCACCTTTATTAAGTACGCGAAAATATACTTTTGCTTGTTTACAAATAAATTCTCTTCCAAATGCTGGTGTCATTTAATTATTTCAACATTATACGAATACAAGTACTTTGCCCCTGAAAGCGAGATAGCCAAACCTTGAAATTGTACGATACAAATGAAGTTCGTAAGTACAAATGAAGTTCGTAAGTAGCCGTAGATTACGTAGTTCATAGATTTACCTTGTTATTTTCCCCCCTAAAATACCCATTTAACTTTTATATTTATTACCTATACTGAAGTACATAATTACTTACTTAATTTTTATGTTTTTGGTATAAATAAACGTAATATTTGCACGTGTAGTGCTTTTTTTAGACACATTGACAGCAAAGGTTTCCCTTACAACGCTCGCTAGTTGATAATTTACATGATCGACCTGGTTTAATTTTTTTTAAGTTGTTTACACTTTTTCAAACAGGACCTGATATCCCATATGAAAAAAAAAATAAACGCATGTGGAACATAGACCTTCCTGGTCCGCTTCCCCCATTTTTATGGGGCAACTGGACCCATGAGGAAAGAAAGATGAAATATACATATTTTTTTATTTTTAAATATTAAAATGCAATTTTGAGCATTTCTATCTGATAGAGGTAACCTAACTGAACACATTTACAAAAGTTCAGACTTTAACTCAAATGAACATTAGTTTTTTGAAGCTGAATTGCCAGAATCTCCAGAGTCACATTGTAAAATCTGGCCCAGTTGCCCCAAGTAACCTTATATAGAACACCTTAAAAGAAATTTTCAATCTTATTATAATTTTAAGATTTAAAAAAAATTGAATTCGAAATTGCAAAATGCTCCATGCGTCATTTTTGAGATATTTCCTCTATTTTGCCGTTTAATCACTCAAAACTATATTACAAACAAATCTGTGAATCAAATTTTTAATCCCTTAATAGTTAATTTTTTAGAGATTTTTTTCTGAATTCGATATCGATATTTATCAAAATTTTACCTTTTAATAAGTTAAAAATCAAATTTAATTATTTTAATGAAGTCGAATTTTAACCCTTAAATGCCTGGTGTTGCTTTTCGGCAACATACCCAATTTATGCTCTAAAATACTATTAGAATAATACTGAAGCTAAAATGCCTAATGTTGCCAATAAAATACATTCTGAAAATATTATTAAATCGATTTTCAACATTTAGATGGCAACACTTGTGCTGTTTAAGAATAAAGATAAATTTATTTTTTTCAAATGTTGCTACTTGTTCTTTTTGTTTTGTTTGGAAGCTTGCGAAATACCCTATTTTGACCTGCAGTGAGCAAGTAAAATTTATTTCTTTTTATAGTTCCTAAAATTCTTGTGTGTTTAATATTATAGAATTTTATCAAGGGAAAATGTTTTTTCAATTAAACACCAGTATTGCCGATTAGCAACAAACTGTTTTTTAGCCGTAAACCATACTTAAAACAAAATATGATTTTTTTAAGTATTTTTCCCATGATTTATTTAAAAAATGAAAGCCGAAAAACATTATTACAATGATTTTTAAAAAGACAGGCATTTAAGGGTTAAAATGCATACACAGTTTCTTTGTAAGCAATATCAGGATTCTTATCAATTACACGAATTTTGATAAAAATATTATGACGCATGGAGCATTTCAAAAATCTAAAGACGTTGAAAAAAATCAGCTTTGAGAAAAATAGATATAAAGTATATTAAAGGGCCGAAAAATTGTTTATGTACAAAATTCAAATGCTTGTAACTTTGCGAAAAATAATCGCATCTGCATACAGTTTTTCTCAAATGGCTCAGAACAAACGGGAGAATAATAATATGCATAAAAATATTTTCCGATTAAAGGTCCACGGTCCCCTTAAATCCATAGTCCTTGCCCTCAATCATAGGGTTAAAAGAAGTATGAATAATTACGCTGTTCAAAAGTATCTGGATACTTTCGATTTTAGACTTTTTGCAAAACAATTTTGACAATTATTTTTTAACTTACAGGAATGCGAAAAAACATGTTAGATTGCATAATTTTCAGTGGAGATTTAGTCAGGAAGGCAATTAGCGGACCAACAATAACAAATTGAATGAAAAAAATAATACTTGCGATCACCCTGTTTTATAAAAAGTTTTAAATGATATGTAGCTCTGAGAAATTAATCAATGGGCTCTGAAAATGCGTGTTACACTCTCAGAAATACTTTCTTCAATTCACGGAAATTTTCCTTGCAGCAGTGTTACCAGGTTTTTTCCGTTAATTGACGAATATCTGTTTCTTTTTTCTCCGTTACAGGAGGTAAAATATACGTCAATTGAAGAAATTAGGGAAAAAATAAAGGTTACTGACCTTGGGTTCGAACCAGCTATCTTAGCGTTACGAGACGAGTACGTTAACCACTGCGCTACAGTTGTAAAGTAGCGAAACACTTTGAAGTAAATATGTTTGCTTGAAATGGTATGGCTAGATAAATTTCTTTAACCCTTTCAGGGTCAAGGCATTTCTGGTCCAAAAAGGCTGAAATAATTGAATGACACCGCAATGTAGAAACTTCTTCACGTAAATTATGATCTCAGTGTTACGAGCCGAGTACGTTAACCACTAGGCTATAGTTGTACCGAAATGAAACACTTTGGAAATAAATATGTTTGTATGGCTTGATTCATTTCTTTAAAAAGCTTTTAATTTTGAAGTTAATTTCTCGAAGATTTCGTCTTACATGAGATTGTGGCTAGTATATGATAAAAATATGAATTATAAATATTTTTTAAGTAGATTGCTAGATCTAAAATATGAATATTATATTTTTATTCGATAAGAATTTTTTTGAGTAAAATCGCATTTTTTCCATTTGGTATTTAAATTAAAATATCTTTTAAATGTGTTCATTTAAAATATATTTTAAATGCGAATATTTTTTTAAAAACAATTTTATAAATTCAACTATATTTAACTTTATTCAACTTATTCAGCTTAAAAAAAATAAATTGTGAGTATTTTTGAATGAATGAGAAAAGTAATTGTTATTTATTTTTAAATTCGAAAACTTTTTTCTCTTTTAATTAAATTAGAAATCTTAATTTATAGAGTTTTTGGTTTTTCATTTTAAAATAGATTCGGATTTTAGTAGTCATAGAGCGCATGCGTGCTAGGAATGGACGTAATTTCTCCCTCTTTTTCAGACATTCGGGAAGAATTCACGGATAAAACACATTTTCTAGGAGTACGGAAATTATTTGTTAAAAAAATGAGGAATAATTTAGTGTATATTGACGAGTTTTTCTGACAATGTATGCATTTGTGTAAGAATAGCACGAATCTTCATGAAGATAAAAACGCTTCTTTAAGAAAAGAAAAGTTGCATATTTTTGTTTCTAATACATTGTAAAAAAAGGCAGATGTTTCTTATTCTAAAAAAAAATATTAGGTAACCACAAACGAAAGAATGATATAACTTCTTCGAAGTTATCCACAATTCCGAAAAAGCATTCTTTTATCTTTAGAAAAATCATAAACCAATAGATTTTCAAAATTTAAAGAGGCAGTTATAAAAAAGTTTCTTTTGCTGCCCGTAATTTTCAGAAAGGTTTCCGAGTAGTTTTTACAGTGTATTAATCAGTTATCTTTATTCGGAATATAGGTTTTTTGGACGCTATCCATTCTCAAGTAAACATTTTCATGTTCAACAAATATGTTTAACCGACAAATATACTAAATGAACAGGAACAGCCTAAACATAACATTTAAATTAAAATAATTTCGTTAATTTTGCATGCACAAATTCAGTTAGGTAGCTGAAAATGTTTACTTTATATTGATGGTATGCGAAAAACCGATATTACGGGTTGAGAAAATTGATTAACCCTTTATCTATCTGACGGTACTTATAAGTACCATAGTATAAAATAACTTGTTTTAAAATTCATTTAATACATCGATCAGTAGTAATACAGTTCAGAATGAGTTATAGATGCATCACTTTATCTTGTTCCAAAAGCATTATGGGTTACACAAAACAAAAATTATTTTAAAAGGAGGATTTATTTTGCCTTTGCCTCTTTTCAGCTTTCTTGGCGTTGGAGGGGGGGAGGGGATTTTTTTTAATTCGGAAATATTTATTTATTTCTATCGTAAGAACATTATATTTGTACATTTCCTAATTCTACAAAGTACTAAAATTTTTTTTTTTAATAAAAGATTTGAGTAAGGTTATAAATATGGCCCAAAATCCCTATAAATTCAAATTGAATGAATCCAATTCCTTCAATCCTTCTAAAATTTATTAAATAATTAAGTAAATCTTCTTATGTAGTTTCAACAATTCACAAAAAATGCTTTAGAAGATAAAATTTTCATGAATTCATAATTCAGTACATAAAGGGTTAAGGGACCGCTTTGCTGAAACTCTCCGATCGCGAAATCCCATGCTAACCTATGGGAAAACTTTGAAACGCGATTACTCATTACCTAATATAATTATTAAAATACGGTTTTCACCATCAGAAAGGAGACGTTAGAGGCAGACGATGTACGTTTTTAAAAAATGTCTCCTTAAATTTTAAGTAGGTAAAAAATCCGTATAAACTTTCAAATCTTAAGGCTGCTAGTCACTCAGCTTTCGAATTCCCTTCGCTAATGCTAAGTCTATGGGCGTGTGATGCATTCGTATATTTAAAATATCTCCTCGGGAAATTAATATTTTTAACTCCTTTTTTCTGTGTCCTCTTCTTAAAGGATGTCTCTTTTTTTCTTAGTTCTCAAAATATTTCTAAAATCTATGCTTAATTTAACATTTTATGTGACAAAAGCGGGCGAACTGTAAGTAAGGTTTTAGCACTTCATATAAAATTAAGCATATATTTTAGAAAAAATTTGAGAACTATGAAAAAAAGAGACATCCTTTAAGAAGAGTACACAAAAAAAGGAGTTAAAAATATTAATTTCCCGAGGAGATATTTTAAATAGACGAATGCATCAAACGACCATAGACCTAACATTAGTGAAAGGAATTCGGAAGCTGAGTAACAAGTAGCCTTAACGAAATTTTATCATCTTCATAAAAGTTCTTAAAATTTACGGAAACAATTTTTAAAAGCGAACCTCGTCGGCATCTGACGTCTACTTTCTGATGGTAAAAACCGTATTTTAATAATTATGTTATGTAATGTGTCTTCGCGCTTCAAAGTTTTCTCATAGTTTAACATGGGATTTCGCGATCCGGGAGTTTCAGTGAAGCGGCCCCTTAATACATTGCAAAAACTGCTCGGAAACGTTTCTGAAAATTACAGGCAGGAAAAGAAACTTTGTTTTCACAAATGTTATGAAAGCTCAACCTTGGCAATCCAGGAAGTCACTGGGAATCTTATGCACGGTAGTAGAAAAAAAAGCTTACCAAACTCTGCCCCAAATCTTCGCATTCAAATGTGATTGGTACCAGTCTATTAGTAATAACACCTACTCATTAATGCTATGCTTAAACTTTCCTTAGGGGGTCGTCTACATATAGAGATTGTAACAAACTTTGTAATTTTCTATCCGAACACCTAAGTTTGATATCATATTCGGATTCTTCCGTAAAGTTTAAAATCGGATACCAAACGGGAAGCCATTCAGTGAAGTAGTTTAGTAATTATGCAGATTTAAAATTTATAATTCCTATTGTTAGATTCATTTTAATAGTTGCAAAATAGAATGAAATGCGGGTATTTTTTAATCATAACTCAGAAACTACTTTGCAGAATAAGCATTAATTTTTGAGTTGTACTTGAAAATCTACCCGCATTGCAATCTGCTTTACGACGATTAATAATGAATTTAACATTGAGTTTCAAATTTTAAACCTGCCTAACTCCTAAACTACTTGAGCAAACGACATCTCGTTTGGTATTCGAATGCAAGTCTGACAAAGAAATGCAAATAACATTAAAATCCCTTGTTAGTATTGAAAATGTAAAGTTTGTTACAATTTCTATACGTAGACAACCTCATATGCAAAATTTAAATACAGCATTAATGAGTAGATGTTATTATTAATTTATTGATAGCTGTCATATTTTTAAAGGATGACTTGCAGCAGAGTTAGTGGGGGTTGTATATATTTTTTTTTTTGCCACGACTGTACATGATCATATATGTCTCTGGAAATAGCATGCCAATATTAACTAATATTTAAGCAAGGCGTAATTAGTATTGGGCAAGATATAGTGGGTTATAAGTAATATTGTCTAGATATTGTATTGAAACTATGGGTTTTTTACCGACTTTCAAAAAAGGAAGATAAAAATTTCCCGAATGTACAGCCGTGGAAAAAAAACAAACACCCCCTACTAACTCTGCAACAAATTATCGTAGAAGAAAGTTACAGGTACCAAATGATAGGAAATAAGGTCTACTTTTGAAGGGTGTATATAAAATTTGCTTAGGGAGCTATCTACATATCAAAACAAATCCAAACTTTGTTTTTTTAATAGTAATTCCCAAGTCTGACACTATAAATAAATTCGACACCCTTCAATTAGCCTAAAAACAAATTTTCCTGAAATTGGTAAGATTAAAAAGCAGAAAAACCAACGCTTAAAAAGGCACAAAAAATATATGAAAATCAGCAAACAGCTGTTTCTAATCTACTAGCGAGATTCTTCTTCAGTGCAAGATAGGGAAAAAAGAACAGCGTGCTAGAAAAAGCAAGGCTGAGTCAAGCACGCTGTTCCTTTTTTCCTATCTTGCACTGAAGAAGAACCTCGCTAGTAGATTAGAAACAGCTGTTTGCTGCTTTTCATATATTTTTTGTGCCTTTTTAAACGTTGGTTTTTCTGCTTTTTAATATTGTTGCACAAAGGCTTTATTTGCTAATTTTATTAGTAAGATTAGTTTCAGATAAATTAATTATTTTAAAATGAGCCTATTTAGAAGCTGTATCCAAGTTGAAGTTCGGTACTCGATTGTTCAGATGCTACAGAATGACTAAGTCACTTCAATTAATGTATTATTTCTGGCCAATATGACCATTTCACTCATTTAATATGCTTCTACTATTGCCAGCCCAAATGTTTCAATAAAATGAGTAATTTTTTCTTCTTCAAATTATGCTTTTCTGCACATCATAGATGACTCCTTAAGCCATCATTTACGATTTTTAAGCATAATTTGAAAACTACTTGGAAGAAAAATTTAAAATTTTGTATTCGCATAAAACAGGGCATCATTCATAATGTCCAATGGATTCATAAATATAAATCTATCAAAAAAATTGTAGGTTGTAATTCATATTTTTTTCGAATATTAGTTTCATAATTCATATTATAAAATTTTTAAAATTACAAATTCAATGTATTTATGTTTAGGTTTTTCAGTATTATAATCACGCAAAAAATTATCACATTAGGATTGTAATTTCAGGAGATATTAATAAAAGTATGAAAAAGTATATTTAACGTTAGAAGTTCTAAATTTTGGATGCTTATAGGGGAAGCTGTCCCAAAATGACATACTTAGGTAAAATGACATACCTCATGTTTCTTAATATTGTCGCTAGGGGACAGCACTTAAATGAATACACAGTTATGTTGGGGAATCGATCAGCAACGATAAGCATTTAATGGCGAAGGTTTCAAGTTAGCATTTTTCATTATTTACAAAGAAATTGTTTACACCTTCGTCAGAAATTTCTCGGAACTATTTTATGGTGCAAATTTACGCCTGTTTCATTTCAGTGACTACATATCTAAAGTATGATTTGAGGGCTTATTTCTCTCTAGATTATTTTCTGTATATGCAAAAATTTATAAATGCCTGTGATTTCGAATATTCTGTATATACAATAGGGTGATTGTATAGGTGAAATGGCATGTCAGTTTTTGAAAAATGGAATCTATCCCATGAACCCACACATCTTTCCCGATTATGTTTTCTGTGTTTCAGCTGTGACAGAAAGTCCACTGGAAAATAAGGAAAGCAAAGACAGCAACACAAGTTCTATAGATAACAGCCTATCTAGACCTAATCCGTCAATTTTCACAGTTTCAATGTCATCTCCTCCATCTCCAGCGCCGACAACATCTGTTTCGGATACTCGAACACGTAGATCTTTTCAACAGGCAGCATCTTCAAGTTCACCATCTTCATTTATCAGACCACACTATGAGCCTCCACTTCATTGTGTACATCATGTTAGATCATCCTCAAAAAAGATGAACCATGAAGGTGTACTAATCGGACTAGCAGTCCTAATATTACCGAAGTGAATGCAAAAGCTGCTAAGAAACATAATAATTCACTATCAAAACGTGCAGCTCTATAAGCTTAGAAAAAAATTAGCCTTGTTAGATCTAATGATGACGACAAAGATGCATGCTCTCTACAGATGATGATGATGATGATGAAGCATATCTTTATTGCAATGATGTATTCAGTCACTCAAAATCGAAGGAAAAGTGGATAAAATGTGTTACATGTTCAAAGTGGTCACATAGCAAATGTGCCAGTATTTCTTGGTGTGCAAAAAAATTTATTGTGATGTAGGCAAGTACAACATTAATAGCAACTTATGGGTGTGTCATTTTAAGACACCACTGTAGATAAAATGACATAGTGCAGAGTTTTTTATAAATCGTTATTATGAAGCTGTGACTTTTTTTGTTACTTTTTAAAAGGCACCATTGCATTTTGTATACTTTTTAAGTTAGTTTGTAAAAAATAAAGATCATGAGAACATATTTGTATGAATAAAAGCATTTTTTCCTTATGCTATGTCATTTTAGGACAGTTCACTATAATTCAAAAACTTATCATCCAAATGACATGAAATTTTGTTTCTGGGCATAGTTTGAACAGAAAATTTAAAATATAGTGTCAAAATTGGGTGTTGCCATCGACAAAAACAAAGTTTTGTCTGGTTTTGGTTTGTAGATGACCCCCTAAGCAAATTTTATACATTATTTAAAAGTGGACTTCATTTCCAATCGTTTGGTACCAGTAACTTTCTTCTACTATAATTTGCTGCAGAGGTACTGGATATTTAATTTTTTTTTCCCACGGCTGTACGTGTTCATGTAAAACATTCAACAAAAGCATCCTTTTCATAATTATTACATGTCACTTCGCATGAATAATCTGATCTATATAATTAATCTTTGATTCAATGAATTGATTCCCTTCTATTGTTATTCAAGTGCAAGAAGAGATTACAATTTAATTACTTTCGCTGTCATCTACAGAAAAGTGGAGCAAAAGAGAGTAGGAACATGACAGACAGGTAACTGGTCTCTCGAAGATGTGTAAGAATCACTTCCTCGTAGCACATATAAAACGAAACTGGAAGATTCTCTGATGGCATAATAGAAAAACAACAACAACAACAACAACAAAAAATATTAGCCGCCGTGCATTGACCTGTAGGTTTTCCGTCGCCAACATTTTTGCAATTGGGACTATACCTATAAAACTATTGATTTAGGAATTACCTGTTGGACAACGGGCCATCCTGTATATATTAATAAATAAATCCAATCAAGAATAAATGGGTTTCATTGACCTTTCTTGCTTTTTAACACTTTCCAAAATAGTTGAAAAAGTGTTTATGACCGTCTATTTAGGATTGTCTGTCAGTCTGTTCTCGAACTCGTCTAAATGCACTCGGATTGCCATGTAATTAGAGTTCCAAAGGGTGGAAAAAGCGGGTTTAATCCCGAGAATAAACCTGGTTTTTTGGGAGGGAAATAAAAAAAAAATCCCAGGAGTTTTCGAAAAGTTTTAGAAAAATTTCGAAAAATTTGTAATTTATTATTTTTAATGATTTTATTTTTTTTTCAATGTAAACAAAATGTTTTATTCATAAACAACATAAATATAGAAAAATAGCTACAGTTTACATGAAAACTAATGAAATACGTGCTTAAGTTGCAAAAATAATAAGTAAGATAAATTGAAATATCATAAGTAATTTGATATTTTAATCGTCGATAACTAAAAAGTGACAAAGGCAGGTGACAGATTTATCTTGTCTGACATGATGTAAACATCACACCTATTTTACAAATAAGCCAATGTGAGCAAAAAAAAAAAAAAAAAAAAAATAATAATAATAATGAAAGTAAAAGAAATTAATGGAAAAATACAATGCAACTCGCTAGAAATATAATATAGAGGATGCTTGAATAGTAGATATGCCAGCTAGCAAACTTTAAACGACAAATTATAAGTTTTGTGAATTCATAATGAAAAATCTATCTTAAACTTTTCAGAACAGTGTCTGAAATTATGAAAAATAAAAATTTTAAATTGAAAAATGACTGGTTCTGTTTACCTTCAAAACTCCTGCAAATTTTCCAATATCCCCCAAATTCCGGGTTTATTCCCCAATATTCCCGGTTTATTCTCGTCCCTCAAAATCTGTGGGTCTTTGGCAACTCTACATGTAATTAGTATATGTCATATTGCGATTTTCTATGACATATTGTGATTTTCTATGACATGATATTCTATGACATATGTCTATTGACATGTTAGTATTAAACATTCAGGGGGTCCGGAGCTCAAAATTCTATTTTTTTTTTTATTTATAGAGATTTTATTATGAATTTTTTTTCTTCTGAAATATGTTTGAATATAATAAGAATATTGCATGTAAAAAAAAAAAAAAAATCTGAAAATTTTTAAATATTTTTTTTTAATTTAAATTTTAAAATAATTAATAATAATAATTTTAAACATATTTAATTTTTAATATAACTCTGGAAGTACTTACTCGATTTACAAAATTTTTACACTTTTGTGTACAGAAAATGTGTCATTTTAATTTGTCTTCAGGATTTCTTAAAATATTGATTATGAATTTTATAAAAAAAATTTAAGTAAAAAAAATGAAGTTTTTTTATGAGTGAGTTTTGCATTAATTAGCATATTTTCACAATGATCACTCAAAATTAAAAATCTTGAGGACAATTTGTTGGAAATATCGCATAAAATCTCTGTTGAAAATTTCATACATATATCTTGCAAGGAACTTTAGATAATTCTTTTAAAGTTGACAAATCGTGAAAAAATTCATTCTGAGATAAATGAAGTTAAAGGTTTTTTTTACTTACCTTTCAACAATTTGACACAATTTTTTTTCTTTTTTTTTGCACTTGTATATATATTTCTAATGAAGTTTAATGCAAATAATTGAAAATTGCTTAAAAATTAATTTAATTTTCACAAAAGAGCATTTTGTGGAAGAAGTAATTTCATATGAAGAGAAAAATATGCATTGATTATTTTTTAATTTTGCATCACTTCTCAAGGCAAAGGGTGTTATATCTCGGGATCTAATGAAGATAAAAGCGTGCGGTTTGCGGTATTTAACGCTAAAAGCTCAGTATTTTTTTAAGCCAAAAAAAGAAATGCATTTTTTTGAGAATTTTTAGCCCCGGACCCCCTTAAATGTTTAAAATTTATTGATCATGGATCGTTTACAGGGAGACTCAAAAGTATTCTGTTACGTTATGATCTACGGGAGAAAACCATTGGCAGTGCATTTTAAAGATTTTGCGCTATTTTAAGAGTTATATACTAGAATCACAAAATAAAATTAATTTTTTAATGATGATATGAATGCTATTAATTTACCATGCTTGCTTGTAAAACATGTTCTACGGGGAAAAATCGTTTGCAATGCATCTTAATCATGTCGCATTGTCTCAGGCATATAGAAATTGATATACGTCAGTGAGGACTACTACAAAATACTCACTGTACAATAAGCTGAGCATTTATGGTTTATTTACAACGACACACAAAAATATTCGGTTACAGTACAGTCTATGAGCCAATAATAGCTGGAAGTACGTTTTCAATTGTGGTATACGTTTTTGAATATAATTAATTTTTTTGATATTGTCGGTTTGTAGGAATTCTATAGGTCCTATGCAAGACTGCGCAAAATAATTCTGCTTCAGTTTCGTTTACTGACGAAAATTTTTGAATGAAATTTCATATATAAAAATCTATAGTCAAATACAGGGCTGTCTATAAGAATTCGGATACTTTTTCGACTATAGATTGTAAATCCTGAAATTGGGTTTTTAAATGGGCTATTCATTTTCCACATTGTTTACTTCGATGTCATCTTTCACCTTATTAAACGGTCAATTTTTGTCACTGTATCCTGAATGTGTTGGAAAATGGAAAGCGTTTCATAATCTATGCTTGACGCACGATTTTTCTTTCTTGTTTTTTAAAAATTGATTTTAAATCTAATTATAAAACATATTAGACGTTATCCGTAATTAACTGATTATGTCACTTCGTAAGAGCTATAAAGGATCTAATGTAAATAATCTCTATGCAAACATTATTCGAATCAATGAATTCCTCGCATTGTTATTTAACTCTTTATATTCCAAATTATGAATTTAAAAAACTATCTCCTCGACACTTTTTTCCCTTGCATTACTAGGATACATTAGAAGATATATGCATTCAAAACAAAAGATTTTTTTTTTTTTGTTAATTACGGCTAATTACTTGATGTGGTACAAAGACCGTTGTTGGTCTTTGCGCCTTTTAAGCAAAATAAAATAATTTGAAATTTGATTTTCATTTGAAATATTGTATGCAAGGCGAATTTCTCTCTCTGGAAAATTTCCCAAATATTAATCTAGATTCAATCGATGCTGGATTTAATTATGAGTCTGTGTTTGCCCCATCTTGGTGGCTCACGGAATAATATTCCATCTCGTGCTGCGTTTGTAGCCTTGCCAACCTGTAATAGTGAGAAGTTCCAGGCTGGGTACCGTTCCATGTGGTTTAGTCGGTAGAACGTCAGTGCGCTATACTGATGGCCCGGGTTCGATTCCCGGCATGGAATCTTTTTCACTAGGTTGGTCTTTGCGCCTTTTAAGCAAAATAAAATAATTTGAAATTTGATTTTCATTTGAAATATTGTATGCAAGGCCAATTTCTCTCTCTGGAAATTTTTCCAAATATTAATTTAAATCTTCAGTTCAAACTCTACCTAGATACGAAATTTCAAAATTTAGAACTTACAATGTTAAATTACATTTCCATATTTTTATTAATAGGGGAGACTAGAGAGGGTTGACCATACGGGAGACTTAACCCACCCGTCAGTTTTCATATTTAAAAGAATTTCAGAGTTTTATCAATAGGTGTCAAGCAAAGCTACTAGAATGCTCAAACAACAGTCTTTGTTTCATACAGATAATCGAGATAGGTGTGGAAAAAATCAATTGTGAAGGGTTTTTACCCTAAAAGTTGTGTTTTTTAGAAATATTTTGTAAGCTTTTTTCACATAAAATATATCATAGAAAGGGTCTAGCCGGATAATCATAGCGAAATGGCCCCCACGGCCGATGTTTGAAATAACATGCGTGGTAATAAGGCTCACCGTGATAATACAATATAGTGTGTTTTTAGCCTCTGACCTTGAACTGTCCTTGAGATAATCCGGGAAGTATGCGCCGGCGCTGCTATTTTTCAAATACGTTTTTCTCAAAAAGTACTAAAGTTAAAAAAAATGGAACCAACGTCAATTATTGAAAAATATATTAGTTCACATTATATATTTTTTCCACATTTTTACACACATTTTAACATAGAAAAATACACAAAAATATTTTTTTTAATTATTAATGTAGTAATTTTATATTTACACCAACCAAAAAATTACAGAATAATGCTCAAAGTATGTATTTTTAAGAAAAAATGTTTCGTTAAAATCGAAGATGCGCTTTTTGAGTTATAACAAAAATAATGCTAGCAACTTACTAAACTATTCGTAACTTTCCCTGTTTGCATTTGGAGAAATACGCTACTATCAATGCATAGATCGATTCGTGACATTTCTATTCGGGAAGGGTGTGCAGTGCGACAAAATAAGATGATGTTTCCATACATACCACTTCCCTACATGTTTGTTTCGTGTTTGTAAACATTCTGTTATTTTGGCGTACTGCGCATCCTTGTCGCGTAATAATATCAAGTCAGTGGTCTTGTGGATTGTGCAGGTGAAGCTAAATAGGAGCTGTAAATATATAAGGTTATGAACTTTTTGGTAACTTCGGATCCGCTCCCAACCTTCCGATATCATACGTTATCATTCCTCGAATCTCCCTCACCCTAATAATATTGTTATCAATGTCTAAAAAATCTTTATTTTTACAATTGTTTTCCCCCTTTTTTTTATACGTTTGCAATGATATACAGATATGGTTGTACATTTTTTTATTCGCGTATTTTACTGATTTAAATGAAGAGAAGAAATTCACAAAATATCACTGTTGTATAAGAAATAACTTTACATCAAATAACATTTTAAAGAAATACTTTTTATTTAAAAGATTTTAATAATAGCTCTTTTTTGTGTAATGCAATGAACAGTAATATTGTCTTCTTGCACTTCGCCCTTGCATGGAGCTAAACAGAACTGCTTGTAAACAAAACAGGCGGACAACAAGCATTTTTCCCCATCTTTTACTAGCAAAAATAACAAGTATCATTTCGAATCTGGTTTCTCTAACAACGAATTACATACGCATATGACAGGAGAATATTAATGGCGAACGTTGGGCTATTCCATATTTTGGAATGAAATGTTATACAGGGTGTCCGGTCTCAACGGTGTCCAATGGCTAATTCCTAAACCGTTAGTCATATACATATAGTTCCAATTACAAAAATGCTTTAAATCAGATAAAGAAATATTTTAAAAGCGATTAGGGTCAATAAAAACATTTCTTAAAAAATTACGAAATTTAAATTTTTATACGGTCCCCCGGTCCTATAAGTTATATTTAGTAAAATTTTCCTATTACACTGACAAGTACGACAAAAAAAGTCCCATTCATATGACACTAAAATTGTGCGAGTTATGAAACTTTAAAAATGCATGACTTATGCCACTTTTCTGCTCTGAAAACAAATGAGTTCGGCTTGGCTTTGAGGGGTCATATTCCAAGTGCTTAAAGTATTCGAAGATCTCATTTCATGTATATTTGCGCTTTGAAAAAAAATGTACAAGTAATACGATTAAGTTAACATTTATTAAGTTTCACATTGGCTGAAATAACATATGTTTTATTTTGTCAGGATTTGAGACTGTTTCTTTTATGATTTCTTTTAATAAAATTATGTTATTTTTACAAGTTTTTATGTTACTTCAACGATCTTATGTATGTTTTTCCAGTTCAAAATTTGTATTCGAACTTTAACCCACTTTCAAATATTCGAACGAGATTACCTTTTACATACTGAAGCAAATCCGATAACAATCCAATATTATTATGATTTTCGGAGGTTACCAATTATACTTATTTTATAGGATAACACAAAAAAATTCGGATAGATTACCACCAAGAAGTTTATGAAAAAAAAATTAGATTAGATAATACAAGACGGAGATTGTTGGGGTTTTTAACTGTTATGTATTTTTTAGCACTGAATCCGAAAATTGCCTTAATTTTTAACCATCATGTGAGGATATTTCGCAAATCATAAATTGTCGAATTTAAAGAATAACAAAAATCGGATACTATAAAGTAGAGGAGATGGTTGTATTTTTTATCTTTTGATAATTGATTTTTACGTACTTTTTAGCACTAAATCTAAAAATGACTTTCATTTTTAACCATCACGTTAGAATTTTTTTGCAAATGTGTAAGTTAAAATATAGCGAAAATTTCATACTATAAAACATATGTAAAACTTTTTTTATTTTATTTGATTCAATAATTTATTCGATATTTTTGCTTATCTTGGGATTCTTACAGCTGGGTGGTGTGATGAGATGGGGGAGGAGATTAAATTTTAACTTTGAACTTTTTAACTTTGAAATTTACAATTTGCAAAAAATCTTGATGTGATGGCTAAAAATGAAGGTCAATTCCGGATTCAGCGGTACAGAATACATAAAAATCAATTATCAAAAGTTAAAAAACATGAAATAACCCAACTTTTGCAGGCTATTGTAATCTAATAATATTTTAAAAGTATCATTTTGTAAAGAATTGAGGCTGTTAATTTAGCATCATTTTATTTAACAAAAATTCTGTTTTTTTCTTTCTTCTTAAATGTGTATTACAAATTGTATATTTTGCATTAATATGTCAGAATGACTAAAGGTTTCAAATTTACATTGCAATGTTAATTTTACTCTCAACCATTTTTTAATATATCTGACGAAATTATATTTCGACTAAATTTGTGAATGACCCCCAATTTGCAGCAAAAAATATGCTCCAACTTTAAACAGGTATTACTCAGTCAATTTTAATCGTAGAACAACGGGACTTTTTTTGTATTACTTGTCAGTGTAAAAAGAAAATTTTACTAAATATTACTTATAGGACCGGGGGACCGTATAAAAATTTAAATTTCGTAATTCTTTAAGAAATGTTTTTATTGACCCAAATCGCTTTTAAAATATTTCTTTACCTGATTTAAAACATTTTTGTAATTGGAACTATATGTCTATGACTAACGGTTTAGGAATTAGCCATTGGACACCGTTGAGACCGGACACCCTGTATAATGATTCAATGATTTTAATACTGTTTTTGTATTTTCATAAAACGAAGAAAATGTACTTAAAAAAATTTAAGATAATAGATTTAAAGAAAAAGATACCAAAAAATAAATTTTGGTTTGATCAACAATGATAACGATATCAAATGACAAACCTCCCTCCCCCTACAGGTATCTTACGATGTCAAATGCCAGCCCCCCACCTCCCTAAAGTGATATGTTATATATGTACACTGTACAGCCCATAGCCTTCTTCTGTGTAAAAATCATCGTAGGCAAATGTTACCATTTTCTTTGTCAGTCCTTGATATTATTACGCGAGAAGGATGCGCAGTACGCCAAAATAACGGAATGTTTACAAAATACTCTCTCATTTTGGCACACTGCACATCCTGCCCGAGAGGAAAGGAAATATCACGAATCGACCAATTCATTGATAGCAGCGTATTTCTGCAAATACAAACAGGGAAAGTTATGAAATGTTTAGTAAGTTGCTAGCATTATTTTTGTTATAACTCAAAAAGCGCATCTTCGATTTTAACGAAACTTTTTTTCTTAAAAATACATACTTTGAGCATTATTCTGTAATTTTTCGGTTGGTGTAAATATAAAATTACTACATTAATAATTAAAAAAATACATATATTTCTGTGTATTTTTCTATGTTAAAATTTGTGTAAAAATGTGAAAAAAATATATAATGTGAACTAATATATTTTTCAATAATTGACGTTGGTTCCATTTTTTTAACTTTAGTACTTTTTGAGAAAAACGTATTTGAAAAATAGTAGCGCCGGCGCATACTTCCCCGATTACCTCAAGGACAGTTGAAGGTCAGAGGCTAAAAACACCCTATATTGTATTCTCGTTATTTCAAACTTCGGCCGTGGGGGCCATTTCGCTATGCTTATCCGGCTAGACCCTTTAAGTAAGTAGGTTTTAAGTAATGCTGAAATATCGAGCTTGCATTCCAGGCATAAAGACTGTACAGAAAGTTAGGTTTAACATAACAATGTGCTATTCTTTAGAAAAGGGTTATGTGTGGAAGCTTGACCCAGTCAATGTGAGGGAGGGTTGACCAGATGCTCAAGCCTCCCTTAATTAAGTGGTTTTGGAAATCTTTTTATTATACACTGTGCAAAATGAAAAGTTAAGGGTTATATAAAAAAAAAAATGTGCATTTATTGTGTAAAGCTACAGTACAATGGGGTGATGGAAAAGAAAATGTTTAAAACTGATTAAAGAAAGACGTGATAAATATCTATAGTATCCACTGCAAGAAAAAATTTAATGAAATATAAATGGGAAAGTTAATAGGAACTTTTTTCCATTTAAATATTACTTACAATAAGTAAATAGAAACAGTGGAAATTAGAAAGTATGAAAGCAGCAGTTTTAACCCTTTCAGTGGTACTGGTATGTTTATGAAACCACTTAATTTTAATTCCAAAACTTCACAATGGCACGAGAATTTTGCTAAAATCTTTTCCATTTAATATGTATGTGAAATATAGCCTTTTCTAATTTCCAAATGAATTTGTTCGTGGATTCCGGGGCCAGTCATTTATTTCAACATTTTAGAACTGAAAGTACTTTGCCAGTGAAAGCGTTAAAAGATGTTAATGATAAGTGCTCATGTGGCTGCAAAAGAATATAGCATTGATCGAAAAACTTTAGGAAGGTTTATAGACAAATCTCACCAGGATGAATATAGTGAGATGAAGCCAAACTATATGAAAACTAGAGTTGTCAGATCGAGTGTCACAAAAAGTAGGACAAGGAGACAAAAACAGGGGGACAGATTTAGACAGGGGGTGTCTTAATCTGAAAATTCAGACATTATAGATGTCTTAATTTAAGATGCATAAGTGTCTTACTATGACCATGGTGTAAATGAACTGAGAATAATGTCTAAAATATCCGTAAACGTCTTATTTTAAGACACTTCATTGCTTTAAACGTGTCTTAATTTAAGACGTTTTGATTCTTCCGACGCAATAACCACCAGGGGGCACTCGCACTCCCAGTTGCGCATGCGTTTTAGATGTCTTCCTTCGAAGTGGTATACGTTGTAATTCAAACGAAGATTGTTTTTATGTACGCGTGTATTTTAATTCGTTTTTTGCGAAATGTGAAGTACTGTGATTTTAATTCGTATTAACTTGGATTATTTATTTATTGAATACATACATCTGACGTGTGTACTCGACATCAAATGTCTCTTAGAAGCTGTCGTCGATATAAGGGCGGGATAGACACAGAACAGAAGTAGACGACGGTTGAAGATTACACCCGGAAATTCTACAAAGCGTGTGCAATGGGCTTAGTGTTAACTCGTATTAATTTATATCAATAATATTGTGTTATTCATCTTCGTCCTGTCGAAGCTGACAAAAAAAAGAAACTTTTGTCTGGCAGGTCCTGTTTTGAGGATGAAATATCTCATTCTTTAAATATGGCTAGTCGGATGTATTATGGGATTACCTTTTAAACTGGTGCAAGTCTTTCTCCCTCACTGTGGTTGTGGTAGTTTTTAAAATTTCAAATCGAGGAATTTTTCTTACCTCTTGCAAACAGCGATTTAAGTAAGTGTTATAATTTCTTTATAGTACTAAAATTAGTGTCTTTTATGATTTTATTTATTGTACTAAACAAAATCTTACATGGAATTTAATTAGTTTTGAATCTTTTTGAAAAAAAAAAAAAAAAAAAAAAAAAAAAAACACTAATTCTAGAAGTATATATTTTTTAATTTATGACGTTGTCTTTTATTACAAATTATGTATTATTTATTCTCATATTTTTTCTCAAATTTAAAGTAATAACATCACTAAAAAACAGACATATTTAAAAATTAAGTTCATTCCCTTGTTTTGTTTTGTTTTCAATATGGCAGTTCTTAGTTTCAATGACAAATGCTTATCTCATACTAAACGACCACAAGGAAATAGAAAAAAAAAACTTTGAAACATCTCCTAAAGCTTTCTTACTTCCTAGCTAGGGATTACAATCCCGGGATCCCGCTTTAATTTTAATCCCGAAAATCCCGGGATTTTTACTGGAAAATTCCGGGATTTTTGGGATTGCCTTTTTTTTTCAATTGAACAATATTCAGCTGAAATTAAAAAATATATTTATAAACTTTCGTTTTTGAAAAAAAAAATTAATTGATTTTTATGAAATTTATATATAATTGAAAATTAATATTTATCTCAAGTATTTCTTAGATATATTTCTAAAGCTATTAAATCCTTCAATGTGGAAATCTTTTCACTTGGAAACATAGAAGTAAGCCAGTCAGGAAAAAGGAAATCATTTGTTTATTTCAATTTCGCTGCGTGTGTGGATTCGAAGGTCATTTTCCAATTAGACTTTACTGATAAATATCGCAAGTGTGTATCATAGTGATATCATGAGCTAACTTTTTTTTTTTTTTTTTTTTTTTGCTTTATTTTGCTTTATTTTGCTTTAAAGATGTCTTGTTAAGTAGCTCATAGAAATGATAACAATAAGCCCATTTTGCAATATAAATTTTTAAAAAATCTAATTTTTAAATGATAAGGATTTTCATTTTTTTTCGGGGAGGGGGGGGGGGGGGTTGTATGCAATTTTCGTAAAGCTGATACCTTAAATCTTGCACTGATTATAATGAAAGTTTTGAACTTTTAGAGTAGGACAAGATTAAAAAACGCAAAATATAAATAAACAAAATACCGAAGTAATTTTTTTCTCAATATTAACCCTTTGCACTCGAGGGCTCCGGAGCGGAGCCATTTAAAATTTGTCTTCAAACTCGAGGTCTCCGCTACGGAGACAATGCAAATAATTTTGTGATACCATGTAATCTTGGCTTTTCTAGACAGGTATCACAAAATTATTTGCATTGTCTCCGTAGCGGAGACCTCGAGTTTGAAGACAAATTTCAAATGGCTCCGCTCCGGAGCCCCCGAGTGCAAAGGGATAAAGTAAAATATTTATTTATTTATTCATAGTTAAATAGCTGTTGTGATTATCATCTGATATATATGTAAAATTGCCCATGTGGCAATATAAATTTTTAAAAAATCTATTTTTAAATTATATGAAGTAGAGTAGGACAAGATTATAAGAAATATATATTTTTATCCACATACTTTAAAAGCCCTCAATAGCCCTTGCCGTTGAATTTGTCCGATAAACGGAGATGTCTGCTTTTGTGAGGTAAAAATATACAAATATGTATGCCATGCGGATTAAAAAAGTATTCGCTAAATAGATGTTTCAGAATAGCTATTCGGGAATGTCCATTAACCTCCACAACGGATACTCCCGAATACCGGACATCTCAATTTAGATAACAATAATGCAGGGTTGCATTTTTTGCAAAAGAACTTCTTGATTAAAGAATGGGCATACTGGGCCGTGCCCCCCCCCCCCCCCCTACGATTTTAGTGCCCACAAATTTGATGTGCAATATTTGTAAAGCTTATATTTTAAATCTGTTTCGAAATTGTATTGATTATAATAAATATTTTGAACTTTTAAAGTAAAATAAGATTAAAAATAAAACAAATTTTAAAAATCTAATATTTAGATAAATATTTTTTGTTTTAATCTTGTTCTACTCCTGAAGTTCAAAATATTGATTATAATCATTAAAATGTTGTAAAAGATTTAAATTATCAGCTTAACAAAAAATGCTTACCAAAATTGGGAGCACCAAAAAAAATCAGGTTGTAGGGGGGGAAAGGGGGGGGGGCAGGACCCCAGCCAAATATTTTTCCAGGATTCAACGTGGTCAAACATGGCTACGTATGATGCTTACCAAAAAAATGGATGCTATTAAGACGTTTGAAGTGTCTGAAAAAATTCAGGCATTTTAAAATGTCTGAAAACTGAACACTCCGTTTCAGACACTTAAGTGTCTGAATTTCAGACATTTTAATTTACAGTGTAGCATAAAGTTATTTTGCTTTTTTTAAACTGATTTTATTCCTATAAATTAAAAAAGCAACGTTAAAAACTCCAGAATAAGCAAACATTCAGCAGACTAGTTTCGGTAGCGTTTAGCGTATTGCACTGAGGACGGTACGCTAAATGCTACCGAAACTAGTCTGCTGAATGTTTGCTTATTCTGGCGTTTTTAACGTTGCTTTTTAAATTTATATCTTTCTGCGCCAAGTAGCATCTTAATAAATATAATGATTTTATTCCTCTTCACAAATATTTCAATATAAAACAAAGTGGGTCAAGCTTCACATATAGGAGGTCAACCCTCCCATATGTGACGAGCCTTGACCCATTATTTTCTCATGATTAAAATCAATGATTTTTCAAATTTCTTATATCTTACACTTATGTAGCAATTTTATTTTGATAACTGATTGTATAACGAATAAAATAATATATAAAACTTTATTCTAGGTTCAGTATTTAAAAAATAAAAAATCATTTTGTAAAAAGTGGGTCAACCCTCCCTAGTCTCCCCTATATCTCTTGAAAATATAACCCTAATGCGATAATTTTTCTTGTGTGTTCATAATACTAAAATAACCAAACATAAATAAATTGAATTTGTAGGTTAAAAAAATTATAATATTTAATATGAATTATAAAATCGATATTCGAACAGAATATGAATTGCAACCTACATTTTTTTTTTAAATTTTTTATAGATTTATATTTATTATGTCCTGCTTTATCCAAATTCAAAATCTCATTTTTTTTCCAAGTAGTTTTCAAATTATGCTTTAAAAACGTAAAAATGATGGTCTAACCTTCTCGCTGCGCAACTCGAGATTTCCTCGGGAAACGTAAAAGTAGCAAAATTCGCTCAGTCCGAGATTTCCTCGGGGATGTATTTTTTCCGTTTAATTAACTCTCCTTGATTATTCCCCCCCAGTTATTTTTTATTGTAAATTTTGCCTGGCATTTTCCTTATTAAATTATTCAAAAATTTCTGTTTTGAAAAACCGGTGATAAAAGATTAAAAATTCTGCTCTTTCTGACAAACCTTTTTTATGATCCAATTCTATATTGAAAAAAAAAAAAACTTTTACAAAAATTTTTCACATATTTTAACTTTAAAATATATGTAGAGTTGTAATATGTGATAAAAATTTGCGCAATTTTTGAACCCATTTTGATAAAACAATTACGCAGCGAGAGGGTTAAGGGACCGTTTATGATGTGCAGAAAAGCATAATTTGAAAAAATTATATTTTACTTATTTTATCGAAACATTTGGGCTGGCAATAGTCAAAAGATATTAAGTGAAATGGTCTTATTGGGAAGAAATAATACATTAATAGAAGTGACTTATTCACTCTGTAGTATTTCAACAATCGTGTACCGGTCTTCAATATTTTCTGAAAAGAACTTTTCTTTATATTAAGAACTCCGCAAAAACTTGGCGAAATTTAGGACTGTTTTTATAAAAACCTTAATTTCTCTACGAGTATACATGCTATCCTCATAAAAATGAACACAGTATATTACAGTAAGCCACTTATTAATAATCTCGAGTTTTTTGCTACATTAGTTTTGACAGGGTTATCCAAAACATATTCGTTCTTTTTTAATTTGTTGTCGGTCCACTATGGGGTTTCGGGAAAATATCTTCCCGGAAATATATGACTTATACTATACTGTTTACACACCTGCAGTTTCGGGTTAATAGTCCAGGCAATTGAGACCGTATAGGGGTCTCCTAGCAAAATTCATGGTAGTTCTGGAAGAAGGCTTACTATATGTTTTTTGGGTCGCTGAATCCGAATTTTTAACTTCCTACCAAAATTTCTCCCGGCAACTCCCCCCCCCCCCCCCAAATTTTGGAAAAATGCCCCCCAAAAAAAGGTTTTTATTAAAAAAATCAATTTTTCTATTGTTTCAGGGAAAAAGTATCTAGAAATTCAGAAAGTAGAAAAAATTTGCAACAAATTAGATATATGGCATTATGACTTAGGATGAAGGGGAAGGGGGGACCTGCCTCGGAACATACGCGCGGTGCTGCGTGAACTAAGTTGCGCAATTTCCCTTAACCACTCACATGTTTACATTTGCCCTCCCATCTCCCCTCCGAACCTTCTCTATAAGGTTTACTTTAAGTTTTTTGGGTAGCTGAATCCGAATTTTTAACTTACCCCCAAAATTTATCCCCCCCCAAATAGTTGTTTGTAACTTAAATTTCTTATTGTTTTAGGGGAAAAGCATTACGAAATTCAGAAACTAGACAAAATTTGCAACAAATAGGATAGATGACATTATGACGTAGGATGAACGGGGAGGGGGAGGGCTGCCTCTGAACATGCACTGCGGCGCTATGTGCACTAAGTTACGAAGTCCAGGCAATAGGGGATTTTACCTGGCAAAATTAATACTAGTTCTGGATTTCGACTCACTTTATGTTTTTGAGGTCGCTGAATCCGAATTTGTAACTTCCCACCAAAATTTCACCCGGCAACCCCCCAAAAAATTGATTTTTTTAAAAAATTTGGTTTTTGAGAAAAGCGCGCGGGGAATGTTCCGAGGCAGTCCCCTCTCTCCCCGTTTATCCTACGTCATAATGTCATATATCCTATTTGTTGCAAATTTTGTCTAGTTTCTGAATTTTGTAATGCTTTTCCCCTAAAACAATAAGAAATTTAAAATTTAAGTTAATAACAACTATTTTGGATGGGGGGGTTCGGGGGGGGGATTTTGGGCGTAAGTTAAAAATTCGGATTCAGTGACCCAAAAATCTTAAAGTAAACCTTATAAGGAAAGTTCGGAGGGGAGATGGGAGGGCGAATGTAAACGTGTGAGTGGTTAAGTGGAACTGCGCAATTTAGTCCACGCAGCACCGCGCGCATGTTCCGAGGCAGATCCCACCTTCCCTTTCATCGTAAGTCATAACGTCATGTATCTAATTTGTTGCAAATTTTGTCTACTTTCTGAATTTCTAGATACTTTTTACCTAAAACAATAAAAAAACGGGTTTGTTTTAATAAAAACCTTTTTTGGTTTTTTTTTACCAAAATTTGGGGGGGGGGGGGTTGCCGGGGGAAAATTTGGTGGGAAGTTACAAATTCGGATTCAGGACCCACAAAACATAAAGTAAGCCGATTTCCAGAACTACCATTAATTTTGCTAGGTAAAATTCCCTATTGCCTGGACTATAACTCCTCATGTATTTTTCTAGATATTTAACAAAACGTCTAAAATTGCAAGTGACCGGTCACCTTTGGCCATATAGTGTATATATGATGGTTTTTATCTACTTTCTGTAACCGGGTTTAACCCCTTGTATAAATCAATAAATAAAATAACGAATGGTGGGATTTCATTGACCCTACTTTTTTTAAACTGATTTGAAACCTAATTTTAAAACATGTTCGAAGCCATCCGATGTCACTTCCTAACAGTTGGGAATAATCTAACCTAAATAATCTCTACAGAGATGATCATTGATTTAAGGAATTAATGACCGTGTATTGTTATTCAAGAGCAAAAAATCTATAATTAAATTGCAAAGAGTTATCTCCTTAGTTAACTTTCGCTGTCATTTACAAACAGGTGGAGCAAGAGAGGGAAAGGAACACGACAGACAAGTTACTGAGCTTAGGAAGACGAGTAAAGCATGACTTCCTCGTAGCGTATATATTAAAATGAAACTAGAAGTTTCTCTGGTGGCAGAATTGAAAACAAAAACAAAAACATTAGCGACCGTGCATTCACCCATCGACATATTTGATCTTTCTCTACTGTGTGAGAAACTTCTAAATAATTGTGTGTTGCAGTTTTGTAGTGCCATAATAGCAGTCTTTCCTTTTTGCCCTCAAGTTCAACTTTCTCTCGGCACTCTTTTTAGGTATGATATAAATATATGGGGCATTCTCACAATCTTTTGACTTTCAGGAATAAAAATCTGGTGAAATTAAACTAATAACATTTTAAACTTATAGACGAATGCCTCAATGATTCAAAATAAAGAAAAAATTGTCAGCAGCGAATTTTTTTTTATTTTATTTAACTGAGGTTTAAGCTAAACTTGCGAGTTTAATTTTCCTTACCATTTTAACACTAACTTTTTATTTTCTTCTAAATTTTTACTTTTAAGAATTTGCATAGTACCCGCAGGACATTCAAATAAGAAATAATAACAATGTAATATTTTTAGTACAAAATTTTGGTATAGCATTATCTTAAAAGGGTGTTAAAGAAGGGACGGTAAGGAAAAAAGGTGATGGTATCGAGAAAAAAGGACGGTAAGGGAAAGAAAAGGGATGGTAAGGAAAATGACCGCCTATTTTTAGGTAAATCATGTTAAGACTAAGTGATAGCCACAATGTTCATTGATTTTTAGAAACAGTTACTTACACTGCATTAAATAATTTAAAAAAAAATTTATTTACCTCGAAAAGTGCAGGAATAAACCTTGGGGACGGTAAGACTACTCATAAAAACACGATGCTTGAAATTGATATTTAAATGCTGATTTAAATTCTGCAGTCAATTTCCTGTCAAAGAATTCTAGCCATCCTTTTTCTAGCATACTTCTGCATGAGAAAAAAGTTGGAAAAAATTCTGTGACTACATCTGAAGTGATTCTCTGTATAAGTTTAGCAAGAGGGACGGTAAAGAATCTAAAATCCAGGGATAGAGTTTAAAAAAAAATAATAACAACCGTAAAAATGTGTGCAGGTTAATTTTTTGCTACATATTTATATAAAACCATAGTCCCAGTTTCGGAAAAAAAAATACATCCAATTACTTTTATTGAAAGAATTTTATACAGACAGCTCCAAACTTAAAAATCATCATCAGGGACAAGGGACGGTATAGGAATTTCCTGGTATATTTGGACCCCCAACATCGTCCAAAACTTATTTATCTCGTTAATATTGTTATGCAATCATGCAATGGGATGTTCCCCAGCATATGAAATAAAAAAAACCACAAGAATATGTACTAAAATCAAAATTATTATTCGGGGAATTAAAAGTCAAAAGATTGTGAGAATGTTCCATATAGTACCTAGAGTCATCGTCTGCTCCGTCCGTCTGTCCGCATAGGAAAGCTCAAAAATTACTCAACGGAATGGTTTGAAATTTCATATATATACAATCGTTGCAGAATTGTGTCGAGTCATTTCAAATTTTAGAGAAATCGTATCAAAACGTAAAAATATATTAATAAAAATTTTCTTCATTCTATTAAATCCTATCCTACGTCATTCATTCACTGATATCCCACGATAGGTCATGATTCTAGGTTGCCCTGGGGACGATGTCCTATTTATGATGGAGTCCTATTATTTCCGTATGACTGAAATGAGTCTATAGAATCGTAATAAATTTTGGATTCATGCATTTTTGCATAAGAGTGCAACAGCTATTGCTCCAAGATCTGAATATTTATAAAAATATATATAGTACGAACGCACCTCATTAACACGTTTGACGTACAATTTCCGACTTGATTGAAAAGTTTTCAACCTATATTATTTACAGATTCGAAAAGCAACAATATTTTCTGAAAGTTTTTTTTGAATTATACTTTTGAACGGCCCGAACTCAGATCCAAAATTATTTTGAAATATTTTTTCTATATTTCGTCTTCTAATTCCTTATTTTAACGATATCAATCATTACAATGAGAAGAAAATTCATATATTATTTTTATGATTTATTTTCCAGTTGGGAACGTAAAACTTTAATAAATGACAACAAGCACATTTTCCTTATTAAACCTTAATAAATGACAGCAACAGCACATTTTCTTATTAAATCTTTTATGCATGGTAAACTCATATGAGACTGCATTGAAAAGAACCCACAACGAATTGTCCATGTGTTATTTTCATTCTTGTTTAGAAATAGACTGCGAGGCGGCAGCACAGACAATCACCTGATCGAGATCACGGATGAAATTCTAGGATTAGTCAAATGTTGATTCGCCTATTAAAACGCAATCGGTCTGCCAAGTCATAACTTAGTACACATTTTATCACATCAAAAATTATAATAGCCTTACAGAAAACATCTAAATCAATTAAATTTCAATGGGTTCGGGGACACACAGGTGTTAAAGGAAATGAACATGCAGATCAACTAGCCAAAGATGCAATAACAAATATTAAAGTACGAGAAATATTTCATCCATACCCAGCTTCACACCTTAAAAAGAAATTGAAAAAAGAAGCCATAGACAAATGCAGCAACAGTGGGATTATGGTACCACTGGCAGATTTACTTACAAATTATGTCCAAAAGTATCAACAGACTTCATGTTAGTACATAGAAACCTGTATATCTTCTCAACTAATCATGGACCCTTCCCGTCCTACCTATTCAAAATAAATAAAGCTCCGTCGCCAATGTGTACCTGTGGTGAAATTGGTAACTCTCTTCACTATGTGCTCAGCTGTCCATTAACATCAACCCTCCATATCCGTAAATCAGCCACAATAGAACATCACCATTGGTTCAAATTTGTGCTGAAAACACCAATGCTATATACTAAAATAATAGATTGTGTGCGGTTACTAGAAAACAATCAACAAATTTTTCAAAACCCACAAATGCCAATAGATGAACAAGATTAGCACTAATGAACAGAAACATGAACTTCAGGCCAAACAGTGCCTAACTAAATCGAGAATATAAAATTTAGAAAACTCTTGTACATAGAACAGCCATACACTCAGGTTATCCATAACCTTAAAGTTATCTCACAACAAAACACTTGAACTCATGATAATAACTATTAAACTAATGCACCTGAGAATATGTAGAACTTAAGAACATCTTATTCATCTGCTGCTATTTGTAATTAATCAATCATATTCGTGTTGAAAATAATACACATTTTCGTCTGTAAAGCGCTCAGCTCATCTGTTCTATTATTACTTTTATTATTATATTTATAATTACTATTATTACTATTTGTACTATTACCTTTATTTCTTATTGTTAAAACTATTGTTAAATATTGTAATTTTTTTTTTTTTTAATAAACTTGCAACGCGGGATCTGGAAGCCTATGCCAATGGTGGGTTATCCCGCGTTGTAGAAAATGTAAAATGCCAAGTCATAACGTGGAGGAAAACACCTGTAAACTCGATTTTGCTAAGAGCTTTTGACACTGTAGGTTTACAATTGTGTTTTCCTGCTCTCAGTCCTTCCTGTTTTCACACCTTTGGGTGCAGGAAAACACAATGGTAAGCCTATGAGTCATCCGCTAAAATCGGGTTTTTAGGTGTTTTCCACCAAGATAGGACATGGCAGACCGATTGCGTTTTAATAGGCGAACCAAGATTTAACTAAATCCAGAATTTCATCCGTGAACTCGATGAGGTGATTGTCTGTGTTGCTACCTCCCGGTCTAAAATATTCAACAATGTTTCGATTCGCAATATTTACCTTATTTAATCTGTCATTAAATAAGGGGAAGTTAAAACATGAATACATTAAAATTATTCTCAGTTTTTATTACTAAAATAGGTGCTAAAAATACAATTAACAGGTTTTAAAACATTAAATCCAATAATCAGATGGTAAAAACTTCCCGAGCGCTTTCGACCAAGCCCTGGTCATCATCAATCGGGTGAAAAATGAGAAGGAGACCTTCAGAATGCATACTGGTATAAATAACGCAGGGCGATTCCAAAAACTGTAAAAAAGGGGTGAGGGGGAGGGGGGGGGACGGATGAGTCCATACAGTTACATTGATCATTCCAAACCAAAGATTCCATTGACTCCACGTAAACCAAACCAAATGCTTGGTATATGGCAGGACAATGTATCATTACAAGTGTTTCTACCTCTGGTTAAAATTTCAATAGACTCTCTCAAAATACATGTGTTAAATTGATTTGTATGTGTGATGATCTTTGCTTTACTAAAAAGGATGTCAATATCAGCTTTTAAATTTAACCGAGCTAAAGCTGTAGATGGTTTCCCCTTTCCTATATCAGCCATATGTTCTTTCAACCTTTCCTGTAGCCTTCTGGTTGTCATTCCAATGTATGTATAAGTTCTATTATTATTTTTATATCTGAATGGGAAAATATAAATTCCTGCTTTGTCATATGAATTAACTGGATCAACTTTTCTATGAACTAGATTTTGCAGTTTAGCCGGAGGTTTAGCTATTATTGCTATATCATATTTTTTTTAATGCATACCTAATTCTCTCATAAAGTTGAGGAACGTAATCAACACTACAAAATTTTGAAAAATGCGTACTCTTTTTTTATACAATTCCTGCTTTTAAACTCATTAATTACTTTATTGATAAATTTTCTCGGGTAACCGTTTTCAGCTGTGATTGTTTTGATCTTGGTTAATTCCTCCTGTATATAGGCATCAGTACATACTTCGAATGCTCTCTTTACGTAAAATCTGTAGGCTGCTTTTTGGAATTAGCTGGAACTGTACTATTATAAGATATTGTATTGTTGGATCTACATGGTTTCCTATAAACCCTCATATCTATGTTGTCTGTTAATTTATTCTTGATGAGTTCAACATCTAGGAAAGGCAAAGATTCATTTTTTTCTATTTCTAAGGTAAACTGTATTCTGTTGTCGATACTATTAGTATGCTTTAAGAAAATTTCCAGGTTCGAAATGCCATGATTCCACACTATAAGAATGTCGTCGACATAACGAACCCATAATTCAGGTTTTAACTCGGCGGTGGATAAAATCTGCTTCTCTAATGGCCTTAGTTTCAGTTCAGCTAATAAACCAGAGATGGGAGATCCCATAGGGGACCCATCCGTTTGTTTATAATAATTTCCGTTGAAAACAAAGTTGTTGTTATTGATAATTAAATTCAAAGCTGATACAAGTGTGGTTTAAATATTGTCGTCTTGTAATGAATTGCTATTGATATGGTTTTCAATGATATTCCTAATTTCTTGTACATTTATTGATGGATATAAAGATTTAATGTCAAAACTTGCAAGAATTGTATTATCCCCAATCTTAATATTTGCGATCCTTTTAATTAAATCTGAAGTGGAATTGATTGCATGTTCAGTAGGGGGTAACATTGATTTGAGTAGAGGTATAAATACTTTTTCTATTGGATAAGTTGGAGCGGAGCATTTGGAAACAATAGGTCTGAGGGGGAGGCCTGGTTTGTGATCTTTCAAACGTCCAATTAATCTGGGTGTGACTGCGGTTTTATTGATCGTAAGTTTTACTTTCATATCACTAGGTCAAGTTCCATGTTTAATTAAATCTTTTACCTTTCTGTCAACGACTGAGTTTGGATCCTTTTTTAGTTTTCAACAGTTCATTTCAGTAATACATTGTTCCATTTTTTTCAATATAATCAGTTGTAGGTAGAATAGCTAGTTTATTTGATTTATCTGTTTGTATAATCATGAGTTCCTTATTATATTGGATCTGCTTTATTACATTTAGATTTTTATTGATTGTCCTGTTAGGTATTTTCATGTATTTCTGTACATTATTGAACAATAAGCTTCTGACTTCATCTTTCCTGTTAGCAGGTAATATATTAGCAATCCTTTCACAATCCGTGACTACTTTTTTAATATCTACTTTCTTTTGAAACATCTGCTTTGGTCCCATCGTTAAGAAATTATGTAGTTTACTATCTATGTTATCATTGGTAAGATTAACATATGCCACTGGTTTACGTTGCAGTCCCTCGTAAGATTTCTTGTTTTTTAGTCTATTGAACTTTCCATAAATTATTCTTTCTTTAAATTTCCTTTGAATATCCCGGTAAATATTTAACAAATGTAAAAATTCATCAAAAACCACATTATCTAAAGCTTGTGCCAACTCATAGTATAAGTCCATAACAGTCCTTGTTAAAAAATCAATTAATTTAAACTTGGATCTAATGTATGCCTTTAGAGCTATGCTGTCTAATTTATGCCTAATATTTGGAATTTCATCATTGATTAATTTATTCGGATTCTTCAAAAATGTTGGAATGATATTATTTCCTTTACGCAACTATAAAAATCTTACATAGATAATTTCTCTGTCCAGTCTCATTCTTTCAGTCTTAAACTTCTTCATTAAGATACTGCGTTCCATAATAAATCCAGAATCGATGAACTAATTAAGTATATATAGAAAACTATATGTAAGAGAAACGACACATTCACCTTAATACTTTAAGTTAAAACATGAATACATTAAAATGATTCTCAGTTTTTATTACTAAAATAGGTGCTAAAAATACAATTAACAGGTTTTAAAACATTAAAACCAATAATCAGATGGTAAAAACTTTCCGAGGGCTTTCGACCAAGCCCTGGTCATCATCAATGGGGTGAAAAATGAGAAGAAGACCTTCAGAATGCATACTGGTATAAATAACGCAGGGCGATTCCAAAAACTGTAAAAAAGGGGTGGGGGGGGGGGGACGGATGAGTCCATACAGCTACATTGATTATTCCAATCCAAAGATTCCATTGACTCCAAGTAAACCAAACCAAATGTTTGGTATATGACAGGACAATGTATCATTACAAGTGTTTCTACCTCTGGTGAAAATTTCAATAGACTCTCTCAAAATACATGTGTTAAATTGATTTGTATGCGTGATGATCTTTGCTTTACTAAAAAGGATGTCAATATCAGCTTTTAAATTTAACCGAGCTAAAGCTGTAGATGGTTTCCCCTTTCCTATATCAGCCATATGTTCTTTCAACCTTTCCTGTAGCCTTCTGGTTGTCATTCCAATGTATGTATAAGTTCTATTATTATTTTTATATCTGAATGGGAAAATATAAATTCCTGCTTTGTCATATGAATTAACTGGATCAACTTTTCTATGAACTAGATTTTGCAGTTTAGCCGGAGGTTTAGCTATTATTGCTATATCATATTTTTTTTTAATGCATACCTAATTCTCTCATAAAGTTGAGGAACGTAATCAACACTACAAAATTTTGAAAAATGCGTACTCTTTTTTATACAATTCCTGCTTTTAAACTCATTAATTACTTTATTGATAAATTTTCTCGGGTAACCGTTTTCAGCTGTGATTGTTTTGATCTTGGTTAATTCCTCCTGTATATAGGCATCAGTACATACTTCGAATGCTCTCTTTACGTAAAATTTGTAGGCTGATTTTTGTAATTAGCTGGAACTGTACTATTATAAGATATTGTATTGTTGTATCTACATGGTTTCCTATAAACCCTCATATCTATGTTGTCTGTTAATTTATTCTTGATGAGTTCAACATCTAGGAAAGGCAAAGATTCATTTTTTTCTATTTCTAAGGTAAACTGTATTCTGTTGTCGATACTATTAGCATGCTTTAAGAAAATTTCCAGGTTCGAAATGCCAAGATTCCACACTATAAGAATGTCGTCGACAGCGATGACAGCGATGACCACCTCGGGAACTCAGCTTTCGCTTTAGAGTGTTAGTGCAATCCCGAGGGGTAGACCACATCCAATCCTCCCGACTCTCAACCAGAGTCTGAGAGGGAGCGTCGGGTCCCTGATCAAAATGTCGTCGACATAACGAACCCATAATTCAGGTTTTAACTCGGCGGTGGATAAAATCTGCTTCTCTAATGGCCTTAGTTTCAGTTCAGCTAATAAACCGGAGATGGGAGATCCCATAGGGGACCCATCCGTTTGTTTATAATAATTTCCGTTGAGAACAAAGTTGTTGTTATTGATAATTAAATTCAAAGCTGATACAAGTGTGGTTTTAATATTGTCGTCCTGTAATGAATTGCTATTGATATGGTTTTCAATGATATTCCTAATTTCTTGTACATTTATTGATGGATATAAAGACTTAATGTCAAAACTTGCAAGAATTGTACTATCCCCAATCTTAATATCTGCGATCCTTTTAATTAAATCTGAAGTGGAATTTATTGCATGTTCAGTAGGGGGTAACATAGATTTGAGTAGAGGTATAAATACTTTTTCTATTGGATAAGTTGGAGCGGAGCATTTGGAAACGATAGGTCTGAGGGGGGAGGTCTGGTTTGTGATCTTTCAAACGTCCAATTAATCTGGGTGTGACTGCGGTTTTATTGATCGTAAGTTTTACTTTCATATCACTAGGCCAAGTTCCATGCTTAATTAAATCTTTTACCTTTCTGTCAACGACTGAGTTTGGATCCTTTTTTAGTTTTAAACAGTTCATTTCAGCAATACATTGCTCCATTTTTTCAGTATAATCAGTTGTAGGTAGAATAGCTAGTTTATTTGATTTATCTGTTTGTATAATCATGAGTTCCTTATTATACTGGATCTGCTTTATTACATTTAGATTTTTATTGATTGTCCTGTTAGGTATTTTCATGTATTTCTGTACATTATTGAACAATAAGCTTCTGACTTCATCTTTCCTGTTAGCAGGTAATATATTAACAATCCTTTCACAATCCGTGACTACTTTTTAATATCTACTTTCTTTTGAAACATCTGCTTTGGTCCCATCGTTAAGAAATTATGTAGTTTACTATCTATGTTATCATTGGTAAGATTAACATATGCCACTGGTTTACGTTGCAGTCCCTCGTAAGATTTCTTGTTTTTTAGTCTATTGAACTTTCCATAAATTATTCTTTCTTTAAATTTCCTTTGAATATCCCGGTAAATATTTAACAAACGTAAAAAGTCATCAAAAACCACATTATCTAAAGCTTGTTCCAACTCATAGTATAAGTCCATAACAGTCCTTGTTAAAAAATCAATTAATTTAAACATTGATCTAATGTATGCCTTTAGAGCTATGCTGTCTAATTTATGCCTAATATTTGGAATTTCATCATTGATTAATTTATTCTGATTCCTCAAAAATGTTGGAATGATATTATTTCCTTTACACAACTGTTAAAATCTTACATTGATAATTTCTCTGTCCAGTCTCATTCTTTCAGTCTTAAACTTCTTCATTAAGATACTGCGTTCCATAATAAATCCAGAATCGATGAACTAATTAAATATATATAGAAAACTATATGTAAGAGAAACGACACATTCACCTTAATACTTTAAGTTAAAACATGAATACATTAAAAAGATTCTCAGTTTTTATTACTAAAATAGGTGCTAAAAATACAATTAACTGGTTTTAAAACATTAAAACCAATAATCAGATGGTAAAAACTTCCCGAGCGCTTTCGACCAAGCCCTGGTCATCATCAATGGGGTGAAAAATGAGAAGACCTTCAGAATGCATACTGGTATAAATAACGCAGGGCGATTCCAAAAACTGTAAAAAAGGGGTGGGGGGGGTGACGGATGAGTCCATACAGCTACATTCATCATTCCAATCCAAAGATTCCATTGACTCCAAGTAAACCAAACCAAATGCTTGGTATATGACAGGACAATGTATCATTACAAATGTTTCTACCTCTGGTTAAAATTCCAATAGACTCTCTCAAAATACATGTGTTAAATTGATTTGTATGTGTGATGATCTTTGCTTTACTAAAAAGGATGTCAATATCAGCTTTTAAATTTAACCGAGCTAAAGCTGTAGATGGTTTCCCCTTTCCTATATCAGCCATATGTTATTTCAACCTTTCCTGTAGCCTTCTGGTTGTTATTCCAATGCATGTATAAGTTCTATTATTATTTTTATATCTGAATGGGATCATATAAATTCTTGCTTTGTCATATGAATTAACTGGATCAACTTTTCTATGAACTAGATTTTGCAGTTTAGCCGGAGGTTTAGCTATTATTGATATATCATATTTTTTTAATGCATACCTAATTCTCTCATAAAGTTGAGGAACGTAATCAACACTACAAAATTTTGAAAAATGCATACTCTTTTTTATACAATTCCTGCTTTTAAACTCATTAATTACTTTATTGATAAATTTTCTCGGGTAACCGTTTTCAGCTGCGATTGTTTTGATCTTGGTTAATTCCTCCTGTATATAGGCATCAGTACATACTTCGAATGCTCTCTTTACGTAAAATCTGTAGGCTGCTTTTTTGTAATTAGCTGGAACTGTACTATTATAAGATATTGTATTGTTGTATCTACATGGTTTCCTATAAACCCTCCTATCTATGTTGTCTGTTAATTTATTCTTGATGAGTTCAACATCTAGGAAAGGCAAAGATTCATTTTTTTCTATCTCTAAGGTAAACTGTATTCTGTTGTCGATACTATTAGCATGCTTTAAGAAAATTTCCAGGTTCGAAATGCCATGATTCCACACTATAATTTTAACCAGAGGTAGAAACACTTGTAATGAAACATTGTCCTGTCATATACCGAGCATTTGGTTTGGTTTACTTGGAGTCAATGGAATCTTTGGATTGGAATGATCAATGTAGCTGTATGGACTCATCCGTCCCCCCCCCCCCCCACCCCTTTTTTACAGTTTTTGGAATCGCACTGCGTTATTTATACCAGTATGCATTCTGAAGGTCTTCTTCTCATTTTTCACCCCATTGATGATGACCAGGGCTTGGTCGAAAGCGCTCGGGAAGTTTTTAACATCTGATTATTGGTTTTAATGTTTTAAAACCTGTTAATTGTAATTTTAGCACCTATTTTAGTAATAAAAACTGAGAATAATTTTAATGTATTCATGTTTTAACTTAAAGTATTAAGGTGAATGTGTCGTTTCTCTTACATATAGTTTTCTATATATATTTAATTAGTTCATCGATTCTGCATTTTTTATGGAACGCAGTATCTTAATGAAGAAGTTTAAGACTGAAAGAATGAGACTGGACAGAGAAATTATCAATGTAAGATTTTTACAGTTGTGTAAAGGAAATAATATCATTCCAACATTTTTGAGTAATCAGAATAAATTAATCAATGATGAAATTCCAAATATTAGGCATAAATTAGACAGCATAGCTCTAAAGGCATACATTAGATCCAAGTTTAAATTAACTGATTTTTTAACAAGGACTGTTATGGACTTGTACTATAAGTTGGCACAAGCTTTAGATAATGTGGTTTTTGATGATTTTTTACGTTTGTTAAATATTTACCGGGATATTCAAAGGAAATTTAAAGAAAGAATAATTTATGGAAAGTTCAATAGACTAAAAAACAAGATATCTTACGAGGGACTGCAACGTAAACCAGTGGCATATGTTAATCTTACCAATGATAACATAGATAGTAAACTACATAATTTCTTAACGATGGGACCAAAGCAGATGTTTCAAAAGAAAGTAGATATTAAAAAAGTAGTCACGGATTGTGAAAGGATTGTTAATATATTACCTGCTAACAGGAAAGATGAAGTCAGAAGCTTATTGTTCAATAATGTACAGAAATACATGAAAATACCTAAAAGGACAATCAATAAAAATCTAAATGTAATAAAGCAGATCCAAAATAATAAGGAACTCATGATTATACAAACATATAAATCAAATAAACTAGCTATTCTACCTACAACTGATTATATTGAAAAAATGGAACAATGTATTACTGAAATGAACTGTTGAAAACTAAAAAAGGATCCAAACTCAGTCGTTGACAGATAGGTAAAAGATTTAATTAAACATGGAACTTGACCTAGTGATATGGAAGTAAAACTTACGATCAATAAAACCGCAGTCACACCCAGATTAATTGGACGTTTGAAAGATCACAAACCAGACCTCCCCTTCAGACCTATCGTTTCCAAATGCTCCGCTCCAACTTATCCAATAGAAAAAGTATTTATACCTCTACTCAAATCAATGTTACCCCCTACTGAACATGCAATCAATTCCACTTCAGATTTAATTAAAAGGATCGCAGATATTAAGATTGGGGATAATACAATTCTTGCAAGTTTTGACATTAAATCTTTATATCCATCAATAAATGTACAAGAAATTAGGAATATCATTGAAAACCATATCAATAGCAATTCATTACAGGACGACAATATTAAAACCACACTTGTATCAGCTTTGAATTTAATTATCAATAACAACAACTTTGTTTTCAACGGAAATTATTATAACCAAACGGATGGGGCCCCTATGGGATCTCCCATCTCCGGTTTATTAGCTGAACTGAAACTAAGGCCATTAGAGAAGCAGATTTTATCCACCGCCGAGTTAAAACCTGAATTATGCGTTCGTTATGTCGACGACATTCTTATAGTGTGGAATCAAGGCATTTCGAACCTGGAAATTTTCTTAAAGCATGCTAATAGTATCGACAACAGAATACAGTTTACCTTAGAAATAGAAAAAAATGAATCTTTGCCTTTCCTAGATGTTGAACTCATCAAGAATAAATTAACAGACAACATAGATAGGAGGGTTTATAGGAAACCATGTAGATCCAACAATACAATATCTTATAATAGTACAGTTCCAGCTAATTACAAAAAAATCCCTGCCGGCCCGGCCTACAGGCAGAGGTAGATTTCGAAGTTAAGTATACTAATTTCACCAACAAAAACTAAATCATGATTAGATATAAATCCACTTTAACTGTTTTATCTGTCTGCTTTTGACGAGTTTTTATTTCCTTTTTATAAAATAGCTGGTTTTATGAGAATCATGTTAAGGCGATATTAAAAAAATTTTTTTCCATACTCAACAACTCGAAATTTTCTGGCACATTTTCAGATTAATTTTTAATAATAAAAAAAAAAATATGAAACATGCTGACGTGATATTTTTAAAGATTTATAAGCGACCTGTGTTTTTATTTTTCTTTCAATTAATTAAAACTTGATTAATAAACAATTATTTTCTCAGTAGGGCAATATTTTTCGTTTCTAACACAATCGCTTCGGGAAATTCTGTTCAAAATGCCCACTTTGACATCATTTTTTGAAATATATTCTGCCTCTATCAAAAAATCGATCATTACTGTACATTATATAGTTTCTGAATAAGAGAATCTAGCAATTGGATGCGTTTGAGAGCAAAAATGAATTTAAAAATGAGTAAGAAAATAGACAGTTTGGATTTGAATGCACCCTTAATAAGATGATTTTTTTCGTCAACCGCTATGTATTTTTAATTTGTTTTTGCTTTAAGAATTGGCCCTATCAAAAACTGGTCTATATAAATGTTGAAGACAATATTAAGAAGATATATGATAAATTCATGGAGATTTTATATCTTGTGAATTGACGGAGTTATGAAAATTTTTCTTCTTCAACCCCCCTTTTTTGTTTTCGTTTTTTTTCTTGCAGTACGAATTGGTCCTATCAAAAACTTGTGAATATAAAAGTTGTACATATTATTGAGGAGATGTATAATAAAATTAATTGGATTTGATATATTGAGAACTGACGAAGTTAGGAATTTTTTTCTCAACAAAAACCCTATTTTTTGCGCCCCTTGAGTCCATTTTTAATTTTATCAAAAATCTGTGATGCATAAATTTTTGGTCCTATTTTTAGAAGTAATAAAAACTTTAAACTGATTTGATATGTACAAAAATTAAGAAGTTATGGGTTTTTTTCGGTTTTCACAAAACCCCTCCCTATTTCCATCTCCTTTGTCCGCTTTTGCCCATTAACGAACTTGACCGAGATTTTATGTCCCTTGATTTTATTTATCAGTTTGGAAGAGATTTGTGCAGAATTGCGGAAGTTATCGTGTCCAGAAGAAAGTGATAACACAATTGCTTCGGGAAATTCCGTTCAAAATGCCCACTTTGACATAATTTTTTGAAATATATTCTGCCTCTATCAAAAAATCTATCATTGAGGTACATTATATAGTTTCTGAATAAGCGAATATACCAATTAAATGCGTTTGAGAGCAAAAATGAATTTAAAAATGAGTCAGAAAATAAGCAGTTTGGATTTGAGTGCATCCTTAATGCAATGATTTTTCCAACACAATCCGCTTCGGGAAATTCGGTTCAAAATGCCCACTTTAACAGAATTTTTTTAAGTATATTCTGCCTCTATCAAAAAATCGACCATTACGGTACATTATATAGTTTCTGAGTAAGAAAACGTACCAATTGGAAGCCTTTGAGAGCAAAAATGAATTGTAAAATGAGTCAGAAAATACGCAGTTTGGATTTGAATACACCCTTACTTAGATGATTTTTTTCTTCAACCGCTATGTATTTTTAATTTGTTTTTGCTGTAAGAATTGGTCCTATCCAAAACTTGTCTAAATAGATGTTGTAGACAATATTAAGAAGATATATGATAAATTCATGGGGATTTGATATCTTTTGAATTGACGGAGTTATGGATTTTTTACTTCTTCAAACCCCCTTTTTGTTTTCATTTTTAATTTTTTTTGCGGTACGAATTTGTCCTATCAAAAACTTGTGAATATGAAAGTTGTAGATTTATAATAAAATTAATTGGAACTGATATCTTGAGAATTGACGAAGTTATGAATTTTTTTCTCCCAAAAACCCTATTTTTTGCGCCCCTTGAGCCCATTTTTAACTTTATCAAAAATCTGTGATATATAAAATTTTGGCCCTATTTTTAGAAGTAATAAAATCTTTAAACTGATTTGATATGTACAGAAATTAAGAAGTTATGGGGAGTTTTCGGTTTTCACAAAACCCCTCCCTATTTCCACCCCCTTGGTCCGATTTTGCCCATTAACGAACTTGACCGAGATTTTATGCCCTTTGATTTTATGTATCAGTTTGGGAGAGATTGGTGCAGAATTACGAAAGTTATCGTGTCCAGAAGAAAGTGATATATATATATATATATATATATATATAGAGAGAGAGAGAGATAGATACATAGATAGATAGATAGATAGATAGATAGATAGATAGGTAAAGTTTTTTACTGAGGGTGGTTTTGGGTTCTAGGAGTCATGATCGGTGTAGATCTGCAAAATTTTTTCAGAAATTCCAACATAGGAACGATCGCAATAGGTAGTATTTCATACGAAATCTACCTAAAAGCAGCCTACAGATTTTACGTAAAGAGAGCATTCGAAGTATGTACTGATGCCTATATACAGGAGGAATTAACCAAGATCAAAACAATCGCAGCTGAAAACGGTTACCCGAGAAAATTTTTCAATAAAGTAATTAATGAGTTTAAAAGCAGGAATTGTATAAAAAAGAGTACGCATTTTTCAAAATTTTGTAGTGTTGATTACGTTCCTCAACTTTATGAGAGAATTAGGTATGCATTAAAAAAATATGATATAGCAATAATAGCTAAACCTCCGGCTAAACTGCAAAATCTAGTTCATAGAAAAGTTGATCCAGTTAATTCATATGACAAAGCAGGAATTTATATTTTCCCATTCAGATATAAAAATAATAATAGAACTTATACATACATTGGAATGACAACCAGAAGGCTACAGGAAAGGTTGAAAGAACATATGGCTGATATAGGAAAGGGGAAACCATCTACAGCTTTAGCTCGGTTAAATTTAAAAGCTGATATTGACATCCTTTTTAGTAAAGCAAAGATCATCACACATACAAATCAATTTAACACATGTATTTTGAGAGAGTAAATTGAAATTTTAACCAGAGGTAGAAACACTTGTAATGATACATTGTCCGGTTATATACCAAGCATTTGGTTTGGTTTACTTGGAGTCAATGGAATCTTTGGTTTGGAATGATCAATGTAGCTGTATGGACTCATCCGTCCCCCCCCCACCCCCACCCCTTTTTTACAGTTTTTGGAATCGCCCTGCGTTATTTATACCAGTATGCATTCTGAAGGTCTTCTTCTCATTTTGCACCCCATTGATGATGACCAGGGCTTGGTCGAAAGCGCCCGGGAAGTTTTTACCATCTGATTATTGGTTTTAATGTTTTAAAACCTGTTAATTGCATTTTTAGCACCTATTTTAGTAATAAAAACTGAGAATCATTTTAATGTATTCATGTTTTAACTTAAAGTATTAAGGTGAATGTGTCGTTTCTCTTACATATAGTTTTCTATATATATATATTTAACCCTCTGTCTACCAGAAGGGTCCAATGGACCTGACATGTATATTCAAAATATCTATTCAAACCAGAAAATTTCTTCAAAACAAACTAAATGTATAAATCAGACAATAATAAGTTAAATAAAAAAATTAAATAGTTTTAAGTAAAAATTCTGGTGTAGAATGTTTTTATAAAACTTGAGTAAAATTTCCGGTAGTTCTAGGGTTAAATAAGGAGAACATTACTATTCGGAGCATTCTGAATATAAAACTCCGTCCAACTGGCAACACTGGTAACACTGGTACCGAGGGTAAACCTCTGATTTTAGGCTTTCAGCATAAACATTATTTACTATTAGTATTCTGTTCTAGGTTGTGCATGTATATTTCCACACCTGCCGCCAGCCCACAAACATCATATCGTTCATCCGCAAGAAAGTGACACGTCTCGCAAAAATTCATTTTGCGTTTTATTCCACTAATAGGTCTGTCGTAGGTACGTCTTGCTACACAAAAAGTTTCATAAGTGTAGTTATACGGAAAATTACTTTATTACGCTATATGTTCTTTTGTGACCACAGAAGAGGGGTGGATTGTGTGGGGAGGTAAAATGACCCAACCCTCTAAACCTCATGCTATGTCTTCATTCTTAAAGGTTTTATGCTTTTATGGACGTTTTTATTCCTGCATGCAGAGCTAAATACTGTAATTTCATATTACAGTAAAATCATGAAAATTTTATTTTGCCTCTCCCGGGAAATTTACTTTTGTCGAGATGTGTCGATTTTCTTGCAGGTGAGAGATATGTACAGTCGTGGAAAGAAAAAGTAAACACCCCCTACTAACTCCTCAACAAATTATCGTAGAAGAAAGTTACTGGTACCGAACAATTGGAAATAAAGTCTACTTTTAAATGATATAGATAAAATTTGCTTAGGGGGCCATCTACCTAATAAAACGAACCGTAACTTTGTTTTTTTCAATAGCAGTACACAATTCTGACAGCATAAATGAGCTCTACACCCTTCAATTAGCCTAAAAACAAATTTTTATGCAATTGTACCATAAATTTCTGAGAAATTAATTATTTTAAAACGAGCGTATTTTAAGGGCTGTATCCAAATTGAAGTTCCGTACTTGATTGTTAACCGAGAGAGCCCTCACCCTCATCTTGATCAAGGCACCTTAAGAAGTCAATGAAGCCTGCTAGATTACACGACAGCTAAAGTAATTTCAAAATATCTAGTCGCTCCTATTATAGACGGCCCCTTGAACCATCATTTTGCCGTTTTTTAAGCATAATTTGAAAACTACTTGGAAGAAAAATGTGAAATTTTGGATTTCCATAAAGCAGGACTCAATAAATCTAATTCCATCAAAAAAATTGTAGGTTGCAATTCATAATTTTTTCGAGTATTAATTTAATAAATCATAATTCATATCATAAAGTTATAAAAATTGCAATTTCAGCGTATTTATGTTTGGGTATATTATTATTATTGCTACACAAAAAATTAGCACATTAGGAGCATAATTCTGGAGATATAAATAAAAATATCAAAATGTAATTTAACATTAGAAGCACTAAATTTTGAATGTTTATAATTCAAAAACTTATCATTCAAATGACTTGAAATTCGGTGTCTAGGCATAGTTTGAACCGAAGATTTGAAATATCTCGTTAAAATTGGGTATTGTCATTGGAAAAAATGAAGTTTGGATTCGTTTTAATATGTAGATGGCCCCCTAAGCAAATTTTATATACATCATTTAAAAGTAGACTTTATTTCCAATCGTTCGGTACCAGTAACTTTCTTCTACGATAATTTGTTAAGGAATTAGTAGGGGGTGTTTACTTTTTTTTCCCACGACTCTACATACGAAATTTCAACCTGAATATTATATTCCTTGTAGTTGGAGGTCAAATTTGATTAGTGTAATTTATTTATTAAAGCTTAGGGGAAGGGGGGTAGAAAGAATGACCCCCTTAGCAGTATGGGGTTTCTGTAATAAAATACATTTCCTATCTGTATTTTTACCTGTTACTCTTTAATGATATTATTGAGTTGAGTGAAGGGTAAATATTAACAAAATAGGAACTTTTTAATAAACTCGAACTTAATTTTGGTCAGTTACAAAAATTTTAAAGAAATTCAAGAGTTGGATTTTTCAGGTACTTCTGAACTTCAAACATGCCACACTGTAAAGAAAAAAAAAAAAAATTGTTTTATAATGTACGAAAATATAATATAACCAGCAACGAAAATATACAATAACCTCTTCCGAGTTAATAACGATTCCGAAAAGCGTTCTTTATCTTTAGGAACCCAAGTAAACTGCGGATTTTCGAGATTTCAAGAAGTATGTATAAAAACAATGTTTATTTTGCTGCCACTGATTTTCAGAAATGTTCCTGTGTTGTTTTTATGTGTCAATCCGTCTTCTTTCAATCCGGAATATAGATTTTTCAGCTGCTAATGCATTCTCAAGTAAACATTTTCATATTCAACAAACATGTTTTCAGACAACCATGCTATTTTATCAGCATTAACATTAAAATGAATGTTATTTTGTTACTTTTTAGGGTACCGTACTTAAAAAGTAAAAACGGAACCATTATGAGATCTTTCCTTGTGTCTGTCTGTCCGTCTGTCACAGCTATTTTACTCGTAAACTACAAAACGTGGAAAGTTCAAGTTGGCTGAAGTAATAAAGGTTATTTATCCACATATTTATATACAGTAAAACCTCCCTGTGCGACCACCTCTATTAAGCAACCACCTCCCTGAACGACCATTTTTTCATAGAACGAAATTTATCCCCATAGGCGCAATACTAATTTTACCTCCATTCAGAGACCATCCCAGTTGAATTTACTCCATGAGCGACCCATTTCTTTGAAGAAAATGAAGCAAATTCCATTTTTTCCTGGTCGTTTGAAGAGAGTTTTATTAGAAAAATAATTCTGGAGAGCGCATTATTCATAAAACTTCTAAACTAAGTTCAGATTTTTTTTTATTCCGGTAACTTTTAAGTGTTTAAACCCCACTGTGCCTTTTTAGGCAATGAATTTAACTCTGATGACAAATTAAGAATGACGGTCAATAAACTCCTCTGCCCTATTCTGTCAGGAAGCTCTCAAAGAAATGGATAAATTAATGAAATCGTCATTATTTGTTCCCGTCAAAAAAAGAAAAAAAAAGAAGAAGAAGAAGAAGAAAAAGAAAAATGCATTTATTTACTGAACTTCGAAAGGAATTGGGAAAAAAAATTGTAAAAAATAAAACCGTAAAATCAAAGCAAACGTCAATGTATTCATTTTTTAAAGTCTGCAGTAATTAACTTATGTAATTAACTTTTGTTTTGATACTTAAATTTTCATATTTTTTCCTAATGTAAAAAATAAATTTTAGTAACATTATTTGTTACCTTTTTTCAACAATTAAAATTTAGATTTAAACATGACCTCCATTAAGAGACCACCTCTCGGAGGGACCAACTTTTGTTGGAACGGAACGTGGTCGCTTTAGGGAGGTTTTACTGTATTATTAACCATCCGCAAATGCATTTAGGAAAAATCTAGAGGGGCTAATTAAGTTACTTGAAAAGAAAAAATCTTTTCTTTGTATATCGCGTGGGGTATCGTGTGAAAGCTTTCGTTACGCCGAACTGAAAAATAGATTTCTTTTAACTTTAGGTATTAATGTTTTCAGAGATATCGTCGAAAATGTAATGCAACGATAAGAAACATGAAATTAAATAAAGAAAGATATATCAAATAATTTTTTTGTTTCCAATCTGGGTTCATTTAAACTATATTATACGGAAAAATAGTTGGAGGTTGAACTCTCAGTAATATTTTTTCAATTCACGGAAATTTTCCTGGCAGCACTGCTATCTGGATTTTTCCGTTAATTGACGAATATCCGTTTCTTTTTTCTCCGTCACAGGAGGAAAAATACATGTCAATTGAATACAGTGGTGATAAAATAAAAGCGGCTGACCTTCGAGTCGAACCAGCTACCTTAATGTTGCGAGCCGAGTACTCTAACCACTCGGCTACAATAGTTTAGTAGCGGAATAGTTTGAAGTAAATATGTTTGCTTCAGATGGTCATGGCTTGATTCATTTCTTTTAAAAACTTTGAATTTCGAAGTTAATTTCGGGAAGATTTAGTCTTTAATGAGATGGTGGCTGGTGTTTTAATACTTTAGTGTGAATATAGGAAAAAATATGAATGATGAATATTTTTAAGTAGATTGTTAGATGTAAAATATAAATATTATATTTTCATTCGAAAAATTTTTACTTCTTTTGGGTGAAATCGATTTTTTCTTTCATTTAATATTTTAATTAATGTATCTATTTGAAATCTGTGTGTAGAAATTATTTTAAATATGAATATTTTTTTATAACTTAAAGAAAAAATAAATTGTGAGTACTTTTAAATGAATGAGAAAATTAATTGTTATTTATTTTTAAATTCGAAAACGTTTATTTTTTTTTTATCTTGTTTGTTTGTTTTTTTCTTTTTTAATTAAATTAGAAATCTTAATTTATAGAATTTTTGGTTTTTCATTTTTAAAATGAATTCGAATTTCAATATTAATAGAGCCAATACGCATGCGTGCTAGGAATGAACGGAATTTCCCCTCTTTTTCAGACTTTCGAATTCACGGTTAAAACATGTTTTCTAAGAGTACGGAAATTATTTGTTAAAAAATGAGGAATAAATTAGTGTAAATAGACCAGTTTTTCTCATAATGTGGAAAATATAGAAATTTCAATTAAAAATTCAAAAAAATATCGTATTCTTCAAGCGAAAATGAGGCGAATTTTCGTTTTTTACCGAACTTTTCTTTGAAGAGTAATGAGTGAGAAAACTACGTAGGGCTTACACGAGTCTATAGCATTTGCGTGTATAAAAGCATTTCCGTCAAAGCACAATACAAATGTGACAAGCACATAATAACTGATTAACAATTATAGCTAGAATAACATAGTAACAAAAGCTATTTTACATTATCAGATGTCGAATCAACATTTTAACCCTCCAGCCGCGGGAGACATTTTCAGTGACTTATTTTTTTTTAAATTAAGATTGTTTGATTCCCACCACTTTTTTTAAGTAGCAATAGTCACTTTAATTAATTACAAATTAAATAATGAGAGAATAAGCCGAATTATACACTTTTGAAAAAGTGGTGGGAATCAAGCAATCTAAATTTTAAAAAAGTAGGCCGCTGAACGCGAAATTAGCGTTTCCCACGGCTGGAGGGTTAATATTCACACAACCTTCTTTTGTTTTCCATTATAATATTATTATTTAATTATTATTATTTATACAGTAAAATCTCGTTACAACAAATCACTAGGAAGCACTGATTAAATTCGCTATATTGAAAAATTCGTTAAAATGAAATTTTTTATAATGAAATATGGGAATAGGATTTTTTTTAACAATCCAAGTAACATTCATTAAACCCGAAAATTTATTAAAGTTGGAACGAGATCCTTACTGCATTATTTCTAATTATACAATTGTTCAGACTAAATAAACAGAAAAATTACTTGGCTATAGAAACGGCTGAGACGTTGCTCTAAGCTTCATTATGAATAAATTATAAGCCGATCATTATGACTCGATAAATACGGTTTTTTCTTTTTTTTCAAAACTCAACAAATCATTAGAAAGCTAAAATAACACACTAAAAATTTTGAGAGAAATCTTTTATCGGATGTTGTAGAAGTCGAATCGACATTTCAATCGTGACATAAACTTGCACTGTTTCCAATAAGAATCTATTCCGATAACTATCGCCCCACCAGTGGCTGAGAGATTCTGCTCTCGAAGCTGATAGACGGGAAGTGCTGGGTTCGATCCCAATCGCGCCCGTCGGCCTAATCGTTCAGAGCTTTCGTGGTTTTCTTCGAGCCATGGATTTCCATGCGTAAATACGGGTTAGGTTCCCTTAGAAAGACCCCCACGAAGGGCACTCCCCCCTTGGGCCTATATCCCTAGTGTAGATAATCGGCCATCAAAATCAACCAACCAACCAACCAATAACTATCTCTCAACCAATCAGAAAAAAAACTAAGTGAAATATTCCCTGGCTACAGTAGAAAGGCTTTACAACACATAATGACAAATTATCAAAAAATATTTAGCGTTTTCACATGCCAAATCGACATTTCAGTATTGTCATAACCTTTCATTTTTAGGCGCGTTCGTAATTATAGAAATACGTAGCAGTTATAGTCATCGTCTGCTCCATCCGTCTGTCCACAGAACAGCGTAAAAACGACCCTACCGAATGGTTTGAAATTTAATATATAGAAGTTTTGCAAAATTTGGCCGAGTCATTTCAAATTACATGAATTTCGAATCAAAACTTAAAAAGATATTAATAAAAGTTTGCTTCGTTCTATTAAATTCTATCTTACGTAATTAATTCAATGATATCTCATGATAGGTCATGATTCTAAGTTGCCATGGTAATTATTCTATTAAATCATATCATACGTAACTAATTCAGTGGCATCCTATGATAGGTCATGATTCTAGATTGCCATGGTGAACTATTAGATGACGAACTATTTAAGATGAAGTCCTATTATTTCCGCATGACTGAATTTAATGTATAGAATCGTAATAAATTTTGTATTCATGCATTTTTGCGTAAGAGTGCAACAGCTATTGTACCGAAATCCGCATATTTATAAAACTAGTGATACACTGTAAAAAAAAATTTGTAAAGTTACTAAAGTTTTTCTAGGAAACTGGGATTCCTAGAACTTTTCATGTAACGGCAACAACAAAAATTCCTGTAACAGCATTTGTTACAGGAATTTTCCTTGTTGCCGTTACATGAAAATTTCTTGGAATCCCAGTTTCCTAGAAAAACTTTAGTAACTTTACAGATTTTTTTTTACAGTGTAGTACGAACGCACCTGATTGGCCACGTTTGACGTAGTACAATTTCCGACATGTTTTCAATTATAGAACCTTTTCCAAAAACGATCCCGCAACCAGTCAGACAAAATAAAGGGAAAATTTACTTGGTTATAGGGACAAGTATTTACTTATTAACAGTTTAATAATTACTTTTTCAATTAGAACCTATTCCAAAAATTATCTCACAACCGATCAGAGACATTACAGTAAAAAATTACTTTACTGTCGAAACACGTTATAAAAAATAACGGAAACGCGTGACAGATATGTTATAAGAGGTCGAATGGACATTTCAATATTCCTATAATCTTCTACTACACTTTTTTTTCAATAGAACCTATTCCAAACACTCTCTGACAACCGGTCAGACAAAATAAAGCAAAACTTACCCACTTGAAAAAGCAATTAATTAGCATTTTTTTAGATTAAAACGTATTTCATAACTTTTTCAATTCGAATATATCCCAAAAGCTATCCTACAGCAGGGTCAGACAAAACAAAGTGAAAAATTGCCTGGTCAAAGAAAAAGTTAAATTAACAATTAACAATTTAATTAACAATTAATAAAATTTGTTACAATTAGATTCTCTTCCAAAAACTATTTCACGCCCGGTCCGACAAAAATTACCCGTCTATAGAAATTTTTACGTTATCGGATTCGAAACGACAGTTCAATATTGCGTACCATTCTTTTTTTTCAATTAGAATATATCCCAAAAACTATCCTACAGCAGGTCACACAAAACAAAGGGAAAAGTTACCTGGTCATAGAAAAAGTTAAATTAACAATTAACAATTTAATTAACAATTAATAAAATTTGGCACAATTAGATTCTCTTCCAAAATCTATTTCACAACCGGCCAGACAAAAATTACCTGGCTATAGAAATACATAACAACAAAATAACAAAAACCTGCAAGAAATATTTTACGTTATCGGATTCCGAAACGACAGTTCAATATTGCATACACTTCATTTTTTTGAATTAGAATACATCACAAAAACTATCCTACAGCAGATCAGACAAAACAAAGTGAAAAGTTACCTGGCTATAGAAAAAGTTACTTTAACAATTAACAATTTAATTAGCAATTAACAATTTAATTAATTATTAATAATAAATTACAATTAGACTCTCTTACAAAAACAATTTTACAACCGGTCAGACAAAAATTACCTGGCTATAGAAATACATAATAATAATAAAAAAAATCTTGCAAGAAATATACTACTTTATCGGATTCCGAAACGACAGTTCAATATTGCATACCCTTCTTTTTTTTCAATTAGAATATATCCCCAAAACTATCCTACAGCAGGTCAGACAAAATACAGTGAAAAATTACCTGGCTATAGGAAAAGTTAATTTAACAATTAACGATTTAATTAGCAATTAACAATTTAATTAATAATTAATTAAAAAATTACAATTAGACTCTTTTACAAAAATAATTTTACAACAGCTCAGACAAAAATTACCTGGATATAAAAATACATAATAAAAAAATAAATAAAAACTCGCAAGAAATATTTTACGTTATCGGATTCGAAACGACAGTTCAATATTGCCTACTCACTTTTTTAAATTAGAATATATCCCAAAAACTATTCTACAGCAGGTCAGACAAAACAAAGTGAAAAATTACCTGGTTATAAAAAAAGTTAATTTAACAATTAACAATTTAATTAGCAAATAACAATTTAATTAATAATTGATAACAAATTACAATTAGACTCTCTTACAAAAACAATATTACAACCGGTCAGACAAAAATTACCTGGCTAGAGAAAAACATAAAAAAACCTTGCAAGAAATATTTTACGCTATCGGATTTGAAACGAGAGTTCAACATTGCATACCCTCTTTTATCCAATTAGAATATATCCCAAAAAGTATCCTACAGTAGGTCAGACAAAACAAAGTGAAAAATTACCTGGCTATAGAAAAATTTAATTTAAGAATTAACAATTAATAAAATTTGGTACAATTAGACTCTCTTACGAAAACAATTTTACAACCGGTCAGACAAAAATTACCTGGCTATAGAAATACATAATAAAAAAAAACTAAAAAAGAAAAAGAAAACTTGCAAGAAATATATTACGTTATCAGATTTCGAAACGAGAGTTCAATATTGCATACCATTTTTTTTCAATTAGAATATATCCCAAAAACTATCCTACAGCAGGTCATCAAAACAAAGTGAAAAATTACCTGGGTATCGAAAAAGTTAATTTAACAATTAACAATTTAATTAGCAATTAACAATTTAATTAATAATTAATAACAAATTACAATTAGACTCTCTTACAGAAACAATTTTACAACCGGTCAGACAAAAATTACCTGGCTACAGAAAAACATAAAAAAAAAACTTCCAAGAAATATTTTACGCTATCGGACTCGAAACGAGAGTTCAAAATTGCATAGCCTTTTTTTTCAATTAGAATATATCCCAAAACTATCCTACAGCAGGTCAGACAAAACAAAGTGAAAAATTACTTGGCTATAGAAAAAGTTAATTTAACAATTAACGATTTAATTAGCAATTAACAATTTAATTAGTAATTAATAAAAAAATTACAATTAAACTCTCTTACAAAAACAATTTTACAACCGGTCAGACAAAATTTACCTGGCTATAGTGAAACATAAAAAAAAAGCTTGCAAGAAATATTTTACGCTATCGGATTCGAAACGAGAGTTCAATATTGCATACCCTCTTTTTTTCAATTAGAATATATCCCAAAAACTATCCTACACTGTAAAAAAAAAAAAAAATCTGTAAAGTTACTAAAGTTTTTCTAGGAAACTGGGATTCCAAGAAATTTTCATGTAACGGCAACAAGGAAAATTCCTGTAACAAATGCTCTTACAGGAATTTTTGTTGTTGCCGTTACATGAAAAGTTCTAGGAATCCCAGTTTCCTAGAAAAACTTTAGTAACTTTACAGTGTACAGCAGGTCAGACTAAACAAAGTGAAAAATTACCTGGCTATAGAAAAATTTAATTTAAGAATTACAATTAATAAAATTTGGTACAATTAGACTCTCTTACAAAAAAAATTTTACAACCGGTCAGACAAAATTACCTGGCTAGAGAAATGCATAATTAAAAAAAAAAAAACTAAAAAAAAAAAAAAAAACTTGCAAGAAATATATTACGTTATCAGATTTCGAAACGAGAGTTCAATATTGTATAGCCTTTTTTTTCAATCAGAATATATCCAAAAAACTATCCTACAGCAGGTCAGACAAAACAAAGTGAAAAATTACCTGGCTATAGAAAAAGTTAATTTAACAATTAACGATTTAATTAGCAATTAACAATTTAATTAGTAATTAATAAAAAAATACAATTAAATTCTCTTACAAAAACAATTTTACAACCGGTCAGACAAAAGTTACCTGGCTGTAGAAATACGCAATAATAATAAAAAAAAAAATGTAAGAAATATTTTACGTTATCGGATTCAAAACGACAGTTCAATATTGCATACCCTCTTTTTTCAACTAGAATAGATCCCAAAAACTATCCTACAGCAGGTCAGACAAAACAAAGTGAAAACTTACCTGAGCATAGAAAAATTTAATTTAACAATTAATAAAATTTGGTACAATTAGACTCTCTTCCAGAAACTATTTCAAAACCGGTCAAACAAAAATTACCTGACTATCGAAAAACATATTAACAAATAATAATAAAAAAAAAACTTGCTAGAAATATTTTGTGTTATCGGATTCCGAAACGACAGTTCAAAATTGCATACTCTTCCTTTTTTTTCCCAATTAGAATATATCACAAAAACTGTCCTACAGCAGGTTAGACAAAACAAAGTGAAAAATTACCTGGTCATAGAAAAAATTAATTTAACAATTAACAATTAATAAAATTTGGTACAATTAGACTCTCTTCCAAAAACTATTCCACAACCGGTCAGACAAAAATTACCTGGCTATCGAAATACATATTAAAAAAAAAAAAAAAAAAAAAAAAAAAACTTGCACGAAATATTTTACGTTATCGGATTCTGAAACGACAGTTCAAAATTGCATACACTTCCTTTTTTTTTCTATTTTAATATATACCAAAAACTATCCTACTGCAGGTTAGACAAAACAAAGTGAAAAATTACCTGGTCATAGAAAAAATTAATTTAACAATTAACAATTACTAACATTTGGTACAATTAGACTCTCTTCCTAAAACTATTCCACAACCGGCCAGAGAAAAATTACCTGGCTATCGAAATACATATTAACAAAATAATAATAAAAAAACTTGCAAGAAATATTTTACGTTATTGGATTCCGAAACGACAGTTCAAAATTGCATACTCTTCCTTTTTTCTTTCAATTAGAATATATCCCAAAAACTGTCCTAGAGCAGGTCAGACAAAACAAAGTGAAAAATTACCAGGCTATAGGAAAAGTTAATTTAACAATTAACAATTAACAATTTAATTAACAATTAATAAAATTTGGCACAATTACTCTCTCTTCCAAAACTAATTTCATAACCGGTCAGACAAAAATTACCTGACTATAGAAATACATAATAACAAAATAATGATAATAGTTTTTTTTCAAGAAACATTTTACGTTATTGGATTCCAAAACGCCAGTTTAATATTTCATATCCTTCTTTTTTTTCAATTAGAATTAATTCCAAATACTATCCCAAAAACGGTCAGATGAAATAAAATGAAAAATTACCTTACTATAGAAACAATTAATGAACAATTTATTTAACACTATTTCATTAGGATCTGTTCCAAAAACTATTCCACAATAGGTCAGACAAAATACGGTGAAAAATTACCTGGATATAGAAACACATAATAACAAAATATTAAAAATTTGTCCGAAAGATTTTACGTTTTGAGATATCGAATCGAAATTTCAATATTAACATAACCTTATTTCTTTTCCATTAGGACCGGTCAGACAAAACAAAGTCCAATATTACCTGACTATAGAAACAGTTGAAACCTTGCTCCGAGCTTCATTAAGAGTAAATTCTTAATGCGGTTTGTGACTAGACTATGAAGGAACAGGATACACCAAGAAATGGTGTCAATGGAGTCGCCGGAAGCTAAGGATGTCTCTTACTAAGTTCAGAGCAACTTCATTATAAGCATGATAGGCAGAATTATACTACAGAGAGAATTATAATACAATGTGGGAAAATCCCCAATAACGCATTTAGATTACCATTATTAAAAAAAAAAAACAATAATAGAGGGAAAATCCCTAACTACCACATCTAGATGATTGTTATTCTTATATTAGAATCAGCGCTAGAAGGGTAGTTCAAAGCTTCAAAATTGTGTTAAGGGCAGATTTTTTTTTTTTCTTTTAGAGCGAGAATGTAAAAATAGTTACTACTCTTAAAACCACAAATTGTAAAAATAAACAAGAAAGAAAAAAATCATGCTTCAAGAATAGATTATGAAACACTTTCCAGTACATTCAGAATAATGTAACAAAACTGCACCGTTTAATAAGTTAAAGCATTATGTCTAATTCAATCATATGGAAATGCATAACACACTTGAAAACCAAAATTTCAGCTGTTCCCAACTACAATCGGAAAATTATCCTAATTCTTTGAGCAGCCCTGTATATAGATTTGCATGTGTTAACTATATGTATGCCAAAATTTAGTTCAGTTAAGAAATACATATTTACATTAGTTGGAAATTTCCCCTTCAGCAATTTCCGCTAATAAGGAGAATGGCACGTGAATTCTTTTGTGCAGCCCAGTATATGAGGTATAAAATTTGTATACAACTAATAAAATGCAAAAAAAAAAAAAAAAAAAAAAAAAAAGGGCATTCCGAAATTGAAAACGCACTTCCAGCCATTATTACTTAAAGTCAGTACTGTAATCGATTTCTTTTGTGTGTCCCTGTAAATGAACGACAAATGCTATGAATGCACTATTCTATCGTAATCATCTTGTAGTGAAATATTCAGTGATTTATATCAGTTTCAATACATTTGAAATAGCGTAATGTTATTAAAATACTCTGCAAACGATTTTCCCCCCATATACCATAATGTAATGGAATTCTTTTGCGTGCTCCTGTAAATGAACTATTAATCCCACATACTTCCTATACAATACCAAATATGCTTAGGTGACCCTAAATAATTTTTAACAATTGTATGAAAATCTGAGCATATTTAAGGGAGTTAGAGCGTGGCCTGACGGCCAGACAAACGGAATGCATAAACACTTTTCAACTTTGTTGGAAAGTGTTAAAAACAGTGAATTTTCAGACCTTTTTTTTCTTTAACCCCTTCTTGGTCGGATTTTTTTCCGTATTTCCGATAAAAAAAATTATTTTATTGTTGAAAATGAATATAATGTTTTATCCTGCATTCGAAAATGCAAAATATATTTTTCAGTAAGAAGCTTTAGCTTGAACTGCTAGTGTTCAAACAATGTAATATCCCACTCATTGATCTCCAGTTTTTCCTGCAATCCATCCGAGTTTTAAATTAACAAGAACGAAAAATCATGCGCACGGCATAAATTTTGAAGCACTTTCCAACACATTCAAATTAATGTAACAAATCTTCACAGTTTGGTAAGGTGTCTAAATGAACAATTTGGAAAACCCATAACGCACTTGAAAACCCAATTTCTGCAATGACATGACCAGGAATAGTCGGGAAAATATACGATTTTTTTGTGCAGCCCTGCATGTGATGTACAGATATGTAAATATACTATATAGTATGCTAAAAGTGAGTTCAGTTAAACGCATAGCACCAGTTGAAATTTTCCATTCAGCAATTACCGTAAATAAACGAAATGTACTTGAGAACTTTTGTGCATCCCTGTATAGGATCAATAGAATTTATAAACACCCAGTAATATCTAAAAAAAATTGAAATTAAAAACGCCTACTACAACTGAAAACGCACTTCCAGCCATTATTGCTCATAGGCTTCGACAGTTCAATGATTGTTCATTTTTTTTGTACCAAATTCTTTTGTGCGTCCCTGTAAATGAACGATAAATTCTATGGTCATCAGGTTCTATAGTAAGAACCTTGTAGTACACTTCAGTGATATATATCAATTTCAATATGTTTGAAATAGTGTCATATCATTAAAATACACCCGAAACGGTTTTCCCCCGTAGACCGTCATGTAACGGAATTCTTTTGAGTCTCTCTGTCAATGAACCCTAAGCGCTACACACTTCCTTTTCAGTACCGAACATGCCACAGTGATATCCAATAACATCTATCAATATCATGACAATCGGACCCTATTTACGAGAGTTAGAACCCGGACGTACATACAGACGAACCGAATTCATGACACTTTTCAACTTTGTTGGAACAACTGTGTTTATTATTTCAAAACCGGACCCTTCACAAAATTTTTCCAATCAAAACAGAACCCTTCACAAAATTTTTCCTATCAAAACAGAACCCTTCACAAAAATTTTCAAATCAAAACAGGACCCTTCACAAAACTTTTCAAATCAAAACAGGACCCTTCACAAAACTTTTCACCTTAAAAAAGAACCCTTCACAAAATGCTTTGTCTTAAAAATAGGCCTTTTACAAAATTTTTCAGCTGAAGGCTAAACCTTTCACAAATTTAATCATTTAAAAGTGAACTGTCACTTTTACATATATAAAGAAAATATATGTATTTTACATACATATATCTTCTTAAAAACATATAAAAAAGAACCTGAATATAATGATCATTTTTAATTCACAAAATTAGGACTAGATTTTTCACAAATGTAAAAAAGCTGTTCACAGTTTCACAAAAACAGGACCCTGAGAGAAAAAGTCTGGACAGACCGTTGTCTTAACAAATCAATATGATTGAGAAAATAACAATTGCGTATCCATCGTTTAATGGAATTCCAGTACCTGCGATATATTTGGTGAGTGTCAGACCAGACGCTATTCCCAATAGGGCTATCCGAACAAGATAGGTCCGCCAGTTGTAGGCCCAGGTAGCTCAATCGGAAGAGCATAGGCAATTTAAGTCAAAGTTCCGGGTTCGAATTCCAGCTTGGGCATTTTTAGGTGCGTTTGTAATTATATACATATGTAGAACCTAGAGTCGTCGTCTGGTCAGTCCGCATAAAACATTGCAAAAACGATCCAACCGAATGGTTTGAATCTGTAGAATTTAATCCGTAAAATCGTTGTAGAATTGCGTCGAGTCATTTTAATTTTTTTTTTTTTTAATCGAATTAAAACTTAAAAAGATACTAACCTATTTGCGCCTGAATTTTTGTTTTCTCAAATTTTTTGGTAAAATCACTTTAAAATGTTGCAAAATGAACTGGAAAAATACTAAAAAAAAAAATAAGCTTAATTTTTTTTTGTATTTATTTGATAAAATGTAAAAGAACTAAATATGAGTATTTCTAGTAGAATAATATGCATAATTATATATTTTGCCTATATTTATATTTAAAATGTTTTTAAATTGTATATTATGTAATATAATTAGTATTTTAATGAATTACAAAAAATATATATATATATATATATATATATATATATATTTATTTCTTTGCAGAGACTAATAACGTTATAACTATTATTAACCCCTTGGGGACGAGCGACACGTATACGTGCCGGAAATAGGCCTAAGGATCCTCATTTATCCTCACCAGTAAAATTTTACTGTAAAATTTGCCTTATTTAATCCGAGCATTTTCCCGATTTGAATAGGCACAAACTTCTGTTTTTTAAAACCGGTAGCAAAGTAATAAACATTTCGTAAAAGGCTCCCGTCGCGAAGGGGTTAGTAATAAAATAAGAACAATCATATTGCAGACTTAATAACAATTTATTTCATGAATATATCTTCGAAAGGAGATTGCATAAATAACTGTCTCCTAAATTTCTAACGAAAATATGTGCCCATTTGTGCCTATAGAACCCTATATTTTGTACTTTACAAAAATGCATAAAAAATAGGCTTGAACATTTAATTTCGCAATTAAAAAAAAATACGTATTTCAAAAAAGTCCACAAGCTAAGATTATAACTTGCGATTTTGGGTCCATGATAGAAAAAATACAAATAAACTTACTTTTTACATTTCGCCCTCTTCAAAAATTAAAAATCTATAAACACCGAAAAAAGCCTTAATTTAAGCAAATAAATATCCACCTTGTGCTGTCATCTCTCGGTTATAGATAAAGACATTTATAAATAATGATTTCACGCAATTTTCATGTTATAAAGAAGAAGAAAATTATACAAATGCATTAAAATTTGAAGCGTCCCAAAAATGGGACGCTAGGCATAAATGGGTTAATAAAAGTTTTCTTCATTCTATTAAATTCTATCCTATGCCATTAATTCAATGATGGTAATGATTTTAGGTTGCAATGGTGATGATGTCCTACTTAAGATGGAGTCCTATTATTTCTGTATTACTGAATTTAATATATAGAATCGTAATAAATTTTATATTCATGCATTTTTGCATAAGAGTGCAACAGTTATTGCACCAAGATCTGAATATTTATAAAAGTAGTTATAGAGTACAAACGCATCTCATTAGCCACGTTTGGTGTACAATTTCCGACTTTTTAAAATTTAAAGAAGCATTTATATATATATATATATATATATATATATATATATAAAATCTTTTGCTGCACCTAATTTTCAAAAACGTTTCCGAGTAATTTTTATAGGGAATTACAGGGGTCGATCCAGGCAAAATTTGGGGCCTATTTAGGGCCCTTTCACAAAAATCTATTTAATAAAATAGGCTCCTTCACAAAAATAAATTTAATAAAATGGGCCCCTTCACAAAAATAAATGCAATAAAATGGGCCCCTTCACAAAAATAAATGCAATAAAATGGGCCCCTTCACAAAAATGAACTTAATAAAACAGGCCCCTTCACAAAATTCCTTTTCATAAAATAGGCTCCCTACGTAACATTCTTTTTCATAAAAACAGTTTTAAAATATGTAATTTGTAAATAAAACCAGGTCACGAAAAACAAAAACTTTAGCAAGGGGATTTAAAGAATGTTTTTGTTCATAAGTTCTTGGTTCAGATTTGAGTAATTGGATTTCAACTTTCATTACAAAATGTTATTTTTCACAAAAATATTATAAAATTCACAAAAATAACTTTTACTTTTCACAAAATAGGCCCCAAGAATAAAAACCTGCATCGACCCCTGAATTAAAATTAATCAGTATTCTCAACCCAGAATATAGATTTTTCGGGTGCTATCCATTCTGAAGTAAACATTTTCATGTTTAACAAACATATTTTTCTGATAAACGTGATGAAATAACAGCATTAACATTAACATTAAAATAAAAAGTATTTTGATATTCTTGCTTGTATCAATTCAGTTACGCAAGCTGTAAATATTTTATTGAGAAATGATAGCCGATATTTCGGTTTCAGAGGCCTGGTAAATACTCAACTACTTGGAAACGATTCGGAAAATCAGTTGCTGCGAAAGAAACTTTGTTTTTATAAATGAATCTTTAATTGTCGAAAATACACTCTCAGAAATACTTTCTCCAATTCACGGAAATTTTTCAGCCAGTAGTGCTGCCAGGATTTTCCTGTTAATAGACGAATATCCGTTTCTTTTTTTCTCCATTACTGGAGGTAAAATATCTCTCAGTTGAAGAAAATGGGGATAAAATAAATGCTGCTGACTTTGGGATCGAACTATCCTTAGTGTTACAAGACCTTTGGTTAATCTTACCATTCGGCTACAGCTGAACAGTAATGAAACAGTTTGAAGTAAATATGTTTGCTTGAGTAATTTCTTTAAAAAGCTTTGAATTTTGAAAACAATTTAGCTAAAATTTCGTCTCTCATGAGATAGTGGCTGAGGTTTTAATACTTTAGTATTAAAATAAGATAAAATTATGAATTATAAATATTTTTTATGTAGATTGCTAGTTGTAAAATATGAATATTATATTTTTATGCGAGATTTTTTTTCCCCATTTAATATTATTTTACTCAAAATATCTATTTTAAATGTATTCATTTAATATATATTTTAAATGCGAGTGTTTTTTTATAACTTTAGAAAATAAATTGAGAATACTTTTAAATGAGTGAGAAAATGAATAATTATTTATTTTTAAATTCGAAAACGTTTCTTTTCTTTGTTGTTGGTTTAGTTTTTTTTTTTAAATTAAATTAGAAATCCTTATTTATAGAATTTTTGGGTTTTCGTTTTTAAAATGAATTCGGATTTCAATATCAATAGAGCCAATACGCATGCGTGCTAGGAATGAACGGAATTTCTCCCTCTTTTTCAGACTTCCTGGAAGAATTCACGGATAAAACACGTTTTCTAGGAGTATGGAAATTATTTGTTAAAAAATGAGGAATAATTTAGTGCATATAGACGAGTTTTTCTGACAGTGTAGATTGGTTTCTGAGAATAAAGAAAGTTTTTCAAAATCATGGATCACTCGGAAGAGCTTATTGTATATTTTCATTCGTGTTTATATTAAATTTTTGTAGATCAAGATATTTTTTTAATTTTTTAATTTAAAATTTTTTGAATTGTAGTGAAAATATGTAAACTGGATAAAAAAAAAAAATATATATAGAACAAGTTTTACAAACTTTAGGTTGATTGTAAACAAATTTTAAAGAATATATTAACCCATCTACGCAACTTCTATATGGATTAGATGAGAATTGCCTTTAAGTGCGTGCGCATGTACGCCAGCAGATTTAAATATTAGGTAAGAGAAAAAAAATCCCGGAAGTGTTTTGGAATTGAAATTGTCTTGTATTTCCTTCTCTGTGACGGAGCTGGTTATATTGATAAATTAAAAATATAGATCTCTTTCGTAAATTTTTTAATGACTCTAATTTAAGAGTCACGATCCTCATTGACGACCTCCCATGGAAGTTTAATTGTGTTGAAAAAAAAAAAAAAAAAAAAAAAAAAAAAAAAAAAAAAAAAAAAAAAGGTTAAAAAGCGTGAGGCGTACGCCCCACAGGGAGTCAATTTGACTTTTGAGGGGGCAATTTCAGATTTGTTATTAACCCATTCTCTCTCAGTTCTTCTTCATTTTTTAATAATTGTAGACCTAAAATAGTATTTATTTGTAGAGCTAAAATAGAAATAATACATGAAAATTTAAAAATATCTGAATAAAAATAAATTTTCCAAAAGTTAAGTTAAAAACATTACTTTTACCGGAATAATCGTATGAAGGTTTTTCTTGTACAGTTAGGCTCGTTTATATATTTAAAACTTTTACAAATTTTCTGGTTTTAATATTATTTTAGTGTTACACACCTCTTTTCTTTTTACTATTTATCGAAACTTGTATTTCTATTTACAGTGATGGAACAGTGGCGCAGTAGTTGAGCGATTGTCACCACTAAATTTTAATAGTACTCTCCGCCTTCAAAAATCTCAGAAATTCTGTCCTGAAGTTAGATGAAGAATACTAATAACATTTTGCGGTGTCAATTGATTTTCTGCTGCTACACTGTTCCATCACTGCTATTTACAGTGCAATGTGTAACATGAAGGAAATTTTGCGTATGAAATTATTTAAAGGTGTATCTAAAATGGACTATGTTGAACACATTTAACCTAAAAAATGTTTGAAATATCTTAAAGATTTACAACTTTCATAAAATTAATAAAACCCCAAATGAGCATCACAGAAGGAAATGGGTAAAAAGTAAACTTCTTATGGCTCTTGTGCAGACCTCACACACAGTATATCAACATACAACATGACATATGCATTTTAAAATTTAAAATAGGATAACACATGGTGGTAAACTAACGATAATGGGAAAAAGAATGCCCGCTACCTGATAAGTATGTTATGAGGGGAAATAAAAACGGCTACTTAAAATTGATAAAGTTGCAAATCCAGAATTGCTACTGGTGAATTATGTTATGCATGATTTTTTAGTTAATTTTATATGATTCTCTGAAAGGTTTATTACACAGGAAAAATAATGAAAAAAAATCATTCATTTTTCGTATAATACGTCAACCTTTTCTTATGTTGCACATCTGCAATACAAATACAAACTAAAATATTGCAAATTAGTAAATATTTTAATAAATTGAATGTAATTGAATCCTATTATGAATGTAAATACCTTCTTTTATATAATTTTCTATTTTGTAAAACTTAACCCTTAAATGCATGAATTATTCTTTTAGAATTGTGTTTTTTTATTCTTATGTTAAAGATTAGACACCAGAAATTTTAAGATAGATTTTTAACTTTACTGAGTAGCATATTTTTGTAATTTTTACATGATTAACATTTCTATATAAATATAGTGGTTACTAAGAGTTAAATACAAAGTAATGCGGATATGCATCAGTATGCATTTAAGGGTTAAAACACTTCACTTGTTCTTAATGAAATACAAAAATCAACTATAAAATGTATCAATTTTATTAAATGTAACGAAATAAGAAAATCAAGAAATTTCTTGAAGATAAAAATGCAGATTGTATAACAGTTTTGTATCTGAGATAAGTTGCCAAAGAACTACAAATTTTTCTAGATATAAATGAGAAGAGCTGTGGCCTCATTTAATTCACAGTGCTATGTTAAAGTCATATTTATAATTTTTTTTTTTGAACGTGAAAGGATTTATCATACTTAATTATCTCTTTTAGGCTCCTTCCGTTTGAATAACAGTTCATTTTTTATATAATAAAAATTATATGTAACAAAGGGGAGGAGGGGCGGCAACAAGATTTTAAAGACGCTTAGGTGGGGCGTGGCCAAAAAAGGTTGGGAACCACTGGATTAGACCTTCATAAAGCGAATAAAGTTTTATACATTTCTACTAGTGCAAGGAACATATTGGAATTATGATTTTAAGAGCTCATAAAGGTGGTAGTGACAAATAAAATAAATTGAGTTTATCCTATGATTGAAGATAATCAATGATCCTCTACCATGGGTTAAATTACTATATGAAAAAACCTAGCACTCGCGCAGATTTTAATGGATAAAGGAGCCATTTGACAATAAACGCCAATAGATATTTGGAACTTTCCAACTCATTTTCTCCAAATGATGATTCTATCACTTACCACTTTTATCATCTGAGCTCTTCATGTGTATGTGTGTATGTATGAGAAGACTCTCAAACGGTACTTCCGACTGAGTGTCATTGGGCGAATAAAATATAGACCACTCCCAAAGAACCGTATACATTTTCATCAAAATTCAGCCGGCCGATTAATATTAAATGCATTTTAAACAATTTTCGAATAATTTCGTAGGGAACATTACAAAGGAAATGTGACTGTCTATATGTGATCAATATTGCGGCGATGTCATCCAGCATGAGTGGCATAGAGGTAACGTTTCCAGTTTTAAAACGACAGATGCAGCGTTCGAATCTAGCCGATTCCACTACTTTTCTTTCTTTCTTTCTTTTCTTTTCTACTTTCTGAACACATAAACTAGTGTTCGGAAAATCGAGTCGAGTCACTCCAGACTTTTTTTTCTGTGCTTGCTAACATAAAACGTCTCTGAAAAGTTTAAATGTTTTAAAATACTTTGAATATTGTTTCTACAGAAAGAGTGCATAAATATTTACTAAAACCACTCATAACAGACGTTTTCATCAAGTAGGGTAAATCGAGGCATGTTGAACATTGGGGTAAGTTGGCCAATCCGCGGTATTATTCTAACTATCCGGTAAATGACATTACTAGCATCGCGACATATGTCTTATCATGTCTTCTTTCATCTACAACAGTGTCAGTAGCGAGGAAGAAACCAAACGAAAGCCACTTCAAATTTTGAAATTTTCACCCAGTTAAGTTTTTTTCCCCTTGTTCTTAATAATCGTTTCTGATTTGTTTCTAAATTAAAGTTTCACTTTGGTGAATAGGTATCTAAAAGACCGTTGTTCAGAGTTTATTTTCTATCTGCTGATTTAAGAAATATATTAACAGAATATTTTGATACGACGATCAAAAACAAAATGGCGATAGGGGCCAAATTGGCCCATTCCAACCGGTGCATGTTGGCCCGCAGTCCAAGAGTTTGTTATCTACATTCAAAAGTCTGTAAAAGTCAATGAAATTGCTAATTTGTCTTTGTTACTGGGCAGGGTGGTTATTAACTAAAAGGCAAATAAGACAAGGGTGGATTGAATTTACCAGCTTCAAACGTTGGGCACACTAATTATGTATCATTCTGGACAGGATATTTTATATTTGAAATTATTGTGATGATGGGATAGATTTCGACGAAGGCAGTAGTTAAGTTGAACAAAATAGCTTTTATCATCCTTTGTATCTTTAATATATCAAATTAAAGTTACAATTGATATTTTATACTTTTTTTTTTTCCAATTCCGTTAGTAAACCGAAAATCAAATTATTTTAGAGGGCCAACCTACCCCGTTCAATGGAACAGGTTGGCCCGGTGAATTCTCTTTCTGAGCCTCATATAGAAGCTATTAATCAATATTTTTCAAATTTTCATATATGTTGTTAAGCTCTAAGATTCACTGATTGTACAAACTAAGAAAAAAAATAAAAATTTCAATAAAATAAAAAATATTAAAGAAAAAATGGTCCAACAACAATGGTCCTACCCTACTCTTTCGTTGAGCGCATTTTAACTTCGAACGTTTATCTTATTATTATAACATTAGAATGTATATTGATTAGAATAGTTTCTAATATTTTTTTGGAAAAGTTTATTATTATTATTATTAATATTATAGTTTAATTGTTAATAATTTATTGGAATTTTGATTTTTCTCCTTTATTATTAGAGTAATTTTATTTTTAATAAGTTATTAGAATTTATAATTAACCAACTTCCAACAAAGGATTTTATAAAATTCATTTTTATCTATTTTCTAGTGTATGTTCACATAAACATAAGAACGAATTCTCAAATGTTCAAAATTATTTTTCGTTGGAAAGAGTTTTTCAACCTATCCTATCGTTTTCATTTATTATGTAGGGGAGAATTGTACAAAACCGGGTAGGCGGGTAAAACCGGGTAGTGCAGATCCCTCCTTGAGTTGTACTATTGTCTATCAGCCAACTCGAGAAATTACTTGTCGATCACCATTACGTCATTTGTAGCTGAACGAAACGCTACTGTGTCCGGTTCTTTTCTGTGTGAAGCATTTAGTCTGAATTACTCTTAAAATTTTTTTTGTTTGATTCTAGGTTTTACGCGTATAACCACTATTTTTTCGGCATGTTAAATGTTGGTGAGTACTATATCTAGTTCTTTGCTTTCCTGCTAAAATTTTAACATTTCTACTGATATTTTGCTGTAGGATTAAGAGTAGTGACGCCATGTTTAAAAATCTGTGTCATGTTGGGGTAAAACCGGGTATTTAGGAGTGGGTCAAAACCGGGTATACCCGGTTTCGACCTACACTCATTGAATGATTTTTTTAGTATAGTTAACAAATTAGCATTGAGCTTTAAATTGTATTTTCAATGCTGTTAAGCTACCTTATAATACTAAATCTATCTAGTTATAGAGAAAACGTTAATTTTGATTTTGTTTTATATTAAAAAGTATGTAACTTAAATTTGTAACTTAAATTTATGAAATTAAACAAACTACAATTATTAATGAACAAAATAATGGTACTAATTAAGGTATAATTTTATGTTATGCTTATTACATTTTAATAAATATCTTTCTGATCTGAGGTATAATAACTTGCGTTATAGGCCTACTTAAAATTCAAAATATATTTCGTAAATTGCTTTTTTTTTAATATAAAATAATCTGTCCTAATTGGCAAATAATCTATAAAATCTCAATCCTATATAACTACTCTACATAATCTGTAACAAGATTTTTTCTGTCAAATAAATATTAAACCAGCAAGAGAAAACCCTCTCTTGATGGGTGATGCTTTCCCAGACTCATTTGCTGTATATAGGAGTGGATGGATTGCAAAAGAGGTCTTCATTATTTGGTTCAAAATTTTATAGATCTTTTCAATCCTTGTACTGAAAAGACTGTTTTTTATCCTTGATGAGCATTCAACTCATATTAAAAGCATCTAGATAATCAATCTAGTAAGAAAAAGCAATGTATTTATCTTATGCTTCCCTCCATACGCAACACATAGATTTCTGCCCTTTGATGTGTCTTTCATGCCCCTCTTAACTCATACTAACAACAAGAGATGAGGAAGTGGCTACTTTCCCACCCTGGGCGATCTGTAACAATTTACCAAATTTAAAAATTAATTAAAGTTGCATTTTTGACAGTAGCAGCTGTAAATACTGCAATAATAGGGTTTTTAAAAACAAGGATTTTTCCCTACAACAATGATGTTTTTCCAAACCATCTTTTTGCCTTTCGGAAGCGACAGAGAAATCCACCAAAGTCATGATAACACACCTATGTCTAGGCAGCCACAGGTTGGCATAGCTGCAGCAATAAATATTTCTCAAACATCACAGGATAATGTAGTTCAGCCTTCCAAACCTAAAAGAGTTGACATCACACATCCAGCAGTTGACAATATCCAACGTCTTTCACGTCGAGCTGCTTCCACATGCAGCAGTTAACATCACAATCACAGACATCATCAGTGATTCAAAATGTTATCTCTACAGTATACATTAGTGAAACTATCCATTCGATATCTTCAGACTATGTAACCCAGCAATCTTAATTTCCAATTTCGCCTAAAAATGTTATTAATGAAAGCTTCAGAATTGAGACAACAGCTGACAAAAGAACGGGAAAACAGTTATTTTGAATTCTTCATCCTATAAATTAGAGATCGAAACAGATGTTAAGGAAAAATAAGCAAAACAAACTGAAAGACGAAAAAAGAAGATTCTTAATTGAAAAAAGAAATTAAGAATCATCCGATAAAAAAAAAAAAAGGTTGCGGAGAAATCTTTAAAAGAAGAAGAAGATAATGAAACCTGTATGTTTTGCAATGAACTTTACTCAAACTGTAAATCCAAAGAAGGTTGTTGGATACAATGTTTGAAATGCCACGGATGGGCACACGAAGCATGTAGTAATGCAGAAGAATATGATGATAAATTCATTTGTGATTTTTGCAGCTAAAAGAACTCTAAGTCTTTCAGTGTAAAGTAGGTATGCTTATACAACGTAGACAATCTGTCACAAATTTATTTTTGACACATGGAACAAACAACTCATGTGCAATTTCGTTTTGCTAAAAATAACAAAAATGTATTTTTTACTATATTAAACAAGAAATTTTTGAACAAAATGCGTTTTCCAAGAGTTTTAAATGGATACCCGGTTTTACCTAACCACTGGGGTAAAACCGGATTTTTGCATATGTGTGAAAAAAGATATTTTTTTATGTAATCAATTATATTTTTTATTGAAAAGAATATGATTTATTATAGCCAAAGATTCATTTTATATTAAAGCGGTGTGCAAAGTTTGTTTTCCCATTTCACTGGATTTGAGAATAACAAACATTTACGGTACCCTATTTTGCACCACCTTCCCCTATACATTTATTTGCACACTGTCGTATGCTTTGAAAACTGGATGATTAATTAATTAGATGACATCGAAAGGTGTTAGCATGCTCAAGAAAGTTGTTTAGCACTTATTAACGAGTTTAAAAGATGTATGCGTATGTGTGTGTGTGTGTGTGTGGGGGGGGGGGGGGGTTACATATGAATCCATCGCATTGAAAATTTGCAACACCGTTGCGTTAAGGGAATTCGTCATTTCAAAAACTATGTAACTCACAGATTTAAAAATTTTCACGAAAAATGTACTGCACAACAAATTCTAAATATTTTTAAGAACTGTTTTGTGCTACCTTTATATTTCTTACATCTTCAAATTTGCAAGTTGGTTATCAATTATTTATTTTATAGTAATTAAACTTTAAAAAAAGAAAAAAAAAAAGAAAAAAACCAGCTTAAAATACACTTTTTTAGTTACGTTATTTTTGCTAGAAATGAATTTAAGTTATGCAAAACAAATGTTGCAAAAAAATCGTATTAATGTTTAAAGACAAAAGGATATTCTTTCAGTTCAATCAAATTCCTTCTTGTTCTGTTGTTGGCCATTGGAAAATACATTTGTAATTGACTAATTTTGTTTTTTCCCAGTGAATAACAATTTCGCTATACCTTTTGAATGGCAATGGATAAATAAACCTAGGATAGGAATGGTAGGATAAAAAACATATCATTAAAAAGGGTACTTTTGCCCTTACTTTCTCCTTGGGTAAAACCGGATATCGTATTTGGGATAAAAAAGGATGTTGTAGGAGAATACCTGAAGACGTAAACAACGTTTGAAGAGAAGGCAGTCAAAATTATGTTCCGAAGGGTAATTCATTATGATTTTAATAAAGCTGATAAAGAGGTGAACTTCTCTTCTGCAATTTCACTACTTATAATTTTTACCCACATGTGCGAACCTACCTTGAAGTGCACGTTTAGGAATAAAAAAAAAAGAATTTTTGAAAAACTGGTAATTTAGTTTTTGGAATGATTGATTCAAGTACGCTCGATGTTTGCTTTGTGGGTTAATTTCCGTGTCAAATAATTTCAGTTAATTTCAAACGAAGGTCATCACTTCGAGTAAGTAGGGGGATTAGGATAAAAACGTATGATCGAATGAAACCATATAGGTTAGTTTTGACTCAATTTGAATTTAAGCAGCTCTATAGTGGATAAATATGGAAGTACTTAGATGGTGCCAGAAGATAAAGGAGCCATTACGATATTTCCATGCTAGCATCTATATGTAGTTTCGGTATTTAAAAGTTTAAATTTTCTTTTATTTTCTTGTTTTCAAAATTTTTAAATTCTAATTTGAATTGAACAATTAACATTTGAAGTTACTGAAACTTTTTATATTATCATGGGTAGCCTATTTAATAAGAGTTTATTTCCCCATAATGAATAACAATAACAATAATATAAGCGGGGGCAAAGGTCAGTATGTACAATGTAAGAAGAGTTATGTCAAAATTGCGGATAACTTTTGATTTACCCTTATACTCGTAGAATTCCCACGGATCCTTGAATCTGGTCACTACTCTATCCGAATAGCAATATTCGATTAAAAAAAACTGATGTCATTAAATAAGGTGAATATTAATATTCAGAAATGGTGGTACAGTAAAGCCCCGATTATCTGCGAGCGGATGATCCGCGGTGCGGTTTATCCGCGAAGCAAATTTTTTTCTGTTATTATTATTATTCAAGCCAACAGCAAGGAAAATGCAATAAGCCCTACTAATAAATATAAACAGAAAAATTCATGTATTCGAAAATAATGGAAAAATATTTCTAGATTCGGATGCCATGTTTAAAATATCATATATAAAGTCTTGATGTCTTTTCTTGATTGTATTAACAAAACGTATACATACCAATTAAAATATTTAACAATTAAATAAGACTATTATGATAAATTCCAAGGGAGCATATCAATGTTTAAGATAGAAAAGGTGTTTCCAAAGCAGGAAGCAAAAACAAGTGACGGATTTTTTTTAAAAGGTGTAACTCAACACTTTTTATACAGTATGTATGGCATTGTTTCTTGTTTACTGTTCTTTATTTTATTAATTTAGACGTAAAGCAAAGGTTTCTTCTGTACTGTGCATATGTATGTATTTCAGACGGTTTATTATGTTTTTTGTACATTAAAACATAGCTTTTATGTTGAGTTTTCTTTTTATCGTGCTTGCACCCAATTTTCAGTCATTTTCGGGTTATCCGCGATTTTTGTTATCCTTGCCACACAATTCCGAGGATAATCGGGGCTGTACTGTAATTCAATTGAAGCGTCCGTGTCATCCCTGTCTTAAACATATTTTTCTTTGTCAGTTGGGTGGGATTTTGTATTCAGAATTTTTTAAACACCATTTTCGAATCGCAATATTTATTTTATTTAAATAAGGTGAATAGTACTATTCAGAGCATTCTGAATATAAAGCTCCATCCAACAGGCAACACATAGTTATACTGGTGCCGAGGGTAAAACTCTGATTTTGAACTTTTATTATTACAGCTTTAAACATTATTTACTATTAGTGTTCTGTTTTGGATTGTGAATGTATACTTCTATTTCTACCCCTGGCGCCAGCTCACAAAAACTTTGTAAAGCTTTGTAAGCATAGCTGCAACTTTTACGATTTTTTCTTATTAAAATTTCATAGTAAATTTTAGTAGTAACAAAAAGGCGTAAATGTTGCCAGCTTCAGTCTGTCTCAAAAGTTTGGGCACAAACTAAAATATAACAATAAAATTGGAAGGAGAAATACATGGAATAATTTCATAATAAATACTCGAAATGTAATTGGGCTAAAACATGAAAGAGATATTCGAATGATTGCATCAGCACTATTTATTGTAAAATACGCATTTCTGAACATTTGTTAATAAATTAATATCTCTAACGTTTAGGCACATTATTCAAATTTTAACAAAAGCTGGATTACTTTCGAGAAACTACCCACTACACCCAACCGTTTCCCTGAGCAGTATAACAGCGAATATTCAATTTCCGCTGGTTATTTTATGGAATTCACAAAAAAAGAAATTTTAAATATATGTAAGTTGAAATAAAAAAGTCGTTTCGATCTGTACCGGAAGGAAAAGCTGGCTTCCCTATTCATTGTTTTTAAAAATTCAGCTAATTTTACTCAAACACATAGAGCTAAAAGGGGCGGAACCCGATTATAGAAGATTTAATTACTCCCAGTTTCCGTCAATACTGAATATGAATGAAAATTTCGCCAAACTAGTCAGCTATATCCAAGTTAGCGTTACTTGCCGCGAAATTTGGCGAGATTTTGGGAAGTATCGTTAAGATTGGCGAGAGTTGGGACGCTAGTGGATATAACTATGAACTTTTAAACGTATGAGAGTAACAACAATTGTTACAACAATTAAAGTCAATTAGCGAGAAACCACGTTTTCGAAAGTTCATAAATGAAACCTGATTGTAGAAATATTAGCCGCCCTAGAAGTTCCAGACCTTGTTGAGACACATCCTCAGTCACATCGAAATCGGTTAGTTAATAACAGTGCTGCATTCTCAGAAATACTTTCTTCAATTCACGGAAGTATTCCTGGCAGCATTGCTGCCGGGAATTGAAGAAATTTCAGTTCTTTTTTTTCCGTTCTAGGGCTGAAAATCTCCGTAATCTGAAAAAAAGGGAGTTTTTAAAAAAATAAGTGTCTCGTTTTTCACTCGATCCACTTAGATTTGTACTTGGGACAGCCCGTTTCGAATCCAGCATCTTATCCACTCGGCCAGCGAGCACTTGGTAGGCGTCTAGTTTAAAATGATGACATGGGTTTTCTCCAGATGGGGAATTGATAAGACTTCTTGAATTTCTTGTTCAAAAAACTCGGAAATTTAAACTTAATTCCAGGGACATTTCGTCGTTATGAAATAATGATGGGTGTTTTAACACTTATATAGAATAATAGAGAATAAAAATTATTTACATATCAGAAATATTTTTAATAAGACATAATTGGATTGTTAGATGTAAAATATGAATAATAAATTTTGAATTAAATTCGAGAAGAAATGTTTGCTTTTTTAATGTTTTGCTTTGAATTTAATATAAAAGCGTAGACTATTTCATAGATCACAGAAAAAACGCATTTTTCGCAATCAGTATTTTCTTGCATTCTAAAGAGCAGTTTGACAAGGTTTTAATCCACCGACATCTGCATGACTTTTCCCTTTTTTAATTTTTCGCATCATCGTATGTGATTGTGGAGTACGTTTTTGCGATCCAGTAATATGCTGTAACAATTTTATTAAATAACGGCTAATTCATTGGTTGAGAGCATATTAGTCTTTCGATAATAAAATTTTCAAAAATTTTCAAGTTAAAAAATACATCTGACTTCTGTGTGGGTGTTTCAGCCCATCATCGTTTTTTTTCTGTAAACTGCCATACGAGGGGATATCGTAAAGTTTCAATTACAGGCGACAATTTTTATATTCTATTCGCACCACTATTAAAAAAAACAAAACATTTTGTAGTATATTTCTCTTGCAAATGTTCCCAAAGCGTATGTAAAAGATTTTTGTTTTGAAAAAGAGGTGCAAGGTAGCATTAAAAAATATTCGCACATTAATTGAAACGTTACGATACACCCTCGTATATACAGGGTGCCCACTAAAGTCTGTTCCCACCCTCTTAACTGCTAAACGGCTGCAGCTGTAGTCATAAAACGGGTGTCTAGGTACAGTAAAGGGGCTATGCGCTACTATATGAAACCACTTACAGTGCCACCGGGTACAAAACAGTGGCGTTAGAATTCCTATCTCGAAGACTGCAGGAGAAATGGAAAAAAAGTGAATTACGAAGTTGTAGAGCATCACCGATTTAGTACGAAATGACACTTTGTGAACATGAATGCTAAAGACAAAACGCTTAAAATGGGCATTTGTTTGTTCGGGATTTCCGAAATTGTGACGTCAAGAAAATTGAACCAAAGGAGAAAAGATTATCTTCTGGACGAAAAACGAACCCGCATCACGTCATGGCGGTATCGCTTATAATTCCAAATCGAGAGCATTGTGGTTCAAACCCCGCGAAGTGCATTCTTGTACTGATTGTCTTTACAAAGAGTAGACTACATGCAGATCGTGCAAAATCGTGTCGCAAAACGTATTATCTTCACGCAACTTGAGCTTGTGCGAAATTTGTGCTTTATGCAAATACGTATGAAACGTCACACCTGTTCACCTGAGACAGCTGTACAAGGGGTATCTCCTCGGGGCTCTATGTTGAAGATCATGGAGCGATTTTCCGAAAATGAATATTGTGAGATAGTTCTGCTGTACAGTGAATGTGCGCGCAAGGCACGATTGGCAGCGCGGTTGCATCGGCAACGTTTCCCTGCCGACCCACACCTTTCTTACAAAATCATCCTAAAGGTTCTGAAACGTTTAAGGGAGATAAGTTGCGTGACCAGCGAACCTCGATCTGGCAGACCAGCTAAGGTCGGGCGGCTAGTACAGCCGGAAGATGCATTATCAAACGCCTTTGCATATCCGAACAGCAGCAGAAGTGACAAGTGAAAACTGCCACCTCTCAAAAAATCGTGTTTGGAAAATTCTAAACGAATTAGGTACTCATTCATACCGGCCAACACCTCATCAGGCATTACTGGATGGGGATGTCGAGAGATGTTATGCATGGTGAAACATCGTCATGAACCAGATAGAGGTCCAGCGAACATTCTTCGCAGATATAGTGTGGACGGATGAGGCATGCTTTTCGTGAAATTAAATATATAATAGGCAGAACGCCCATTACTGGTCGCTGGAAAACCCTATCTGTTCTACCGACGTTTGACATCAAATGCGGTTTTCGATTAACGTTTAATGTGGAATTTACAATAACAGGCTGATCGGTCCAGTATTTTACCAAGGCACGTTACCGGGCGCACGATATTTAGGACTTCTGCAGGATGTAATAACCGATTTTCTTGAAAACTTGTTTTTGCTTCAATTCCTGGCGCACGACGTGCCTGCGCACAAGACAGCACCAGGGAAGCAATACCTGGTGGATCAATTCGGAGAATAGTTGGGTATGGTGGATTCATACAGTGGCCTTCATGTTCACCTGACCTGACTCCAATGAACTTTTTTCTGTGGGGATACCTGAAACAGCAGGTGTATGTGACTCCTCCGCCAACATTGCAGGACCTCCAAAGGTGCATTACGGATGCTTGTGCCAACGTGTCACCCGCTATGCTTCAACGTGTTCCACGTGAATTTCAGACAAGGGTCCAGATGTGCATTGTAAGTGGCGGAGAGAAGTTTGAACATCGAAATTAAAGGTATCTTGTGACAACTAGTTGTTATTTTCTTTCTACGATCGTTTCGTCGCGTCACAGTGTAAGAAATCGCTAAAGAAACAAATGCGCGTTTTCAGTCTTCTGTTTTTAGCATTCATATTTACATCCTGTCTTTTAGTACAAAATCGATGATGCTCTAGAACTTTGTAATGCATTTTTCCCTCATATCTCTTATCGTTTTCGGGATAGGAACGCTAACTCCGCCGTTTTGCACCAGGTGACGCTATAAGCTGTCTCATCTAGTAGCGCATAGCCGCTTTATTATACCTAGACACCACTTTTATGATTATAGCTGCAGCCGTTCGGCAGTTAAGAGGGTGGGAACGGACTTTAGTGGGCCCCCTGTAAGTATATCTTTTTATATATGGAATACTACGTCGTCGTTTCCAGAATTAAGAGGCGAAACTGCAAGCATTTCTACGTACAAAAAATCTTTGCTACAACCGTGGAAAAACGTGTTGAATACTTCGACAATAAAACAATTTGCTATTTTACAACTGTGGAAATATATGACAAAAAATCATAACTGTTATCTCGATAACATGGAGAAATTAGATAGGGTTGGTATAATATACGGGTTGTTTTTAAATTAATATCGAGGTTTTAACGCTTGGTAGTATTTATTACATAAAACTTAAAATTATAATTAATACATGAAATGAAAGAGCAACTCAAAAAGTTTTACCTACAAGCTTACAAGTGTTCATTGTGTCCTTTCGTCACACCGCACACATCAAGTCGATTATTCAGTTCTTCCCAAACATTGACTGGTGTTTGTGGGGTGATTGTTGCAACAGCTGCATTGGTGTGCTCCTAGTGAAGGCACATACACACGATCCTTTATTAACCCCCACAGGTAGAAATCACATGGCGTCAGATCAGGTGGGCGTCTGAACAGAACTTCTTTCCTAATCAACGTTTGGCAAGAACTGATCTATCGACTTGATGTGTGCCAGTGACGAAAGGTACTCACATTGAACACTTGTAAGCTTGTAGGTAAAACTGTTTGAGTTGCTCTTTCATTTTATGTATTAATTATAATTTTAAGTTTTATGTAATAAATACTACCAAGCGTTAAAACCCCGATATTCATTTAGAAACACCTCGTATATACAAAGAATGCAGAAAATGAAATAACAGCATTTGTTAATTATTACTTTTAGAACCAATAAATTATATTTTTATATAGAAATATGTAATAAAAATTAGTCTTTAGTGAAATACAGTATGGCTGATGTAGAAATAAATAATACATTTTTTTCAAACTATTAACATCTACAAAAATAGAGCTCAATATCTCAATTATATTTAATCTAACTTATATAAACAAGGGGATATACTCGGGTTTCCGGGTTAGAGAATATAGATGAAAACCATTTATTTAATTGATAACTATATTAGATTTTTTACATTTAAAATATTTTTTAGAATACGCACTAACAATACCAAAAATCAAATTTATATGAAAAAAAGTCCTTCCAGCCAGTGCCGGGAGGAAGAGGTAGCTTTCATATTCCTTATTTTAAAAAAGCCAACTTATATCATTCAAACACACGAAGCTCAATTCAGTAGAAACCGAATATAGGAGATTCAATACTAATTTTTATCAACATAATGAATGAGAATTTCGCGAAATTAGTCAGCTTTATCCAAGCTGCTTTTCTTTAAAGGCTGCCAAATTCGGCGATTTCTTAAAGTGCCTGCCATTTTAAGACAACATGGTGGATGAGGCTAACCAGTGAACTTGGTCGAGACCTTAGTAATTGCTGTGCACATGCTCACTCACATCGGAATCGGATGATATATACGAGTACTGTCGCATGCAAAAAATCAGATTTTTCAAAATGTCACCCACAATAGAAATTGAAACTGCTATATCTGAGACATTTTTTAAGGTAAAGACAAACCAAAAATGCTCCTGAATCCTTATATCAAGGCTAAATACTTAAGAAAGAAACCTTTTTCAATTTCTAATTTTTTTGCACCTCACTTTAAATATATATATATTTTTTAATTTAATGGCCGCCATTTTGAAACAAGATGGCTGATGAATCTGGCCAGCGAACTTGGTCGAGGTATTGATGTATACTATCCACATGCCTTCTTACATCGAAATAGGCGAATACGTGTGTTATCGCGTGACAAATACAAGATCGTTTCAAAATGTTAGCCATGCTAGAAATTCAAAGTGCTATAATTCAACCATTTTTTAAGATATAAACAAAAGAACAAATTTTCAGAAACAAAAACTGCTCCGGAATATTTGTATCAAGGCCAAAAACATAAAAAAAATCTTTTTCATTTTCCAATTTTTTAATACCTCATTTTAAATTTTAAATTTAAATTTTTTTTTAAATGACAACCCTTTTGAAACAAAATGGCGAATGAAGCTGGCCAACGAACTCAGTCGAGACATTGGTATGTACTATGTACAGACCAAGTTACATCCAAATCGGTTCATAGATACGCCTGTTATCACGTGACGAAAATCAGGTCGTTTTAAAATGTCAGCCACAATAGAAATTCAAAATGTTATTATTCAACCATTTTTTTAGATATAGACGAAAAAAAAAACTGTTCCGGAATCTTTGTATTAAGGTCAAACACATACGAAAACAATCTTTTTCATTTTCCAATTTTTTACTATCTCATTTTAATTTTTTTATTTTTAAAATTTTTTTAAATGGCCGCCATTTTGAAACAAGATGGCGGATGAAGCTGGCCAACGAACTCGGTCGAGATATTTATATGTACTATGTACACACCAAGGTACATCCAAATCGGTTCATAAATACGCCTGTTATTACGTGACAAAAATCAGGACGTTTCAAAATCCACGCAAGAAATTCAAAATGCTATAACTCAGTCATTTCTTAAGATATAGACGAAACAAAAACCCGGTCGAAACATTGGTATGTACTATATATAAACGAAGTTACATCCAAATCGGTTCATAAATACGCCTTTTATCGCGTGACAAAATTCATGACGTTTCAAAATGTCAGCCACGCTAGAAATTCAAAATGCTGCAACTCAGCCATTTTTTAAGATATAGACGAAACAAAAACTGCTCCGAAATCTTTGTATAAAGGTCAAATACATAAAAAAAAATATTTTTCCATTTTCAATTTTTTGGTAACACATTTCAAATTTTAAATTAAAAAAAAATTTAAATGGCCGCCACTTTGAAACAAAATGGCGGATGAAGCTGGCCAACGAACTTTGTCGAGACATTGGTATGGCCTGTGTACACACCGAATTACATCGAAATCGGTTCATAAATACGCCTTTTATCGCGTGACAAAATTCAGGACTTTTCAAAATGTCAGCCAAGCTAGAAATTCAAAAGTCCTTCCGGCCAGTGCCGGGAGGAAGAGGTAGCTTTCATATTCCTTATTTTAAAAAAGCCAACTTATATCATTCAAACACACGAAGCTCAATTTAGTGGAAACCGAATGTAGGAGATTCAATACTAATTTTTATCAATATAATGAATGAGAATTTCGCGAAATAAGTCAGCTTTATCCAAGCTACTTTTCTTTAAAGCAACTTATATTTGGCTGCCAAATTCGGCGATTTCTTAAAGTGCCTGCCATTTTAAGACAACATGGTGGATGAGGCTAACCAGTGAACTTGGTCGAGACCTTAGTAATTGCTGTGCACATGCTCACTCACATCGGAATCGGTTGATATATACGAGTACTGTCGCATGCAAAAAATCAGATTTTTCAAAATGTCACCCACAATAGAAATTGAAACTGCTATATCTGAGCCGTTTTTTAAGGTAAAGACAAACAAAAAATGCTCCTGAATCCTTATATCAAGGTCAAATACTTAAGAAAGAAACCTTTTTCAATTTCTAATTTTTTTGCACCTCACTTTAAATATATATATATTTTTTAATTTAATGGCCGCCATTTTGAAACAAGATGGCTGATGAATCTGGCCAGCGAACTTGGTCGAGGTATTGATGTATACTATCCACATGCCTTCTTACATCGAAATAGGCGAATACGTGTGTTATCGCGTGACAAATACAAGATCGTTTCAAAATGTTAGCCATGCTAGAAATTCAAAGTGCTATAATTCAACCATTTTTTAAGATATAAACAAAAGAACAAATTTTCAGAAACAAAAACTGCTCCGGAATATTTGTATCAAGGCCAAAAACATAAAAAAAATATTTTTCATTTTCCAATTTTTTAATACCTCATTTTAAATTTTAAATTTAAATTTTTTTTTAAATGGCAACCCTTTTGAAACAAAATGGCGAATGAAGCTGGCCAACGAACTCAGTCGAGACATTGGTATGTACTACGTACAGACCAAGTTACATCCAAATCGGTTCATAGATACGACTGTTATCACGTGACGAAAATCAGGTCGTTTTAAAATATCAGCCACAATAGAAATTCAAAATGTTATTATTCAACCATTTTTTTAGATATAGACGAAAAAAAAACTGTTCCGGAATCTTTGTATTAAGGTCAAACACATACGAAAAAAATCTTTTTCATTTTCCAATTTTTTGCTATCTCATTTTAATTTTTTTATTTTTTAAATGGCCGCCATTATGAAACAAAATGGCGGATGAAGCTGGCCAACGAACTCGGTCGAGATATTTATATGTACTATGTACACACCAAGGTACATCCAAATCGGTTCATAAATACGCCTGTTATTACGTGACAAAAATCAGGACGTTTCAAAATCCACGCAAGAAATTCAAAATGCTATAACTCAGTCATTTTTTAAGATATAGACGAAACAAAAACCCGGTCGAAACATTGGTATGTACTATGTATAAACGAAGTTACATCCAAATCGGTTCATAAATACGCCTTTTATCGCGTGACAAAATTCATGACGTTTCAAAATGTCAGCCACGCTAGAAATTCAAAATGCTGCAACTCAGCCATTTTTTAAGATATAGACGAAACAAAAACTGCTCCGAAATCTTTGTATAAAGGTCAAATACATAAAAAAAAATATTTTTCCATTTTCAATTTTTTGGTAACACATTTCAAATTTTAAATTAAAAAAAATTTAAATGGCCGCCACTTTGAAACAAAATGGCGGATGAAGGTGGCCAACGAACTTGGTCGAGACATTGGTATGGCCTGTGTACACACCGAATTATATCGAAATCGGTTCATAAATACACCTTTTATCGCGTGACAAAATTCAGGACTTTTCAAAATGTCAGCCAAGCTAGAAATTCAAAAGTCCTTCCGGCCAGTGCCGGGAGGAAGAGGTAGCTTTCATATTCCTTATTTTAAAAAAGCCAACTTATATCATTCAAACACACGAAGCTCAATTTAGTGGAAACCGAATGTAGGAGATTCAATACTAATTTTTATCAATATAATGAATGAGAATTTCGCGAAATAAGTCAGCTTTATCCAAGCTACTTTTCTTTAAAGCAACTTATATTTGGCTGCCAAATTCGGCGATTTCTTAAAGTGCCTGCCATTTTAAGACAACATGGTGGATGAGGCTAACCAGTGAACTTGGTCGAGACCTTAGTAATTGCTGTGCACATGCTCACTCACATCGGAATCGGTTGATATATACGAGTACTGTCGCATGCAAAAAATCAGATTTTTCAAAATGTCACCCACAATAGAAATTGAAACTGCTATATCTGAGCCGTTTTTTAAGGTAAAGACAAACAAAAAATGCTCCTGAATCCTTATATCAAGGTCAAATACTTAAGAAAGAAACCTTTTTCAATTTCTAATTTTTTTGCACCTCACTTTAAATATATATATATTTTTTAATTTAATGGCCGCCATTTTGAAACAAGATGGCTGATGAATCTGGCCAGCGAACTTGGTCGAGGTATTGATGTATACTATCCACATGCCTTCTTACATCGAAATAGGCGAATACGTGTGTTATCGCGTGACAAATACAAGATCGTTTCAAAATGTTAGCCATGCTAGAAATTCAAAGTGCTATAATTCAACCATTTTTTAAGATATAAACAAAAGAACAAATTTTCAGAAACAAAAACTGCTCCGGAATATTTGTATCAAGGCCAAAAACATAAAAAAAATCTTTTTCATTTTCCAATTTTTTAATACCTCCTTTTAAATTTTAAATTTAAATTTTTTTTTTAATGACAACCCTTTTGAAACAAAATGGCGAATGAAGCTGGCCAACGAACTCAGTCGAGACATTGGTATGTACTATGTACAGACCAAGTTACATCCAAATCGGTTCATAGATACGCCTGTTATCACGTGACGAAAATCAGGTCGTTTTAAAATGTCAGCCACAATAGAAATTCAAAATGTTATTATTCAACCATTTTTTTAGATATAGACGAAAAAAAAACTGTTCTGGAATCTTTGTATTAAGGTCAAACACATACGAAAAAAATCTTTTTCATTTTCCAATTTTTTGCTATCTCATTTTAATTTTTTTATTTTTTAAATGGCCGCTATTATGAAACAAAATGGCGGATGAAGCTGGCCAACGAACTCGGTCGAGATATTTATATGTACTATGTACACACCAAGGTACATCCAAATCGGTTCATAAATACGCCTGTTATTACGTGACAAAAATCAGGACGTTTCAAAATCCACGCAAGAAATTCAAAATGCTATAACTCAGTCATTTCTTAAGATATAGACGAAACAAAAACCCGGTCGAAACATTGGTATGTACTATGTATAAACGAAGTTACATCCAAATCGGTTCATAAATACGCCTTTTATCGCGTGACAAAATTCATGACGTTTCAAAATGTCAGCCACGCTAGAAATTCAAAATGCTGCAACTCAGCCATTTTTTAAGATATAGACGAAACAAAAACTGCTCCGAAATCTTTGTATAAAGGTCAAATACATAAAAAAAAATATTTTTCCATTTTCAATTTTTTGGTAACACATTTCAAATTTTAAATTAAAAAAAAATTTAAATGGCCGCCACTTTGAAACAAAATGGCGGATGAAGCTGGCCAACGAACTTGGTCGAGACATTGGTATGGCCTGTGTACACACCGAATTACATCGAAATCGGTTCATAAATACGCCTTTTATCGCGTGACAAAATTCAGGACTTTTCAAAATGTCAGCCAAGCTAGAAATTCAAAAGTCCTTCCGGCCAGTGCCGGGAGGAAGAGGTAGCTTTCATATTCCTTATTTTAAAAAAGCCAACTTATATCATTCAAACACACGAAGCTCAATTTAGTGGAAACCGAATGTAGGAGATTCAATACTAATTTTTATCAATATAATGAATGAGAATTTCGCGAAATAAGTCAGCTTTATCCAAGCTACTTTTCTTTAAAGCAACTTATATTTGGCTGCCAAATTCGGCGATTTCTTAAAGTGCCTGCCATTTTAAGACAACATGGTGGATGAGGCTAACCAGTGAACTTGGTCGAGACCTTAGTAATTGCTGTGCACATGCTCACTCACATCGGAATCGGTTGATATATACGAGTACTGTCGCATGCAAAAAATCAGATTTTTCAAAATGTCACCCACAATAGAAATTGAAACTGCTATATCTGAGCCGTTTTTTAAGGTAAAGACAAACAAAAAATGCTCCTGAATCCTTATATCAAGGTCAAATACTTAAGAAAGAAACCTTTTTCAATTTCTAATTTTTTTGCACCTCACTTTAAATATATATATATTTTTTAATTTAATGGCCGCCATTTTGAAACAAGATGGCTGATGAATCTGGCCAGCGAACTTGGTCGAGGTATTGATGTATACTATCCACATGCCTTCTTACATCGAAATAGGCGAATACGTGTGTTATCGCGTGACAAATACAAGATCGTTTCAAAATGTTAGCCATGCTAGAAATTCAAAGTGCTATAATTCAACCATTTTTTAAGATATAAACAAAAGAACAAATTTTCAGAAACAAAAACTGCTCCGGAATATTTGTATCAAGGCCAAAAACATAAAAAAAATATTTTTCATTTTCCAATTTTTTAATACCTCATTTTAAATTTTAAATTTAAATTTTTTTTTAAATGGCAACCCTTTTGAAACAAAATGGCGAATGAAGCTGGCCAACGAACTCAGTCGAGACATTGGTATGTACTACGTACAGACCAAGTTACATCCAAATCGGTTCATAGATACGCCTGTTATCACGTGACGAAAATCAGGTCGTTTTAAAATATCAGCCACAATAGAAATTGAAAATGTTATTATTCAACCATTTTTTTAGATATAGACGAAAAAAAAACTGTTCCGGAATCTTTGTATTAAGGTCAAACACATACGAAAAAAATCTTTTTCATTTTCCAATTTTTTGCTATCTCATTTTAATTTTTTTATTTTTTAAATGGCCGCCATTATGAAACAAAATGGCGGATGAAGCTGGCCAACGAACTCGGTCGAGATATTTATATGTACTATGTACACACCAAGGTACATCCAAATCGGTTCATAAATACGCCTGTTATTACGTGACAAAAATCAGGACGTTTCAAAATCCACGCAAGAAATTCAAAATGCTATAACTCAGTCATTTTTTAAGATATAGACGAAACAAAAACCCGGTCGAAACATTGGTATGTACTATGTATAAACGAAGTTACATCCAAATCGGTTCATAAATACGCCTTTTATCGCGTGACAAAATTCATGACGTTTCAAAATGTCAGCCACGCTAGAAATTCAAAATGCTGCAACTCAGCCATTTTTTAAGATATAGACGAAACAAAAACTGCTCCGAAATCTTTGTATAAAGGTCAAATACATAAAAAAAAATATTTTTCCATTTTCAATTTTTTGGTAACACATTTCAAATTTTAAATTAAAAAAAATTTAAATGGCCGCCACTTTGAAACAAAATGGCGGATGAAGGTGGCCAACGAACTTGGTCGAGACATTGGTATGGCCTGTGTACATACCGAATTACATCGAAATCGGTTCATAAATACGCCTTTTATCGCGTGACAAAATTCAGGACTTTTCAAAATGTCAGCCAAGCTAGAAATTCAAAAGTCCTTCCGGCCAGTGCCGGGAGGAAGAGGTAGCTTTCATATTCCTTATTTTAAAAAAGCCAACTTATATCATTCAAACACACGAAGCTCAATTTAGTGGAAACCGAATGTAGGAGATTCAATACTAATTTTTATCAATATAATGAATGAGAATTTCGCGAAATAAGTCAGCTTTATCCAAGCTACTTTTCTTTAAAGCAACTTATATTTGGCTGCCAAATTCGGCGATTTCTTAAAGTGCCTGCCATTTTAAGACAACATGGTGGATGAGGCTAACCAGTGAACTTGGTCGAGACCTTAGTAATTTCTGTGCACATGCTCACTCACATCGGAATCGGTTGATATATACGAGTACTGTCGCATGCAAAAAATCAGATTTTTCAAAATGTCACCCACAATAGAAATTGAAACTGCTATATCTGAGCCGTTTTTTAAGGTAAAGACAAACAAAAAATGCTCCTGAATCCTTATATCAAGGTCAAATACTTAAGAAAGAAACCTTTTTCAATTTCTAATTTTTTTGAACCTCACTTTAAATATATATATATTTTTTAATTTAATGGCCGCCATTTTGAAACAAGATGGCTGATGAATCTGGCCAGCGAACTTGGTCGAGGTATTGATGTATACTATCCACATGCCTTCTTACATCGAAATAGGCGAATACGTGTGTTATCGCGTGACAAATACAAGATCGTTTCAAAATGTTAGCCATGCTAGAAATTCAAAGTGCTATAATTCAACCATTTTTTAAGATATAAACAAAAGAACAAATTTTCAGAAACAAAAACTGCTCCGGAATCTTTGTATCAAGGCCAAACACATAAAAAAAATCTTTTTCATTTTCCAATTTTTTAATACCTCATTTTAAATTTTAAATTAAATTTTTTTTAAATGGCAACCCTTTTGAAACAAAATGGCGAATGAAGCTGGCCAACGAACTGAGTCGAGACATTGGTATGTACTATGTACAGACGAAATTACATCCAAATCGGTTCATAAATATGCCTGTTATCGCTTGACAAAAATCAGGTCGTTTTAAAATGTCAGCCACAATAGAAATTCAAAATGCTATTACTCAGCCATTGTTTTAGATATAGACGAAACAAAACTGTTCCGGAATCTTTGTATTAAGGTCAAACACATACGAAGAAAATCTTTTTCATTTTTCAATTTTTTGGTACCTCATTTTAATTTTTTAATTTTTTAAATATTTTTAAATGGCCGCCATTTTGAAACAAGATGGCGGATGAAGCTGGCCAACGAACTCGGTCGAGATATTTGTATGTACTATGTACAAACCAAGGTACATCCAAATCCGTTCATAAATACGCCTGTTATTACGTGACAAAAATCAGGACGTTTCAAAATGTCAGCCACGCTAGAAATTTAAAATGCTGTAACTCTGCCATTTCTTAAGATATAGACAAAACAAAAAGTGCTCCCGAATCGTTTTATCAAGTTAAAACACATAAGAAGAAAATATGTTTTCAATTTTCAATTTTTTGGTACCACATTTCAAATTTAAATTTTTCTTAAAAATTTAAATGGCTGCCATTTTTAAACAAGATGGCTGATGAAGCTAGCCAACGAACCTGGTCGAGACATTGGTATGTACTATGTATGAACGAAGTTACATCCAAATCGGTTCATAAATACGCCTTTTATCGCGTGACAAAATTCGGGACGTTTCAAAATGTCAGCCACGCTAGAAATTCAAAATGCTGCAACTCAGCCATTTTTTAAGATATAGACGAAACAAAATCTGCTCCGAAATCTTTGTATAAAGGTCAAATACATAAGAAAAAAATATTTTTCCATTTTCAATTTTTTGGTACCACATTACAAATTTTAATTTAAAAAAAAATTTAAATGGCCGCCATTTTGAAACAAAATGGCGGATGAAGCTGGCCAACGAACTCGGTCGAGACATTGGTATGTACTATGTACACACCGAATTACATCGAAATCGGTTCATAAATACGCCTTTTATCGCGTGACAAATTTCAGGACGTTTCAAAATTTCAGGCACGCTAGAAATTGAAAATGCTATAACTCAGCCATTTTTTAAGATATAGACGAAACAAAAACTGCTCCGGAATCTTTGTATAAAGGTCAAATACATAAGAAAAAATATTTTTCCATTTTTAATTTTTTGGTACCACATTTCAAATTAAAAATTTTTTTAAATTTTAAATGGCCGCCATTTTGAAACAAAACGACGGATGAAGCTGGCCAACGAGCTCGGTCGAGACATTGGTATGTACTATGTACACACCAAATTACATCGAAATCGGTTCATAAATACGAGAGTTACAGTGTGACATAGGTCATATATATATATATATTGTTTCTATTCTGCTTTCATTTTTAATCAATTCACTTGATTTTATGGTTGTTTGGGCACAGGGGAAAATAACTTTTAGTTTTAGCTTATTTTTCCCACAGAAAACAACCATTTTGCTTATATCCTTGAATTCTCTGCCCTTGATAACGTAATTCAATGTATAAGCTTTTCAATTTTTGTCGGTGTCCACTTTTTTATTTTTCTTCCATAATAATTCTTATATTAATTTTTTTTTTTTTTAATACTTACAGCTTTAATTCATAATATTTGACGGTGGAAGGTTATGTTTAATTAATGTTTATATATATATATATATTTTGAACGGAGGGTGGTTTCGGGGTCTGGGGGTCATGATCGATGAAAATATACCAAAATTTTTTGAAATCGCTTTCCTCCGAACGGCTGCAATAGGTAGCTTTTTATAATGAAAGCTACCTAATAGTAATTAGTTTAAATAAAGTTTTGAAATGTTTTTAAAACGATACTTTTGTATTGGGCTCGCGCTAGGAGTTAACAGCAGAAGAAACCACCAAAGATCACTATTTAAAATCAGCGTTTTTTTTTTTTTTTTTTTTTTTTTTTTTTTTAATTCTGATCATTATAGTTGTTTAAGTGCATAGTTTGATCATGTGTCTTAAATTTGTATTTTATTTATATTTTATTGTATTATTTATTGATTGATGAATGTTTTAATTTCGTTATCTCATATAAGCTGGAAACAAACGCTAAGTTATTTATATATTAGTATAAATAATATAAGTATATTAATATAATAATATAATTATAAGCGGATTTATCTTACATAATCGTCTTTACGCGATAGACACGGATTTAAAAAAAATCATGCCTAAAAATTATTTTAAAAACAATAAAAATTTAGTAAATAGCGATACATTTTTCAAACACATTGCGATACACTTTTCAAATAAATTTCATTTGAAAGCAGATTTTTTTCTCTATTCGACTGTGTCAAAATTTAAAATGTGCGATGTTTAGAAGTTTAAAAAAATTGCAGTAAAAGTTAAATTTAATCATTTCGTGTTACTACGGTCAAAATGACGACAGAGTTACACAAGGAAACGTTTGTCCTTTATAATATACAGGGTTCGTACGGGTCCTTGAATTTTCAAACTAAGAAATTCTTCGGTACCAGTTTTTTCTTATAGAAAATCTCTCCTTAAATAAGTCGAAATTTCGCCCGTTTAAACTAGATTTATTTTTCTATATAAAAATACTGATAATTGGCCTTGAAAATAACGGTACCCGTACGAACCCTGATATAGATATTCCCAAAAATATATAAAGGAATATTTGAATATTCAACGTTTTAATTATATCGAAATTAAGATCATTTCCCTTATCGTAAATATTCGTGACCAAATCACCATTCTCTATTTTTATAGTGACATCCAAAATACACTCACGTCCAAAATTATCTTTACATGCATAAAATCACAGATTTCTCAAAAACTGTGACCTATAATTTTATGAATTTTTGTGGAATAATAATAACATCATAAAACACAAATACAAATTTAAAATTTACGATAACTGCATTTTATATAAAGCTGTTGCATGAAATATTAAAAAAGTGCAATTATATGTGACAAGCAGTGTTTAGAAATAAAAGAATAACTGTAAAGATAAATTTGGACATGAGTGTAGTTAAATCGTTTTCAGCGGCTTGACGCTATATATATATGATGTCGAGTTGGTCGTATATATGAGTTCCGCCATCTACGAATTCTACGATACGATTTTAGGCTTAAGGCTGCGTCACTCGGAATACTACCGTCTTCCATGATATTTATTTATAAATCAACATTTGAATGGGGAGTGGTTTTGTGGTCTAGGGATTATGATCTATAAAAAATATACTGAAAAATTTTCAGAATTGATCACCTCCGTACGGTGGTAATAAATAGCTTTTTACTTTTTGTAACTACCTAAACAAAAAATAAGCCTGTAATTGAAATTTATAGAATTTTAAATCATTGAAAGCGAGAAACTTGCTAGAAAAATAATTCTCACCGAAAGCCAACATCCGGAACCTATATTTTAGGCGTTCAGAAGACAGTCCGACTAACTCCATTTTAAGTGGCGTTTTTTTAAACAAAGGAACATTAAAAATTTTCTATATATTTATACAGTGATAAAAAGTTACCCTTTTGTTAAAAGAAAATTAATGAGTTCAATCAAAATATCCCGAGAAAAAATATTATATAGATACAATATTTTTATAGTTACAATAACTTTAACTGTTTATACTAAACATTTTCATTTGATGGAGTTAATCGATTTGTGCACAGAACATTTAACACGTGTTCAGACTGATATAAAAATTGATAGATTGCTGTCAAGACAAAATATGTCCGTAAGGCAAATAACAAATATTTTTGGTGTCAATATCTCAAAAGACACGTAAGTGACTCCAAGAACATTATTGTTATATTTTAATGTCATGCAAACTGCGCCTAAAATAGCATCATAAACAGGGCAGAATGGATTGGGCATGAAAGTGCATGTTGTACAGGGACAAGTGATTCATTATTTAGCGATAAGTGTGGATGGAATCTGGATGGTCCTGATGGGTGGAATTGCTACTGGCATGACCTCAGAAAAGACCTATGTACTTTCTCTAGTAGTTGACAAGGCGTTAAGTTTCTGATGCAGGGGTCGTACTCTTAAGGGATGTTTTCAGGACAAATATCACTATTTGTTTATAGAAAAAAAATCTAGATTAAACTCGCGAAATTTCGCCTCATTTAAGAAGATATTTTTCCATAAGAAAATACTGATACCGAAGAATTTCCCGGTCGTGAAATTTCAGGACAAGTACGACCCCTGCTGATGACTTGGAGAAGGCGATTGGCATTAATATGGCTCCTTGGCATTTCTCCATGGCAAACGAATTTAAAAAAAAGTACCAAGAGACACTAAAGAAACATCTTCATCCATTTAACGCCATCTTAGGTGTCTTGAGTGGATGTGTCAGCGTGACAGTGCTTAGATCCACAACTCACATAATACAAAAGAGTGGTTTTCTGCGCAAAATGTTAACGTTTCGGATTGGGCAGGTTTAAGCACAAACTTAAATCCAAAAAATAACATTTGGGTTATCTCAACCCGTGAAATATACGAGAATGGAAAGCAATATGTATCCACTAAAGAACTAAATGGGGTCGCTGAAAAAGACAAGGTATTTTCTGCTACCCATAATACTTCGATAACTAATTAATTCAATTTTAACACAATTATTTGAAGTTATCTGAAATCAGGTAAATTCTATTAATAAATGACATCCTGTAAAAATCTTGAATGATGTATTTTTTCATTATGCGTAAACTTTCGAGACACTGTTAGTCCGCGAGCCAGCAACAGATTTGGATGACCAATTTCCTCTCGGCCGATAATTTGTAAAATGCTTCAGAGAGATGTACCATGACGATATGTGAACGTCAGCTGCGGTTCCGTGGGTGGGTTGAGCAGCGGTAGCCTCCCAAACACGTTAAAAAAAAAAATTGTCATTTCCTCCCGGCTGAAAATGTGTCAAATTATAGCTAACCCAATATCTTGAAGGGAAAAAAAAGTCAACTGATTATAAAGCGGTGGGTAATGCGTCAGCTGGTCACATGAGCATGAAAAAAATATACATGTTGCAAAGGAAAGTCCCTTTAATCTGAAAATACTTGCGAATGGAGAGAGCTGCAGTTATGGAAGGGAGGTAACGGTATAGTAAAGCGACTACGCCCGACCTAATGCAAACGAAAACAGCGCCCCTAGCGGCGAAATTTGGAAGATAGCTGTTGAAAATCGTAAACAAACAGATATAGAGATAAATTTCCAATTATAAAGTTTTAAAGCATCAATTAATTAGTACGAAACGAAATTTGGTTCACACGGATAAGATAAATCGTCGCCTGTATACCCAAAAATGTCCGAAATCGATGTGCGAGATTCTACTTTGCATATTCACATTCCGTAAATGTAGCAGTGCACAATTTCAGATTGTGACGTTGTACTGTGCTGTAATGTCTTTCAAAATTTAATTTCTAATGAATTTAAAATTTTAGATTAACCCTTTCACTGGCAGAAGAATTCTGTTCGTAAACTGATGAAATAATTTACTAACACCAGAATATTCAAACGAATTTCTTACAAAATAAAACCCCGCTAATTTTAACTTTCATTACAAAAGCCAATTTTTTTTTTAAATATTCTTGCTGCCATTTGTCAGTTTTGGAATTAAAATTGAGGATTTCCATCTACGTCACAATCTGAAATTGTGCACTGCTACAATTAAGGAATATGAATATGCAAAGTAGAATCGTCGCTCATCGATTTCGGACATTTTTAGGTATACAGGCGACGATTTATCTTATCCGTGTGAACCAAATGTCGTTTCGTACTAATTAATTGATGCTCTAAAACTTTCTAATTGGAAATTTTGCTCTATTTCTTTTCGGTTACGATTTTCAATAGTTATCCTCCAAATTTCGCCACTAGGGGGCGCTGCCGTCGTTTGCATTAAATCGGGCGTAGTCACTTTAATATACTGTTACCTCACTTCCATAGCTGTAGCTCTCTCCGTTCGCAAGTATTTTCAGGTTAAAGGGACCTTCCTTTGAAACCTGTATATTTTTTTCATGTTCGTGTGACCAGCTGACGCATTACCCACTACTTTATAATCATCTGACTTTTTTTTTTCTTCAAGATATTGGGTTAGCTAAAATTCGACAAATTTTCAACCGGGAGGAAATGACTAAATATTTTTTTTTTTTTTTTTTTTTACATGTTTGGGGGGCTACCGCTGCTACACCCACCCACGGAACCGCAGCTGACGTTCACGGGGCTTCATGATACAACTCTCTGAAGCATTTTACAAATTATCGGCCGAGAGGAAATAACTGACGAAATTTGCATCTGGCTCGCGGACTATGTATAGTTATAGATGTTTATGACTTTTTATTAAAGTTATGATAGTGTAACCGTTTATTTAATTTGATATGATTTATTCGAATTATTTTACATAATCTAATAAGTAGATAATATGTTTTTGTTTAATTTTGTATTATTAATCAATAAATGAAATTTTCTGATTGTGCCTAAACTTTTGAGACAGATTATTTGTGTAAGATCAGTGCTTGCCCTTATGGCCAGCCTTTACCTATAGTAGTACCAGTGGTTTCCAAGAGCTAATCACACATATGTTCCGCAACCATTATATAAAAGAAAATATTCCATTACTTTACAGTCAATTTAGTAAACTAATTTAGTAAATGCACTTTATATTACTAAAAGTAAATGAACTTTATTGACATTTGCCATATTTAAACATGAAAATAAATAGTTATAAATGTACATATAACAATAAACGCTACAGTATTTATTGCACTGAATACGGGTGCATAATCAAACAGAATATCAGAAACAGTTCTTAAAACTCACCTGAAGCACAATTGCCAGCAATATGTGCCCCAGTTTGAGCTGTGAAGAAAAAATTAATATGAAGGCTTTTTCTTGTTTTTCCTATAAAAGTCTTTTTTCCCTAAATTTTTATCTAATTTTGAATGAAATGTTTTGAGGACTTTCTTCCATCGGTCTTCGTAAGCACCATCAAAATCCGACCTTTTCCTTCTGAAAAAAAAGAAGCGTCTTGGTGGAGTTGATGGAATGCCAAATTCCGTTGCAAATTCTTTGAAAACTGTTGGTAGATGAGATACAAAGCTAGCCATCCCTAGAGATACTAAAATTGGAAACATCATGGCACCAAGAGCAGCGAAGCCCAGAATACCCAATTGACGAGATTCACCTGTAGCAAGGGCGGATGATATTTCTGCAATATCAGAAGGATCTAAGGAATTCAATTTCTGTAGATTTTGGCTTTCTCCTGTGCTCAAAATAATCGCTAAAATCAACACAGAATGAGTCAGCAGGAAGTTAAGCTTCATTATAGTGTCTAAAAAAGAATAAAAAGAATATTTAGATCACTGCAAAGTTTTATTTTTATTACAATTAACTATGCATTGTATTTTACAGTAGGGATTTCAAGCGATTCAACTACGACCAGCAGAGCTACCACTATTTCCTAAAAGTAATATTTATTATATTTAACACGTTAACTGTCATACGACTGGTCATCGTATGTATTTCTGAATGCACCATACAAAAGCCGGCACCTCGTTATCAGTTTTTCTAATTTAGCGCATATTTTTATTCAAAATATCTACCAGAATTTTCGATTACTAATATTTTTTTGTTTAATGACAGACATTCCATGAGTAAATAAAACAAAGATTGCTGTATTAAAGTTTTGGCAGCTATATGAATAACGTAGCGCTCCAATCCAGATTAATAAATGATATGATTTTCAGATGTGCAAAGAATGAATATTTGGATGACTATTGACGTGTTAATGACAGAATTTCTGTGTTTAATCAAGGCGATGAATGATTCTCAAAAATAGTGGTAGCTCTACTGTTCGCGGTTGAGTTGTTGGAAACCCCTGCTATATAGAGTGCCTCTTCTTATCGAAGCTCAATAGCTAACAATAACAATTTTAGAGGTGTACTTTAAACTGCAAAATTATAACAAATGCTGTTCTCCATCATCTAAGAAGCCATTTAAGTCGAAACAGCTATTTTTGTGAAACGTACAAATTTTTAGTTTTTATATGATCCCTGGATGCTATAAATTATATTTAGAAAAACGCCCTCCACGCTCGAAGTAGTGAAATAAACATACACAAAAAATTCCATTCTTTTGTGAAAAATTCTTACCGTGTTACGATATTTAAAATTTTATGAATGTTCAGCGTTTTCTGTCACTATAAACACCTTTTCTTTTTTACGAATTGCTACTATGGCTATAAACTTAGATTTTAAACAGCATCTGTTTTGCCAGGTGAATACGTTTATAAACAAGATAATTTAAAAAATCTGCTTAAAAATCTCCCAGTCTAAAGCTTCGTTTCCACCAAGAAATATGAAAAGTCACGACAACATTAGGAACCTTACATAAAATTACCTTCATTTAAACGAATTAAGTGGTTTTTAATATGCATAGCTTCGAACTCTTCCGATTCTTGAATACTGTTATTTCCGGATAGTAATCGTCTTATTGAATCACAAATTTCTGCCATAAAGTCCCTATTCAGCCATTAAGGGTGTATTCCAATAAAAACTGCTTATTTTCTTATTCATTTTTAAATTCATTTTTGCTCTCAAACGCATCAAACTGGGAAATTCTCTTATTTAGAAACTACATAATGTGCCGTGCTTCTTGATTTTTTGATAAATGCAGAAAATATTGTAAAAAACGCTGTCAAATCTGGCGTTTTGAACCGATTTTTCCGAAGCGGACGATCTGGGAATGAAAGAAAGGGTCATACTGAGAAAATAATTGTTTATAAATCAACTTCTAATTATAAATCAACTTCTAATCCGATTCTTGAATACTGTTATTTCCGGATCGTAATCGTCTTATTGAATCACAAATTTCTGCCATAAAGTCCCTATTCAGCCATTAAGGGTGTATTCCAATAAAAACTGCTTATTTTCTTATTCATTTTTAAATTCGTTTTTGCTCTCAAACGCATCAAACTGGGAAATTTTCTTATTTAGAAACTACATAATGTGCCGTGCTTCTTGATTTTTTGATAAATGCAGAAAATATTGTAAAAAACGCTGTCAAATTTGGCGTTTTGAACCGATTTTTCCGAAGCGGACGATCTGGGAATGAAAGAAAGGGTCATACTGAGAAAATAATTGTTTATAAATCAACTTCTAATTATAAATCAACTTCTAATCCGATTCTTGAATACTGTTATTTCCGGATCGTAATCGTCTTATTGAATCACAAATTTCTGCCATAAAGTCCCTATTCAGCCATTAAGGGTGTATTCCAATAAAAACTGCTTATTTTCTTATTCATTTTTAAATTCGTTTTTGCTCTCAAACGCATCAAACTGGGAATTTTTCTTATTTAGAAACTACATAATGTGCCGTGCTTCTTGATTTTTTGATAAATGCAGAAAATATTGTAAAAAACGCTGTCAAATTTGGCGTTTTGAACCGATTTTTCCGAAGCGGACGATCTGGGAATGAAAGAAAGGGTCATACTGAGAAAATAATTGTTTATAAATCAACTTCTAATTATAAATCAACTTCTAATCCGATTCTTGAATACTGTTATTTCCGGATCGTAATCGTCTTATTGAATCACAAATTTCTGCCATAAAGTCCCTATTCAGCCATTAAGGGTGTATTCCAATAAAAACTGCTTATTTTCTTATTCATTTTTAAATTCATTTTTGCTCTCAAACGCATCAAACTGGGAAATTCTCTTATTTAGAAACTACATAATGTGCCGTGCTTCTTGATTTTTTGATAAATGCAGAAAATATTGTAAAAAACGCTGTCAAATTTGGCGTTTTGAACCGATTTTTCCGAAGCGGACGATCTGGGAATGAAAGAAAGGGTCATACTGAGAAAATAATTGTTTATAAATCAACTTCTAATTAATTGAGCGAAAAATGAAAACACACGGCCTCTTATACATCTCTTCAAAAATCACCTCAGCAAGTTTCATGTTTTTACTTTTAAAAATGAGTTTGAAAATGTCTTAGAAAATTTCGAGCTGTTGAGGGTGGAAAAATATTTTTTCGAATACACCCTTAAAGCCACTATTCGGAAATACTAACTTTAAAAAGTTGAAAGGTTTGGCCATTGCTGTCAGTTGGGCAAGGTTTTCGTATTCGGATTGCTTAATTACTACAACGTTTTAGAAATAGAAATTCACCTTACCATTTTTTGCGTCCTTTTTTATGTATTGCGCATTGCTACACGTGTACTATCCATTTTATGCCCATACATTGCTGTTTTGCACTGTTCTCTTCACTTTTTTGCTTGCTCCCCTAATTTTTTTGAGCAGTGTAGATAATTTTTCAAAGGAAAATTAAAATCAATCACAATATTTTTGTTGGATTTTTATTTAATCCCCCCCCCCCCCCCCATTCTGATCATTTTCAGAGTGGGAACTTATCTGGTGGGAAGAAAAAAAGTGGAATCCCATGTTATTCCATGGGAAAAAATACGCATCCTTCTTGTTCATTCAAATTTGGAAATTTCAACAATATTCTTTTTCAGCACCACTTTTTCCTGCTTTCACTCACATTTCCATCATTAAAAAGTATTACATATTATTTTTCAACGTCAAAATGGAGTTGTAATCAATTAACAGGAAACAATGAAGCATGGTTTTAACGAGGCAATATTTATCATTTTATTTTTTAACTATTTTTAACGTTTTGGAGGCTTCTTTGGTCCATTCACTTATTTTCATATAAAATGAATATAATTCATATGTTGGAATATTGAAGTAACATTTGAAAAAAATTTTACTTAATACATGTTTAAAGAGCCTAGCCTGAACTAGCCGGAACTAGCCTTTTTTGCACCCGGGGCAAGCATGGATTTTGGTGCCCCCCCCCACCTCTTCCGCAAAGTATATTTACAAAGAGAATTTTACTATTTGTATAAAAGGCATTTCTGGGCAACTGGGGCTACTTCCGGACCAAAAAAGGCCTCGTACAAAGTAGCCCCGAAAAACTAGTTTTCATGCTAGCGTTATGAAAACGTAAACATTTTCTGTCAAAATAAAAAGTTAAAGGAAAAAAGTTGATCACACATGGGTTACAGGCAGGTTACTAAAGATAATATTTTGATACTTACCTTATTTGTATCTCTTGTCCAGATTGTTTCACTATAGAAAGTTTGGGAAGTTAAAATCTACACACGAAAACACTTGTTTACAAACACATCCAGTGTTGCCTCTAAAAAATATTTAATTAGCCCCAAACTATTTAAATACCCTATACAGGGCCGAAACTAGACTTTTTTGCACCCGGGGCAAGCATGGATTTTGGTGCCCCCCCCCCCCCTCTTCCGCAAAGTATATTTACAAAGAGAATTTTACTATTTTTCTAATAGTCGACTTATTTTAAAATTTAAAATATGTAATCTTAAAATATGTGATACTGAACTACTTAATCTACAATGGCGGATCCAAGGGGAAGGTCACGTGAGTCATGACTCCCCTCTGAACACCAACAAAAATATTCTAAAGATCATTTTAAAAATGAAATATACAGTTAGAGTCCCGATTATCCGAGTCCTGCTTAACCGAGTTTCCGCTTTCACAGAGTTATTTTCTTCTGATGGACTGACCTTATCTGACCCTATAGTAGGGTCTAAAATATTTTTCAAGGGCAAAAACTCCGAATTATCTTGTATTGTTTGTTCAATACAAAGAATAAAACCTTTTTTTTATGGGATGGACCAAAGTAACCCCGCAAGGACCAAAGTAGCCCCGTTTGACGGCACGTAAATAGGAAGGTTCTTTATCCCTCTGTAAGCTTAAAATATTTTTAAGATTATCATGAGTATTTTAAAATTTGTGTTAAAGTTTAAAAAATCTCCAAAAAGTATAAAAAGTACTTTTTACTCGCTTGTAAACTTTGGACTAGAAAAAGATATAAAAATTTGGAGCTTACAGAGAGATAAAGAACCTTTCTATATACTAGCTGAAAAAAAAAATATTGTTGAAATTTCCAAATTTGAATGAACAAGAAAGATAAGTATTTTTTTCCATACACTGTAAAAAAAAATCTGTCATTCTACATATGTAAAGTTACAGAAATTTGTATGCTTACTAAAATTTTATCTGTGCACCGTACAAAAAAAGATGTAGATCTACAAAACTAGTTTTTGTAAAGCTACAGATTTCTGTAGCTTTACAAAAGAATCTACTAAAATTACAGTATTATTACTAAAATTTTATCTGTAACTCGGGTTGCAGTTACATAAAAGTTCTAGGCATCCCAGTTTCCTAAAAAAGTCTTACAGATTTTTTTTATTTACGGTGCAAAAGTGTATCTGTTACATGAATTTTTGTTGTTGCCGTTACATAAAGAGTTCTAGGAATTCCAGTTCCCTAGAAAATTTTTAGTGACTTTACAGGTTTTTTTTACAGTGTAGGATAACATGGGATTCCACTTTTTACCTGACTGCCAAGAAGGGTTATGTGTTTCACGCGTATCTGGGTATGTGAATTTCTTTATACCCTCGAAACATCCGAACGGCTAGATGGATTTTAATGAATGATATCTCTATCGATTCGTCTTAACCGTCCGATGGTTATAGGCTAGGTTTTGTTTTTATAAATTCAAAATGACGGTCATAAAATACAAAATGGTGGTAGAGACGAAAACATTTTTTCAAGCACCCTATTGAGTGGCATATCCTTGGATAGGCCTTTCAAAATGAAGACGATGTTTCATTGACTATTTTACAGCCAGAAGCTCCGTTTAAATATTACACAACCTGCAATTCGTGTAGGTTGCATCTCTAGCTTTACTGCAACTCTAACCATCATAGACATCTCTAGGACTCATCAAAACGGTGTTTATAGATAGAAGCTAACAATTAAACACAACTTAAAAGTAAATAAAAAAAATAGGTAAATAATATAAAAAATATTCTCACACTGATGAGAAATAATTAATTAGTTCGCTTTTTACGCAGTCGGGTTTTTTGATTTTTTAAATTTACTTTTTACTTTTCTTCTTCTTTTTTTGTTGTGTTTTCAAAATTACTTATTCAGTACTCTTGATTCTAAATGATTTTTAAAGAAATGAGATGCTATCAGTAACTCATGTCTTAACTGAAAGTATGTCATCGATGGCACACAAGCTAGCCGAAGGATGAAAAATAAATTAGAAACGAAATTTTTGAGTGGTAAAAATAGAAGTGTGTCCTTATTGCTAGGTTCAGTCAGGTTCTTTATCATTATTTTGTCATTTAGGTCACTTGATATGAATAGCAACATGCTAGGGGAGATCAGTTCTTTCGATTGATAAATACTTTTGTTTTTCAATTTATATTATAAAAATACTTTTTCGCTCCTTCACTGGAAAAATAATTCTGTTGATAAAATATTGAAATAATTGAATGTCACCAGAGTCTGCGAAGAAATTTCATTTGTAAATAACAAAAATATTTTCTTCGCGCGCTTTATAGAAATAAAATTTTATTCAAAGATTCTGGTACAATTTTGGCGGTTGGCGATTAAACTTAAGTTGTATAAATACTTACCACTGTTGTTCAAAGTGTTAAAGTGTAAAAATATCTTTTGAATATATGTAGGTTTAAAAATATTTCATACCTATACCCAACTTTTTCTAAAATTAGAAAAAAGTGTCATTTTCTGATAATATTACCAGTAATAAGACAGTATTAGGTCAATATTGTTTCAAAACCAGTCAGCAGAAACAAAGTACCATGCACAAATGATATGCAAATGTGACCCAGGTGGAAATGGCTCACATTTTGTTGTGTATGCCAAGTAAATTAGTTTATGCAATCCTGATCCAATTTCTCAGTTGGGACATTAATAAAAAATGGTTAGTTTTAATTCTATGAACAGTGGATAATTCATATTACATAACTGCCAAATTTCCTGATTTTTTTTAAATTCAGTTAAATATAATTGGAACAAGAAAATTTATTTCATGAAAAGTTTCCTTTACCATGTGGTTCTTATTTGGATTTTATTATTCGTTAAGATTTCTGGTTTTATTTGGTTTAAAAAATTATCATAGTTCATCATATAGCATCATATAGCCTCATAATATAATAGCTGCCAACATATTGTTTTTTTTTAATCAAATAAAACCAGAAATCTTATTGAATAATAAAGCTAATTAAGGGAACCATGGAAACAGGAAACATTTAGTTCAATAATTTTTCTGGTTAAAATGATGGAAAGACTGGAAGGTTGGCAGCTATGTAATATGAATTAAGATATTCCCACAGAATCATAACTGTCAAATTTCCGGATTTTTCCAATTCAGTTAAATATAATTTGAACCAGAAAAGTTATTTCATGAAATGTTTCCTTCTACCATGTGGTTCTTAATTGGATTTCATTATTCGACAAGATTTCTGGTTTTATTTGGTTTGAAAAGTTATAATAGTTCATCATATAGCATCATATAGCGTCATAATGTCATACAGCATCATAATATAATAGCTACTAACATATTTTTTTTAAAAAAATCAAATAAAACCAGAAATCTTATTGAATAATAAAGCTAATTAAGGACCACATGGAAAGAGGAAACATTTCGTTCAATAATTTTTCTGGTAAAAATGATGGAAAAACTGGAAGGTTAACAGCTATGTAATATGAATTAAGATATTCCCACAAAATCAAAACTAGCCATTTTTCAGGGTTGTTCTCATTGAGACAGTGGTATCAGCATCATATGAACGACAAATGAAAATTTCAGTCAATTCCAACAAGGCCACATTTCCATCTAATTTGTGTCAGGTCCTTTGTCACAGGCGTATTTTTCAACCGATATTTAAAAACATAATGATTCTGCTATATATTGCGAGATTTAACAAAGAACTATTGGACGTTAATGATGTTTCTATGGGATAAAAGAGTACGAATAAAATACACACGGCTCTTTGAGGGATTGTTTCTCACGTCAAGTTGCTAAGAATGTGAGAGTTAAAAATCGTTAGAAATATACCAGTTAACCCATAACCGCCAAAACTATAATGTTAAAATTTTCAACTTTTTAGCTGAACGTTGTTTGCCAACCACAAACTTTGAAAAATAATTTTCGCTTTATATGATCTTAAAATTTTATATCTTTAAGTAAGGCCAATTTTTTAATTCAAAAATAGTGGTGGTTATCTAAAAAACTTAAATATGTGCATTGATTTTGACCGTTGCGTGAACGCGACATCACCAGCGGGTAATGGTTTAAAATTCATTAATTAGAATTAACTGAACTTCAATAATGCAGTTTTTTCTTTGATTCTCCAATTACGAAGATGAAATTAGTGAGTTTTTGAAAAGCTTACAATTATCGCTGTCACTGTGTCTTTATGTCTTATTAGCCCCCGGTACGGTATGCTATTTCTTTCTCCCAGCTTATTTTGTGGTAGTCTCCAAAAAATAACGTTACCTTACAGAAGCCAGTAATAAACAAAGCAGATGTATCATTGTACGATTAAATACTCTATAGCAAATTTTTTAATTTCTAAGCATCGCACATTTTCAATTTTTATATCGTCGTATTGGGAAAAAAAAAGTACTTTTAAATGCAATTTGTTTCAAAACTGTATCGCCATTTATTTTTGAATTATTAATTTTTTTGTAGTTTTTAGCACCATTTGTTTAATTTTGGCAACTCAAGTACTCCATTTATGTAGAAAGTAAAAGGAAAATAGTGGAAAAATAGCAATTATATCTTTTTGTTGCCATTTTCTCATAACAACCGAAAGAAAATGTAATTAAAATACGTGCTATTTTGAAAAAATATAAACGAATAATTTCTGTTAAAACATGGAGCTGTTATAAACTATATTTAATTTTAAGTATATATATTAATGTTACAAACAAATGAAGGCCTGTGAATCATTAGATAGCCGTTTTTTTTTGTTGAATTTCTTTAATGAGGGCATCTTTTTGCTGTATTTGTGTATTATTTTGCGATAGTGACATCCTATGCATGCTTTACTGTAGATGTTTAAGAGTGGATCGTAAATGTGGAATTTTTAAGCGGATGCGAATGACGTTATTTTACATAAAATAAAAGTGTGTGCTTTAAGTCTTAAAATTGAAATATGTTTTGTACTATTTATATATACATATATTTCTTTCATCGGGGGCGACACTAAATTCTGAAAAAGTAGAATCCCTGTTTTCTAGTTATATTAATCTTTTTTGGTCCGGAAGTATTTCAAGTTTCATAACCACTGGGTCTTTGCACTTGAAATGCATTTAAAATGAATTTTTAAGTACGAATAGCATTGCATTTTCTGTTCCGAAATCCGTCTTAGTTTTCATAAAAAAAGGGATTATGGACTAACGATCCAATGCCGCAATAAACCACAGTCGACATCAGTACGGCAGCAGATATAAAGCTGAATTTATATGCTACAGTTATATACCACTTCCCTAAAACTACCTCACTGTAAAAAAAAAAAAAAAAAAAAAAAAAAAAAAAAAAAAAAAAAAAAATCTATAAAGTTACTACGAATTTTCTAGAAAACTGGGATGCCTAGAACTTTTTATGCAACATCAACAGCAAACCTTCATGTAACAGATACACGTTTGCACTGTAAATCAAAAAATCTGTAAGGTTACTAAGATTTTTTTAGAAAAGTGGGATGCCTAGAGCTTTTTACGTAACTGCAACCAGGGGTTACAGATAAACTTTCAGTAAGACTATTGTAATTTTTGTAGATTCTGCTGTAAAGATACAGATTTCTGTTACAAAGACTAGTTTTGTAGATTTACATCTTTTTTGCAGAGTGCAGTAGTAAGCATACAGATTTCTGCAACTTTACATCTGTAGAGTTACATCTTTTTTTTTTTTTTTTTTACAGTGCTGATGTCGAATTCCCATGTTAACCTATGGGAAAATTTAGAATCACGATGACTCATTACCCAATACAATTATTAGAATTTGGTTTTCACCATCAGAAAGTAGATGTAGAGATGCCGTTTTTAGGAACATTCGTAATTATAAAAATACGTAGCACCCATAGTCGTCACCTGGTCCGTCCGTCTGTCCGCTTAAAACATCGCAAAAACTACCCAGCCGGATGGTTTGGAATTTAATATATATATTCGTTGGAGAATTTTGTCGAGTCCTTTCAAATTTTATGAAAATCGAATCAAAACTTAAAAAGCTATTAACAAAAGTTTTCTTCACTCTATTAAATCCTATCCTACGTTATTCATTCAGTTATATTCGGTGATAGGTCATGATTCTAAGTTGCCCTGGTGATGACGTTCTATTTAAGATGGAGTCCTATTATTTCCGTATAACTGAATTTAATCTATATACTCGTAATAAATTTTGTATTCATGCATGTTTGTATAAGGGTGTAACAGCTATTGCACCAAGATCTGAATATTTATAAAACTAGCTATAGTACGAACGCACCTCATTTGCCACGCTTGACGTACAGTTTCTGACTTGTTAAAAATTGTCTCCATAAATATTAAATAATTTAGAAGAAGATAAAATTTCATCAAGAGGAAATTGTAAAGTTTGACGGGATTTTTTAATTACTTAAAAGTTAAGAAGGCAATTTTTAAAAACTCACATTACCTTTCATGGGATATCATTGAATGAATGACGTATGATAGGATTTAATAGAGTGAAGAAAACTTTTATTTATATCTTTTTAAGTTTTGATTCGATTTTCATAAAATTTGAAAGGATTCGACACAATTCTGCAACGATTCTATATACACTGTTAAAAATTTTCAGCATTCTGGCAGATCATTCGACCGTTTTTTGAAAAAACGGTTTCATAACCATAATTTAACTACATTCTGACCATAAAAAGGCCAATAATATGGTCAGAATAGTGTTAAAATTACGGTTGTGTAACCGTTTTCGGAAAAAACGGTCAAATGACCTGCCAGAATGCTGCAAATTTTTAACAGTGTACACTGTTAAAAATTTGCAGCATTCTGTCCAGTCATTTGACCGTTTTTTCCGAAAACAGTTACACAACCGTAATTTAACACTATTCTGACCATATTATTGGCCATTTTATGATCAGAATCTATATATATATTACGCTAACGTACGTGGCACAGAAATCGCGATTATTTGTTATTGTTTAATGGCAACACCCGAGAAACGCATCTGATTGGTTATTGTGTAAGAGTCCTTGGCAGGATTTAGGGCGATCGGGTTTGTTGTTATTTACGTTTTGCGTTTTCTGTGGAATATCTTTCGCTGCAATTATGTAGCTTCAAAATATCATTTGAAATGCCCGTAAAAAATCTCGGTGAATGCTTGAAAGTGAAGAAGAAGCCGAATTAGAGTCGAATCGAAATAGATTCGAAATCCAAATAGAATTGTCGAGAACGCCGTTAAGCGATCGGCAAAATAGGCTTAATAACTGTAGCATGCACGAGTTGCTACTGAAATCCAAATTACTAATTTAAACGTTCCGGGGCATGCATAACTGTGGGTGAAACGTGCAATTTATGCAAAGCACTGTATTGGAAATGCGAATTAAACAGCAGCAAGAAGTTTACAAAATGTTGTCATGACGTAAAAAGTAATTTTGTACGGACCTGCGATACGAATTTCAGGTTCATTTAAGAATATTATTACGGGCCCCCTCAAAAGTAAGATACAATAAAACCTGCTTAGACGAAAACGACCAGTGATAAATTCCGTTTTATGCAGGTCATTAAATTGAACAACGCATAATAGCATTTTTTTTTTTTTTTGGGGGGGGGGGGGGGAGAGCTGGAACTTTTTTTTTTCGTTTATTGCAGGATTCCGTTATAAACAGGCTTTATTCTATTAGAAAATAAATTTGCTGGATGGTACTTTTCTTAAAAATCTATATAGTAATATTTGCTTACAATTTTATTATTTCTTTTTCAGCATTACACTTTATGCTGTATTTGTAATTGCTTTTTGATATAAAGATTTTAAATAAAAAATTAAATTTTTGAAAATATAATTACATTTTAATTAAATTCATCAGTTAATTTAGAATAAAAAAGTTTAAAGTATGAGACATATAAAAATTAAAAATCTTAACCTTTGACTTTACACAACTTTTGAACTGAACAAGAGTCGGGCCCTGGTAATTTGCACCGTCCCCTCTGCACGGATCTGCGATAAAAAATTTCAGATTCATTTAAGAATATTATTATGGGCCCGGGCAACGCCGGGCGGGTCAGCTAGTATAGTTAAATTACGGTTATGAAACCGTTTTTTCAAAAAACGGTCGAATGACTGGACAGAATGCTGCAAATTTTTAACAGTGTATTAAATTTCAAACCAACCGGTTGGATAGTTTTTGCGATGTTATGTGCGGACAGATGGGTGGACCAGGCGACGACCATGGGTGCCACGTATTTATATAATTACGAATGCACCTAAAAACGTACATCATCGGCATCTGCACTGTTAAAAATTTTGCAGCATTCTGGCAGGTCATTCGACCGTTTTTTGAAAAAACGGTTTCATAACCATAATTTAACTGTATTCTGACCATAAAATGGCCAATAATATGGTCAGAATAGTGTTAAATTACCGATTGTGTAACCGTTTTCGGAAAAAAACGGTCAAATGACCTGCCAGAATGCTGCAAATTTTTAACAGTGTGACGTCTACTTTCTGATGGTGGTGGTGTTGGTGTTGTCTATGACGGCCAATTGTCTACACGAGAGATATGGGCCCGACGAAGGGGGCGGCCTTCCGTGGGGGTCTTTCTAAGGGAACCTAACCCGTATTTACGCAAGGAAATCCAAGGTTCGAAGAAAACCACGGAAAACTCCGAACGATTAGGCCGGCGGGCGCGATTGGGTGCGAACCCAGTACCTCCCGTCCCGTCTAGTTTCGGATGGTGAAAACCGTATTTGAATATATATATATATATATGTAATAATAAAAATTTTCGCCTCTTTTTCTTAGTAAAACTATTTCAATTTCTTAATATTTTTCCTTTTTTTATCTTAATATCTTTTGTCTTTTATTTCATGCATTTAAAGTTGCGTATTCTTTTATTATTCTAAAAACCTTAATCCATTCGCCTAATCTTATAAAACCCATTAAATTACTTTTTCATTTTATTCTAAAACTAAATTCTGTTTCTTTCGAATGTTTTAATATCATTTATTCTTTTGTGTTCTATACCCACAATTCCATGCGTCCGCCAGCGCTATTTGCGCTTTTATTCTGACGCCGTATAAAGAGTTCTTTATCGACGTCATCTTTTCCCATCGAATCGTAATCTGTTTTATGTCCCATCCTCCCCCACCTCTCTTCCAGCATTGGTCTGTTACCTTTCTGTAACCGTCCGCTCGCTGTTGTTCGGAGTACAAATATTGTTACATCGGCGATGGAGAGGAGATTTTTACGTTTTTCTGGTTGTCTAATTAAGCTGCGTCGCTTGGAGTGAACGTTCTAATGTGTAGATCCTATTCTTATAACATCTAAAGTCTTATGAAGTGATGGTCGATTTTTGAGAGTGGATGGAATAACTACTGGAAGTGTTTTACTATGTTTTTGTCAATAAAAACAGTTTAAAAAGTGACGATGACTCTCTATTTCATTACGTAAGGGAAATTATCAATGTTTTTCGAGCCTGTTTTTTCTCGCCACCCTGACTGCAATCCGGTATTTTCAATATAACGGATGGATGGTTTTGATTGCTCTACTACATTTTATGTCGAGGTGTACTGGTGTCGCCTAAATATCTGAAAGTCGGTAGCAAAATGCTACATATATATATATATATATATATATATATATATATATATATATATATATATTAGGTAGTGAGACATTGCGCTTCTAAGTTTTGTATCATTAACTATTCAAGGGATTAAAACATCGATGCACAGATTTATTCGGAATAGGGTTTTAAGTGACAAAAATGAAAAATCGAGGAAATATCTCATAAATTGTGACGCATGGAGCATTTTAAAATTTCGCTTTAAAATATTAATTTTTTTTAAATCTTAAAATTATAATAAGATTGGAAATTTCTTTTTAAGGTGTTCTATACACTTATGGTGGTATGTATATTTCCACAAAAATATGAGTAAATACTGTATAAGGGGAAAAAAATAAGTCCACCCTCCCCTTAACATGGGATTTCGCAATAGGGGAGTTCATGCCGCATACATTGCGATAATGGACTGTTAAATCCCTATGCTAGTAACGCGAAGACGCTCGAAAGTTAATGTTAAATCCATGATAGCGTTCTGTTCAAATTTCCTGTTTGCATTTTAATATGTTTTAGAGGAATTTTCTTTTGCATAGGATATCTGAGGTCGATGTCGAACGAAATACTTTCGTACTTTTTCGATTTTTGTTGCAGTTTTCTATTTTTGGTTTTTCCTGAGGACGCATTCACTTTCAAAAAGGAAAGTGTCCTTAAAAAGGGGAAAAAAAACTTGCAAGCAAAAACGCAAAACCTGGTTGGACATCGACCTATCAGATATTCTTTGAAGAAAAAAATCATTTAAAAATATAAAAATGCAATTGAGAAATTTGAAAAGAACGCTGACATTGGTTTAATATTAGCTTAGAACGTTAGCATTGAACCTTATGTTACTTACTAGTGATTTAAGGATCGATTTTATACACATTCAAAACTTAAAAAGAAATCAAATTTACGAGCATTCATAATTTTTATATCCTTCCGTCCTCGGTTGTAGTTTAAATTATCCTTCTCTATAACTCAGCCATGCCACGCGATCCGATCTTTAATTTGTTTATTATATGTCATAATCTTTATTTGCATTAACCCATTTATGCCTAGCGTACCATTTTTGGGACGTTTCGAATTTTAATATATTTTTTAAATTTTTCTTCTTCTTTACAACATGAAAATTGTATGAAGTAATTATCTACAAATGTCTTTATCCTATTTCCGAGAGATGACAGCATAAGATTGATATTCATTTGCTTAAATGAAGGCCTTTTTTACGGTGTTTATAGATTTTTCATTTTTCAAGATAGCGAAATGTAAAAAGTAAGTTTATTTGTATTTTTTGTATCCATGATCCAAATGAATGAGTCATAACCTTAGCTTGTAGACTTCATTGAAATATGTATTATTTTAAATTGCGAAATTATATATTCAAGCGAATTTTTTATGCATGTTTGTAACGTACAAAATACAGGGCGCAAGGCGCAAATGGGTGCCTTTTTTTATTAGATATTTAGGGGGCAGTTATTTATGTAAAGTCCTTTACAAGATGATTTTGAAATAAATTGTTTTTTAGTCTCAAATGCGATTATTCTTAATTTATTAATAATAATATACTTCTAATGTTATTAGTCTCTGTAATGAAATAAACATATTTTGTAATAGTTCATAAAAATACTAATTATAGTATATAATATACAATTTTAAAACTTAATTTATATAAATTTAGACAAAACACATTATAATTATGCATTTTTCTACATATGGATACTCCCATATTTAGTACGTTTATATTTTATCAAATAAATAAAAAAAAATATTTTAGCGTATTTTTTTTTTAGTATTTTTTCAGTTCATTTTGCAACATTTTAAAGTGATTTTACCAACAAATTTGAGAAAACAAAAATGCAGGCATAAGTGGGTTAACCTGTTGAAGAACGTTGGGATATATTTTATACCACTTAATTTTAATCAAGATTAGTGCCAGAATTTTTTTATAAAATTATTATTTTATAACTTTCGTGAAATAAAGCTGTAAAATTTCAATTCCTTATTTTCAAATATGTAATTTTTTTAAATTCTGGTGTGAATTAATCATTAAAGAAATACAATTTCTTGCTCCTGACAGGGTTAACCCTTAAATGCCTGCTGTTGCTTTTCAGCAACATACACAATTTAGGCTCTAAAATACTATTAGAATAATATTGAAGCTATAATGCCTAATGTTGTCAATAAAATATATTCTGAAAATATTATTAAATCTATTTTCAACATGTAGATGGCAACACATGTGCTGTTTAAGAATAAAGATAGATTTACTTTTTCAATTGTTGCTACTTGTTCTTTTTGTTTTGTTTGGGAGCTTGCGAAATACCCTATTTTGACCTGCAGTGAGCAAGTGAAATTTATTTCTTATTATAGTTACTAAAATTCTTGTGTGTTTAAAATTATAGAATTTTATCAAGGCAAATTATTTTTTCAATTAAAGACAAGTATTGCCGATTAGTAACAAACTCTTTTTTAGTCGTAAACTATACTTAAAACAAAATATGATTTTTTAAAGTATTTTTCCCATGATTTATTTAAAAATTGAAAGCCGAAAAACATTATTACAATGATTTTTTGGAAAATCAGGCATTTAAGGGTTAATAGCCAACACATAGTCACTCGACGACATTCGCAAGCTAATGTTAAACAAATAGAGCAGGGTTGTCAGTATGGCCTTTTTCAAATTAAGAAATTCTGAATTCATACCAGAAATTCCAAATAGTAATTTTTGCATTATTTAACGACAGATATTTCCTGATTACAGAAAATAAAAATTCTTCTTTCGAGATTCCAGGCATGAATTTGGAGTCTCTGAATTTTTATTAAAAAAAATCCAACCTGGCAACTCTGCAATGGAGATGTAACAATCGGATAGAGCAAATTATTAGCTCGGAGCTACTTCGATCATCCGATGTATGCCTATAAATAATTCATCATTTCACTATATAAAACAAATTTTGTTATTGCCAGAATATTAGGAAAAGTTAGAAACAAAAGGCAAAATAAATAAAATACTCTTTCGGCTTTTAAAGGAATAATACTTTTCTCGGTTGTAAATTGAAAATTTCTTAAGCGGGATGTAATGAAATATATTTTCCCAGTCTTGTCTATTTTATAAGCCATTTCAACATTATTTTAATACGAAATTCGGGGCTTAACAGCTGACACTTTTTAGTCATAACTGGTGTCATTATAGAAATTTCTTTTCGCGGTTCTTATTTAATGTGCTGACAACACCGCTCTTTCATTTATTTATTTCTTTACTTTTTTTTTCTTTGAAAATTTAAATCTACTATGCTTTCTTAATGGAGCATTTTTTTTAATTAGCTGTACATTCAAAATTTATCAAAAGTTTAAAATTTATTTTCTCCTTTTTTGCCTGTTTTTTGTTGTTGTTGTCGTAATTGTTGTTGTTTTTTAACCTTTTGCACTACACACCAAAATTTCAGTCACCTACCAGCAACTCCACTCCATTCTTACATATTTGAAATAATATGTGGGGAACTCCCTAAAAGTATGGTTATTTATTTTATGTTCATTTGTTGTTTACCGTATGGGTGTCAGTGGATTTGTAGTTAAATTTAGTATGTCATCCTATAGGTGTCAGTGGATTTGCAGTTAAATTTAGTATGTCATCCTATAGGTGTCAGTGGATTTGTGGTTAAACTTACAAGGAAGGTCTCCATACGGGCATACTCAGAAAAATCTGAAAAAAAATACAGAATGTTCTTCTCCCATGGGTATATACGTTTATAAAAAAATTTTTGGCGGAACCTCTGTAAAACGTCCGTAAAAAAATAATGAAAATTTCGACTATTTGGCGACTAATCACCGTTTGGCGAAGAAATAAATTAAAAAAAAAATACGCTTGTCGAATATTCTTTAAGGAAAAAAACTTTTTATGTTGAATTTATTTAAATAAGTTTAAATAACTTTAGCTTTGTCATTTTTAGTTTGTTTTAACTATAGTTTTGTCATATATATTTATATGTACTTATAACGAATTTTAACTATCATATTTTACGATTTAAAACAAAATATAAATTGATTAAAATTGTTCTAAACTCAAAAATATGCCCCATTGATCACTGTGGATTCAACATTGTTGCTATGAAAACAACTTCTTCGGTATGGAAATGTATTACGGCAGCATTATTCATCTGGCGTTAAAAGTTATTTTTATAACCGATAAAGCGGTTTAAATTTTAAAAAATGTGGATTGGAGAATAAAACAATCGCAAAATTTCATTCAAATCGGCAACAAGCAACATGTATAATACAAAATGTAATAATAATAATAAATTCTTTCATGATTACGTTTAAATTCATTAAAAATTGCATATTCTCAAAATCAATTAACAAACAATTTTCAGATTCATTAAAATCGTTTGCTTTTGGCGAGGAAAAAGACTGATCGCCAAATTGCGTGCCGCTTTCGTCTTTTCATGCCAATTATTCGAAAGTATTTTATTTTTTTACAGTTTTTCTACTGTAATTCCGCCGCTAATTTTAACTGATCCTTTATTACATACATGAGTACTTTCACTAGCATTTTTTTCAACATATTCTGAGTATGCCCAGTATGGAGACCTTCCTTGTTAGTATGTCCCCGTATAGGTGTCAGGGAGTGCAAAAGGTTAAATCAATTTTGAAAGTGTCTTTAAATTTCAACGCCGAGAATAAAAATTTCCACTGACTCAGTTTCGAATATTAACTTTTCATCGAAGCAGAAAAGTGATAAATATAAATAAAGAGCAGAAAAGCAAACCGCCTTCTCCGCTTTTAACGAGATAATATTTTTTACACAGATTCAAATTCAAAATTTCTCAAATGTATGATGTATTTTTTCGAGTTCTGTCTATTTTAAGAATCAATGACTGAGTTCTCGGATATTAACTTTTTATCGAAAGAGAAAATGATAAATGTAAACAAAAGGTAAAGAAAGCTAATGCCCTTTTGGCTTTAAATTAAGTAATGTGTTTTATTCAGTCGTAAAATGAAAAAAAATTCAGTAAAAGATTTTTTTCCAGTCTTGTCTTATTGATGAACTATTTATGCATTCATTTTGATTAAATTGAAGACTGTAATGCTAATGTACCAAAAATAAGAAACAAGTAAAAATTAAATTTAAAAAATAAAAAAACCCGACTGCGTAAAAAGCGAACTAATTCATTATTTCTCATCAATGTGAAACTATTTTTTATATTACTTACCTATTTTTTTATTTACTTGGATTGATGACTTTTAAGTTGTGTTTAATTGTTATAGTTCCTATCTATAAACACTGTTTTGATGAGGCCTATAGATGTCTATGAAAGTTAGAGTTAAACTAAAGCTAGAGATCCTACTTACACAACTTCCAGGTTATGTGATATTTAAATGGAACTTCTGACTGTAAAAGAGTCAATGAAACATCGTCTTCGTTTTGAAAGACCTATCCAATGATATGCCACTCAATATAGTCCGTAAAAATTATTTTCGCCTCTGCCGCCATTTTATATTTTACGGTCGCCATTTTTAATTTATAAAAGCAAAACCTAGCCTATAACCATCCGACGGTTAAGACGAATCAATAGATACTTCTTTCATTAAAATCCATCCAGCCGTTAGGCTATTTCGAGGGTATAAAGAAATCCACATACCCACATACGCGTCAAACACACAACCCTTCTTGGCAGTCGGGTAAAAACAATTTGTAATTTCACCATCTAAAACAAGTATTCTGATTCACTAAGTATAGGAATTTTAGCTTCTCACTGAGAAAAGCGAGAAAGAGAAAAGCGATAAATACACTAATAGCAAAGAAAGCGAAGTTGCAGTAATAAATTGGAAATTTCTCAAGAGTAAGAAATATTCTTTTACAGTTTTCCTTATTATGTGAAATATTTTTGCAATAATTTAAAATGAAATTTAAGAATAGAAAACTAATATATAAAATTTGTAAAAGTAATAATTCGTAATTTTATTGCTTGAAATAAATTTTCTCATTAACGCAATGCTTCAATATTAAACCCTTACCAAAAATAAAAGTGATATATTTAAATAAGAACAACGAAAGTAAATTCCTCTTTTAGCTTTTAATCAAGTAATATAAGCAAAAGGAGAAAAAAAAAAGATAAAATGATCTGTTGGCTTTTAATGAATTAGTGTTTTATACTTAATCGTAAACTATAAATTTCTCAAGGGAATAAAATTAATTTCCCCAGTCTATTTGATATCTCTTCGATATCTATTTGATATCTGTTCTCTTTGTCTATTTGATGAACTATTTATGCGTTCCTTTTTAATAAAATTGAGATAAAAACCATAAAAGTAATTTGTAATTTTAACTTCAAAAATAATTTTTCTGATTAACTAAATACAGGGATATTAACTTTCCCCCTAAAGAGAAAAGTGAAAAATATAAACAAACTGGAAAGAAAGGAAAAAGCTGCGTCAAACTTTTAACCTATTTGCATCCGAAACGTGGATTTTCAGGAATTTGTTTTTAGGAATTCCGAATTCCTACCATAAGTTCTGAATAATAATTTTTGCTTTATTTAATGACAGACGTTTCGAGATTACATAAAGCAAAAATTGTGCTCATGGAATTTCCAGTATGGATTAGGAATTTCTTAAGGCTGTTCTCAAATCCAAGAGGGCAACGTTATGACATAAGTTTTAATTTATTTTTGTTCGGAAATACATGAAACGAGCAAGTACTGTTGTTCAGAAACTATGTTATCGAGCTGTTTTTTCCGTTTTTTTTTGTTTTTGTTTTTTCAAACACAATAGATCTTTCAGAAAATAGTGTCAAAGTGGGCGTTTTGAACCAAATTTTTGCGCGAAAAGAGAATAGCCACTGAAGAAAGAGCGAAAAACGTGTTTGTCACGTGATCAAAATCGCTTATAACTCAATAGGTAATTTATTGATAAAAAAAATGGAAAACACAGTTCGATTCCAAATCGCTTCCGTGGTCAAGTTTTCCAATTTTATATCTTTCCGTTAAAAATGAATTTGTAAATGTGTCAAAACGTTTCACGCTTGTTGAGCAGAGTAGTTGAGAACAGCCTTAATAGATTAATGAAGTAATACCCTTGAATGAATTGTAAATTGAAAATGCCTGAAGTGTATGTAATAATTTTGTAGAAGCTTCTCTATTTGTACTCTGTAAAAAAGAAAAACGCTTCTTGATCTAGCAAGATGGTTTACAAAAATATAGCATAACCTCTTCTGATTTACCCACTTTTCCAAAATACGTTCATTATCTTCAGAAACTTCCGAAACCAATAGATTTCCGAGATTTAAGGTATACGCCTACCCTCAAATCGCTGTTTCTGCGAAATTTTTCGATTTCTTTTTTTTTATTATTTAAAATTAAAGTTGAAAGATTTGGAATTCCAAAAATGCTTTAATTTTGGTTCAGCGATAATAAGAAGCAAAGCTATAGCCCAAAATATAAACCGGAAATGAACTTTCTGAAACCGGAAGTGACCGTTTAAAGAGCCACAGAAAGGCAAAGAATACATTTTAATACACAAATATATAACATATAACATATACACAAATATATAAACATCTACAAATAGGGCGGATTTCAAAATTGTAAATTTATACATAATTTTTTGTGCTCTATCAAAATCTTAATTTGTGTTTTCTGGAAAACTACGTTTTTCATTGTGCACATTTACGAGAAACATCATTTCTTAAAAAGTTTTTAAGATATTGAAATAAAATTTTGTCACAAGGTGTATCTCATCTATAGGTTTATGAAGCTACATATAGCTTGTAAGTTTGTATATATTAATTTAAGAGCCATTTTTATTGAAAAATACACATTTTGTTTTTAAAAAATCATGTTTTGTATACAAAATTTGGCATAAGTTAGTAAATGTAAGAGGTTTTGCAAATATTTTGCCTCATAACACAGGTAAGTGGTTTGCTAATATATTGTTCAAAGGAAAAAAAATTGTAATACATTGAATAGATTTCGTTCTAGAAGGTTTGGCCTAAATGCATTTTTTTTTAACTAAAATTTGACTAAATATTGCCTAAATTTGAAAAGTTAATAAAAAATTTATATGAATTCATAGTTTTATTCCCTGTTTTAATTAAAAACACATGTGTTTGATAAAAATTTCATATTTTTCAAAAGAAGTGCCCTGAAGGTAGGCACATACCTTAAAGAAGAATTTCTAAAACAAAAGTACCTTTTACCGTCCGTAATTTTCGGAAACGTTTCCTAGTAGCTTTTACAGTGTATTAATTAATTTTTTCAACCTGGTATCCACACAAATTACGGTTTTTCAGATTCTATCAATTCTCAAGTAAATATTTTCATGGCCAAATGACAAACATGCTAAATAACAGTTTAAAGTGAACATTGTTGTGTAAATTTTGCATGTATAAATTTTGTTACGCAACTGAAACTATTAATTTGATAATTGATAGCACTAGAAATAGATTTTCCTTGCGGATACCTTGTTGCATAATACACTGCAAAAACAGCTCAGAAATGTTTCCGAAAATGACGAGTATCAAAAGAAACTTGGTTTAAGAAATGCTTCTTTAAATCTAGGAAATATATTGGTTTCTGAGGTTTCTAAAGATAAAGGAACGCTTTTCGGCATCGTGGAAAACGTATTATATTATATTTTCGCAAGCCCTCTTTCAAGATCAAGAAACAATTCTCTTTTTTTTTTTTTTTTTTTTTTTTAACAGTCTATGAACCATTTCTGCAACCTAAGATGAATATGGAATAATAATGTAATATAAATAATGGAAAATCAATAAGTAAATATGCTAATTCGTAATTTCATCGTCAGAAATCAATTTTATCAGTAACTGAATACTTGAATAATAATTCTTCACTGAAAGAGAAAAAGTGATAAATATAAACAAAAAATAAAGAAATCAGATTGTTCTTTCAGCTTTTAATCGAGTAATGCTTTTTAACTAGCAGTAAGTTGAAATAAATTCAAATATATGAAATAATTTTTCGCATTTTTCTCCATTTTATGTATTATTTTGGTATTTATTTAAGGCGGATTTTAAGATATGTAATGATAATATTTAAAAAAACCAAAAACAATTCTTAATTTCACTAGATGGGATAAATATTTTCACTGACTAAATACTGAAATAGTAACTTTTCACCTGAAAAGAGAAGTAATAAGAATAAACAAAGAGCAGAGTGAAAGAGGAAAGTGATAAATATATAAACAAAGACCAAAGAAAGCAAATTGTTCTTTCAGCTTTTAATCAAGTAATGCTTTTTAACCAGCTGTAAATTGAAACAAATTTAAATAAATGAAATAATTTTTCGCAGCTTTCTCTATTTTATGAACTAATTTGGTGTTTATTTAAGGTGAATTTTAAGATTTGTAATGATAATATTTAACCCTTCGCGAAGTGATCCCTTTGCTTTATTTTTAATCTATTATCACCGGTTTTTCAAAACAGAATTTTTTTGTAATGGAATCGCGAAAATGCTCTGATTAAATAAGTTAAACTTTACAATAAAAAATAACTGGTGGGAATAATAAAGGTGTCTGAGCACCTTAAGTGGCACGTATACCGGTCACTCGTCCCCAAGGGGTTAAAAACAACAAAAATAATTCGTAATTTCAACCAGCTGGAATAAACAAGGAGAAGTGATAACAATAAACAAAGAGCAAAGAAAGTAAAGTGACCTCCAGGCTTTTATTAATGGGTCAATGGTTTTTAATTAGGTGTAAAAAAAAAGGAAATATGTGAAATAATTTTTACCATTTTCTGATAAGTAATAAACAAAATAAATTGTTTTATTAATCCTGTATTACATTATACACCTAAATCCATACAAAATCTCACCAGGCCTTCCTGTATAGAAAAATATATAACTCACGTATGTCTGCGTCTGCTATATTCCATCATTGTAAAAAAATGTATCATAGTTTTTCAAAAAAAAAAAAAACCTGTTAATTATGTCTTTAAAAATAAATTTATCACCAGCACTCTATGGAAAAACATATCTTTTTTCATTTATAAGAACATAAGTTCTTTCGTGTTGTCAACAAAATATGATATGTAATTAAAACATAATTAATATACACGCACCTGTGACAAATTCTTAAAATTAGCTCTTCGGTTTCTCCACATTCTTTTAAAAAGCTATATCAACGGCAAGGTATTTTATGAATTTTTTAACGATTTAAAGACATAGATTTTTTAAAGAAAGTGAAGAAACACAATAGTTGATTTTAAGAATTTATCGCAGGTACATGTATATGACTTGTATTTGAATGACATATTATATTTTATTAACATTACGGCAGAACTTATGTTCTTATAAAGGGAAAAAGATATGTTTTTCCATAGAGTGGTGATAAATGTATTTTTAAAGACATAATAAAAGGTTTTTTTGAAAAACCATAATGCGATTTTTTTTTTTAATGCTGTAATATAGCAGACGCCGGCATACACTAGTTACCCACTTTTTTGCACAGTATTGCCTGATAAGAATTGGTATAAATTTAGATGTATAATTTTTCCCAGTTTTGTCCGACTTTTAGCCAATTCAACAGGTATTTGAAATTGAATATCAGACCGCAATAGTAATATTTAAAAACTGTAAAAACAATTAATTACCTAAAATAGAATTTCTCACTCGCTAATATTATATTTTTGCGGAAAGAGGAAACTGATAAACAAAGATCAAAGAAAGAAAATTTTATCTCGGCTTTTTATGATGTATTTTTTACTCAATCGTAAACTCAAAATTTCTTACGTGTAGGAAATAATCTTTTCCATGCTTTTGTTTACAAAATAAAACATTTATGTATTCATTTAAGTGAAAATGAAGACTGTCATGGCAATATAGAAAAACCATTAACAAATAAATAAATTTTCTGATTAACTGAATACTGAAATATTAACTGTTCACCGAAAGAGAAAAGTAACAAATATAAATACAGCACAAATAAAGTAAAATGCCTTCTTGGCCAATCGTGTACTATTTTGTACTCTGCCGTAAGCAGAATATTTCTCAAACGTATCCAGTCTTGTCTAATTTATGCGTTCGCTTAGGTGAAATTAAAGAATGTAATGGAAATGAAAAAAATCATAAAACTAATTTGTAATTTCATCATTAGATATATATTTCCTGATGAAACGTTTAAGGGCAAAGTATTTCTATAAAATTAGCAAATAAAGCCTTTGTGAAACAATATTAAAAGGCACAAAAACCAACGTTTAAAAATGCACAAATAATACATGAAAAGCAACAAACAGCTGTTTCGAATCTCGCTAGTAATCGAAACAGCAGTTTGCTGCTTTTCATGTATTATTTGTGCATTTTTAAACGTTGGTTTTTCTGCTTTTTAACAAAGTATTTCTATTCATAAAATGCTGAGAAGATTAAATGACACCAGAATATAGAAACAAATTTATTTGAAAATAAGTAAAATCCTTTCATCACGTATAAATACACAGCACATTTTCTTCAGAATAAAGGGAAAATTTGCATTCCAAAATTCTGGTGCCAATGTGACATTTAGGGATTAAGATGTCCAAAAATAAACCGTCTCCCTTCAAGGGGTTAACTGAATACTGGAATATTAATTATTCATCGAAATTAAGGTTACCAACAGTGATACCAATTTAGCTGATTTTTTATTCAAAATATCTAAGAGAATTTTTGAATAATAATTTAGGCTTAATTTAATGACAAGCATTCGGTGATTGAATAAAGTAAAAATTACTATTCTAAAATTTTGGGGAATATATTGAATAAAAAATAATCTGCTAAATTGTCAACACTAGTGACCAAACGTCTTCGAAACTCGAGGACGTCCTCAAATTTGGGGACTGTAGAACTCGCAGTTTTCGATGTAAATGATTCTTTACGGTTTAAAGTGATAAATTCGTAGAATAAATGCATATATAAAACTTAAAATGTTATACATTTTAATGGAATATTTAAAAAAAGTCTCGCTATAAAACCGTGAAAAATATAAACAAAGGGCAAAGAAAGCCAAATGTCTTCTCGGTGTTTGATGAAGTAATAATTTTCACTTAGTTAAATGAATGTTTCTCAAATTTATAAAATAATTTTTCCTTCTCTTTTTACCCGATTGCCAAGAAGGGTTATGTGTTTCACGTATTTGCGTAAGCGGATTTCTTTATACCCTCGAAACATCCCAACGGCTGGATGGATTTTAATGAGTGAGGTCTCTATCGATTTGTCTTAACCGTCCGATGGTTACAGGCAAGGTTTTGTTTTTATAAATTCAAAATGGCGGCCGTAAAATACAAAATGGCGGTAGAGACGAAAAAAATTTTTTACGCACACTATTCAGAGGCATATCATTGGATAGGTCTTTCAAAATGAAGACGATCTTTCATTGACTATTTTACAGTCAGAAGCTCCGTTTAAATATTACACAGCTTGAAAGTTGCGTAGGTAGGATCTCTGGCTTTAGTTTAACTCTAACTTTCATAGACATCTATAGGACTCAGGAAAACAGTGCTTATAGATAGGAACTAACAAACACAAATTAAAAGTCATCAATCCAAGTAAATAAAAAAATAGGTAAGTAATATAAAAAATAGTTTCACATTGATGAGAAATAATTAATTAGTTCGCCTTTTACGCAGTCGGGTTTTTTGAATTTTTGAATTTAATTTTTACTTGTCTGTTTTATGAAATAGTTCTGTATTCGTTGAAGCTGAAATTCCAAACAGCAAACTCCAATCATACACATTATTTCTGATGTCAGCATTTCTTTTGCTATGAGCACGCAAAATGCACAACAGTGAATGCGGTAGCGAGGGGTCGGTGGACGTTTAGAAATATTTCTTTTAATTTTCATAATAGAGATTTGAAACTTTGTGCAAATATACATTTCACCATAAGTATATAGAACAACACCATAAAAGAAATTTGCAATCTTATTATAATTTTAAGATCTTTTAAAAAAATTTAATTTTAAAGCGAAATTTTAAAATGCTCCTTGCGTCTTAAATTTTTAGATACTTCCTCGATTTTGGCTTTTAATCACGTAAATCTCTATTACAAACAAATCTGTGTATCGATTTTTTATTCCCCTAAATAGATAATTTTTTAGAGATATTTTTCTGAATTGCATGTCGATTTTCTTCAAAATTCTGCCTTATAATAAGTAAAATCAAACTTAATTGTCTTAATGAAGTCGAATTTTAAAATGCATATACAGTTTCTTTTAAAGTAATATCAGGACTCTTCCTTATCAGTTTCAGGAATTTTAATCAAAAATTAAGTAGCAAGAAGCATTTGAAAATTTAAAAAAAAAAAGCTGAAACATCAGTATTGAGAAAAAAAAAGCAATTTAACAAATTACAACGACCATTTGAAAAATGATTTTTTCGAAGACTAAAATTTAAGACATAAAAAATCGCACGGAGTTGATCATACATTACGTACGCCATGAATTAAACATTAACATTCCTGGACCCATCATGAATAAATTTTAAGAGAAATTTCAGTTTTACAATTTTCGGTACTGTAAATTTTTAAACTTCTACGGAGCTGGTCATACATTACGTACGCCATGGATTAAACATTAATATTCCTGGACCAATTTTAAATGAAATTTCATACATTACGTACGCCATGGATTACATTTTTCGGTACTGAAAATTTTAAAACTTCTACGGAGCTGGTCATACATTACGTACGCCATGGATTAAACATTAACATTCCTGGATCCATTTTAAATGAAATTTAATTCTTAAACTTTTAAACATCCCACAATATTACTTTTTACACCGTCGTATAGAGAAAAAAATGTATTTTTAAATGCAATTTGTTTGAAAGCTGTATCTCAATTTGTTTCTCAGTTATTAATTTTTTTTGTAGTTTTTTATACTTTTTTGTCATAGTGGCAACAGAAGTATCCATCTCTGTTGAAAGTAAAGGGAAAATACAGATTACTGTACAGACCCATCAGAAAACGAATAAAATGCGGATTCAACTAATAAAAAGCTTCAGATATGTTTTTGATTTCCTACCCTGACAGAGGACAATAACCATTTTTCCAAATGGTTAAAAACAGATTTAAAGTATATTAAAAAGCCAAAAATTTGTTTGTGAACAAAATTAAAACACTTGTAACTTTGCGTAAGATAATCGCATCGGTATGCGGTTTTCTACGAATGACGTAGTACAAATTGGAGAATAGACACTCGAGGAAATGTCAATTTTGGGGTCGATTTTTGCTCAAATAAAGGTCCATGGTCCCCTTAAAAAGTTTTTGAACTGGCTTTTGACATAGTATACTCTCATTTCGTTAAAACGGGTTGTTTTTTGCTTACAAATTACAGTTTATTAAAAATTAATTGAAAAATGTATCAGCAAATAATCTCAAAGATGGCAGCGCGAAAGCTTCGCATGGGTCCACTGGTATTTTAAAATCTTAATTTTTTTTTTTTAATTTGAACATCTGAAATAAAATTTTTCAAAATCGGCTGTTAACTTTGCACCGAAAAGGGAAAAATGTTAAATATAAACAAAGAGAAAAGAAAGTCAAATGCCCTCTCCGCTTTTAATGAAGTAATGGCTGCTTACCTTCACAAGGCCGTAAACACCCCAATCTCACGTCAGTTAGCTGAAGGACTGGAATCGGATAGAGTAGACAACATTCGTTTTTATCAAGGTCAGGCCATTCCAGATCAAACTAGGAAACCAACTTTGTTAACCTTTAGGGTATCTGAGGGTACAGTCATCTTGAGAGGTGGGGCGAAATATTTTTTTGCCATCTTTTCCAGGAGTCCTTTGATTCGATTGCACATTGAAATGGAGTAATGTACTTTCCGAAAGGTGAAACGACTTGTTCTTGAAAAGTGTATATTAATTTAGAATGTGAAACTTGTATGATCTGGGTTAGTGTGTTAAATCCCCGAGGAAGAGTAGATTCACTTGCACATTTCTGACTGTCCACCAGCTAGTTGCAAAGTGACAGTGTAAGAAAGCGAGATCGCATGAATATGAATCAAATTTCGATATCTCTGGAACATTTTCTTTCTTCCTTGAAGTTCACTGTGATCAAAATGAGAGAAAGTGAAATTTTGGTAATTAGAAACTTTAGCACTTTCCCGTCCTTTACTTTATTATGAAATCTCTGTTTTCAAACAACAGAAATGATACCTTCTATTATAAGTACCATAGAATGTTTGTCGCAAAAAAAAGCACAAGAAATTTTTAACTTTATTTTTTTAAATTGGTTTTCGGCACATTGATTTCTTAGTTACGTATTTATAATTATACAGGGTGTATCTGAAATGCTTCAACAAACTTAGGGGGAGGATAGTACTCAGCAAGACGAGCAAAAAATGCAATGGAACATGGGGTCGCAAACCACTTATTGAGTCACAAATACAAGGTAGGTTCCCTTTACCACCCTAACTGAAGTCGGTCATCATTTTGGAAAAAAATAAAATATTGCAATAAAAATGTAACGATAGGTACCTTATTTTGTATGAAATGGGATAACATCACAAAAAAGTGGTAGAAGTTTCCATTATACGCGCCAGCAGTATGCATTGAACGGTCCCCATTTTGGACTGTGATGATCAGTTCATACGGTATCATCGATTGTGTGAGTACCTTGTTTTTCCAGAACCTTTTGTGGTTTTATCCCATTTCATACAAAATAAGGTACATATCGTTACATTTTCATTGCAATACTTTAATTTTTCGCAAAATGATGACCGACAAGCCGACTTCAGTTAGGGTGAAACGCTTTGTATGGGTGACTCAATAAGTGGTTTGCGACCCATGTTCCATTGCATTTTTTGTTCGTCTTGATAAGTACTATCCCAGCAAAGAGGAAATTGCTGGCCAGCAGCAAGATAGGTGCTGGCAATAATGGAGAAGTGCTGGCTGATGGTCTACCAGTGCATGACCACTGCTGGACAGCTTCAGTCAACTTTGCTGTTGGAAAATCATCAGATAAAATTCTGGTGGGCATCCGTTTTATCTCATGCCCTGGCCCACCACTACATGGAAGTGCACGAATTTTTGCAGTAATATTACTGGGAACCCTTACGCTAGGTGGCTCTGCGAATATCGAAGACATTGAGTATTTGAACACAAATCTGAAATGAATATCTTAACACAAGTTAAGCTGTGAAGCTATTTTTCTTTAAACTGTAAAAAATATAGCACCACTGCCACCAACAAAATAAATAAGTAAATGAATAAATAAATTCTTTATTTCAACGCACTTTTTTTTCTCCTTAAATCTGGTTTTACTAGGTAACAAAGGATTTCGGTTTTGATAATTTACACAGTCCAGAATCAATAATAAAAACAAGTTGGAAATTGCTCGTCAAGCGTGGCAAATGAGGTGCGTTCGTACTATAACTAGTTTTATAATTATTTTTTGCACCCCATATAGTGCTGAATGTATATTTATTTGCACTTCATAAGTGCATAGTCTGTAACATCATTAAAATGCACTTTCAATATTTTTTCCCCATTCCCCGTAATATAACGGAACACTTTTGACTGTCCCTGTAATTAAACTATGCATCCGATTTTCATAAAATTTGAAAAGGCTCGACAAAATTTTGCAACAATTGTATTTTTCAAATTTCAGACCATTCGGAAGGCTGTAACATCATTAAAATGTATTTGCAATAATTTTTCCCATTGGCCGTAATATAAAGAAAAACTTTTGACTGACCCTGTAATTAAACTATACCTCCGATTTTCATAAAATTTCAAATGGCTCGACAAAATTTTGCAACAATCATATATTTAAAATTTCAGACCATTCGGTTGGGTAGTTTTTGCTTTGTTATATGCGGACAGACAGGCGGACGGACGGACGGACGGAGAGGCGGACTGAACGACGACTATAGGTGCTACATATTTATATAATTACGAACGCACCTAAAAAGCGTATAAAATATATAGAATTTCTATACAATAGAATAATTTCTATACCAGTTTAATGATTGGGAACGTAAATCACAAAAGAAACAAACTTGAAATAGTGTAATGAGAGCTTGAAAACTACGAGCAGTCGTAGCGTACGTTGAAAGTACTTGTTCATGTCCGATCAGGAAAACCAAGCTGCCAGTAATTGGGAGGGTGACCACATGGAAACCGCTGAAAGTTCAAATATTTCTATTGACATTTCTATTATAGACGCTTCTACAGTTATTGCTATAGCTCTCGGTGAAACTAGCTTATAGAAAAAAGAGCCATACTTATATAATACTTCGTTTTTTATAGAATTCTATAAGAAATTTTTGTAAGGGAAAGTGCTGGGTCAGCAAAGGAATAGCAGTGGGATAGGTGCTAGTACTGCAGGAAAAGTGCCGGATTGAAGTAATGTGATGGTATACCAATGCTGGCCTGCTGTTGGCCATCACTGATGGGCCAGCTGCATTCCGCTCGGACACTTTTCGTCAGGTTTATGTAAGGGCACCATTGCACTTTACCGCTGATGGCAGTGCTGGCTGCCATCTTTTTTCCAGCTGATGGCCCACTGTTTCTTTCTTTGCTGGGATCATTCCCGTAAATTTGTTGAAGCATTTCAGATACACCCTGTATATCAGTAGAGTTGGACATTATCGCCGGAAAAAGTCTCACCTGTCATTTACTTAATGCCACTATTTACAAACAATAATCTTCTTGGTCTTCTAACATTTGCAATAGAAATCTTTTGCTAAGATTATAGTTTTAAAATAGTGGAATTAAAAAGGTGACTAGTGGGACGCAGGTAATTTCTTCTGCGATAAACATCCGGCCCTGTATATCAATGAATATGCCACAATATAAATTGTTTCAAAGGATTCAATGTAAAATTTATAACAATCTAGCAAAATATACAAGAATATGTGGCATAAAAATCTTTTTTTCCAATAAAAACCGAAAATTTTTCAAAGAAAAAAAAAAGAAACATTCAATTAATAACATTTAGTTCAATAATTGTTAATAGCAACTATTTATTTTTAAAGTGCTATTTGCATTTTATTTTAAAAAGCCACCGAGTGGCAACTGTAACGTAATCTTTACTTTTTAAAGCTGACTGGTAACACTCGGGGAGTCAGATGTAAACAAATGATGAAGTAATATTCTATGAAGTTAGTTTTGAATAAAATTTGTATTTGTTTTTTAAAAAGAAGTGTAAGTCTTCAAATGAGAGCGACTGAGTGGAACGAAATTCGAGTAGAGACTCGAACATAGTGCTGACAATTAGGCCGTCATTATTAAGAAAGGTACTATTTCGCTTTGTTTAGTTTTGCAATTATGGAATTGCCAGTTAAAAAGCGTTCGCCTATTAGGGCTAACTTCACTGAAGCATATAATGCATTTACACATTTGTTAACTGAAGAGAATCCTAAGGTGGAAAAATTTAAATCCACCTTTGCCAGCTTAAAAATAATTATGCATAGCTGCCAAATTTTACGTTTTTTTCCTACCACTATTTTTGGTTAGAAAAATTTGCCTTATTCATTCCTATGTTTTCGACGATTAAAAAAGACAAATTTCTCTGTTAAAAAGTTGTGGTAGGAAAAAGCGTAAAACTTGGCAGCTATGATTATGACTGTTCGCAGAGTTAGACATTAGTAATAATTTATTAAAACATCCCGATTTGGGAAAGTACGAAGACGAATACAACTCCATAAAGGAATGTAATGAAAAATGTATTAAGTTAAAGTCAGCGGGGAAATTTATTTTGAGTAGGATTTAAAACCACAATACTCGAATTCGTTAATTTTTTTACCTGAAACGAAAAGGAAGCTAACATTGCCAAAAATAGAGCTGGTGAAATTCAGCTCAGAATAAAAAAGACTGGCTTTCTTTTTGGGTTCAATTTAAACGGATGATGTAAATTTAAGATTTGAGTAGGATTAAGTAGACTTAGTAGATTAAGATTAGAGTAGTTAAAGTTCTGATGATCAAGACATGAAAAAGGAGGGCGAATTCAAACATTTAATTCGATGCGTGAGTGATGACAAACAGTCCACGAAATAATTGACAGTTTTCCGTCAACTCGGGTCTACTATGAAAAAGCGGTTGGAAGTTTGAAATCACGATTTGGGCAGGATGAGCTGTTAATAGAATGTTATGTTAGACAACTTCTGAAACTTGTGCTTTAAAATGCTAATGAAGCTAATAATAAGATGAACACTAGTGGTTTATGCGATAAATTAGAATCATATTTACGAGTGCTGGAATCAATAGACTTACATCCGATAAATATTCTGCCATACTTTTTCCTATATAAGAACATTTTGGAAGGATTAAGAAATCAGGGTAGTATACCAAATGATTCTTCCGATAATGTTTACATTACGAAACTGAAGATTTTATTGTCATTTTTGAAAACAGAAGTGAAAGGAGAAAAATAAATTCCTTTGGCAAAATCTGTTTTTTCAAGTGAATGTCGCCAACGAAGAGAAAAGTCTCAACATTTTACACAACTCACTGCAAATGTTTTGTTCTCAGGAACAATTGAGAAAAAGAAGTAAAATTTTTTTCTATATTTTTCGAGAAATCACACGGCAGTAAAGATTGTTTTAAGGTCCAGAAGCTTAATCCGGAACAATAACAAGAAATTTTACGAAACAAGAAATGCTGCTTTCTGTGTTTGAAAATTGGACACCGTTCAAAAATTCACAAAACTAATATAATATGTAAATAAAGAACAACGTTTAAAGCACCAAAAAACTTTATTTCTTGTTGCAAACTAGTTTCGGTAGCTATAGCATACCGTCTAGCATACCCGTCATCAGTGCAAGAACTACTACCGAACTAGTACAGAAACTTGTTTGCAACAAGAAATAAAGTGTTTTGGTGCTTTAAACGTTGTTTTACATTTATCTTGTACTGCGCCTAGTAAGTTCTTATTGTAATATCAGATGTGTTCTATCTAACATGAGACATTTAATTTTGATGTGCTTTTAATCACCAGCTAAGAAATTGAATGAGAGCATCAAGCTAATCGCGAAAGTCAATATATCGAACCACTGTGTTGCTGAGGAGATCTTGCTTCAAGCTTTGATTGTTACGCTGAAATCGAAAAATAAAGTTCGAGTTTTGATTGATAGTAGATCACAGCTGTCGTATATCTTGAAAGGTACTGCTGAGGATCTGGGTCTAGAGCATATAGCCAAGACGAGTTTCATACATTCTTTGTTTGGTAGATTGAATACTCTCCAAAGGAATCATAAACATTTTAAAGCAAAACTTGAAGCCCGAGTGGAAAATTATCTTGCAATATTGATGTGCTAGATGAGCCAACAATTTGTAACAAAATTCTTAGGCTTCATGAAGGATCCTGGAATAAAGAGTTACAAGACAATATGGATTTTTGATTTTTTTAAAGTCTCCCCTGGCATACACTTATTTATAAGAGCAGATTTTTGTCGTCAATTATTTACTGGAAACATGCATAAACTTACATGTGGCTTAATCGCATGTGAAACTCACCGAAGCTGGTTAATCATGGGTAAAGTGCCTTGCGAAAATTTGACGGTTCTCTAAGGCTCTTTCTTCTTGGGCATTAAAAACCTCTTGAAACGAAATACAGAAGCTATATGGAGCAATTTATAATGCATCATTTTCTGGAAACTGTTGCAAGTGATCCTCTACATAGTTAAACTGTCCTTGGTTAGATGATCCAAGAAACCTGGGTGAAATTCAAGATGCAGGTGAAGGAAGATGCATCGAAACTGCTCAAAAACTGAAAAAAGAAGGACGTTAGGAAGATTATGATGCTGTTCCAAAAGAGTGTGTAACTAGCGGTATAACAAAGAAAGTACCCGAGGAGGAATTAGAAGAATCCGATTACTACTTACCTCGCAGAAGTGTTTTACGAATAGTACAACAGCAAAGAATCTTTGCTACTTCGTGTAGAACAAAAGGTACCCTGTTTCTAAATAACTGTCTCGAAAGAGGACCCAATCTTCTGGAGGAAATTACACCTTTACTTATGACATTTCGGAACAAGGAATTAGGTGTTGTTCCTGATAATAAAAAGACTTTTTACAGATTTTTGTTGCTGAAGAAGGTTAAGATTACTTTATATTCTTGTGGTGGGGGGGATTACCAAAAAGTAAAATCTAAAATATACCGTCACCGACGTTTATCGTTGGTCTTACAAGTAGCTCATTCCTTTTGGAAGTAGTCCTGAAACAGCATTTGAGAAAAAGTAAAGTTTTATTCCCTGAGACTATTGACGAATTGCATAATGCCTTCTATGTGGACAACTGCGTGGCGCAGAATGTGAAGGCTTTAACACACTGTCTTCTTAGTTATAATTGCTGCTTCGTTTACCGTAGCTTATATTTATTTATATTGATGATAAGAATAAATATCAATTTAACCATTTGAACTCTTTTACTGCTGCACCTCCCTCAAATATTTTTACTGTTATTGATCTTTTCTATTTGTTTACATTGATATGTTTCCTTAAATTTATTTTTATTTGCCTTTTTCCACTTCCAAAATTTTCCTCTCCTCAACTAAGTGTCATTTTCAAATTTTATTTACTTATTATATGATAAGTATAAACCACAATGTGCCTTTCTATTTCGTTACCCATAAAATACTCTCCTTGCCAAAAAATTTCTAAATGAGTCACAAGTTACAATACGAATTTCTATCTCATTACCCCTAACCCCCCCCCCCCATGCCAAAATTTTCCTCAATAAGTCACTAGATGCATTTATGTCTATCTAATCATCATATCAGATTCTATTGATAAAGATTATATGAGACATAAAAATGCATTCCCAAATTTTATTTGCTTACTAATAATTCAGTATGACTTAATGAGTCACATTATGCCATTTTCCAAATTTTAATGTCTTACTATTATTACAACATGAGTCAGATTATGCCTTTCTAAATCAAAACCTTAATAACCCTGCTGCAAAATTAATTCTTAATGAGTCACATGATATCATTTGATATCATTCCCAATTTTATTGTCTAGCATGAGCCACAGTGCGCCCTAATTCTTAAAGTGTGGACATTTAATTTAACACTGATTTTATTTTTAAATAGGATGAATCTAACAATGCCTTTTTTCCCAACATCCTTGTAGCCACCTGTTTCTCAAATGACATTAACAATGTATTTTTCAACACGTCAGGACTTTTTAATGGCCTACATTTAATGGCCTTTACTTTCATTAATTATTGTGTACCTTTCAGTCGCCTGTTCATAGGACAACTTCTTTCTAGATTTAGCTATTCAGCACTATCTATTTCCCACATTTTCTCCATTATTTTCATTTACCATTTATTTTTATTTAACCCCATTTTAGGCCATACAATACCTTTAGCCATTTTCGGTGGATGCGTCCACTTGTTTTTGGTATGTAAGTTCCTTATATTTACTTACCATCCTTTTTTACTTCAGTATGGGTCTCATGTTGACAATTGCATAATGTCATCTATGTGGACAACTGTGTGATGTAGAACGTGACGGTGTTAATGCACTATCATCTTAGTTATAATTGCTGCTTCGTTTACCGTAGCTTATATTTATTTGCATTGATGATAAGAATAAATATAATTTTAACTATCTGAACCGTTTTACTGCTGCACCTCCCTCAAACATTTTGACTGTTATTGATATTTTCTATTTGTTTACATTGATATGTTTCCTAAAATTTATTTTTATTTGCCTCCTTCCACTCACAAAATTTTCCTCTCCTCCACTAGGTGTCAATTGTTTCTAATCGCCCTTATTAATAATTCATTAAATGGGTGTTGGTATTTCTCCATTACTAGTTTTTTTTTTATAAGTATAATATTCTAGAAAAGAATGGATTAATCATCAGATACAAATTAGGTATCGTGACCATAAAGAATCCCAAAGCACATACTCTTCTTATAATCCATCCTATCAATGTAGACATCCAAAAACCTTAGGATGACATTCAACATTCGAACATAACACATTCGCCTAATCTTCCTAGAAAACGAATTTTGGAGTGTCGTGCAACATCATCATTTCAGAAGGACAGTGATCAAACAGATTGTTCCCATAGTCGTCAAAATCATTTCTCAACCAATTCTTTGCAAGAATATTCTCCCGATCCTAGATCTTACAAATGTGAAACTTCGAGACAACGCAGTCTAGCTTTCTGGATCAGATGATTCTTAAATTCATAACTTCAGATATAACGTAAAATTTAGCATTTCATCATGCTTCTCTGTTGTTCTAAATGATGACCAATCCATTTTAAGTAAAAATTCATAAAACAAAATTAAAAAACTAAAAGAATATGTCCTAAATATTCTACATAATATTGATTCTGTTCAACAATTTAGTAGAAAATTTCATAAAAAAACTTTTTTGAAGCAGAAACACAAACGCATATGGCCGCATAAGTAGGTAGAAAATGGGAAAACCAAAACAGTGGCGCAGTGGTGTCAAGTGACCGGAAGAGAGCGTCGCCGGTAGGGGCGTGGGTATGACTTCATCAAGCTGAGTTGAGTTGTATGATGCTGAATATTGAGTTGTAGGATGCTGAAGGTTGAGTTGTAAGGTGCTATATGGATTTTATTTTAAGAAATGGCAACACCGAGATTCGTTTGAATGTAATGGCAACACTGTAGTTTCGGAATCTAGACTTAATTTTTTCGTGAATGGGGAGAAGGGGGCGGGGTTCAGGTTTTGAAATGAGTTGAGTTGAGCTGTACGAATACAGCTGTTAAATGAAATTATTTTCTGAGATAGAAAAAATATCTAATGGTTTATTTAAATTAATAATATGCAATAGTTTAACGGTGACCGGAAAAGAAAACATTTAGAAACGGGTTTTGGCAACATAGGCATTTTGCAGTTGCAAAGTTCATTCGCGTGCGTGTATCATCCAGTCGTTATTTAGTTAAAAAAAAAATTGCATCTATAAACTTTTAATATGTATTTTTTAATTTTTAAATATCACTATAAATAACTTCGATGAAAACAATTTGTGCTGGTCTAAGTCATGCAGAGATCTGAAGGTTTGAAAACAATTAACAACTTTCATCCCAAGCTTGTACTAAAGAAAGAGATTAAAATAAATTTTGAACGGAAGAATGAGACTTTTCCTGCAAAAGAATGAATTGTTTTCTCAAGTGTCAAAATGGGGAAGAAGGAAGGTGATTGTTATCCTATTACTTTTCATGATATTTCCTGCATTGCAAAAAGTGCATAGTTTAACAAATATAGAAAACATATTTTGGAAAAATGAAAAGGAGAACAATACTATAAAATAAATTTCATAAACGTTTGAAAACAAATAGAAGTAAATTAAAATAATAATAAACTTCATTTTTTTCTTTCCGCAGACTATGCGGTTTAACATATGAAAACCATATTGTCTCATTATTTTGTGTTAAAGAATACACCTATCTCAAATATTTGTCATAATAATTTTGAAATTGTCATATATCCAGAAAAATTATTAAACTCTTGATTAAATTCCCCCCCCCCCCCCCCCCGCCTCTCTTTGAGAGAGAAGACTGGATGTCTTTAGCATTATTTGACAAAATTTAAAACATTTTTTTCACATATTTGGTGGCATAAATTCAAAACTGAGTTATAAAATTTTGCCTAAATATGAGGTATGCTTTATAAAATTTAAATATGGAAAGAAATGTTTTAGACATACTAAGAAGACTTTATTAAAGAAAAACTCTTTTCTTAACCTTGTCTCAACCAACGTCTGAAAAAAGGGAAATATTAAGAATTTTAAAATCCCCCCTCCCCAAAATGTACTTTTTCTCTAAATTCCCCCTTAAAAATAAATTGTATGACGCACTTTGCTTCACCAAACCCCTCTCTGGGCACCTCTGGTGTAATGTGATTGAAAGATGACATTAATCTGCTGAGCGAAAAATTTCTCAATACTTTGTCAATACATTAACAATAATGATCTAATAAAATAATAGTACCAAGCTTAATACTGATCTAGTTAAAGAAACATGAATGCTTTGTTAGTAATTTACATTAAACAGGGATCAATTACAGTGATCGCCTTATTTTTTAGGGTATTCCATTTTTATTCTTTTTTCTAAAAGACACGGGTCCTGGTCTCTTAATTATGTTACAGAGGTATAGTAACATCTTTCACAGGAAAGAAGACCAACTTTTTGGTCATGTACTATCATCGTACAAATAAAAAAGCTGCAAGTATGTAGCGTACCGATAAGTGCCCTTTATCTGTTACTAAATTATCGATCGTTTGTGTGCAATCGATTGACTCGAAGGAATAACCTCGTCTGTGAAATATAAATAGGTTGCTGTGAGAACTGGAATTAACTAAGAATGATAAGATATTTTCAGTTATTAACGGTGTTTACTATTTAAAAGTAGTTCTAAAATGGCTTCTACACGCAAACAACGAAATGTACAGGCTTCGATACTTCCACCCTCTTCACTGTCAATTGATCAAAATACGCTTAGTTCACAAAATTGTCGAAATGACGTTAAAAAGCAGAAAAACAGCCGAGATCGGATAAATATCGCGGTCTGTCGCTTTCATTGTAGATCATTAAACTTGACCAGGGACTACACTGTGTAACATTAGTCAACAAGTTTGAATAGTATTACTCAATTTTCATAAGTAATATTTAAACAGTACATGTAAGTTTATATTATATATATATACGAAACTTCAAAATAATACAGGGTTGCCACGCTACAGGGAATTTCCTGACCAGAAAATTCTTCGGCACCAGTACTTCCTTAATGAGAATCGCTCTTTAAATAAGGAGAAATTTCGTGCGGTTAATCTAGATATATTTTTCTATAAAAAAATACTGATATTTGAACTGGAAAATTCCCTGAAGCGTGACAACCCTGTAATATATGGTGAAAAAGGGTTGACAATCTTTGCCGGATAAGCATTAGAAACATGCCTTTCGATAAAATTTTCTGATTTTTTCCCCCAGATGTGTCTACCTATCTGACAATGTATTGTTCCTTATTTTCACCTTATAAGTAGTGATATTTTATGAGATAAAAATGTTTTTTCTATTTTTTAAAAATCGATTTTCTGTAAACTACAGCACCGAATTTCATGTCATTAACTGAGATTATATGGATTCTAAAGATGCATAACTGGAAATTTTTGTATAATTTTCTGCTCATAAAAACTGTGTAAAATAGCGAAAACAAAATTTACAAAAATTGAAATAACTTCTTATGGTTATGCGAAAATAACCCTTTTCCCGAAAAAAAATTCCTCATATGTGCATGTATATTATATATAAATGCCGAAATTGTGTATTGTCTATAACATATAAATATTTACATAAATATGCGTAATGTTTGGAATAAACACTTACAGAATTGCTCTACTTTAAATATAAATAAACACATGTTCATCATAATCAACGTTGTCGATACTGCTTTGATATGAAAAATTGTTGTTGGCGTCGAAGACAACAATAGGCAAGAATATTTTTGGCATGGAAACAAACTACATTCTTCGATATCGAAACGTAACGGGGGGGGGGGATCGCAATCAATTTAAATAAAAATGTTTTTTTACCAGTTTTAATAAAAAGGCAACTTGCTTTAGTTGCCATCGTGTTTAACCCTTTCAGGGGCAAGGTACTTGTATTCGTAAAATGTTCAAATAAATTAATGCCACCAGTGTTAACAAGAGATTTTATTTGTAAACAAGTAAAAGTAAAATTTCGCGTACGTAATAAAGATGACATTTTCATCATAAAATTCCGGTGCCAATGTGGCAATTTTGGATTAAAATTATGTGATGCCGTGACGGCATCCCCGCCCTTCAAGGGGTTAATGTTTATGTCTAACTAATATTAATTACCGCACTCTGAAATTGATTTATTGTAGTGAATCCATTCAATTTGTTACGATGTCATCTAAGGCTCATAATTTTAAATGCGATTATTATAGAAGTTTACTGAAAAAACTTGTGTCTAAGAATTGTTCGATAAATATATATTTCGTTTATGATGCATCAAATATTTTGAAAATACAAGTTCCATCCCGACACATTTTAAAGAAAACTTACCGTTGCTTAATACAATACAACCCTAATGCTACACCGGCCTGTTTGCAATCCTAAAAGAATATTGCGAGTGTGCTAATGGCATGGGAACATTTGGCTGCTGCTCCAATTTTGAAGCAACAATATATCGCTCAACCGCAAGAAAAGTGACACATCTCGCAAAAATTCATTTTGTGTTTTATTCCATAAATAGGTGTGTCATAGGTTCGTCTTTCTGCATGCAAATTATTATTCGTGTCGTTATACGGAAAACCTCTAAATTACGCTATGTGTCACTTTTCCATTGTAGAAAATGCTCAGTGATGAAACAAGAAAAGTGACACATCTCTCAAAAAATAGCCCATACTCGAGCAATTTATAAAACTCTTCATTGCCTTAATAATAAAAATATGAAAAGTTCCTTATTTAGCGAAATATCGCTCTGTTGTTGATTAATTGATTAATAGTTTGGCCATAGATTAATATTTACAACTTTACAATTGTTCAGGTAGGTAGTCATGTTGTCGAATGTCATTTTTGGAATGAATATATAGGTCAACTCGGAGCAAATAAAATACATACTTGTTTGTGGATGCATTTACAAGCTTCAGGTGTTGACGGTGAAAATTTGGAATTAACTTTTTATTGTGATAACTGTGACAGACAAAATAAAAATAAATATATTATTTCATTATTCATGCATGCTGTTAACCCATTAAGCCCCGCTATATTAAGCACGTTAAATAAATAAAGTTTATTTATATATTTTATATATATAAGATGCTCCTATGATAAAGCAGTTGAAATTTTTTTAATAACTGTAACCGTTTAGAATGTATAACATGTTCCCGTAGCGGGAGCGTTGGCGTCTAATGGGGGTTGAACCTTCCTCTGAACTTCAAAGAAACGGGCGTTATTTTCTACTGCCATAATGTAATTGCGATTAGAAAATTTAATAAAACTTCATTTTTAGGCATGATGCAAACAAATAAACAAACATATAAACAATTACTAAAAATATATGGATTAAAAATTTAATATTAATATTCATAAATCACTTTCATTCAAATTTTTTAACGAATATTCAAAATATTAGAAATATAACGTCACTCTTCCTTTTTTATTATTTCCCTACACATTGTCTATGCAACTGGAAAGGAATAACTCAGATATAACATTATGTTGTAATAAACACTACATGCACATATGTATACATTTGTTTTACACCTAGATTTCTGGCATATACTTATGTTAGAATATAGTTTTTTTCATCGACACGTAACTGATATATATATAACTCTATATATCCCTAAATGATGTTTTGAATTTTCTTTATTACCTGTTTCAAATAAAGTAGTTGTTTTACAAATGAAAATTAAGACATCTCTTATTTCAATATAATAAATGCTTTTCACGTTACTATTACCAAACATCGATTTTCAAATTATTTAGATATATATATATATATTATCTCTTTAATAAGAGGCCTGCATATATTTAAAAATCGATCTACAACAGTATCACCGTTAGTACAATTAATAATAACATGAAACAATTTAGAATTTTCGTAATCCTTCTTTTTCTTTTTTTATATAGTATAAGAATCTACCTACGGATTTAAGTTTCAAAAGTAGCTGCCAACTACTACTGTATTATATCTTAATTTATGGTCAAATTTACTGTTACAAGAAATTACCAAAATTCTTTTTTAATGTTTTAGTAATAACTTACTTCCATGCAAAACGCAATATTTTATTTTTGCATCTTGCATTTTAATTGTAATTTAAAGATTATTTTTTTCTGCGGATGAACATCATAAAGGTAAATTTCAAGGGGTTTTTTGGTCACAATCGTTCTGTTTTTCCGTATAATATTACGAATCCACATTCAAGCGAACTGACATACACTGCTTTTCATGAAAAATCAATATAAAATGTTCCTCTCTTTATGGAAGCGCGCTTGCAGACAAAGGGACGGGAATGTATCCACAAGCCGCCAACGCTCCCGTTGTGGGAACATACGAAAGAAACCTTTCTAATATTGCTTTAAATGAATATATTTACTTCGTATTAGGAATTTATTATTAGATGATCTATTGGCTTTAAATATTCACTGCACTTGTAAAAACTAAAGAATTTACTTTTTTCTTTTTACTAATTTTACTTGAGGATAAGATGATTTTTTTCTTCAACCGCTGTGTATTTTTAATTTGTTTTTGCTGTAAGAATTGGTCCTATCCAAAACTTGTCTATATAGATGTCGTAGACAATATTAAGAAGATGTATGATAAATTCATGGGGATTTTATATCTTTTGAATTAACGGAGTTATGGATTTTTAGGTAGATTTCGAATGAAATACTACCTATTGGGATCATACCTATGTCGGAATTTCTGAAAATTTTTTGCAGATCTACACCGATCATGACCCCTAGAACACAAAACCACCCTCAGTAAAAAACTTTATCTATCTATCTATCTATCTGTCTATCTATATATATCACTTTCTTCTGGACACGATAACTTTCGTAATTCTGCACCAATCTCTTCCAAACTGATACATAAAATCAATGGGCATAAAATCTCGGTCAAGTTCGTTAATGGGCAAAATCGGACCAAGGGGATGGAAATAGGGAGGGGTTTTGTGAAAACCGAAAACCCCCCATAACTTCTTAATTTTTCTACATATCAAATCAGTTTAAAGTTTTTATTTCTTCTAAAAATAGGGCTAAAATTTTATGTATCACAGATTTTTGATAAAGTTAAAAATGGGCTCAAGGGGTGCAAAAAATAGGGTTTTTGGGAGAAAAAAATTCACAACTTCGTCAATTCTCATGATATCAATTCCAATTAATTTTATTATAAATCTCCTTAATATTATCTACAACTTTTATATTCACAAGTTTTCGATAGGACCAATTTGTACTGCAAAAAAAATTAAAAACGAAAACAAAAAGAGGGTTTGAAGAAGTAAAAAATCCTTAACTCCGTCCATTCAAAAGATATAAAATCCCCATGAATTTATCATATATCTTCTTAATATTGTCTACAACATCTATATAGACAAGTTTTGGATAGGACCAATTCTTACAGCAAAAACAAATTAAAAATACATAGCGGTTGAAAGAAAAAATCATCTAAGTAAGGGTGTATTCAAATCCAAACTGCTTATTTTCTGACTCATTTTACAATCCATTTTTACTCTCAAAGGCTTCCAATTGGTACGTTTTCTTACTCAGAAACTATATAATGTACCGTAATGGTCAATTTTTTGATAGAGGCAGAATATATTTTTAAAAAATGCTGTTAAAGTGGGCATTTTGAACCGAATTTCCCGATGCGGATTGTGTTGGAAAAATCATTGAATTAAGGATGCACTCAAATCCAAACTGCTTATTTTCTGACTCATTTTTAAATTCATTTTTGCTCTCAAACACATTTAATTGGTATATTCGCTTATTCAGAAACTATATAATGTACCGCAATGATCGAATTTTTGATAGAGGCAGAATATATTTCAAAAAATGTTGTCAAAGTGGGCATTTTGAACGGATTTTCCCGAAGCAATTGTGTTACCACTTTCTTCTGAACACGATGACTTCCGCAATTCTGCACAAATCTCTTCCAAACTGATACAAAAAATCAAGGGACATAAAATCTCGGTTAAGTTCGTTAATGGGCAAAAGCGGACAAAGGGGATGGTAATAGGGAGGGGTTTTGTGAAAACCAAAAAAACCCCATAACTTCTTAATTTTTGTACATATCAAATCAGTTTAAAGTTTTTATTACTTCTAAAAATAGCACCAAAAATTCATGCATCACAGATTTTTGATAAAATTTAAAATAGGCTCAAGGGGCTCAAAAAATAAGGTTTTTGGGAGAGAAAAATTCCTTACTTCGTCAATTCTCAAGCTATCAAATCCAATTAATAAGTTTTTGATAGGACCAATTCGTACCAAAAACAAAAAAAAAAAAAAAAAAAAAAAAATGAAAAATGAAAAGAAAAAAGGGGGGGTTGAAGAAGAAAATTTTTTAGAACTCCGTCAATTCACAAGATATAAAATCGCCATGAATTTATCATATATCTTCTTAATATTGTCTTCAACATTTATATAGACAAGTTTTTGATAGGGCCAATTTTTACAGCAAAAACAAATTAAAAATACATAGCGGTTGAAGAAAAAATTCATCTTATTAAAGATGCATTCAAATCCAAACTGCTTATTTTCTTACTCATTTTTAAATTCATTTTTGCTCTCAAATGCATCCAATTGCTAGATTCTCTTATTCAGAAACTATATAATGTACAGTAATGATCGATTTTTTGATAGAGGCAGAATATATTTCAAAAACTGATGTCAAAGTGGGCATTTTGAACGGAATTTCCCGAAGCAATTGTGCTATCACTTTCTTCTGGACACGATAACTTCCGCAATTCTGCACAAATCTCTTCCAAACTGATACATAAAATCAAGGGACATAAAATCTCGGTCAAGTTCATTAATGGGCAAAAGCGGACAAAGGGGATGGAAATAGGGAGGGGGTTTGTGAAAACCGAAAAAAACCCATTACTTCTTAATTTTTGTACATATCAAATCAGTTTAAAGTTTTTATTACTTCTAAAAATAATGCCAAAAATTAATGCATTACACATTTTTGATAAAATTAAAAATAGGCTCAAAGGGCGCCAAAATAGGGTTTTTGGGAAAAAAAAAATCCTTACTTCGTCAATTCTCAAGATATCAAATCCAATTCATTTTATTATACATCTCCTTAATATTATTTACAACTTTTATATTCACAAGTTTTTGATAGGACCAATTCGTACCGCAAAAAAAAAAAAAAAAAAAAAAAAAAAGGGGGGGGGGGGTTGAAGAAGAAAAATTTTCATAACTCCGTCAATTCACAAGCTATAAAATCTCCATGAATTTATCATATATCTTCTTAATACTGTCTTCAACATTTATATAGACAAGTTTTTGATAGGGAAAATTCTTACAGCAAAAACAAATTAAAAATACATAGCGGTTGAAGAAAAAAATCATCTTATTAAGGGTGCATTCAAATCCAAACTGTCTATTTTCTTACTCATTATTAAATTCATTTTTGCTATCAAACGCATTCAATTGCTAGATTCTCTTATTCAGAAACTATATAATGTACAGTAATGATCTATTTTTTGATAGAGGCAGAATATATTTCAAAAAATGATGCCAAAGTGGGCATTTTGAACAGAATTTCCCGAAGCGATTGTGTTAGAAACGAAAAATATTACCCTACTGAGAAAATAATTGTTTACTAATCAAGTTTTATTTAATTGAAAGAAAAATAAGAACACAGGTCGCTTATAAATCTTTTCAAAAATCACGTCAGCATGTTTCATATTTTTTTTAATTAAAAATGAATCTGAAAATGTGCCAGAAAATTTCGAGTTGTTGAGCGAAAAATATTTTTTTTTTAATATCGCCTTAACATGATTCTGATAAAACCAGCTATTTTATAAAAAGGAAATAAAAACTCGTCAAAAGCAGACAGATAAAACTGTTAAAGTGGATTTATATCTAATAATGACTTAGTTTTTGTTGGTGAAATTCGTATACTTAACTTCGAAATCTACCTCTGCCTGTAGGCCGGGCCGGCAGGGATTTTTTTCTTCTTCAAACGCCCTTTTTGTTTTCGTTTTTAATTTTTTTTGCGGTACGAACTGGTCCTATCAAAAACTTGTGAATATAAAAGTTCTAGATAATGTTAAGGAGATTCATGATAAAATTAATTGGATTTGATATCTTGAGAATTGAAGAAGTTATGAATTTTTTTTCTCCAAAAACCCTATTTTTGCGCCCCTTGAGCCCAATTTTAACTTTATCAAAAATCTTTGATACATAAATTTTTGGCCCTATTTTTAGAAGCAATAAAAACTTTAAACTGATTCGATATGTACAAAAATTAAGAAGTTATGGGGGGTTTCCGGTTTTCACAAAACCCCTCACTATTTCCATCCCCTTGGTCCGATTTTGTCCATTAACGAACTTGAACGAGATTTTATGCCCCTTGATTTTATGTATCAGTTTGGAAGAGATTGGTGCAGAATTGTGGAAGTTATCGTGTCCAGAAGAAAGTGATATATATAGATAGATACATAGATAGATAGATAGATAGATAAAGTTTTTTACTGAGGGTGGTTTTGGGCTGTAAGAGTCATGATCAGTGTAGATCTGCAAACTTTTTTCAGAAATTCCAACATAGGAACGACGCCAATAGGTGTTATTTCATACGAAATCTATCTAAAACTAGTGGTACGCCCAGATTGAATAGCAATAATCAGCACTGATGCGGTCCATTTTTCGAGAATAAGAGGAAAATTTATGTGTACAAAAGTGGCTATAAATTGAAACCTGTTCACAACCAATCTGGAGTAAATACGCTTGGATTACACTTTGAGTTTTCAAGTTTACACATTTTCCTATATAGCAACAACAATTTCTAACATCAATATTAAAACATATTTTTGCGTTTCCGCATGCAATCTGTTAAATCAAATACATTCTATTAACGATTAAAATCTAAATGCATCCAAATATCAAGAAAAAATTATATTCAAATGATTAATCATCATTATAGCACAAGTAATATTGCCACTGCAATTACGAATAATGTCAACATTATAGTGTTTAACACACACAAAAGAAGACAATTTTTCTTTAGCAAGATGGATATTGCAAATGCCTGAGTGTTTTAACCTTCTGAATATTCATAGAAAATGCAGCACGCTCGTGATTTTTCAGAAGGTAATATGTAGTGTTATTTCTCTGATCATCAGCTTGTAGTTAACGCATTGTTGACTGATCACGAGTTTACTCATATTTTTTTGCGATCAGATGCCAGTGACCGAGAAGACTTTTTAATGCTTTAAGCTGTGACTAATGCATTTTTCACGGCAAGAATATTGAACAGTTTTTATTGTCAGTGTTGTTTTTGATACATTTTTATTTTATATTAATACTAGCTGACATGACCGGCGTTGCCCAAGCGAATAACCTGAAATATACCTAAAATTAATGTTGAATAAATTTATATATTTAAACGAATGTCTTTCTAACCGGCTGAGGGCTCCATTGCCTTCGGTAGCGTACAAACTCTATTTTGTATGATTTGTTATTGTTAAATCTCATTGAATGACTCATTGAATGACATACGCCTATTTTGTGCACACTTTATCCCAATTTCATAAAATAGAGAGCTCAGTGGAAGAAGATGTTACTTATCAAAATTAAATTTCAAGAAAATGGAAAGTTTTTTATAGTAAATTCAGGGTTCGCAAATTTCTACCACAGATTTTTAACAGTTTTTTCGCCTTATTTGACTGCGAAAAAACATTGCAAATTCTGTGAATAAACGTGGAGGTTAAGAATTATGTGTTTTAAAAATTCAATAGTAAATTCTTTATCATTAATATTAGTTTTAGAGTCCTTGAAAATTTCAAAGAGTGTGCAATTCATGTAAATTTTATCAATTTATTTTATTCTTGGTAGCACATGTTTGAAGTGTTAAAAGATAGTTCTTAACATTTTTAGGTAAAGTTATTAATATTTAATCTTTAAATATAAAAAATCGTTATTTTACTTAAATTATTAAATAAAAAATATTAAATGTTAAAGTCAATATCTTATACCTCTGAGGATTAGAGTCTTCGTATTTTAGTTTTACCATATCCAAGGGGGAACCAGTCCTGGTTGTCCTCACTCGGTCACAGTGGGGAAGATCTTGAGGAATCGGGTAGAGGATGCTGTGATACCCATCCGCCTGCGTTAGTGCGAAAGGTGACCAGGAGCAGGGTCCCAGCCGGAGGTGGGCACTGGCAGATCCTGTCCTCCAAGCAATTCCCCTGTTAATGGTGCATTTTTCTTCGTGTTTTCGACACAGCCACTTGAGTTTGAAAGGCGACCGGGAGAAGTATCCCTTAGGGACGGGGCACAGCTGTGTTTTACTGACTATTACATTAGTAGTCCGAGGCCTTCGTTTCATTAACGCCGGACTTGACAACCACACAGGACTTTCTTGGGTGTTCACGCTCGAACACAGACATTTGTGGCTAACGAGGGGCTTCCACCCTTCTCTGTGATCCTGAGTCGGCCACTTGAGTGCGGAAGATGACCAGGAGTATAGTCCCATACGGACGGGGCGCTGCTGAGTTTTGCTGACTGTTACATGAGTAGTCCAAGGACAGCGTTTTGACGAACGCCGGACTTGGTAACCACACAGGACTTTCTTGTTTGTTCACGTTCGAACACAGACACTCGTGTGTGGTAAAGTCGACCACTTGAGTGTGAAGATGACCAGGAGCATGTTTTCTCGGGACGGGACGTTGCTATGTCTTGTTTGCTGCCACGCGATTAGTCTGAAGCCATCATCGCGATGTGCTTCGGACGTGGTCACCGCAGATGGTTTTACAGAGTTTTCTCTTGTGTGTAACGAAAATTCGGGTCACCTTCTCATAGTTCTCCCTGAAGGAGGTCTGTACTTTTCGGTATGGTTGATGGTTGCGGTTGTCATGGTCTACCATTGCGGCCTATGCACTCCGACGATTTTTGTAGTAGACTAAACCTGAGTTTTGGCGGGTGCGGCTGGTTCCTACGCTCCTCCCGTTGGGTACCTAAGGGTGGTAGAATCACCGTGAACAAACATTTTGGCTTAGACCTTATAATGCCACCCCCGGTGGATCCTTGACACGCAGGGGCTCTTTTGGTAAAACCCAGCTCAGACAGATGAGAAACTGCAAGCCGAAACTCCAATGCAGGCGCGCGGCGCCCCGGGCAAAGCGATATAAGTAAGCGTCCTATCTTAAATGGGAGAAGTAACCGCAAGATTAAAGGCGAGGTCACATCAATCAAGGTCGCACGCCACGTAGTGGACGGGGTGAACTACAGAAAGATGCCTTACTGTTTTCTTCTTTATGGATAATCTATTAATTGCACATCTATGAAATAACTACGCAAGCGCAAACGTCGTGTTTTCGTTTGTTTGTAGCATTTATATTCTGACAGTAATAAAATATTCTATTAATTTTTATTCGTGTTTTTTGACTTATTTATTATAGTTAATTATTTAAATAAAAACAGCTCTTTTAGAACTAATATTATTTGTTTAAATGGCAAAATGTTGGCCATCGAATAGCTGTAGTTTTCGAAATTGTAAGTAAATTCTTTTTCTTAAAGAATTCATATCTGTCCTTTTCCAAAGAGTAAAACAAGTTAGTTACGTATTTTAACTTTAATTTGTTAAAAAAGATAAAATATTATTTAATATATATTATCAAATGTTGTTGATTTAAATACGCTCGATTTTAATTATTTTCTTTTAATGAAATGAAAAATGACGCATAAAAATTAGTAAGTAGTTAATGTGTAAAGATTGAATTTTGTAGTTTTATTTTTTACTCAATTCTTGATGTGCTAAAGTTATAAAAAATGATTTACACGGTTGTATTCCCGATGAGAATACAACGTTTATGAATGTTTAGAGTATGTATAGAATTTAATTATAAATAAAATATTCAATTTTAAGTACTTTTGTTCCCTTATCCAGCGCAAGCGATAAATTTCCAATATTCTCTTAATCGCATTGCAATCATCTTATTTAATTAACAAATATTTCATTCATTTAATTTAAAACTCATTTCATTTTATATTTCGAATCACTTTAATTTAAAATGCTTGCATTAAATGATGTACTATTAAACGAACAAGTGTTGTTCATTTATTTGTTTAAATATTTTGCGAGTCTAGGCAATAACTTCAATAATTTCCCTAAAATCGCCAGATTAGATTTTTTTTTTTGAAACAGACAAAGCTATTTAGAGAATCTCTGTTAAAAATTCAATTACGAATTTCAGATTGTTACTTACTCACAGAAGATGAATCTTGTTTGCTAAATTTATTGCAAAATATTTTTGTTACAGCTTGTTTTGATAAAAATATGTGTATTTATAAAAAAGTCGTAATGTCATTTTAGTTTAAGGGCAAAAGGCAGTAATGACTTCGTAGCATTAGTGCTTTTCTCCCGAAATTAAAATGATATTGCGACTATTTTTTTTAATGTACATAATTTTATCAAAGAAAACTGTAATAAAAATATTTTGCAATAAATCTGGTAAACAAGATTCATCTTCCATAAGTGAGTAAAGATTCAGAAAATATGCGCAAGAGATGCGCAAATAGTAGATATTCTGCCATATATGACGTCATACTAAAAACCCGCGTATTTGCATTATTCACCATGTCTACCAGATGGCGCAAATATACTCCAGATTCCAGTATTGACATTGTACGCTTAATATATATGCAGTTTTGCGCCCCGGGTCTCCAGAAGAGCCACAGATCTGTGCGGTCAACATCTCACGGCTCAAGAGAGCGCCCGACCAGGCCGATCGGAACATCCTTTATTGATCTGAGAACAATCGTACTTTACAGACTATGATGACCAGATTGCCGTAAAGACCGACATGTGGCAGAAGTAGAAACTATAGACAATAAAACAATGTGTATGTGATGATGATAAGAACTGCAAAGTCCGTAAAATTTTCAGAGTTTATAATCACTGCATCCGCTGACAGCAGAAAAAATCGTTGCACTAAATACATTGACAGCAGAGATAATTATTGCGCAAAAATGCGTATGTTGACAACAATCGTTTCACAAATTCCGAATTCGAAAAAAAACCTTGTCTAGATGAAAACTTTATGAGCGCATACACAATATGAAGATACGTTAATGGATGAAGTAACATGAATTTTACTTACTGAGCAGACACGCATAGACGAAGGCAAGGTTCTCGATTTATAACGTAGAATATTAACATGAGATGAAACACTATAGAGGATGATGTTGAATAAAACTACGAAAAACACAATTATGAACATGTGGATTTAAAGCACAATGATGAAAAAAAAATGAGATGCGTAGAATATCAAAGCAAGATGAAATACGATGTAGAATTTAGATCAATGACAATGTTGATACGAGGAGTAGATCCGTGAAATTTTATACTGGATGAAGATAATGCGCATACTAAACAGGTTGCAAAGGAATGTCCCTTTAACCTGAAAATACTTTCGAACGGAGAGAACTACAGTTATGAAAGTCAGGTAACGGCATAGTAAAGCGACTACGGCCAATTTACTTCAAACGACAGCAGCGCCCCTAGTGGCAAAATTTGGAAGATAGCCATTGGAAGTCGAAAACGAAAAGAGGTAGCGCAAAATTTCCAATTAGAAAGTTTTAGAGCATCAATTAAATAGTACGAAACAACATTTGGTGCACACGGATAAGATAAATTGTCGCCTGTATGCCCAAAAATGTCCGGAATCGATGAGCAACGATTCTACTTTGCATATTCACATTCCGGAAATTTAGCAGTGCACAATTGCAGATTGTGACATTGTACTGTGCTGTAATGTCCGTAAAAATTTAATTTCCAATGCATTTAAAATTTTAGATTAACCGTTTCAGAGGCAGAAGAATTCTGTTCGTAAACTGAGGAAATAATTGACTGACACCAGAATATTCAAACGAATTTCTTAGAAAATAAAAACCCGCTATTTGCACTTTCATTACCAAATCAAAATTTTATTAAAATATTCTTTGTGCCATTTGTCAGTTCTGGAATTAAAATTAGGTGGCTACTAGCCACCGTCCTTGAAAGGGTTAAATCTATGTCGTCGTATTGAAAAGGCTTGCAATAGACGTGCCATGCTGAGAAATGTGCATGAAGAATTACTCTCTCGAATACAAACGTGTATCGTGAGCAATGGCGAACTTTTCAAACATACTGAATATTAACTTTTTTTTCACTGTGAGACAGTTTGTCTTTTTTCTATTTTGTGTGATGTTATCAAAATGTATTGAGATAAGTACGTATTTACACAATACATTGTGGGTATTTCTTCATACTTCTGGCTATTCCATTCAAACGTTTAAAGAAAATGGAGTGCATCGATTTCGCACATTTTTCCGTATACAGGTAAAGATTTATCTTATCCATGTAAACCAAATGTCATTTCGCACTAATTAATTGATGCTCTAAAACTTTCTAACTGGAAATTTTGCTCTATCTCTTTTCGTTTTGGATTTGCAATGACTATCTTCCAAATTTCGCCATTAGGGGCGCTGCTGGCGTTTGCATTAAATCGGGAGTAGTTGATTTACTATACCGTTACCTCACTTGCATAGCTGTGTCTCTCTCCGTTCGCAAGTATTTTCAGATTAAAGGGACTTTCCTTTGCACCCTGGATATAAAATTATGATACAATGTTACTTTCATAAAGTATAAATGAAGAAAACTATATGCAAATTGGAGCGCTAAATACTTTAGTTGGTTGACTTATAATTGCTTCATAAAAATCAAGTCCATCCAAGTGCAGGCCTGTAAGTTGGACAGCTGCTATCGTAGGAGGTGAGTTTGAGTGATGGATCAAAGCATCATAGGAGCCAACTGTCTGAATCAGAGCATCAATACAATTACAACAGCATATTTCGCTATCTGGTACTGTAGAATGATCAGCCTTGTGGACATCAGCAAATCGAGTACAGGTAAGGCTAGAAGTATACTGGTTAACCATGTGTTCCAGCTGCTGAAAATGGAAGCATCTAGTTACAGCAAAATATTTTTTTAATTACACGGTGATTTACACCAAAATATAAACTTTGTGATAGAAGACTCTATGCGTCGACAGCCGGCAACTGAATAAGCAGATGAGACTTAATGCTTAACATTGCGATTCGGCAAGACCTTAACACGTTCACGCCGGCGTGGTGGGTCACACTCGACTGTCTCAGAGTTGTCAACTTTCCGGCTTTTTGCACACCACTATTATTTTAGAGACAACGTTGTTCCTTTAAATCGCCCAATTGTTCTAATTAAATAAAACAACATTTTCTCTATTAAAATACTGGTATCCAAAAACCGGGAGACTTGGCAGCTCTGAGACAGTCGAGTGTGACCCACCGTGCCGGCGTGAACGTGTTAATAACCTTGTAATTAGGGGAGGTATAAACGTGACACATCAAGGCTAGAATAACAATCCAGTCGAGGTATTCCTCTGGAGCCACCTCTTCGGCCGCTGCATCATGATAAGACATTTTTGCGACCCCTAAAAGATTATGATCTACGATGTCTCCGGTTGCTCTTCTACTATAGTCACCAAGTGGATGAGTCCAACAACGGATTGCAGTTTGTCTTTGAAAATAAGCAAGACTTTTCTATCTTTGCAGCATATTCGAGAATATCCATTTTTAAGAGATGTACTATGAACCACATGTGATAGTGAAACCTTATTAAGCGAATTCGTAATATATAATAGCCTAAAGTGGGGCTAACTGAACATAAATAAAAAGGAGAGTGTTGTAGAATAAGATATAGAGTTGGTGCTGAATGGCTAAATCGGAAAGAATGGAAGTCAGTAAACAGCAGGCTAAAGACTGGCATCGTTTAGGCCATTAGTAAATTTTTGACGAAAACAATTATTGGAGTATTATTATTAATGGTATCGCCTCATTCATAATAAATATTTTGACAAGGTGAGGTCTAGGGAGAAATAAATAAATGACACCGATTGATTCATTAATAAAATATTTCAGGGGAGGTTTAAGGACGATTAATTAAAGTGGCAGTGTTTGATTCTTTAAAAAAATTTGGTTGATGGAGATCTAGAATCTATTTTAACAAAATAACATTATGTGGTTGATTAAGGAAAATTTTTGGCAGAAAAAGGTTTACGGGGTATGAATAAAACGGAACCATAGAACTGATGCAATATAATTAGAAAGGAGGTAAATTTAACAAAATGACATATGAATCAAAAGACACCATAGTGTACTACCATTTAAGCAAGGAAACAAATTTAACAAATTGGCATCTGCTGGTTCATTAGGAAAAATTTTTGCAGAGAGAAGCTTAAGGGATGTGATCAAATGGCACTATACACTGCTCCTTTGGTGTTGTTCCTTCCTTCCGGTGGCGGTTTCTTTCGTCTGGGTGGGTTTTGCCCAAGTCTAACCGCACCGATTTGGGATATATCGATCCTTGTACGGTTTCGCTCTTGGTTACCATACCACAGGCTTCTTAATACTAGAATTACGCACTGACACAAACGTGGCGGTTGTCGTGGGAAGCTTTTTTTCAGCGTTTGTACGTTCTCTTGAATTCCCTTGAACCAGTATTTTCTAAAAGTATTTTTCTCCATTTTAATCGAAGAAAAATAAGGCGGTTAATAATAATACTGTTACTCAAATTAAATGGACAGCACAAACGTTGAGAAAATTGGTCAACGATAACCACCCTTTTTGTGTCAGCGAGTAGCCTTAGTATTCAGAGGGCTTTGGCCAGATGGTAGATTACGTCATATCCCTTTCATCCATTATAATAAAGCACTTTATGTAAAAAATATGTGACATAACACTTACTCCAACTAAGCTCTTGAAATAAAGTATTTATATTATATGTTATACATAGCTCACATAAACTTATTTTTGAGTACAAACTGTTTCCAAAACTATTCGTTTGTTCTGTGACCATATAAAACAAACATTTCTATACTTAAATATGGGTTTTCAAAAATCGCGAAACCTGTAAATATCGGCAAGAATAAGTAAAAATATGTATATACTTTTCAAATATTTTTTTTAATGTTGTTTGCAAATAATGGATACCTCATTTTTTTTTCATACATTATGTGTGGTGCCTAGAAGTGAGTAGTGTTAATATTGGCATCAAAATGATACTTCAGAAATAGAGAACGCGGCTAGATGGCAGTAGTGTTCCCGCCGCGACTATAGTATCTGCTATTTTTTCCATACACATCATTTTAAATGTAATTTTTTCTGCAATAAATCCGTACTTTAAAGTACTCTAAATTAAAAATACGCAAGAAACAAAATTCACTTATAATGAAAATGCAGTTGAGTAGGAATGCAATTGATTTCATGACAAATAATTTGTCATGAAATCAAACAGTTACAAACTTTATCATAGGATAAGATTTTTCTTTGTACAATATTTGTTATTTCTAAAACAATATATTGGATAAATACATCATAATATGATGAACTGTTGTAAAAACGTAGAATTTTTTTTTTTTTTGTATGTGTTTGTGTGCAGCTAAAATATTTTACCTCCATTTTAACAACTTTTTAATCAGTATTCATTATTACATAAGTTGTTTACATCCATTTAACAAACTAAGAGTAAATTGGGTTTTAAAAATTTCTGAAACTTCAGAACTTTAGTTTTTCGTAAAATAACCACTTGAACGGCAGCCCCGAAATAAGTCGGTGGTTAACAACACTGTTTCTCTATCTTTACTGCCGAAAGTATTACAAGAATGTGTCTTCTTTAAAGTATTCCTTTTTTTTTACCGTTAAACGTAGATAAAATTATGATAAATTAATATTAACTTTACATATGCATCGTAAAATACTTCTGACTAAAGGCATCCTTTTTTTTTACAGTTAAACGTAGATAAAATTATGATAAATTAATATTAACTTTACATATGCATCGTAAAATACTTCTGACTAAAAGCATCCTTTTTTTTACCGTTTTAAACGTAGATAAAATTATGATAAATTAATATTAACTTTACATATGCATCGTAAAATACTTCTGACTAAAGGCAAAATTTTGTTATATAATATTAAGTTTAATTCACCCCAAGAAGAGGTCTTTCTAAAGTTGATTTAATATACATGTATATTTGGAAGTGATCACTTGTGTAAGTTGAGATTATATACTCTAGATATTTGTATGATTTCTTTCAAATGAAACAAACGAAAGTGTGTAATTAGTTTCGAAGTTATTTGATGCTCTTAAAATGAATAGAAATAAATGTATCCAAACTGCAGAATGCTTTTATTATACAACATCTGTTTAAATATAAAGAATAACTCTAAAGGAAAAAAAAAAACCTAAAAATTGCAAGTATCTAATAATGGAAAATATACTGTCAAAAATTTCCGTTCTATGTTGAACCCTTATATGGTTCAAAGTCAGAAAACGTACCGAAAGATGTTTCATTCTCTATTTCAGAAATTCTGTTTTTGGTGAATCCTGGAATATGGTTCAATCTTTTACCATCCTGTGGCGAAACGTTGTAGCCAATCACAGATCATCCGCCATTGAATTTGCCGCGTACGAGTAGTATAACATTCGGCATTTAGCATAAGGCCTTAAGGTAGCATAAAGCATTTTTATTTTATTTCATTTAATCTTAATGATATTTAAGGATTTATTTATATTTCTTAACTATAATTTGGGAATAAAGTACACTTACTTATTAATCCTTAACTATATTTCACTTTTGTGTAATGTTGATAAAATGTAATTTTGCAATGTGTCTGTATGTATTAGGCCTAGTTGAGTAATATGTAGATATGTGGTTGGATTTTCATTTCTTATATCTTGCGCAGCATATATTAATTTTAATATGTATATTATCGGATTAGGCGCTGATATTGTGAATTAAGCTTTGCTAAGTAGCTGAGCGTGAAGTTATTATCAGGTTATAAGTTGGATTCATCAAGAATTGAATACTGTTTGTATTTTAACGTGCGTATTTGAAATGTACATATTACATTAGCATGTTGCTTGATCAAACGTATGTTAGCTAGTTAATACTGAAATTAGATAAAAGTGTTATTAGCTCATCTCTAGCGTAAACTAAAATAATACAAACAAAACATACTAATGAAAATGATTTTAAACTTTTATCAAAGTCAATACAATAATTCTTAGCATTCAAAGTAATACGGGCGCATTCAAGGAGAGGTTCAAGATTTTCTTATTTTTGCTGAAAATGAGGTCGGGTGGGAATCTGAGAAATGCTTACATCAGCACAAAAAGGTTAAAAAAGCATTGAAAAAATTGTGTAGCCTTTAAAAATTGTTAAGGATTAGGAAAGAGGGGGGGGGGGGTGGCTCAGATAAATGCTTACCCCAGATAGCATGAACACTAGCAAAAAGTTTGATTTTTTCTGACATTATCTTGCCGTGACAAATTTGAATTGAGAAATTCGCAGAAAATTTCCCTCAAGGTATACCACCCCCCACTTGCATGAGTAGTTCGTTGTGAAACTGATGGCAAGACTGTCTTTAATTCACGAAAGTGACGAAAGCAAAAAATCCCTCTGTTGAGAGAATAGACAATCAGCACACACGCAGAAATTGCAGAAATTTTATTCGGTTGGCACAGCTTTTTCTAAACACTATATTTATCAAATACCAAAAAAGGCTCGTATTGACAAATACAGATATTATCTTAACTTGTTTATGGTAATAGAAAGCGATGCATGCACCTTCTGATGGTGTGTTCGCATCAATAGACCTGATCAGGTCTATGGACTCCTCCGAAGGGGTTAAATTTATAGTGGAGCGTGGAAAGATTACTCCTTTGCAGTAAGTTTGCAGTGTTTTTGATTACTTGTTTGCCGTTACTTTGCGATAAATTTGATACAGCATGGATTTAACTTGCACGAGAAGTTAGCTGCAAGCTCAAAGCGAGGTGACTTCGGCGTTTGTGTTATCTTGCTGCAGTCTTGTTATGAACTTTCAGTCTTGTCATGCTGAGCCTGCTGCAACTTTGCAGGTTTTCAAAGCAAGACGGCTGCACATTTTCTGCAAATTAAAAATGCTATCTGGGACTTGATTTACTGCATTAGAAATGCCATAAACTTATTTCTGAGCCCAAGTTTGAGTACTGAATTTCTAGTATCTTGTTAAATAATAATTTCGGTTTACGAAATAAATTTGTTCGATCAAACACGCTGGCTTTTAAAGCTTAACAAATAAATATTCATTATTCATAGTCCTGAAAATGTTTCAAGAATGATAGTAATAAAAATGCACAAACACAAATCACTAAACAGTATAATATTTGAATTTGATAAGTATTTTTTAAATGGTTACAAAAGCATTACTACTTGAGAGTTATATGTCAAACAATCACTTAAGTCTGAAACACTACATTTTAAATATAAACAATGTTCATACATTTTGGTGGAAGCAAATTTAAAGCATTTATTTGGAAATTGAAACCGCATCATTCTTTTAATTCGTAATTGTAAAATTTTAAGGTGTGTAAAAATAGTTAAATCGTCTGCAGTCAAAATGTCTTAAGCAGATTGTTTCATATTAGATTTGTGTTTGCAGAAAATTTAACTTCTTTACACATACAATGATATGAATTTTATCATTAATTTAAAAAAATATATATAATTTATTTTGTTTCAGTTTCGAAACAAATGCTTCGCCATAAAAACGTATGAACATTGTCATAAATTGAATTTATGTTTCAACCTATTTCCAAAGTATGGCTCAACCAAAATTCAGTTTATGTTTCAACCTATATCTAAACGAAGGTTCAACTTACTACCAAACCATGGTTCAATCTATTACCAAATAATGGTTCAAATTCTAACTAAACTATTGTTCAAACAAAGGGCCAAAGGATGGGTTGGGTTGATTTTTGACGGCCAATTATCTACGCGAGGGATATAGGCCCTAGGGGGAGTGCCTTCCGTGGAGGTCTTTCTAAGGGAACCTAATCCGTATTAACGCAGGAAAATCCACGGTTCGAAGAAAACCACGAAAACTCCGAACGATTAGGCCGACGGGCGCGATTGGGTTCGAACCCAGCACCTCCCGTCTACCAGCTTCGAGAGGCCAAAGGAGGGAGAAATGTTTAACCACATCTTACGGTGACAGTTACACTTGTACCATCATTTGGTGAAACGTTGAACCGAAATTTTTAACAGTATGAATATTTTAAATTTTAAAAAAATGCTAGATCTATCATTTCTGTTGATTTTCAAAAGGAAATTAAATAAATTTTTCATTACAAGATAATCAGTTACTTGAATTCAAACAAAGCATTTTATACTATGCCGGATATCCACTCTCAATGGTGTCCAATGGCTAATTCCTAAACCGTTAGTCTTAGATATATAGTTCCAATCACAAAAATGTTTTAAATGAGGTATAGAGGTATTTTTTTATAGCGATTTGGGTCAACTTATAAGGCCGGGGGCAGTATAAAAAATTAAATTTCTAAACTTTTAAGAAATGTTCTTTTTTTATATCCAAACGACTTTTAAAATAATTTTTTACCTTATTTAAAACATTTCTGTAATTGGAACTATATGTCTATGACTAACGGTTTAGGAATTAGCCATTGGACACCGTTGAGGATGGACCCCTATATACAGTAAAATAACTGTGGTAGTAACTTTTAACCATTTTTTAAATTGGTTGTTGTTTCGGGGGGTGGCCATTTTAGTTTTGTTGCTTTTATATCCAATAATGCATCCAGAAACGAAGCATGTTCGATCAGTTTTTCTTTTCTTGGTATTTGCGGATTTATCCATAATGATTTATTATTAAACAAGAATAATATATCTTTACTTTAAAAGGTTAAAGAAGTAGAAACACTCACATAATTTGTTTCAAAATGTAGCGTTGATTGCATCACCACTAACATCAGGGGTGTAGTGGAAGGTATACGGAGGTATATGCCGTATACCTTCTGGATTTATTTAAGAAGCTCCGTATACCCCCCCAGTGTCTCAAATAAAGCTATAGTGTACCTAAGGCTTGACCGAAACAGGTTTTCAAGCCAAAACCGAAACCGAATTTCGGTAATCTTCTTATTTTTGGACGAAAACGAAATGTTATAAAAAAATTTAAGTAACTTATACATATATAAATATACATAATTATTAATTAATCATGTGTATTTATTAAATGTACATAATTATTAACTAATTAGACGTGTGGCCGAAGTGGACACACGTGCCTCGGACCAAAACTTTTTATTTTCATATAAAGTAAAATGTAATTAATTCATCAACGACACAGAATGATTTTCTAATTATACGGATATAATCTAATTAACCTTTTCAGGGGTAAGCAATTGAGTTTCTGTAATTTTGAATTCACATCGGAATTTTCGAAAAAACTAAGTTCAAAAGAAAAAAAAGCAACCTTTCAACTTTTTTCCACCAAAGTTAAAAAAATAAAATTTAATTAAAAGTTTTTGGTGTAAATCATGATTAAAATTATGTGGATATAATATATCCCACCGCCCTTCAACGGGTTAAAAAATGTTTTAGGCATACATACCTCTATTTATCTTTATAATGATTGTTGTATTTGATTATCTGTTATGCTAGAAATCGAATATTCGAAACACTTCTGCGGTTTCAAACTAAAAATTTTCTATGACTGTTCAGTCTGTAGCTTTTAATGAGCTCGCGAAAAACGTCTTCAAAGTTGAGTTCTATAGGCATTGCTTGCTTTATAATTTGCACTTACGTCTTGAGTCAGTGATAAATTATCATTGTAAACTGCGAAGTTCATAGCAATCAATAAAGAGTGTCTCATTTCAGCCGATACAGTTCAAGTAACGTATGTTCAAACAGTAATGTTAAAAATTTTCGAAGGAAGAAACGAGATTTTTGGAATGCAGATAGTTTCGGTTGAGTTTCGGTCCGGTCAAATTTTCAGCAGCATTTTAGCCGAAACTCAGATTTTGGGCCGAAAATGAAAACGAAACTGAATTTTCGGTCGATCTCTAATCTTTACTTTATCAGGGTTCGTATGGTCTTTGAGTATCGTTGTTTCTGAATAGTAGTCATCGTCTTATTTATTCATTCAATTTGTAATAATTTACTGCGATTAAAAAAGACTATGATTAATTACTTTTCGGAAATGTAAGTACTTAAATTAAAAAAATGTAGTTGTCCTGTTTATTTCTTTTTCTTTTTCATGGATTTGACGTTTTGTTATAAGTTCGCGGGTCAAACTATTATATACTGTAAGGTTGATTTCCAAAAATAAATCTGCCCTAAATAAACATTTATTTCCTACCACTTTTACTTTATCGAAATTCTTTTATAGAATACGTTTTTTAAGCGCAATCATACACTGCGATTTGGTTTATGTAACTAAGATGTCATCTGAATTCCGTTCTGATGAATAGAATGTGCATGTGACATATGGATTCATTTTTCGCTCAACTTATGTGGATGTGAGTGAACGTATTTGAGAGGTTGACTCTAAGGTTAGCTTTATACTTAAATCTGTGAAGGGTAGTAGTACATTATTTATATCGTCTTATTTTAATCTCCAACATTCATAATTGCACCAGAATTTTTTGTCCGTTTTTTATAATAAAACAGTGATGAAATTGTTGACCGCGGAGTGTTAAGATTGCATCATCCAAATGAACCAGAAAATCTATTTAAATGCTTTTCTTTTGCCTCTCTGTGGTAGTTATTGGATGATGTTGGTGTGGTGGGGTTATTTATGACGGCCGATTATCTACACGAGGGATGTAGGCCCTCCGGGGGTATTTCTAAGGGAACCTAACCCGCATTTACGCACGGTTACCCAAGGTTCGAAGAAAACCAAGGAAAACTCCGAACGGTTAGGCCGACGGGCGGGATTGGGTTCGAACCCAGCACCTCATCCCGTCTACCAGCTTTGAGAGCAAAACCTCTAAGCCACTGGTGAGGCCAGTAGTCATTTGAAATCTAAATATGCCATCCATTGAATAAAATTTCTAGTACTCTGTGTTTATTGGAACAAAAGTCTTCAACAACGGAACAACGGGAGAGTTGGCAAGATGTTATGGGTATGGATTATAAAACAATACTTTACTCTCGTATTATTTCCTGTCTTCGCATTGTTATAAATCTTGCAAAGTTTATTCGTTTATGCATGTAATTTGAATATTACGGTATAATTTCGTTTTATCTATCTCCATCGCTTTGATCTCACAAAATTGGGGCAAGGAATGCGAGAGAAATAAAAAGCTAAACATAGTAGTATCACTACAGCAATTATAAAGTAGGAAGTTTGAAAAAGAAATCGTAGCATTTAATTTAATAGTGTCGTGAATAATTCATATTTTGTCTGGTATGAAACTCGCTACCTCACATAATGACTCCATATTTATATGTGCAACAACAACATATATTCGATAATAAACACTATTATAAAATCCCCGCATGTTTGATAATTGTTAAAGGAGTGCACGTGTATCAGATATCTGAATTCTATTATCCTTTTGGGTTGAAGAGATTTGCATTAGGTATTTCTACATTCCTTAACCTTTCAGGGGCAAAGTACTAAAATGTTGAAATGATGCAATGTCTCCGGAATTTACAAACAAATTGATTTCAAAATAAATTAATATTATTTTCTTCACATACATAAAATTAAAGTTCACGTACTAGACTATTTGTAGTTGAAACTCTTTATCAGAAAAATATGAAATTTGGAATATGTCTACCGTAATTTTTGGCGTATAATCCGCGAATCAAAGAGTCATGTTTCGAACCAAAAAAATTATTTAATAAAATGTAACTTATTAGATCGCGGTAAGTATTTGACTTCAATTATTAACCCCTTAATCGTCGTGCCCGTGACTGTCACGGGCGGTGTAGGCTTGTTTTCTTTTATTCAGATAGTTTTATTCCCACCAGTTTTAGGTAGCTTTCTTTACAAAAAGCTACATATTGCAGCCGTTCGGAGGAAAGCGATTTCAAAAAATTTTGGTATATTTTCATCGATCATGACCCCCAGATCCCGAAACCACCCTCCGTTCAAAATTGATATATATATATATATATATATATATCAATATATATATATATATATATATATATATATATATATATATATATCTGACCTATGTCACACTGTAACTCTTGTGTTTATGAACCGATTTGGATGTAATTCGGTGTGTACATAGTACATACCAATGTCTCGACCGAGTTCGTTGGCCAGCTTCATCCGCCATTTTGTTTCAAAATGGCGGCCATTTAAAATTTTTAAAAAAATTTAAAATTTGAAATGTGGTACCAAAAAATTAAAAATGGAAAAATATTTTTTTCTTATGTATTTGACCTTTATACAAAGACTCCGTAGCAGTTTTTGTTTCGTCTATATCTTAAAAAATGGCTGAGTTATAGCATTTTGAATTTCTAGCGAAGCTGACATTTTGAAACGTCCTGAATTTTTTCACGCGATAAAAGGCGTATTTATGAACCGATTTCGATGTAACTTCGTTTATACATAGTACAGACCAATGTCTCGACCCAGTTCGTTGGCCAGCTTCATCCACCATTTTGTTTAAAAATGGCGGCCATTTAAATTTTTAAGAAAAATTTAAATTTGAAATGTGGTACCAAAAAATTTAAAATTGAAAAAATATTTTTTTCGTATGTGTTTGACCTTGATAAAAAGATTCGGGAGCAGTTTTTGTTTCGTCTATACCTTAAAAAATGGCTGAGTTATAGCATTTTGAATTTCTAGTGTGGCTGACATTTTGAAACGCCCTGATTTTTGCCACGTGATAACAGATGTATTTATGAACCGATTTGGATGTGCCTTGGTGTGTACATAGTACATAGAAATAACTCAACCGAGTTCGTTGGCCGACTTCATCCGCCATCTTGTTTCAAAATGGCGGCCATTTAAAAAAATTAAAAAAAAATTAAATTTAAAATGAGATACCAAAAAATTAGAAAATGAAAAAGAGTTTTTTCTTATGTGTTTGACCTTGATTCAAAGATTTCGGATCAGTTTTTGTTTTGTCTATATCTTAAAAAATGGCTGAGTTATAGCACATTGAATTTTTAGCGTGGCTGACATTTTGAAACGTCCCAACATTTGTCACGTGATAACAGGCGTATTTATGAACCGATTTGAATGTAACTTGGTCTGTACATAGTACATACCAATGTCTCGACCGAGTTCGTTGGCCAGCTTCATTCGCCATCTTGTTTCAAAAGGGTTGCCATTTTTTTAAAAAAATGTAATTTAAAATTTAAAATGAGGTATTAAAAAATTGGAAAATGAAAAAGATTTTTTTTTAAGTGTTTGGCCTTGATACAAAGATTCTGGAGCAGTTTTTGTTTCTGAAAATTTGTTCTTTTGTTTATATCTTAAAAAGTGGTTGAATTATAGCACTTTGAATTTCTATCATGGCTAACACTTTGAAACGATCTTGTATTTGTCTCGCGATACCACACGTATTCGCCTATTTCGATGGAAGAAGGCATGTGGATAGTATACATCAATATCTCGACCAAGTTCGCTGGCCAGCTTCATCAGCCATCTTGTTTCAAAATGGCGGCCATTAAATTAAAAAATATATATATTTAAAGTGAGGTGCAAAAAAATTAGAAATTGAAAAAGGTTTCTTTCTTAAGTATTTGACCTTGATATAAGGATTCAGGAGCATTTTTTTTTGTCTTTATCTTAAAAAATGGCTCAGATATAGCAGTTTCAATTTCTAACGTGGGTGACATTTTGAAAAATCTGATTTTTTGCCTGCGACAGCACTCGTATATATCAACTGATTCCGATGTGAATGAGCATGTGCACAGCAATTACTAAGGTCTCGACCAAGTTCACTGGTTCACCTCATCCACCATGTTGTCTTACGCTCGTATTCACGAATAACTTCGACCCGGAGTTATGCAGAAAACCCGGGTTGAAAACTCAAATGGCATTCACCGTCAACCCCACTGAACCGGTTCGAGGTTAAAATCTAACGCCGTGTTCAGTAACCCAACCTTGGTCTACAGCAGGGTTTAACCTAGGATTTTTCAACCGAGCATGCGTATTTAACGGAAAAACAAGCTGTGAGAGTGAGGAGAGGGAGAGGACCGCCATTTTACAATGGCAGCAGACGTGCCGATAGAATGTGCTGTGTAAAATATAGAAGTTCTACTATTAAATAAAACGGAATAACATTATGCAAAGGTATGTAATCTCATATATATGTAATTATCTTCAATATTTTTATCTGATTTGTTTATGTTTATGTATATAGCCTCTATAATATATTGAATGCATGTTGAATTGTTTGTTTATATAAATACGCGTGGTCGCGAAAAATTTATTTGCCTTAAAAATAGCCAATATTACTTAAACAGCCGAATAATTGCTTCTAAAATAACAACTGTCGCGTTTAAGGTCTTTTTTTTTTTTTTTTTTTTTTGCAATTTTGATGTTAAAAAATTCACAAATGTATTTTAACAGGACCGAAATAAACGCAATACTTGCATACGTTCTAATTAAAATGTGAGACTCAGGCTAATTTGCATTTTTGTTTAAGTAAAGAAAAACACAGATTATCTTAGAATATCCATAGATTCTCTGTAGATTTTTGATCAGTACTTATAGAATGTTTCAAAATTAAATTTTGGGTCTATTGTGTAAAAGATATATTATTGTTTATGTACAAACTGAGTATGTATAAATCAGATCTATAAATTAGATATTTTAACTTAAAATTTAAACAATTTGAGTTTTATTACTTTATTGATTTTTTTTTTAGGATTGTTTGTAAGCTTCTACGTATGTTTCCCAATTTTTGTGGAATTTGAAATATTTATTTTTATTGCATTTCTTTTTCAACTGTATTTTAATTTCAAAATTATACATAATATAAAATATTGCATTAGTACTATTTTATACGAAAATAATAATAGTAATAATAAATCCTAAAATGAATAACTTTTGAATGTTACCTACTGAAATTGTGACTTTTTTTAGAGATCACTTATAAGTTTTGCTTCTTAATTGACAGCTAAATTAAAATAAATTACTAAAGGATTGAAATACGCTGGTAAAAAAAAAAAACAACTTTCATTTTTTAAAATAACCCACACCAAAAATATTTCTATCAGCCCTTGCAGTAATGATGACTTTTTAAGGTAAATAAATTCTTCGTGATCACGAGTATTTATGAAAGCAAACAATTCAACATGTAATGAAGGAGATATAATGTATAAATATAAACAAACCAGTCAAAAAATGTATAGATAATATATATATATATATGTGTATGTATGAGATTACATATATTCTTCTATTTTTGGTAATATGTACTTTAAACTTTCTTTTTATTTCTATATCTTACACAGCATAACGTTTAATTTGCTTAAATTAAAGAATGACACCAAAAAAAGAGAAAAAAAAATAGAGGGAATGGGTAGAGTGGTACAAATGGGAACTTGTTTTTCTCCACTGATTCACAAACAACAGACAGCTATTTTATTTATTAGATAATGTAAAATTATATGAAATTATTAATAATTAATTTGAGCTGTTTTGTTAGATTACAAACTATCATTATTCTGCCTATTTAGTCTAGAAATCTATCATTAATCAATCATAAAAAAAAAAAAAAAAAAAAAAAAAAAAAAAAAAAAAAAATCCCATTTTCAATTTCTATTCTAAATGAGATTCTTATTACATCTAATGAAGTGATATCTAAATGAGTTAAAGATATGAAATTAAGAAGCTGGAAAAAATATAGAAAATAAAATAACATTTTCTAAATAAATACATTTTTTCAAATGCAACACTGCAACCAAAAACAAGTGTCTTCGTGCATGTAATAATATTTCGTAATTATTAGGCTAATTTATCAAAAAATAGTCAAAGATAATCAAGTGAATAGCTTTGATCTTATAAATGTGATAATAGAAAAATTCTCATACAAATGGCTGAAGGGGAAGGGGTGGGGATAGGTCCTAAAAGCTGGTCGATAAAAATTCAACTTTCTGTAATATTTCACATTTATTTGTCCAGATAGTATTCAGAATACATTTATAATGATTTAGGAAAGGCCTTATTCGATTATATGTGCTGAATGGAAATTCATACACTATACACTAGTAGTCTTAAAAAGTTTAAAATATTTGCGTTCCTTAAAATAATATCTTATAAAATATCTCCACAGCACACAGTTTAAACTTAAAGGAAGTATAGAGTTTTATTTAGCGACTAGTTAAATGAAAAAGGTTTATCAATCCTTCGGAAGTGATAACTATATGCGCCTATGGTGCGCCTCTGCGGTTTGGTTACCTGGTGCCAGGGCACCGCTAGGATCACCTGTTCCGCTTTTTCTGCAGTTCTGTTAATATTATTTCACTACTTTTTCCTGTCAACCTGGAATATTAATTACTATCTAATTTAATTAGAATTAAACATTTTAATTAGCTCGCTGAAAATCCAAACAATAAAATTAATACATCTGGGATACCATCTATACCAATAAAAGAAATAGTATATATAAAGTACAACAGACTACTTCCTTAATTTTTTTCCTTTTTTCTCCATTTTAATATTTTCATTATCAGAAATTGTTTAATTGCTAACTAGAGCTATTAATAATAGAAATCATCATAATTGCTGTTGAAATAAAATTTTAGTTTTTATTCAAATCAAGTTTTATTAGTTTTGGCCCAAATAAAGTTCCATTTTTTAGCAACTATGCGAAAATTTATTTTGAAAAAGAACCTTTTAACATTTATTTTAGCAGTTGACACGTTTCATATCATTAACCTAACTCATTAATAAATTAAAAAAAAAAATAATTGTTTAAAAAATATTAAAACTTTCAAGAAAAATTAAGTTGATCCATATTTAGTGATTACAGGTTTTTATTTTGTCCATACATTTTGTGGGAATAAAAAAAAAAAAAAAAAAAAAAAAAAAAAAAAAAAAAAAGACACACTATATTGAATATTTCTTTTCTTTCTTTCTTTCTTTTTTTTAATTGGCGTTTTTTCTTCCAAAACATAAACAAACGAAGTCTCGACGCGAAACCGAAACAAGGCATGGGATTTTTTTAACCAATAAACACATTTCGTTCAACCTAGGTCGAGAAACCCCGAGTTGGGTAACTTTTCATCCGAAGTAAATGGTGAATACGAGTTTTCAACTCCCGGTTGAAAATACCAACCTGGGGTTACTGAACCCGCGGTTTAACCCTCGGTCGAAGTTATTCATGAATACGAGCGTTAAAATGGCAGGCACTTTAAGAAATCGCCGAATTTGGCAGCCAAATATAAGTTACTTTAAATAAAAGCAGCTTGGATAAAGCTGACTAATTTCGCAAAATTCTCATTCATAATGATTTAGTATTGATAAAAATTAGTATTGAATCTCCTACATTCGGTTTCCACTTAATTGAGTTTCGTGTGTTTGAATAATATAAGTTGGCTTTTTTTAAAATAAGGAATATGAAAGCTACCTCTTCCTCCCGGCACTGGCCGGAAGGACTTTTTTTAAATAATGCAATTGGCTTTAATCTCTCGACATTTTATCTGCCATTAAATGAAGAGAATATTTCAACGTGAAAAAAGTGGTGGCAATCAAACAATCTGAATTAAAAAAAAAAAATATTTGTCACTTATCAGGCGCGACGATTAAGGGGTTAAATAAGATTTCTGTATCCAAACATGATTTTTTGATCCGCGAGTTATACGCCGGAAAATGAAGGGATGCGAAAGACACTTAGCTGAAAAAAAAATGGCCACCATAGACCATTTTCTGATAAAATTTCGGCCTATATGCAAATTTTAGGAAGTATGTGATATATCTGCTCGCGAACTATGAAAATGTTAAATAAAAAGACGCAATGAATCTCTTGACAACCTCATGCCTTTCCCAACGAAAATGTCGTGCAGCTTACAAGAAGATCGTGCATCACAAGTGAAACTTTTTTACCCGACTGAAAAGAAGGGTTATGTGTTTCACGCGTATCTGTGTATGTGGATTTCTTTATACCCTCGAAACATCCCAACGCCCGGATGGATTTTTATGAATGAGGTCTCTATAGATTCGTCTTAATCTTCCGATGATTATAGGATAGGTTTTGTTTTTATAAATTCAAAATAGCGGCCGTAAAATAAAAAATGGCGGTAGAGACGAAAAAAATTTACGCACCCTATTGAGTGGAATATCATTGGATAGGTCTTTGAAAATGAAGACGATGTTTCATTGACCATTTTGTAGTCAGAAGCTCCGTTTGAATACTACACAACCTGGAAGTTGTGTACTTTGGATCGCTACCTTTACTGTAACTCTAACCTTCATAATAGACATCTATAGGCGATTGTTTGTAGATAGAACTAATAATTAAACACAACTTAAAAGTCATCAATACAAGTAAATAAAAAAAAGGTGAGTAATATAAAAAATAGTTTCATATTGATGAGAAATAATTAATTAGTTAGCTTTTTACGCAGTCGAGTTTTTTGATTTTTTAAATTTAATATATTTTATCAAAATGGAGATGCCGCACTAGAAGCTTTGTAGAAGTGCAAGACTGGAAGAAGAAAAACATTTGCAGAAGTGCAATGACTGCAAACAGAACATTGCCGGATCTCAAGAACAGTATTTCCGGTTACGACCTCAACATTTCCCAGTATTTAATTCGCGTGACTGTTGAACATAATATTTTGCGATTTCAAACGGTACTTGGGAAAAATGGCCAACATACCAACACTATTTGCCTTGATAAACCAGTTCGATATATAAGTTTGTATTTTCTTAAATTATTGAAGCGAAAAAATCAATAATAAGCCTCCTGGTGGTCATTTTTGAAATTATTTTTTTTTCTGCGGGTTGTTTTTCCATCCTTTCATTTAGATGCATTCTGAATTTCACACCTTTCTGATGAATAGTTTCGACTACGGATAGTTTTGAGTGGCTTTTTCTACACCCTGTACATTATAAAAGCAAAATGCTATTAAAAATCCTGGGTGTCATTTGGAAGTTTTAGATATCTAAAAAAACACCTAACTTTAGGCAAGGTAATATTGAATAATGTTTTTTCGCATGGCTTTTGAAAGCTTGGTTGATTCTGCTGTGTCGCTGTCTACAGTAGTGTTACCAGGTATCTCGCGTAAATCACGGCTCCGAATGCTTTGGACACCACTAATTTCTTACAGTTTGTTTCGCAGTCTTTAATCGCCAATAATTAGGTAAGGCGAAGGAAATTACTTTAAAATACTGGTGTCCAGAGCATTTGGAGTCCAGATTTACGCGGCACACCTGGCAACACTAGTTTTGCTTGCAATATGAAGAAAGAATTCACAACATTTTTCAGGATACGTACAGGTGCTTATATTAGAGAACCAGTATTCCCGAATAGACGTCTTCGCATTATTTATCTGCTGAATTCCGTGATAAATAAAACGAATATTACTATTCCTCTATGCACCCTGATCTTCTGTTTCTATGCATGTAAATGGACAGGACAGGGTCTTCGGTATCTTCAATGATGTGAATATACAACGTCTACGCTAAATTGACTGATTAGTTCTGTTTTCTTCCAACTGCGCGCATAAAAGGCAATTAATGTGGACAATATAATATTATTTATTTTCGAATAAAATGGAAACTCTATGCACCCTGATCTTCTGTTTATAAGCATGTAAATTGACAGGGTCTTCGCTATCTTCAGAGATGTGGAATATACAACATCTACAGTAAATTTACAGATTAATTGTTCTGTTTTCTCCCAACTGCACGCAAAAAAGGCAATTAATGTGGGCAATATAAGATTATTTATTCTCGGATAAAATGGAAATTCTATATATCCTGATCTTCTGTTTCTATGCATGTAATTAACAGGGTCTTAGGTGTCTTAAATGATGTGAGAATACAAAGTCTACGGTAAATTCACCGATCAATTGTTCTGTTTTCTTCCAGATGCCGCGCAGACAAGGCAATTAATGTGGATAGTATAAGATTATTTATTCTCGGATAAAATGAAAACTCTATGTACCCCGATCTTCTGTTTATATACATGTAAATTGAAAGAGTCTTCGGTATCTGCAATGATATGGATATACAAAGTCTACGGTAAATTGGCAGATTAGTTGTTCTGTTTTCTTCCAACTGCCGCGCAGAAAAGGCAATTAATGTGGACAATATAAGATTATTTATTCTCGGATAAAATGGAAACGGGTGGGTGTATTTTAATAAATCTTGTACCAAAATGTTTGTCTTCGCTCTCCGAATAAGTTATAGTTACATAACGCATGTTTCCTAAAATAACCGCATATCACCAAAATGCTTATAAATACACTGGCCTCCAAAAGTTAAGGTACAGGGACTGGATGCTTTCGATTAGACACGGTTTGTCGAATATCTACCAACATTATTGACGAATTGTTCTTGAACATCTGGGATGTAAAGAACATGTTTGATTTCATATTTCTCGATGAAGATTTAGCCGGGCCGACAATTAGGGGGCTAATAATAAATTTAATAATAAAATATTTGCGATTAGCTATGCAACAGAAAATGCTGAAAATGGTTTGTTACTGCGTTAAATGAATATTTGGGTCCTTTTCAACGTTTGTATGCATTTGTGTAAGCATATCACTCATATTCGTAAAGATGTTAACGTTTTTGTGAAAAATTCAAAAGTTTTTTGTTTATAGCATACAGAGTTTTCAACCAAATTTAACACAACTTTCCAAAAACCTGGCAAAGAACAGTAGCAACAGTATACTTCAATTAAAACATGAATATATTCAATATTTGATGAGATATGGACACTTGTATGAAATAATTTTTAACTGCGCATGCGTGGAAGATTTCAAAATTTTTATTTCATAATTTGGTAGTCAGCTATTTAGGGCAACTTATCTAAAATGTCCAGTCAAATATCGAGAAATTTTACAAAGATAGGGGCGATGTAGTAAGTGGCTTTCTAAAAATAGCTTTATTATAAGTGTTTTTCCACAACTTTTCAATCAACTCACTATATCTTTCTGAGTTTTCACAATATTTGACTGGACTTTTTACAGAAGTTACCCAAAATAGCTGGCTACCAAATTATGAAATAAAAATTTTGAAATCTTACACGCATGCGCAGTTAAAAATTACTTCATACAAGTGCCCATATCTCATCAAATATTCAGTATATTCATGTTTTAATTGCAGTATGCTGTTGCTACTGTTCTATGTCAGGTTTTTGGAAAGTTGTGTTAAATTTCGTTGAAAACTCTATATGCTAAAAACAAAAAACTTTTGGATTTTTCACAAAAACTTTAACACCTTCACGAATATGAGTGCTATGCTTACACAAATGCATACAAACGTTGAACAGGACCCAAATATTCATTTACCACAGTGACAAACCATTTCCAGCCTTTTCTGTTACATAGATGATCGCAAATGTTATTTTATTATTAAATTTATTATTAGCCCCCTAATTGTACCCCCGATAAATCTTCACCGAGAAATATGAAATCAAACATGTTCTTTACATCCCAGAAGTTCAGGAACATTTCGCCAATAATGTTGGTAAATATTTGACAAAGAGCGTACAATAGAAAGCATCCAGTCCTTGTACCTTAACTTTTGGAGGCCAGTGTAGTACATATTGAAATTATGAAAATTTAAAAACTGTTCATCGTAAATCAAAATAAAACACTAATAAACAAATACTGAAATATTTTAAAAGAACAAATTTGGAATATCTTTACATGAAATCGTACGGCTCTAAATATTTAAATAATTTGACTGTATGATAAAAATGGAATCTTTGTGTTTTCATTTTCTTTCGTTCTTTGTCTTTTCTTTTGTCGCAGTCGGGTGTGTGTTTGTGTGTGTCTTTTTTAATAATAAATTGTCACTCGTTTTAAAAGAATCTCGTTTCCAGTCTCAGTAAATTGACTGAGAAAAAATTTCTAAGATAGATGAATACCAGTAGTTTCTTTGTTATTTCATGCAAACATTTTTAGCAATGTGCTGAAATATCTGTAGCAAATTACTAGAAAAATCTCTGCATTCACACTTTATTACAGGGCTGCCATTGGCGACTATTTTTATATTCTTTTCGCACCACAATTTCTAAAAAAATAAATTTTGTAGTACGTTTCTCAAAGGAGGCAACTGCTAGACCATCAGTTGATTTTTCACTTCCAGTACCGCACTCGCACATCAAAAGAAATTTTCGAGCTCATTTTATGAAACAATTGCAGGATCACTGCGACTACTCAGATAAGGGAAGATATACGTATGATCTGATCTCAGCGGTATTTTTGGATCTTCTCCTGCTCACTCCATCCTCTACAGTTTTTCTTACCGGACATAGTTCCTTTGGGGCATACCTCTTCAAGTTCAAAAGAGCCCTTTCACTTCTATGTGAGTGCGGTGATGTTGCTGTTGCCTCTCATTATTTCTATAATTGTCCTTTAAGAACTCGCTGGCATATCCGCCGTCCTCCTGTTCCTCCAGATAATTGGCTAGTAAATATTTTACCGCGCCTAACTTTGCTCTCAAAGCTTAAAAACATCTTCAACGTCCTGTGTGACCTTTCAATTTTACTCCATCACTGAGACAGGGACTTTTACTTTTACTGCCCAAGAGAGACTGTTCAGACTAGGAAGTGAGTCTGTAGAGCATAGATTGTCCCTCCCGGTCCTCTTTATTGAAGACTAAAAAAAAAAAAAAAAAGAGTTACAAATTTCAGCCGAGGCTGAGCCCGCCAATACGCGCGACAGAGGGCGGAGTGGTATATATAAGATATAAATAAATGTTACATTAGCAAAATTTGTGAAACAAACATAAGGACATTAAATAATGCAGTGTTATACAAAGTTAGACAATATTATACAAGTTGCTGCGACCCGACATTGGCTACTGAATAAGGGAGAATCCAAGTCCCTGTCTCAGCGATGGAGTAAAACTGAAAGGTTACATAAGAAGTTGAAGATGTTTTTAAGCTTTGAGAGCAAAATCGGGCGCGATAAAATATTTGCTAACCAACCAACTGGAAGAACAGGAGGACGGCGGATATGCCAGCGAGCTGTTAAAGGACAATTATAGAAATAATGAGAGGCAACAGCATCATCACCGCACTCACATAGAGGAGAAAGGATTGACTTGGATTCCCCCTTATTCAGTACCCAATGTCAGATCGCTGCAGCTTTGTATAATATTGTATTACTTAATGTCTTTATTGTCGCTTTGCAAACTTTGCTACTGTAACATATATTTACATCTTGTATATATCACTCCGCCCTCTGTCGCGCGTATTGCGAGGTCAGCTTCAGCTGAAATTTGTATTTTTTTAAGACCTCAATAAAGAGGACCAGGAGGGACATTTATGCTCTACTGACTCAATTCCTAGACTAAGAAGTCTCTCACCGCCAGTAAAAGTAAAAGTAAAAGTGTATGGGAATGATTTTTGTTTTGAGAAAGTGGTGCGAGATAGAATTAAAAAATTGTCGCCAGTGGCAGCCCTGGTATTGCTTGCTGCAACAATTTTTAGATAAGCTGTATTATTTTTTTTCAATCATACAGTGTTGCCGGTCCGTTACTTTTTTAAAATTCAATTTGCTTGATTACCACCACATATTTTAAATAGTGATAGTCGCTATATTTTTACTTATTTAATATGGCATTAAATAAGGAGACTAATTCTATTTCAAATACCTGGTAGCAATGACGCAATTTGAATTTAAAAAAAGTAGCGAACTGGCAACACAGCAATCACACTGATTGGTAAAGATATCATACGACTGAATTTTTCCAACTGAAGGAAAAGATGCCTAGCTGGCCAAAATGGGCATTTTTTTCGCTCAGTTTTAAAAATTCGATTCGTATGATATCTTTCCTAATCAGTATGATAGAGAAAAAAATAATAGTGTATCTACGTACCCATCGTTTAACCCCTTCGCGACGAGCTCTTTTACAGAATTTTTAATCTTTTATCGCCGGTTTTTCAAAGCAGAAATTTTTGCTTAATTGAATCGAGAAAATGCCCTAATTAAAGAAAGCAAAATCTAGACTAATAAAAGAAAGTTTCGCTCTGTCTGTGTGTCTGTGTGCGATGGCTAGCAAAATTTACGGCACGCACGACATTGAAAATTTTTGTGAGTCTAGCCCAAAGTGTCTCCTGATGCACCTCAGACTCAGAATTTTAATAATTAGTTATTAATTTAATTTAATTAAGTTTTAATAATTAAAATTCTAATAATTAGTTGAGTTATTAATTAAAAGCCGCAACTCAATCTGATTAAAAACTCATCACGGGCTTTGCGAGAGGGAAAAGGCTCTGGCGCTTGTGCAGAAGACTTTTTTACGCATCGGTTGAAAATGAAGAACGAAAAAAAGAAATTTCGAGGGTATTTTGTCATTATTTATTAACTTACATCGTCCAAACCACTCAGTAAAGTTAGAACCGAAGACATATTCTGAAAGATCGCATTCTTTCGTCTCAAATGAAGCAATCAATACAAAAAAAATATCGCAGGTAGTGCCTTGATTTTTTTTTTGAAAAAGAACCGTTTTTCCGAAAAAGTTTTTTTTTACAATCGGTTTAAAAAATATATGAATTTTAACGCTTTCAAATACATTACCAAACTCAGGTCACTTCGCGCCTCACAGAAACTATATTTTTTTCTACGCTAAAAGTAACTAAACATCCGTATTGTAACACAATATTTTTAGAGTATCTCAATATATCAATCACATTTACACCATCTACAAAAATTTTGAAACGTTCGGACGGGTAGAAATATGTTTTACAATATAAAATGTGTGAAAATTTCGGCCAAATCCGCATAAAATTGAATGTTTCCTCGCGAAATTTAAAAGTACCAACAAACCAATAATATTTTTTTAAAGCTGAGACTTTTTGCTAATTGATGGTGCAATCCGTTTTAAAAATATGAATTTTAACCCTTTCAAATACATCGTCAAACCCAGGTCACTTCGCGCCTCACGGGGACCATATTTTATCCACGGTAAAAGTAACTAAACGCACGTATTTTAACACAATCTTTTTAGAGCATATCCATAGACCAGATTTACATCACCTACAAAAATTTTGAAACGTTCGGATGGGTAGAAATATTTTGTAAAAATGTGTGAAAATTTCGACGAAATTTGTAAAAACCTGAGTGTTTCGTCGCGAAATTTAAAAGTATCAACAAAACCAATAATATTTTCTTAAAGCTGAGACTTTCTTCTAATCGATGGTGCAATCGGGTTTTAAAATATGAATTTTAACCCTTTCAAACACATCGCCAAACGCAGGTCACTTCGCGCCTCACGGAGACCATATTTTTCCTACGCTAAAAGTAACTAAACGTTTTTATTTTAACAAAATGTTTTTAGATCATCTCGATATATCAGATTTACATTACCTACAATAATTTTGAAACGTTCGGACGGGTAGAAATATTTTTTACAAAATAAAATGTGTGAAAATGTAGACGAAATCAGCAAAAAATTGAAGGCAATTTAATTAATTTTTCAACTACTTTTCAGCAGTGAAATTAGACTTGAAATTATTGAATATTAAAGACGTGAATTATCACTTTGCTAACTAAGCGTAAACCAACAGAGTGAAAAATGTCCAAGTCGGGAATCGAACCCGGGTCCCTGGAATAGCTCTCCAGTGCTCTACCACTAAACCACGAGGACAATGCCCAGCTTGGCATCTCTCACTCACATAAGTCGGTAAGACTCCTGCCGCAGCTATTAGATGGAAAAGTGTCCATGAGCGCACAATCTTGCGGCGTAACATGAGACGCAAATGAACCCAGCATCGGTGAATATACAATTTAATTAATTTGTCAACTACTTTTCAGCAGTGAAAAGTATTTCAAGTGATATATAAAGTGGTATATAAAGTTATTTCACTGCTGAAAAGTAGTTAAAAAATTAATTAAATTGTATATTCCCGATGCTGGGTTCATTTGCGTCTCATGTTACGCCGCAAGATTGTGTGCTCATGGAGACTTTTCCATCTAGTAGCTGCGGTAGCAGTCTTACCGACTTATGTGAGTGAGAGATGCCAAGCTGGGCATCGTCCTCGTGGCTTAGTGGTAGAGCACTGGAGCGCTATTTCAGGGGCCCGGGTTCGATTCCCAGCATGGACATTTTTCACTCTGTTGGTTTACGCTTAGTTAGCAAAGTGATAACTCACGTCTTTAATATTCAAAAATTGAATGTTTCGTCGCGGTGTCGCCCTTCCAGAGCACAACTTTAGATGTTACCAACAAATCAAAAATATGTTCTTAAAAAATATAAAACCTTTTTCTAATCAATGTTGCAATAATCTAAACAATATATGAAATTTAACCCTTTCAAATACGCTGGCGAACTCAGGTCACTTCGCCTCTCACGGAGACGATACTTTTTCTACGCTAAACGTAACTAAACGTCCGTATTTTAACACAACCTTTTTAGAGCATCTCAATAGAGCAGATTTACATCACCTACAAAAATTTTGAAACGTTCAGATGGGTAGAAATATTTTTTACAAAATAAAATGTGTGAAATTTCGACAAAATCAGTAACCTGTAAGTTTGGTCGCGGTTTCGCTCGCTTTCGGTGCGCCAAAAATAAAATTACGTAGAAAATAAAAAAAACATATGACATTATTACATCCAATTCAATATTTTTTCATTTAAAAATATAAATTCAGATAAAATGGAGTAAAAAGATATAAAATCGTACAGATTTGAGGTTGATTTAAAGGTCATTCATCACGGGCCAGGGCAACGTGGGGCTAGGGTGGGTCAGCTAGTTTACAATAAAAAATAACTGGTGGGAATAAGGAAGGATTTTGAGCACCTTATGAGTCACGTATACGTGACGCTCGTCCCGAAGGAGTTAATGAAATTCCATTACCTGCGGCGTATGTGCTGAGCTGTCTACGTAGCAGAACAGATGCTATTGCTAATAAGGTTTTCTGAGCGAGATATGCCCGCTGGTTGTCGACCCTAATAGCTCAAAGGTAGAGCAGTTAGCGCCAGGTAGAGAGCATTGGCAATTTAAGTCAAGGTTCTGGGTTCGGATCCCGGCTTGGGCATTTTTTCGCTCAGTTGGAAAAATTCAATTCATATTTTTTACTGAGTTCGTGCTGACGCTTAGTTTTGAATACCATTATTTCTAAAACGTTATTTCCGACTTCTTTAATTGCAAGATTCTGCGATTAAATAAGGTGGAGATTACTTCTGGGAAAGAATGGTATTCAAAAGTAAATACCAGTACGAGCCCGGTTTTATCTGTGTCTGAAAGTTCACACATCGTGAAAATTTTGAAAGTTATTTTGTTTCCTTAATTTCAAATATTCCGTTAATTTTACCCTTACCCCCTCCGCTTTTACACTTGCTTGACTCTGAAGAGGTTAAACGGCAACAACAGCTGCGGAATTCTATGGAAAACAACAGATATTGACATACCTTTATAGCGGAAATTACTGAAGAGATTTCAATATATTTTAATTTTTTCGGTATTATAATTAACTATATTTCGATCTATTTCTCATTCTGGAAAATAAATAATATTGTAGTAAATAAATAAATAAATAACGTAGCTATTGTATATATAATTTACTAACTACCAAAACTGTATTTAGAAAATTGTTGAAAAGCTACCGGAAAACATTTATATCAATATCAGATAGAATTTCGTAACTGTTGTTGTCCTAGCACATTGTTGACCAGGGTGACGGAGCGCACTTGTCTTTTCAAAGCTGCCAACTTTTATTTATCTTTTCTGCACGCATTTATGAAAAATAATCTTCGCCTTATTTAATCGCAGAAATATGTGATTAAACAGGGCTAAAATCATCTTTAAAATACAGTGGTAACTAAAAAAGTTATATAAAAGAGTGATATCATATGAAATTGTCGCTCAACGAAGTGTTAAAAGCAGTTTATTAAGACATTATTAGGCGTATTAAACGTAGATTTGGTAAGGCAGTTAATCCTTAAATGCCGGGTGTTGCTTTTCGGCAACATACCCAATTTAGGCTCTAAAATACTATTAAAATAATATTGAAGCTATAATGCCTAATGTTGCCAATAAAATACATTCTGAAAATATTATTAAATCGATATTCAACATGTAGATGGCAACACTTGTGCTGTTTAAGAATAAAGATAGATTTATTTTTTCAATTGTTGCTACTTGTTCTTTTTATTTTGTTTGGAAGCTTGCGAAATACCCTATTTTGTTCTGCAGCGAGCTAGTAAAATTTATTTCTTATTATAGTTCCTAAAATTCTTGTATATTTAATATTATAGAATTTTATCAAGGAAAATTATTTTTTCAATTAAAGACCAGTATTGCCGATTAGTAACAAAATGCTTCTTAGCGGTGAACCATACTTAAAACAAAATGTGATATTTTAAGTATTTTTCCCATGATTTATTTAATAAATGAAAGCCGAAAACCATTATTACAATGATTTTTGAAAAATCCGGCATTTAAGTGTCAAGTTGGGAAAAATTACTTTTCGGAAAAACAGAGTTCGTACGATGTTACCACAATTTTAAATAGAATTTTTCAATTTATTTAATGGAAGAAAAATATTCCTACTCCGGCAATTAAACGAGGTGACTTCGAAATTCTGTTATTTAAACATTATCCTCACCAGTCCTGAATGTAAAATAACACTACGAATACTTATTCATTGATTTTTCACAAACAAAAAGAACACCCTAGATGACAGAAGGAGCCCTGTTTGGAAATTGATACTTTAGTAAGCTGCTCATTTAGGTTTACATGTACAGGTCTAAAATGACTAACACCCTTAAAATATCAATTTAACCCTCATCGCGCGATTTTTTCTATTTTTATGAAAAAAAATATTGGAAATCTATATATCTGCTTAATAATGGGGAAAATAGTAAAAAAAAATTAAATATCAAATTTTCAGCTAAAATTTGATATTTTATGGTTCGTGCCTGTGTGCCGAATGTACACAATTAGGGTTTTAAAATATTGTATTGCTATATTTTGTAACTAAATGAGCTTAAAGTAATTAATTTTATCTACTTAAAACTCTTCAACTTTTTTTATATTAATATTTTTAAGTATTCAGGAAAAATAATAAAAGTAAATCTTACCTTAATAGCTTGATCGAATTTTTTTTTTGTTCCCGAAGAACAAATTCTAATTTTTTGTCAAATGAAGCCATCTGACATGGACAAAATAAGTGTTATTCCATCCATTGGACTGTTCTTGATCAGGGACAGAGATCATATTGGCCAAATTCATGGTACATAATAAGAATTATACTGTTTTTAGGTATGTGCCAGATATGGCACGTGGTGCAGTGAAGGGTTAATTGTCAATAACCTAAATTCACGCAGTGGCACATTGAAGACCTTTAATTAAGTGAATGACCTAGAAATCCTTATTTTCTTTTATTGAAAGTTGTTTAAGTTACATAATTATGAATATTTCTTAATTTCTTGTGAGAATAATTGTGAGAAAATAAGTATCAGTTCTGCCATTTATGGGTTTTTATTCAAAGCCAAAAACCTTCAGCTATATAGAAGTAAAGTAAAAGTGTAAAAAAACCAATTAGATTAGTTTATATCCTCCTCTCTGTGGAAGTATCACATGCGACGTAATCTGTGACATATCACATACTTCCTAACCGAGGAGGTTAAGGCCCAACTTCAGTCAAGTGAGAAGACCCGTTCGCTAATGCTAATCCTATGGAAGAAATTTATAACGATATCTCGGTTGCATTTCAATATTTTTAAATGATTTTTTTTTGCATTGGATAGCTGAGATCGAACTGTACAAAGGCCGTTTTTTACATTTTCTATTTTGTTCACATATATTTTTAATGAGGACGCTTTCATTTTCGGAACCGGTTTTGAAACTGAAAGCATCCTCATAAAAAAAATTTGTAATCAAAATCGAAAAAGTAAAAAACGGCCTGCATACAGATCGATCTCAGCTATCCAATGCAAAAAAAATCATTTAAAAATAATGAAATGCAACCGAGATATCGTTATAAATTTCTTCCATAGGATTAGCATTAGCGAACGGGTCTTTTCATTTGACTGAAGTAGCCTCTTAAATAGAAATTTTCCAGTCAGAAGTGCTTGAAATAAAGTGTATGCACCTTTGATAATAGTGGTACTCAACATTGAGTTCAAAAGCAAAGAGTATTCTCGCCCAGAAACGACGAGAAGAAAATAATGCGATCACTCGCACTTGGCAAAAAATGATATGTCATTACAAATAAACGGGCTGTATAAATAGCAACTCTAATGGAAATACGAATTGTCAGCTATACAGAACTGTTGTACGTAATTGAAAGCTTTAATCGGTCATTGAGCTATCATTGCATCACCCGAATATTGTCCTAGATAATTTTAGCAACAATAGAAAAGCCATTTACTTAAGGGTTATTGGTAAAAGTGGAGTAATGAAACGTTCTCGTGGATTTATGTTTTAAAAAATATGTTAAGTATTCTTTGTTGTCAGATGCAGAAAATTACCAAAGTACTCTAGATGTTTACCTGTGTTTTATTTTTCAACACACCGTAGAGCAACGCTTTATAGCATTTTTTGTTTTAATTTATTGTAATTTGTTTTAGTGAACTGCATTTGCGGACTACCGATTTTGATCGCCTGTGTTTAATACGTTTGAATAAACTATCAAAAATATGTTTCATTCTTAAATTTTATGAATCGTGAAACAATAAATAATACACTCTTTGCCATAAAAAGTGGCAGACCAAGAAAGAGTAGTTCGAATGGAACGAAATTTTATATACGTGAGTACAACGTTGATATCAGTAAGTGATTACAAAATCCCATCCCATACATTTTGGCGATTAAACAAGGAAAATATTACGCTACAAAATTAATGGTACTCAAAAATAGGTATCATATGCACGAATGTTCGTATGCACGACATCTAACACTTTAATCTATGCAACTTGAAAACAATTATAGACGCTGAAACATTTGTACGTATTTTGATATTTGAAAGTACTTTTATACAAATTTTATGCTGCAAAATAGGAAAGTGGTTTGTTTTCCAATACTCTTCTCATTTCAATTTTCATTCAGTTTAAATAGCCTCCTGATTATTGCAGATGTGCATTCTTCCCCATAGCTTGTTCTCCTAAACAAACTTACATATAATAATAGGATATAATAGGATATAATAGGATATAATAGGCTATAATATAATAAATAGGATATAATAAGATAAATAGGATATAATAGGCTGCCTGACTTTCACAGTAATTTGCAGAACTGTATACAAATTACATAGAAATATGTAATTACGAAGGCTGTTTTAGAGTTTTGCAAGGGCAAGCAAAATAAAAATTTAACCAATTTATTCCGAGAATGTTAAGGGTGTTTCAAAAAGTAAGGTAACAAGCTGAAAATTCTATGCACAGAGATACAGAAACTAGTAATGCACTGATACCTATCAATTTTCTTTATAGTCACCATGGTTGTTCAAACATTTGTTGCATCCATCAAAGCGTGGGAATTCTGGCATGGAAGAATAGAATTTGGTAACATCAAGACAGTTTTCTAAACTTCGGCATTGTTTTTAAAACGCCAATCACCTTGGTCCTTCTACAAAAATTACGAAATGATAAAAATTACTGTGTGCGAAGTCTGGACTGTAGGGAGGAAGTTCGATTATTTCCGATTGAAAACGCCGTAACAAATCACGACTAAGTCTGAAATCTTAATTGGCGATGTATGCGGTCGGCGTTTTCACGCTGGTTAGTGATGGGGATTTCAGCAGATGAGTTTTGATTTCAACGCAAGAACCTGATCCCATTTCTCACTTTAAGGCTGTTCTCCACTGCTCTGCTCAACAAGCGCAAAACGTTTTGACACATTTGCAAATTCATTTTTGAACGGAAAGATATAAAATTGGAAAGCCTGTCCATGGAAGCGATTTGGAATCGAACTGTGTTTTCCATTTCTGCATCCATCAATTACCTATTGAGTTATAAGCGTTTTTGATCACGTGACAAACACGTTTTTTGCCCTTTCTTGAGTGTATATCCTTCTTTCGTGCGGAATTTTGGTTCAAAGCGCCCACGTTGACACTATTTTCTAAAAGGTCTATTGCGTTTGCAAAAAAACCGGAAAACACAGGTCGATTACCTAGTTTCTGAACAACAACACCTGCTCGTTTCATGCATTTCCGAACAAAAATAAATTAAAACTTATGTGATAAATTTGCTCTTTTGGATTTGAGAACAGTCCTAATGGGCAACCACGTTTCCGTTAACGCCGCCGTCTTCGAAATACGATTTTGTTGCGCTGACACACAACCTCGTCCATCTACCGCTGGCGTTCAAATGCTGTGATTGTTTCAGTTGCTTAGGTAGAAAATTTAACTTGCATAGGAATTTGTGCGACCGTCAGAGTTCTTGTTAGCTTTTTTTAAAAACAAAAACACCTGCATATTTCTTGAGTTTCTTTGCACCTTAAACACACAACTATTTCCTTTGTCATCTATTATTAATGCCTACGGACATAATTTGTATTTATTTTTTAATTATTGGTTGTTTTTTGCCTGGCATGAAAATTTGCCGGTGGGAAGCAGCACATTCAAATTAAGCCAAAGTTTGTGAACCAACACCAAATCTGGTCATTAGGTTTTATACAAAAAATAAAAATTAAGTGTTAATAGTGGATAGTTACAAATAAGTGGTAAAACGAATTGATGTTGCTTTTGCATTTTATGTATAGGCGCAAAAAACAGGCTTCGTACGGCTCTTTCAAGTACCACTTTTTTCAAATATTTTCCCCCATATTGAATCGCAAATTTCTGTCCTTGAATAAATTAAATATTACTACACCTCGGAGAGATGTCTTTTTACAGAGACTAAATCAAAACATTTACCACCACTATTTCCTTATGAAATTTTTCGTTTTAGATTTATCTTGGAAATGTCGTAGGAACGATTCTTGTACTACTGTGCCATAAAACAATTTTATAAAATTAGTGGTGGCTAAAAAATGACCACTCCGAGGCCTGCTATAGTGGTATATTACTATTAAATAGCGGCAGGAATACAGTTAACACTAGAACCAACGGAAATTTTACTCAAGTTTTATAAAAAGGGTTTCACACTAGAATTTTTATTTAAAAGTATATTTAACTTATTTAATTGGCCTATTTTGCGCTGGTTACATTTAGCGTATTTTATGAAAAAAAAATTCTGCTTCGAATCGACTATTATTAAATCAATATCATATTCAATATATATTCAATGGTATGGGTGAAATGTCCTCTAAATGAGTTAAAGCGATCCTTTTTAAATCACGTTAAAATTTTCTATCTATTTGAGCATTATTACGTTAAACCATGTCTCGTCACGTAACATTTTACATTTGACGTTTATACAAAAGATAACTGGTGGTTAACAGATCCTACAGGAGCTTACCCGTTAGCCCCCTTCACCCCAGCCCTCAACGAACTGGATATTTCAGAATGCATCGGCCAGCACAGGTGAGACTTTTAAAGAAATTTCAGAAATTGCACAAAAGCTAAAATAACTTGTGGGATTTCACTAAAATAGAAGCATAGAAATTTAAACAGTATCAATAGTATTAATTATTTGCTTATAGTTACCTTATTATTTATTATTTGCTTATCTATTTATTATTTGCTTATAGTTATATTATGTGGTTATAGATAGTAAATTATAGTTATCAATAGTATTTGCTCGAGACTTGGTATTACTTCATTCTCAATTTGAAAGAAATTTATAATTAACCCTTTGACTATGAGTCGGTACATATATGTGTCAGTGGATTTTTCTTTTATTCTATTCGTACAACTTTTTTTTTTAAATTATCTTATAGTAGGAAATTCTCAAGTGATATCTACCACAAAGAAAATCTTTTGTTAATTGTGGTACGAATGAATATAAAAATAGTTGCCAGTCCTGGCCCGTAATCAAAGGTAAAGTCGTGGGAAAAAAAGTAAACATCCCCTATTAACTCCTCAACAAATTATCGTAGAAGAATGTTACTGGTACCGAACGATTATAAATAAAGTCTACTTTTAAATGATGTATATAAAATTTGTTTAGGGGGTCATCTACATATTAAAATGAACCCAAACTTCATTTTTTTAAATGGCAATATCCAATTTTAACAAGGTATTTCAAGTCTTCGGTTCAAATTATGCCTAGACACCAAATTTCAAGTCATTTGAATGATAAGGTTTTGAATTATAAACATTCAAAATTTAGTGCTTCTAATGTTAAATTACATTTTCATATTTTTACTAATATCTCCTGAAATTATACTCCTAATATGCTAATTTTTTATGTAGCAATAGTACTCAAATACCCAAACATAAATACGTTGAATTTGCAATTTTTATAATTTTATGATATGAATTATGAATTATGTATTATGAAATTAATATTCAAAAAAATTATGAATTGCAACCTACAATTTTTTGGATGGATTTAGATTTATTAAGTCCTGCTTTATGGAAATCCAAAATTTCACATTTTTCTTCCAAGTAGTTTTCAAATTATGCTTAAAAAACAGCAGAATGATGGTTTAAGGGATCCTCTATGATAGAAGTGAGTAGATATTTTGAAATTTCTTATGTTATCCTGTAATCTAGCAGTCTTCAATGACTGCATGAGTGGTGCTTAAGATGCCTTGATCAAGAAGGGGGCTCTCTCGGTCAACAATCGAGTACCGAACTTCAATTCGGATACAGCCCCTAAAATACGCCCGTTTTAAAATAACTAATTTCTCGGAAACTTATCGTACGAATTGCATAAAAATTTGTTTTTAGGTTAATTGAAGGGTGTAGAGTTCATTTATGCTGTCAGAATTGTGTACTGCTATAGAAAAAATCAAAGTTATGGTTAGTTTTAATATGTTGATGGCCCCCTAAGCAAATTTGATATACATCATTTAAAAGTAGACTTTATTACCAATCGTGTTGTTCCAGTAACTTTCTTCTACGATAATATTTTGCAGAGTTAGTAAGGGGTGTTTACATTTTTTTCCACGACTGTACGTTGGCTAATTTAAAAAATATATGTGTCATTCTCCAAAAAGTGAACCATTCCAGTCACAAAGCCTTTTTCATTATTTGACACGAACATTTTTGAATTAATTTATGTTTTCAATTGAAAGTGAAAGAAGACTAAATGTGTTGCGTGCATACGTTTTTTATAATTAATTTATATTTTTTGTTTGTTAGCACACAATATGTGAGATCCCACATCCGTGTCATGTCACACCCCAATGTTACTAAGGAAAATGTTTGATTACTTATTTAATTGAAAACAAAATAGTTAAATAATTATTATTCTAGCTACTGTTATCTCAAGAGCAAAGTAACATAGCATAGTAATTACTTTCTTTGTATTTTTGTTTGTTTTCTGAGTACGGAAAGTAGTGTCATACATTAAATTCTCACCTCCATGGACCAAACATTAAGTTGCATTTTCATGTTAAATAAACGGTCAAGCGAGAGTATTACTCGCGCACAAAGGGTTTCGTACAATAAATATATGAATTAGTAATTGTATTATTTAAAAAATTGCTAAAAGAATAATAAGACTTTGTAAAAAACTATGCAAAGTAGGGTTGGGTATAACAGTATATACTAGAAAAATGTAAATGGATGTACCATGAAAGCTCAAAGAGATATGGAACTTTAATAATATCAAATATAGCTATTCTGTGTAACTCATTTTTACTTTCTTCTATCTTTACAAGAAGAAAGTATTGGATTCGTGAAAATTTTCGAATTTCGGTTTTCGACTGATTTATACGTTTTAGGGGACAGAGAAAATGAAAGCATGTTTTTACAAAATGTCTGTCTGTGAGTCTGTCTGTCTGTGTGTGACAAAAATTTTGTTAAATCCGATTTTCCTAAAATTTGAAATATTCGTATTTAAAAATTACGAACGCATTATGTGTTACTTCACTATTTAATCACTATCTCTCCGATTTCATTACTTACGATGGCATGTCTGTAGTTTCATTTATATTCCATTACATATATGGGTCAATATCACAAAATAAGAAAATTGCAGTCCGCACAATAAAATTTCTATTTAATGTTATATAATGCTAATTTCTTTTTTACATTTTAATGAAAAATATTCTTAGAAGTATTTTCAAGAGATATTATATTCATAATAACACAAAAATAAAGCAATTATAAGACTTAAAGTTTCAGATTGTCATTTTCCTCGCATGTCACACTGTGATGTGTGCAAAGCAAAAGGCTTTCTGCTATCACATACTAATATCTTTTTCTAGTTCTTGTTTTATTTCTAATTAATAGTTAGACCTTATATAGCACATATATGTGGAACATAAAGTTCTGTATTTTGCAAATAAAGTGTTTTCACTTTGAACAGTTTAATGATGTTATTTTCTGAAACGAAGGAGAGAGGGAGAAGAAAGGCTTCGAGTCTTTGATAAGGGGATTATACGATATATCTTCCATCAGAACTTTCTCACGATTCTCTCCTGTTTCCTCATCAGTCGGATTTCAAATTTAACGCATCTCTTGGGTAATTTAACATCGATAGCTGAAGGACGAACTTACTCACAATACTCACCTGTCTCCTCATCAGTCAGATTCCCAATTTACCTCTCTAATGTTAAACCTATGGACGTGAATGCATCCGTAATTTAAAAAAGAAAGAAAGAAAAAAGAAATCGAAAGATAAATTTAATGGTTCTTTCACCAGATGAGTATAAGCATAAGTACAGATCTCTTGGGCAATTTAACGCCAATAGCTGAAGAACGAACTTTCTCACAATTCTCACCTGTGTTCTCATGAGTCAGACTCTAAATTTCCATCACTAATGTTGAACCTATGGATGTTGAATGCGTCCGTAATTTAAAAAAAGAAAGAAAGAAAGAAAGAAACAGTTCTAAAGATAAATTCAATGGTTCCTTCACCAGATGAGTATAAGCATAAGTATAGTTCTCTTAGGAAATTTAACGCCAATAGCTGAAGAACGAACTTTCTGACAATTCTCACCTGTCTTTGCATGATTCAGACTCCAAATTTCCATCTCTAATGTTAAAACTATGGATTATGAATGCGTTCGTAATTTAAAAAAAGAAAGAAAGAAAGAAACAATTCTAAAGATAAATTCAATGGTTCCTTCACCAGATGAGTATAAGCATAAGTATAGTTCTCTTGGGCAATTTAACGCCAATAGCTGAAGAACGAACTTTCTGATAATTCTCACCTGTCTTCGCATGATTCAGACTCATATTTTCCATCTCTAATGTTAAACCTATGGATGTTGAATGCGTCCGTAATTTTCAAAAAGAAAGAAAGAAAGAAACATTTCTAAAGATAAATTCAATGGTTCCTTCACCAGATGAGTATAAGCATAAGTATAGTTCTCTTGGGCAATTTAACGCCAATAGCTGAAGAACGAACTTTCTGACAATTCTCACCTGTCTTCGCATGATTCAGACTCCAAATTTCCATCTCTAATGTTAAACCTATGGACGTTGAATGCGTCCGTAATTTAAAAAAGAAAGAAAGAATTCCAAAGATAAATTTAATGGTTCCTTCACCCGATGAGTATAAGTATAGTGCTCAGGGTAATTTAAGGCCAATAGCTGAAGGACGAACTTTCTCACAATTCTCACTTGTCTCCTCATCAGTCAGATTCCAAATTTCCCTTTCTAATGTTAAACCTATGGACGTTGAATGCGTCCGTTATTTAAAAAAGAAAGAAAAAATTCTAAAGATAAATTTAATGGTTCCTTCACCAGATAAGTATACATTGCTCTTGGGCAATTTAATGTCGATAGCTGAGGGACGACCATTCTCATAATTCTCACCTGTCTTCTCATGAGTCAGATTCCAAATTTCCCTTTCAAATGTTAAACCTATGGACATGGAAAGCACCCGTAATATAAAAAAGAAAGAAAGAAAGAAAGAATCCAAAAGATAAATTTAATGGTTCCTTCACCAGATAAAAATATTTGTCTCTTGGGCAATTTATCGTCGATAGCTGAAGGACAAACTTTCTCACAATTCTCACCTGTCTCCGCATCAGCCAGATTCCAAATTTCCCTCTATAATGTTAAACCTATGGACGTGGAATGCATCCGTAGTTCGAAAAAGAAACAAAGCAAGAAAGAATTCTAAAGATAAATTTAATGGTTCCTTCACCAGTTGAGTATAAGCATAAATATAGTCCTCTGGGGCAATTTAAGGGGTCTCAGGACTCTTAAAATTGGAAAAATGAAAAAAAAGACCATTTTCAACATTTAATATCTTAAAATGTATTTGATTTTAAGACACAATTTTAATTAGAATAAAATATATAAGTATGTTCTTTCATATTTCATGTATTAAAAATATATATAAGATGCAGAATTAGCATTTACAGGGGGCTCGAAATTGTTAGACATTTGACGAGCAAAAAATCGGCATAACAGCTTACGCGCACGATTAGCAAATAAGCATTGCAACTAGAATGAAAATTTTGGTACTTACTTATACTTCAGATTGTAATAATTACCCTGAACATAAATAAATTTGTATTTAAACCTTTTTTATATTTTTAATACAAAGTTGTATTTAGCTAATGCAAAATTAAGAAAATTTCAACAGTATAATCACCTAAAAAAATATTGTTTTGAACAATAAAAATTAAATTTTAGGTTCAGTTTATACAGACTAACATGAAACGTATGTTTTGAAAATTTCATGAAAAAATATTCAGAAGTTTTTGAGATATCGTGAGTGTTATGCCCAAAAACGTCATTTGGAGAAAAATGGCTTAAAAGTTTCCGAAACGACGCTTCAGCTATTGAACGTGTATAAATGTAAAAGCTATAACTTCAGTTCTAATAGCAATTTCAAGGAAACAATTATATCAAAATGTTCAGAAAAGATAGGAGTTTAACATCTAAAAAAATTAAAATTTCGAAAATTTTAAAGCTTTAAGAGTCCTGAGACCCCTTAACGCCAATAGCTAAAGGACGAAAAAGAAAGAAAAAAGAAAGAAAAAAGAAGAAAAGAAAGAAAAAAGAAAGAAAGAATTCTAAACATAAATTTAATGGTTCCTTCACCAGAAAAGTGTCTGTTGGGCAATTTCTCGTCGACAACTGAAGGACGAACTTTCTCACAATTCTCACCTGTCTCCTCATCAATTAGATTCCAAATATCTGTTTCTAAAGTTAAACCTATGGACGTGGATTGCATCCGTAATTTAAAAAAGAAAGAAAGAAAGAAACCATGCTAAAGATAAATTTAATGGTTCCTTCACCAGTTGAGTATAAGATTATGTATAGTTTGCTTGGGCAATTTAAGTTCGAGAGATGAAGGACGAACTTTCTCTCAATTCTCACCTGTCTTCTCATCAGTCAGGTTCCAAATTTTCCTCTCAAATATAAAACCTATGGACATGAAATACATCCGTAATTTAAAAAAGAAAGAAAAAAGAAAGAAAGAATTCTAAAGATAAATTTAATGGTTCCTTCACCAGATAAGTATACGTGTCTATTGGGCAATTTAACGTAGATCGCTGAAGGACGAACTTTCTCACAATTCTCACCTGTCTTCTCATGAGTCAGATTCCAAATTTCCATCACAAATGTTAAACATAGGGCGTGGAATGCATCCGCAATTTAAAAAAAAAAGAAAGAAAGAATTCCAATGATAAATTTAATGGTTCATTCACCAGATAAGTATCCGTGTCTCTTGGGCAATTTATCGTCGATAGCTGAAGGACAAACTTTCTCACAATTCTCACCTTCTCCTCATCAGTCAGATTCCACATATAACGTATCTCTTGGGTAATTTAAGTTCGATAGCTGAAGAACGAGCTTTCTCAAAATTCTCACCTGTCTTCTCATCAGTCAGATTCCAAATTTCCGTCTCAAATGTTAAACCTATGGCCATGAAATGTATCCGTAATTTAAAAAAAGAAAGAAAAAAGAAAGAAAGAATTCTAAACATAAATTTAATGATTCCTTCACCAGATACGTATACGTGTCTCTTGGGCAATTTGACGTCGATAACTGTCGGACGAACTTTCTCACAATTCTCACCTGCCTCCTCATCAGCCAGATTCAAAATTTACCTCTCTAATGTTAAACATATGGACGTGGAATGCATCGGTAATTTTAAAAAGAAAGAGAGACTAAAAGATTTCTAAAGATAAATTTAATGCTTCCTTCACCAGTTAAGCATACATCGCTCTTGGACAATTTACCGTCGGTAGCTGAAGGACGTATTTTCTCACACTTCTAACCTGTCTCCTCATCAGTCATTTTCCAAATTTCCCTCTATAATGTTTAACCTATGGACGTGGAATGCATTTGTAATTCAAAAAATAATGAAAGAAAGAAAGAAAGAATTCCAAAGATAAATTTAATGTTCCTTCACCAGGTAAGTATAGGTCTCTTTTCGGTAATTTAATATCGATAGCTGACGGTCGAACTTTCTTTCAAATCTCACCCGTCTCCTCATCAGTCCGATTCTAAATTTCCCTCTACAATGTTAATGCTATGGACGTGGAATGCATCCGTAATTCAAAAAAGAAAGAAAGCAACAAATAATTCTAAAAGCAAATTTAATGGTTCCTTTACCAGTCCTTTACCAGTTGCATAAGTATAGTTCTCTTGGACAATTTAACGCCAATAGCTGAAGGACGAACTTTCTCAGAATTCTCAACTGTCTACTTACCAGTCAGATTCCAAATTTCCTATTTCTAATGTTAAACCTGTGGACGGGGAATGCATCCGTAATTTAAAAAAGAAAGAAAGAAAGAATGAATTCAAAAGATAAAATTAATGTTTATTCATCAGATAAGTATCCGTGTCTCTTGGGCAATTTATCGTCGATAGCTGAAGGACAAACTTTCTCACAATTCTCACCTGTCACCTTATCAGTCAGATTCCAAATTTAACGTATCTCTTGGGTAATTTAACTTCGATAGCTGAAGGACGAACTTTCTCACAATTCTCACTTGTCTCCTCATCAGTTAGATTCCAAATTTCCCTTTCTAATGTTAAACCTATGGACGTTGAATGCGTCCGTTATTTAAAAAAGAAAGAAAAAATTCTAAAGATAAATTTAATGGTTTCTTCACCAGATACGTATACATTGCTCTTGGGCAATTTAATGTCCATAGCTGAAGGACGATCTTTCTCATAATTCTCACCTATCTTCTCATGAGTCAGATTCCAAATTTCCCTTTCAAATGTTAAACCTATGGACATGGAAAGCACCCGTAATATAAAAAAGAAAGAAACAAAGAAAGAATCCAAAAGATAAATTTAATGGTTCCTTCACCAGATAAGAATACTTGTCTCTTGGGTAATTTATCGTCGATAGATGAAGGACGAACTTTTTCACATTTCTCAACTGTCTCCTCATCAGTCAGATTCCAAATTTATCGTGTCTCTTGGGCTATTTAACGTCGATAGCTCAAGGCCGAACTTTCTCACAATTCTCACCAGCTTCCTAATCAGTCAGATTCCAAATTACACTTTCTAATGTAAAACCCATGGACGTGGATTGCATCCGTAATTTAAAAAAGAATGAAAGACAGAAAAAATTCTAAAGATAAATTTAATGGTTCCTTCACCAGTTGAGTATAAGCTTAAGTATTGTTTTCTTATTCAATTTAAGTTCGATATCTGAAGGACGAAGTTTCTCACAGCTCTCACCTCTCTTCTCATCAGTCAGATTCTAAATTTCTCTCTCAAATATTAAGCATATGGACATGAAATGCATCTGTAATTTAAAAAAGAAAGAAAAAAGAAAGAAAAAATTCTAAAGATAAATTTAATGGTTCCTTCACCAGATAAGTAAACGTGTCTCTTGAGCAATTTGACGTCGATAGCTGAAGGACGAACATTCTCACAATTCTCACATGCCTCCTCATCAGTCAGTTTCAAAATCTACCTCTCTAATGTTAAACCTATGGACGTGGAATGCATCCGTAATTTTAAAAAGAAAGAGAGATTGAAAGAATTCTAAAGATAAATTTAATGCTTCCTTCACCAGATAAGCATACATTGCTCTTGAGCAATTTAACATCGGTAGCTGAAGGTACTATTTTCTCACACTTCTCACCTGCCTCCTCATCAGTCAGATTTCGAATTTCCCTGTCTAATGTTAAACCTATGGACGTGGATGCATCCGTTATTCAAAAAAGAAAGAAAGCTACAAATAATTCTAAAGGAAAATTTAATGGTTCTTTACCTGTTGATTATGAGTATAAGTATAGTTCTCTTGGGCAATTTAACGTCAATAGTTGAAGGAGAAATTTTCTCACAATTCTCACCTGTCTACTTACCAGTCAGATTCCAAATTTCCTATCTCTAATGTTAAACCTATGGACGGGGAATGCATCTGTAATTTAAAAAAGAAGGAAAGAAAGAAATAATTCCAATGATAAATTTAATGGTTCCTTCACGATATAAATATACGTGTCTCTTGAGCAATTTAACGTCGATAGCTGAAGGACGAACATTCTCACAATTCTCACCTGTCTCCTCATCAGTCAGATTCCTAATTTACCTCTCTAATGTTAAACCTATGGATGTGGAATGCATCCGTAATTTTAAAAAGAAAGAGAGACTGAAAGAATTCCAAAGATAAACTTAATGGTTCCTTCACCAGATAAGCATACATTGCTCTTGGGCAATTTAACGTCGGTAGCTGAAGGACATATTTTCTCACACTTCTCACCTGCCTCCTCATCAGTCAGATTCCAAATTTCCCTTTCTAATATTAAAACTGTGGAAGTGGAATGCGTCCGTAATTTAAAAACGAAAGAAAAAGAAAGAAAGAATTCTAAAGATAAATTTAATGGTTCCTTCACCAGATATGTATACGTGTCTCTTGGGCAATTTGACGTCCATAGCTGAAGGACGAACATTCTCACAATTCTCACCTGTCTCCTCATCAGTCAGATTCCAAATTTACCTCTCTAATGGTTAACCTATGGACGTGGAATGCATTCGTAATTTAGAAAATAATGAAAGAATGCAAGAAAGAATTCCAAAGGTAAATTTAATTGTTCCTTCACCAGAAAAGTATAGGTCTCTTCTCGGCAATTTAATATCGATAGCTGAAGGTCGAACTTTCTCTCAAATCTCACCTGTCACCTCAACAGTCAGATTCCAAATTTCCCTCTATAATGTTAAACCTATATACGTGGAATGCATCCGTAATTCAAAAAAGAAAGAAAGCAACAATTAATTCTAAAGGTAAATTTAATGTTTCCTTTATCAGTTGATTATAAGCATAAGTATAGTTCTCTTGGGCAATTTATCGCCGATAGCTGAAGGACAAACTTTTTCACAATTCCCACCTGTCTCCTTATCAGTCAGATTCCGAATTTAACGTATCTCTTGGATAATTTAACGTCGATAGCTGAAGGACGAACTTTCTCACAATTCTCACCTGTCTCCGCATCAGTCATATTCCAAATTTCCCACTCTAATGTTAAACCTACGGACATGGAATGCATCCGTAATTTAAAAATAAAGAAAAAAGGAAGAAGTATTCTAAAGATAAATTTAATGGTTTATTCACCAGATCCGTGTCTCTCTGGCAATTTATCGCCGATAGCTGAAGGACAAATTTATTCACAATTCCCACCTGCCTCCTTATCAGTCAGATTCCAAATTTAACGTATATCTTGGGCAATTTAACGTTAATAGCTAAAGAACAAACTTTCTCACAATTCTCACCTGTCTCCTCATCAGTCAGATTCCAAATTTAACTTTCTAATGTTTAACCTATGGGCTTCGAATGCATCCGTAATTTAAAAAAGAAAGAAAAGAGAATGAAAGAATTCGAAAGATAAAGTTCATGGTTCCTTCACCAGATAAGTATACGTGTCTCTTGGGCAATTCAATGTCGATAGCTGAAGGACGAATTTTCTCATAATTCTCACTTGTCTTCTCATGAGTCAGATTCAAAATTTCCCTTTGAAATGTTAAACCTATGGACATGGAAAGCATCCGTAATTTAAAAAAGAATGAAATAAAAATAGAATCCCAAAGATAAATTTAATGGTTCCAAAATTTCCCTCTCTAATGTTAAACCTATGAGAGAGAATCTGAGATAAATTTAATGTTTCCTTCACCAGTTGAGTATAAGCATAAATATAGACTTCGTGGGCAATTTAACGTTGATAGTTGAAGGATGAACTTTCTCACCATCCTCACCTGTCTTCGTATGAGTCAGATTCCAAATTTCCCTCTGAAATTTTAAAAAAAAGGACGTGGAATTCATCCGTAATTAAAAAAAGGTAGAAAGAAAGAAAGAATTCAAAGATAAATTTAATGGTTCCTTTACCAGATAAGTATACGGGTCTCTTGGGCAGTTTGACGTCGATAGCTGAAGGACGAACTTTCTCATCTGTGTTCTCATCATTCCGATTCCAAATTTAACGTGTCTCTTGGGCAATTTAACGTTGTTAACTGAAGAATGAACTTTCTCATATTTCTCACCGGCCTCCTCATCAGTCAGATTCCAAATTTCCCTCTCTAATGTTAAACCTATGGACGTGGAATGCATCCGTAATTTAAAAAAACTGAAAGAAAGAAAGAAAGACAGAAAGAATTCCAAAGATAAATTTAATTGTTCATTCACCAGGCAAGTATAGGTCTCACCTCGGCAATTTAATGTCAATAGCTGAAGGTCGAACTTTCGCTCAAATCTCAGCTGTCTCCTCATCAGTCCGATTCTAAATTTCCCTCTATAATGTTAAAGCTATGGACGTGGAATGCATCCGTAATTCAAAAATGAAAGAAAGCAAGAAATAATTCTAAAGGTAAAATTAATACTAGCTTTACCAGTTGATTATAAGCATAAGTATAGTTTTCTTGGGCATATTAACGCCAATAGCTGAAGGACGAACTTTATCACAATTCTCACCTGTCTCCTTACCAGTCACATTCCAAATTTCCTATCTCTAATGTTAAACCTATGGACGGGGAATTTATCCGTAATTTAAAAAAAAAGAAAGAAAGAAAGAATTCCAAAGATATATTAAATGGTTTATTCACCAGATATGTATCCGTGTCTCTTGGGCAATTTATCGTCGATAGCTGAAGGAAAAACTTTCTCACAATTCTAACCAGCCTCCTAATCAGTCAGATTCCAAATTTCCCTTTCTAATGTTAAACCCATGGACGTGGATTGCATCTGTAATTTAAAAAAGAAAAAAAGAAAGAAACAATTCTAAAGATAAATTTAATGGTTGCCGTGTTGGCAATTTATCGTCGATAGCTGAAGGACAAACTTTCTCACAATTCTCACCTGTCTCCTTATTAGTCGGATTCCAAATAAAACGTATCTCTTGGGTAATTTAACATCGACAGCTGAAGGACGAACTTTCTCACAATTCTCACCTGTCTCTTCATCAGTCAGATTCAAAATTTCCCTCTCTAATCTTAAACCTATGGACGGGGAATGCATACGTAATTTAAAAAAGGAAGAAAAAAGAAAGAAAGAATTCTAAAGAGAAATTTAATGGTGACTTCAACAGATAAGTATACGTGTCTCTTGGGCAATTTATCGTCGATAGCTGAAGGACAAACTTTCTCACAATTCTCACCTGTCTCCTTATTAGTCAGATTCAAAATTTAACGTGTCTCTTGGGCTATTTAACGTCGATAACTGAAGGGTGAACTTTCTCACAATTCTCACCTCCCTTTTCATCAGTCAGATTCCACATTTACCTCTCTAATGTTAAACCTATGGACGTGGAATGCATCCGTAATTTTAAAAAGAAAGATAGTCTGAATGATTTCTAAAGATAAATTTAATGCTTCCATCACCAGATAAGCATACATCGCTCTTGGGCAATTTAACGTCGGCAGCTGAAGGTATTATTTTCTCACACTTCTCACCTGTCTCCTCATCAGTCAGATTCCGAATTTCCCTCTCTAATGTTAAACATATGGACGTGGAATGCATTCGTAATTTAAAAAATAATGAATGAAAGAAAGAAAGAATTCCAAAGATAAATTTAATTGTTCCCTCACCAGGTAAACATAGATCTCTTCTCGGCAATTTAACATCGATAGCTGAAGGACGAACTTTCTCACAATTCTCACCTGTCTACTTACCAGTCATATTCCAAATTTATTTCCTATCTCTAATGTTAAACCTATGGACGGGGAAAGAAAGAAAGAAAGAAAGAATTTCAAAGATAAATTTAATTGTTCATTATCCAGGTAAGTATAGGTCTCTCCTCGGCAATTTAATGTCAATAGCTGTAGGTCGAACTTCATCATTTGTAACTCCATCACATAAATATAGTCCTCTTGGGCAATTTAACGTCCATAGCTGAAGGACGAACTTTCTTACCATTCTCACCTGTCTTCTTATAAGTCAGATTCCAAATTTCCCTCTCAAATGTTAAACCTAAAGACGTGGAATTCATCCGTATCTTGAAAAAGGTAGAAAGAAAGAAAGAATTCCAAAGATAAATTTAATGGTTCCTTTACCAGATAAGTATAGGTCTCTCCTCGGCAATTTAATGTCAATAGCTGAAGGTCGAAATTTCTCTCAAATCTCATCTGTCTCCTCATCAGTCCGATTCTAAATTTCCCTTTATAATGTTAAAGCTATGGACGTGGAATGCATCCGTAATTCAAAAAAGAAAGAAAGCAAGAAATAGTTCTAAAGGTAAATTTAATGGTTGCTTTACCAGTTGATTATAAGCATAAGTATATTTCTCTTGGGCAATTTAACGCCAATAGCTGAATGACGATCTTTCTCTCAATTCGCACCAGTCTACTTACCAGACAGATTCCAAATATCCATCTCAAATGTTAAACCTACGGACGGGGAATGCATCCGTAATTTAAAAAACAAAGAAAGAAAGAAAGAATTCCAAAGATAAATTTAATGGTTTATTCACCAGATAAGTATCCGTGTCTCTTGGGCAATTTATAGTCGATAGCTGAAGGAAAAAAATTCTCACAATTCTCACCTGTCTCCTTATCTGTCAGATTCCAAATTTCCCTCTCTAATGTTAAACCTATGGACGTGGAATGCATCCGTAATTTAAAAATAAAGAAAAAAGGAAGAAAGAATTCTAAAGATAAATTTAATGCTTCCTGCACCAGATAAGTATGCGTGTCTCTTGGGCAATTTAACGTCAATAGCTAAAGGAAAAACTTTCTCACAATTCTCACCTGTCTCCTCATCAGTCAGATTCCAAATTTAACGTATATCTTGGGCAATTTAACGTTAATAGCTAAAGAACAAACTTTCTCACAATTCTCACCTGTCTCCTCATCAGTCAGATTCCAAATTTAACTGTCTAATGTTTAACCTATGGGCTTCGAATGCATCCGTAATTTAAAAAAGAATGAAAAGAGAATGAAAGAATTCGAAAGATAAAGTTCATGGTTCCTTCACCAGATAAGTATACGTGTCTCTTGGGCAATTCAATGTCGATAGCTGAAGGACGAATTTTCTCATAATTCTCACTTGTCTTCTCATGAGTCAGATTCAAAATTTCCCTTTGAAATGTTAAACATATGGACATGGAAAGCATCCGTAATTTAAAAAAGAATGAAATAAAAATAGAATCCCAAAGATAAATTTAATGGTTCCAAAATTTCCCTCTCTAATGTTAAACCTATGAGAGAGAATCTGAGATAAATTTAATGTTTCCTTCACCAGTTGAGTATAAGCATAAATATAGACTTCGTGGGCAATTTAACGTTGATAGCTGAAGGATGAACTTTCTCACCATCCTCACCTGTCTTCGTATGAGTCAGATTCCAAATTTCCCTCTGAAATTTTAAAAAAAAGGACGTGGAATTCATCCGTAATTAAAAAAAGGTAGAAAGAAAGAAAGAATTCAAAGATAAATTTAATGGTTCCTTTACCAGATAAGTATACGGGTCTCTTGGGCAGTTTGACGTCGATAGCTGAAGGACGAACTTTCTCATCTGTGTTCTCATCATTCCGATTCCAAATTTAACGTGTCTCTTGGGCAATTTAACGTTGTTAACTGAAGAATGAACTTTCTCATAATTCTCACCGGGCTCCTCATCAGTCAGATTCCAAATTTCCCTCTCTAATGTTAAACCTATGGACGTGGAATGCATCCGTAATTTAAAAAAAATGAAAGAAAGAAAGAAAGAAAGACAGAAAGAATTCCAAAGATAAATTTAATTGTTCATTCACCAGGCAAGTATAGGTCTCACCTCGGCAATTTAATGTCAATAGCTGAAGGTCGAACTTTGGCTCAAATCTCAGCTGTCTCCTCATCAGTCCGATTCTAAATTTCCCTCTATAATGTTAAAGCTATGGACGTGGAATGCATCCGTAATTCAAAAATTAAAGAAAGCAAGAAATAATTCTAAAGGTAAAATTAATACTAGCTTTACCAGTTGATTATAAGCATAAGTATAGTTTTCTTGGGCATATTAACGCCAATAGCTGAAGGACGAACTTTCTCACAATTCTCACCTGTATCCTTACCAGTCACATTCCAAATTTCCTATCTCTAATGTTAAACCTATGGACGGGGAATGGATCCGTAATTAAAAAAAAAAGAAAGAAAGAAAGAATTCCAAAGATATATTAAATGGTTTATTCACCAGATATGTATCCGTGTCTCTTGGGCAATTTATCGTCGATAGCTGAAGGAAAAACTTTCTCACAATTCTCACCAGCCTCCTAATCAGTCAGATTCCAAATTTCCCTTTCTAATGTTAAACCCATGGACGTGGATTGCATCTGTAATTTAAAAAAAAAAAAAAGAAAGAAACAATTCTAAAGATAAATTTAATGGTTGCCGTGTTGGCAATTTATCGTCGATAGCTGAAGGACAAACTTTCTCACAATTCTCACCTGTCTCCTTATTAGTCGGATTCCAAATAAAACGTATCTCTTGGGTAATTTAACATCGACAGCTGAAGGACGAACTTTCTCACAATTCTCACCTGTCTCTTCATCAGTCAGATTCAAAATTTCCCTCTCTAATCTTAAACCTATGGACGGGGAATGCATACGTAATTTAAAAAAGGAAGAAAAAAGAAAGAAAGAATTCTAAAGAGAAATTTAATGGTGACTTCAACAGATAAGTATACGTGTCTCTTGGGCAATTTATCGTCGATAGCTGAAGGACAAACTTTCTCACAATTCTCACCTGTCTCCTTATTAGTCAGATTCAAAATTTAACGTGTCTCTTGGGCTATTTAACGTCGATAACTGAAGGGTGAACTTTCTCACAATTCTCACCTCCCTTTTCATCAGTCAGATTCCAAATTTACCTCTCTAATGTTAAACCTATGGACGTGGAATGCATCCGTAATTTTAAAAAGAAAGATAGTCTGAAAGATTTCTAAAGATAAATTTAATGCTTCCATCACCAGATAAGCATACATCGCTCTTGGGCAATTTAACGTCGGCAGCTGAAGGTATTATTTTCTCACACTTCTCACCTGTCTCCTCATCAGTCAGATTCCGAATTTCCCTCTCTAATGTTAAACATATGGACGTGGAATGCATTCGTAATTTAAAAAATAATGAATGAAAGAAAGAAAGAATTCCAAAGATAAATTTAATTGTTCCCTCACCAGGTAAACATAGATCTCTTCTCGGCAATTTAACATCGATAGCTGAAGGACGAACTTTCTCACAATTCTCACCTGTCTACTTACCAGTCATATTCCAAATTTATTTCCTATCTCTAATGTTAAACCTATGGACGGGGAAAGAAAGAAAGAAAGAAAGAATTTCAAAGATAAATTTAATTGTTCATTATCCAGGTAAGTATAGGTCTCTCCTCGGCAATTTAATGTCAATAGCTGTAGGTCGAACTTCATCATTTGTAACTCCATCACATAAATATAGTCCTCTTGGGCAATTTAACGTCCATAGCTGAAGGACGAACTTTCTTACCATTCTCACCTGTCTTCTTATAAGTCAGATTCCAAATTTCCCTCTCAAATGTTAAACCTAAAGACGTGGAATTCATCCGTATCTTGAAAAAGGTAGAAAGAAAGAAAGAATTCCAAAGATAAATTTAATGGTTCCTTTACCAGATAAGTATAGGTCTCTCCTCGGCAATTTAATGTCAATAGCTGAAGGTCGAAATTTCTCTCAAATCTCATCTGTCTCCTCATCAGTCCGATTCTAAATTTCCCTTTATAATGTTAAAGCTATGGACGTGGAATGCATCCGTAATTCAAAAAAGAAAGAAAGCAAGAAATAGTTCTAAAGGTAAATTTAATGGTTGCTTTACCAGTTGATTATAAGCATAAGTATATTTCTCTTGGGCAATTTAACGCCAATAGCTGAATGACGATCTTTCTCTCAATTCGCACCTGTCTACTTACCAGACAGATTCCAAATATCCATCTCAAATGTTAAACCTACGGACGGGGAATGCATCCGTAATTTAAAAAACAAAGAAAGAAAGAAAGAATTCCAAAGATAAATTTAATGGTTTATTCACCAGATAAGTATCCGTGTCTCTTGGGCAATTTATAGTCGATAGCTGAAGGAAAAAAATTCTCACAATTCTCACCTGTCTCCTTATCTGTCAGATTCCAAATTTCCCTCTCTAATGTTAAACCTATGGACGTGGAATGCATCCGTAATTTAAAAATAAAGAAAAAAGGAAGAAAGAATTCTAAAGATAAATTTAATGCTTCCTGCACCAGATAAGTATGCGTGTCTCTTGGGCAATTTAACGTCAATAGCTAAAGGAAAAACTTTCTCACAATTCTCACCTGTCTCCTCATCAGTCAGATTCCAAATTTCCCTTTCTAATGTTAAACCTATGGACGGGGAATGCATCAGTTATTTAAAAAAGAAAGAAAGAAAGAATTCCAAAGATAAATTTAATGGTTTATTCACCAGATAATTATCGTGTCTCTTGGGCAATTTATCGTCGATAGCTGAAGAAAAAACTTTCTCACAATTCTCACCTGTCTCCTCATCAGTCAGATTCCAAATTTCCCTTTCTAATGTTAAACATATGGACGTGGAATGCGTCCGTAATTTAAAAAAAAAGAAAAAGAAAAAGAATTCCAAAGACAAATTTAATGGTTCATTCATCAGATAAGTATATGTGTTTGTTGGGCAATTTATCGTCGATAGATGAAGGAAGAACTTTCTCACTATTCTCACCTGTCTCCTCATCAGTCAGAAACCACATTTAACGTGTCTCTTGAGGAATTTAACGTCGGTAGCTCAAGGACGAACTTTCTCACAATTCTCATCTGTCTCCTCATCAGTCAGATTCCAAATTTGCCTCTCTAATGTTAAACCTGTGGACATGAAATGCATCCGTAATTTAAAAAAGAAAGAAAAGAGAATGAAAGAATTCGAAAGATAAAGTTCATGGTTCCTTCACCAGATAAGTATGCGTGTCTCTTGGGCAATTTAATGTCGACAGCTGAAGGACGAATTTTCTCATAATTCTCACCTGTCTTCTCATGAGTCAGATTCAAAATTTCCCTTTGAAATGTTAAACCTATGGACATGGAAAGCATCCGTAATTTAAAAAAGAATGAAATAAAAATAGAATCCCAAAGATAAATTTAATGGTTCCTTCACCAGATAAGTATACGAGTCTCTTGGGCAATATAACGTCGATAGCTGAAGGATGAAATTTCTCATAATTCAGATCTGTATCCTCATCAGTCAGACACAAAATTTCCCTCTCTAATGTTAAACCTATGGACGTGGAATGCATCCGTAGTTCGAAAAAGAACAATGGAAGAAAGAATTCTAAAGATAAATTTAATGGTTCCTTCACCAGTTGAGTATAAGCATAAATATAGTCTTCTTGGGCAATTTAACGTTGATAGCTGAAGGACAAACTTTCTCACCATTCTCACCTGTCTTCTTATGAGTCAGATTCCAAATTTCCCTCTGAAATGTTAAAACTAAGGACGTGTAATTCATCCGTAATTAAAAAAAGGTAGAAAGAAAGATAGAATTCAAAGATAAATTTAATGGTTCCTTTACCAGATAAGTATACGGGTCTCTTGGGCAGTTTGACGTCGATAGCTGAAGGACGAACTTTCTCATCTGTGTTCTCATCATTCAGATTCCAAATTTAACGTATCTCTTGGGCAATTTAACGTCGATAACTGAAGAACGAACTTTCTCATAATTCTCACCGTCCTCCTCATCAGTCAGATTCCAAATTTCCCTCTCTAATGTTAAACTTGTAGACGTGGAATGCATCCGCAATTTAAAAAATAACGAAAGAAAGAAAGAAAGAATTTCAAAGATAAATTTAATTGTTCATTCACCAGGTAAGTATAGGTCTCTCCTCGGCAATTTACTGTCAATAGCTGAAGGTCGAACTTCATCATCCGTAACTCCATCACATAAATATAGTCCTCTTGGGCAATTTAACTTCCATAGCTGAAGGACGAACATTCTCACCATTCTCACCTGTCTTCTTATAAGTCAGATTCCAAATTTCCCTCTCAAATATTAAACCTAAAGACGTGGAATTCATCCGTATCTTGAAAAATGTAGAAAGAAAGAATTCCAAAGATAAATTTAATGTTTCCTTTACCAGATAAGTATAGGTCTCTCCTCGGCAATTTAATGTCAATAGCTAAAGGTCGAAATTTCTCTCAAATCTCAGCTGTCTCCTCATCAGTCCGATTCTAAATTTCCCTTAATAATGTTAAAGCTATGGACGTGGAATGCATCCGTAATTCAAAAAAGAAAGAAAGCAAGAAATAGTTCTAAAGGTAAATTTAATGGTTGCTTTACCAGTTGATTATAAGCATAAGTATATTTCTCTTGGGCAATTTAACGCCAATAGCTGAAGGACGAACTTTCTCACATTTCTCACCTGTATACTTACCAGTCAGATTCCAAATTTCCTATCTGTACTATTAAGCCTATGGACGGGGAATGCATCCGTAATTTAAAAAAGAAAGAAAGAAAGAAAGAATTCCAAATATAAATTTAATGGTTTATTCACCAGATAAGTATCCGTGTCTCATGGGCAATTTATCGTCGATAGCTGCAGAAAAAAATTTCTCACAATTCTCAACTGTCTCCTTATCTGCCAGATTCCAAATTTCCCTCTCTAATGTTAAACCTCTGGATGTGGAATGCATCCGTAATTTAAAAATAAAGAAAAAAGGAAGAAAGAATTCTAAAGATAAATTTAATGGTTCCTGCACCAGATAATTATCCGTGTCTCTCGGCAATTTATCGTCCATAGCTGAAGGAAAAACTTTCTCACAATTCTCACCTGTCTCCTCATCAGTCAGATTCCAAATTTTCCTTTCTAATGTTAAACATATGGACGTGGAATGCGCCCGTAATTTAAAAAAGAAAGAAAAAGAAAAAGAATTCCAAAGACAAATTTAATGGTTCATTCATCAGATAAGTATACGTGTTTGTTGGGCAATTTATCGTTGATAGATGAAGGACGAACTTTCTCACTATTCTCACCTGGCTCCTCATCAGTCAGAAACCAAATTTAACGTGTCTCTTGAGGAATTTAACGTCGATAACTGAAGGACGAACTTTCTCACAATTCTCATCTGTCTCCTCATCAGTCAGATTCCAAATTTCCATTTCTAATGTTAAACCTATGGACGGGGAATGCATCCGTAATTTAAAAAAGGAAGAAAGAAAGAAAGAATTCCAAAGATAAATTTAATGGCTTATTCACCAGATAAGTATCCGTGTCTCTTGGGCAATTTATCGTCGATAGCTGAAGGAAAAACTTTCTCACAATTCTCACCAGCCTCCTAATCAGTCAGATTCCAAATTTCCCTTTCTAATGTTAAACCCATGGACGTGGATTGCATCTGTAATTTAAAAAAGAAAAAAAGAAAGAAACAATTCTAAAGATAAATTTAATGGTTCCTTTACCAGTTGAGTATAAGCTTAAGTATAGTTTTCTTGGGCAATTTAAGTTCGATAGCTGAAGGACGAACTTTCCCACAACCCTCACCTGTCTTCTCATCACTCAGATTCCAAATTTCCCTCTCAAATGTTAAACCTATGGACATGAAATGCATCCGTAATTTAAAAAAGAAAGAAAGAATTCTAAAGATAAATTTTATGCTTCCTTCACCAGATATGCATACATTGCTCTTGAGCAATTTAACGTCGGTAGCTAAAGGTATTATTTTCTAACACTTCTCACCTGTCTCCTCATCAGTCAGATTCCGAATTTCCCTCTCTAATGTTAAACCAATGGACGAGGAATGCATTCGTAATTTAAAAAATAATAATCAAAGAAAGAAAGAAAGAAAAAATTATAAATTTAATTGTTCCTTCACCAGGTAAGTATAGGTCTCTTCTCTTCAATTTAATATCCATAGCTGAAGGTCGATCTTTCTCTCAAATCTCGCATGTCTCCTCACCAGTCAGATTTCAAATTTTCCTCTATAATTTTAAACCTATGGACGTGGATGCATCCGTAATTCAAAAAATAAAGAAATTAACAAATAATTCTAAAGGTAAATTTAATGGTTCCTTTACCAGTTGATTAAAAGCATAAGTATAATTCTCTTGGGCAATTTAACGCCAATAGCTGAAGGACGAACTTTCTCACATTTCTCACCTGTATACTTACCAGTCAGATTCCAAATTTCATATCTGTACTCTTAAGCCTATGGACGGGGAATGCATCCGTAATTTAAAAAAGAAAGAAAGAAAGAAAGAATTCCAAATATAAATTTAACGGTTTATTCACCATATAAGTATCCGTGTCTCTTGGGCAATTTATCGTCGATAGCTGAAGGACAAACTTTCTCATAATTCTCACCTGTCTTTTTATCAGTCAGATTACAAATTTAACGTATCTCTTGGTTAATTTAACGTCAATAGCTGAAGGACGAAATTTCTCACAATTCTCACCTGTCTTCTCATCAGTCAGATTCCAAATTTCCCTCTCTAATGTTAAGCCTATGGACTTGGAATGCATCCGTAATTTAAAAATACAGAAAAAAGGAAGAAAGAACTCTAATGGTTCCTTCACCAGATAAGTATACGTGTCTCTTGGGCAATTTAACACCAATAGCTAAAGGACGAACTTTCTCACAATTCTCACCTGTCTTCGCATCAGTCAGATTCCAAATTTCCCTTTCTAATGTTAAACCTATGGAAGTGGAATGCGTCCGTAATTTAAAAAAGAAAGAAACAGAAAAATAATTCCAAAGACAAATTTAATGGTTCTTTCACCAGATAAGTATACGTGTCTGTTGGGCAATTTATCGTCGATAGATGAAGGACGAACTTTTTCACAATTCTCACCTGTCTCTTCGTCAGTCAGATTCCAAATTTAACGTGTCTCTTGGGATATTTAACGTCGATAACTGAAGGACGAACTTTCTCACAATTCTCACCTCTCTCCTCATTAGTCAGATTCCAAATTTCCCTTTCTAATGTTAAACCTATGGACGTGGAATGCATTCGTAATTTAAAAAATAATGAAAGAAAGAAAGAAAGAAAGAATTCCAAAGATAAATTTAATTGTTCCTACAAAAGGTAAGTATAGGTCTCTTCTCGGCAATTTAATATCGAAGCTGAAGGTCGAACTTTCTCTCAAATCTCACCTGTCTCCTCACCAGTCAGATTCCAAATTTCCCTCTCTAATGTCAAACCTATGGACGTGGAATGCATCCGTAATTTAAAAATAAAAAAAAAAGGAAGAAAGAATTCTAAATATAAATTTAATGTTTCCTTCACCAGATAAGTATACGTATCTCTTGGGCAATTTAACGTCAATAGCTAAAGGACGAACTTTCTCACAATTCTCACCTGTCTTCGCATCAGTCAGATTCCAAATTTCCCTTTCTAATGTTAAACCTATGGAAGTGGAATGCGTCCGTAATTTAAAAAAGAAAGAAACAGAAAAATAATTCCAAAGACAAATTTAATGGTTCTTTCACCAGATAAGTATACGTGTCTGTTGGGCAATTTATCGTCGATAGATGAAGGACGAACTTTTTCACAATTCTCACCTGTCTCTTCGTCAGTCAGATTCCAAATTTAACGTGTCTCTTGGGATATTTAACGTCGATAACTGAAGGACGAACTTTCTCACAATTCTCACCTCTCTCCTCATTAGTCAGATTCCAAATTTCCCTTTCTAATGTTAAACCTATGGACGTGGAATGCATTCGTAATTTAAAAAATAATGAAAGAAAGAAAGAAAGAAAGAATTCCAAAGATAAATTTAATTGTTCCTACAAAAGGTAAGTATAGGTCTCTTCTCGGCAATTTAATATCGAAGCTGAAGGTCGAACTTTCTCTCAAATCTCACCTGTCTCCTCACCAGTCAGATTCCAAATTTCCCTCTCTAATGTCAAACCTATGGACGTGGAATGCATCCGTAATTTAAAAATAAAAAAAAAAGGAAGAAAGAATTCTAAATATAAATTTAATGTTTCCTTCACCAGATAAGTATACGTATCTCTTGGGCAATTTAACGTCAATAGCTAAAGGACGAACTTTCTCACAATTCTCACCTGTCTCCTCATCAGTCAGATTCCATATTTCCCTTTCTAATGTTAAACCTATGGACGTGGAATGCGTCCCTAATTTAAAAAAGAAAGAAACAGAAAAATAATTTCAAAGTCAAATTTAATGGTTCCTTCACCAGATAAGTATACGTGTCTGTTGGGCAATTTATCGTCGATAGATGAAGGTCGAACTTTCTCACACTTCTCACCTGTCTCCTCATCAGTCAGATTCCAAATTTAACGTGTCTCTTGGGCAATTTAACGTCGATGACTGAAGGACGAACTTTCTCACAATTCTCTTCTGTCTCCTCATTAGTCAGATTCCAAATTTCACTTTCTAATGTTATACCTATGGACGTGGAATGCATCCGTAATTTAAAAAAGAAAGAATTCCAAAGATAAATTTAATGGTTCGTTCACTAGATAAGTATACCTGCCTGCTCGGCAATTAAACGTCGATAACTGAAGGACGAACTTTCTCACAATTCTCACCTTTCTCCTCATCAGTCAGATTCCCAATTTCCCTCCCTAATGTTAAACCTATGGACGTGGAATGCATCCGTAATTTAAAAAAGAAGGAAAGAATTCTAAAGATAAAGTTAATGGTTACTTCACCAGATAAATATACGTGTCTCTTGGGCAATTTAAAGTCGATAGCTGAAGGACGAACTTTCTCATAATTCTCATCTGTCTTCTGATCAGCCAGATTCAAAATTTAACGTGTCTTTTGGGCTATTTAACGTCGATAGCTGAAGGGCGAACTTTCTCACAATTCTCATCTGCCTCCTAATCAGTCAGATTCAAAATTTCCCTTTCTAATGTTATATCTATGGATGTGGAATCCATCCGCAATTTAAAAAAGAAAGAAAGACATCCAAAGATAAATTTAATGGTTCCTGCACCAGATAAGTATACGTGTCTGCTCGGCAATTTAATGCCGATAGCTGAAGGTCGAACTTTCTCACATTTCTCACCTGTATACTTACCAGTCAGATTCCAAATTTCATATCTGTACTCTTAAGCCTATGGACGGGGAATGCATCCGTAATTTAAAAAAGAAAGAAAGAAAGAAAGAATTCCAAATATAAATTTAACGGTTTATTCACCATATAAGTATCCGTGTCTCTTGGGCAATTTATCGTCGATAGCTGAAGGACAAACTTTCTCATAATTCTCACCTGTCTTTTTATCAGTCAGATTACAAATTTAACGTATCTCTTGGTTAATTTAACGTCAATAGCTGAAGGACGAAATTTCTCACAATTCTCACCTGTCTCCTCATCAGTCAGATTCCAAATTTCCCTCTCTAAGGTTAAACCTATGGACTTGGAATGCATCCGTAATTTAAAAATACAGAAAAAAGGAAGAAAGAACTCTAATGGTTCCTTCACCAGATAAGTATACGTGTCTCTTGGGCAATTTAACACCAATAGCTAAAGGACGAACTTTCTCACAATTGTCACCTGTCTTCGCATCAGTCAGATTCCAAATTTCCCTTTCTAATGTTAAACCTATGGAAGTGGAATGCGTCCGTAATTTAAAAAAGAAAGAAACAGAAAAATAATTCCAAAGACAAATTTAATGGTTCTTTCACCAGATAAGTATACGTGTCTGTTGGGCAATTTATCGTCGATAGATGAAGGACGAACTTTTTCACAATTCTCACCTGTCTCTTCGTCAGTCAGATTCCAAATTTAACGTGTCTCTTGGGATATTTAACGTCGATAACTGAAGGACGAACTTTCTCACAATTCTCACCTCTCTCCTCATTAGTCAGATTCCAAATTTCCCTTTCTAATGTTAAACCTATGGACGTGGAATGCATTCGTAATTTAAAAAATAATGAAAGAAAGAAAGAAAGAAAGAATTCCAAAGATAAATTTAATTGTTCCTACAAAAGGTAAGTATAGGTCTCTTCTCGGCAATTTAATATCGAAGCTGAAGGTCGAACTTTCTCTCAAATCTCACCTGTCTCCTCACCAGTCAGATTCCAAATTTCCCTCTCTAATGTCAAACCTATGGACGTGGAATGCATCCGTAATTTAAAAATAAAGAAAAAAGGAAGAAAGAATTCTAAATATAAATTTAATGTTTCCTTCACCAGATAAGTATACGTATCTCTTGGGCAATTTAACGTCAATAGCTAAAGGACGAACTTTCTCACAATTCTCACCTGTCTCCTCATCAGTCAGATTCCATATTTCCCTTTCTAATGTTAAACCTATGGACGTGGAATGCGTCCCTAATTTAAAAAAGAAAGAAATAGAAAAATAATTTCAAAGTCAAATTTAATGGTTCCTTCACCAGATAAGTATACGTGTCTGTTGGGCAATTTGTCGTCGATAGATGAAGGTCGAACTTTCTCACACTTCTCACCTGTCTCCTCATCAGTCAGATTCCAAATTTAACGTGTCTCTTGGGCAATTTAACGTCGATGACTGAAGGACGAACTTTCTCACAATTCTCTTCTGTCTCCTCATCAGTCAGATTCCAAATTTCACTTTCTAATGTTATACCTATGGACGTGGAATGCATCCGTAATTTAAAAAAGAAAGAATTCCAAAGATAAATTTAATGGTTCGTTCACTAGATAAGTATACCTGCCTGCTCGGCAATTAAACGTCGATAACTGAAGGACGAACTTTCTCACAATTCTCAACTTTCTCCTCATCAGTCAGATTCCAAATTTCCCTCCCTAATGTTAAACCTATGGACGTGGAATGCATCCGTAATTTAAAAAAGAAGGAAAGAATTCTAAAGATAAAGTTAATGGTTACTTCACCAGATAAATATACGTGTCTCTTGGGCAATTTAAAGTCGATAGCTGAAGGACGAACTTTCTCATAATTCTCATCTGTCTCCTGATCAGTCAGATTCAAAATTTAACGTGTCTTTTGGGCTATTTAACGTCGATAGTTGAAGGGCGAACTTTCTCACAATTCTCATCTGCCTCCTAATCAGTCAGATTCAAAATTTCCCTTTCTAATGTTATATCTATGGATGTGGAATCCATCCGCAATTTAAAAAAGAAAGAAAGACATCCAAAGATAAATTTAATGGTTCCTGCACCAGATAAGTATACGTGTCTGCTCGGCAATTTAATGCCGATAGCTGAAGGTCGAACTTTCTCATAGTTCTCACCTGTCTCCTCATTAGTCAGATTCCAAATTTAACGAGACTCTTGGTCAATTTAACGTCGATAGCTAAAGGACGAACTTTCTCACAACTCTGACCTCTCTCCTCATTAGTCAGTCTCCAAATTTCCCTCTCTAACATTAAACCTGTGGACGTGGAATGCATCCGTAATTTAAAAATGAAAGAAAGTGTATGTGAATACTGTGTGTAACTTTAAGATTGAAGACAAATAGTTTTCTTTTTCACATTTTATATCACACAGCACACAAATGTTACAAACAATCACAAACACTGAAAAACATGTAGAATGATGAGGTGACTTTGGGGTAATAACCCGCTGTTAGAACAAGTGACGTTCGTAAAACATATTATGGGGAATACTCCCGCTATAAGCAACAGAATAATTGGGGATAAGACCCACTGTAACATACGTGCCACAATGGCAGCTAAAGAACAACTATATACTTGGGGATAAGACCCGCTCGAATACACAACGTGCCGAAATGGCAGCTAAAGAACAACTATATACTTGGGGATAAGACCCGCTCGAATACACAACGTGCCGCAATGGCAGCTAAGCAACAACTGAACTGGGTCACATGACCGCAAAGCTACGGAGCTCGTTCGGCATGCGCACAAGGTCCGAACATGCCGCCCCGCGTTGCAATGTGCGTAGCACATTCAAAATATTAAAAATACACTATAAATACAAGAACTAAATAAAATACCAATACCACAAAATAATATTACAATACAAATACAATAATGATAAGTAGCAACAATAAGGACTATACAATACAATAAAATTAAATTCTTTGATACAAAATTTAAGCTATTTTCTAAAAATAGTTCTATATTGTTCTTAAGAAAAGTTGAATGTAAAATAACATGTAAATCTTAGATGCACCTTAAAATACATAAACAATGAGAAATAAGTATGTACATTAGGTTTCATTAATGGGCAAGACACACAATCTAGATATGGATCTAAGAAAGATATTCGAGGCTGTTTTTACCTTTGCAACCCTAACATTACCGTCCTTTCCTGGTATAACCTCTAAGATTCGTCCTAGCATCCACTTACAGGGAGGTAAATTGTCCTCCTTTATGACTACCATCGCCCCTGGTTTGATGTTTTCCCCCTTTACCTGCCATTTTGAACGATTTTGGAGATGACTCAAGTAATTTAATTGCCAATTTCTCCAAATTAATTGGACGAATTTAGTGATTCTCTGCCACCTAGATAATCTCGATTCTGTGATATCAATCAATTGAGGTTCTGGAATGGCATCGATAGGCCGACCAATTAGGAAATGGCCTGGTGTCAATGCATTAAAATCATTTATATCGGTCGATAACGGAGTTAAGGGACGCGAATTTAGTACCCCTTCGATTTGGGTGGTGACTGTTTGGAATTCTTCCATAGTCAATCTAGCACCTTTTAATGTTCGTTTAAGATAATACTTGAAAGATTTTACACCAGCCTCCCATAAACCACCGAAATTGGGCGATCTAGGAGGAATGAACTTCCATTCAATAGCTTCTGAAGTAAGGTAATTAGCTAATTTTTCATCCGGTCTACGAACTAACTCATGAAGTTTGTGCAATTCTGATTTAGCACCCCTAAAATTCGTAGCATTGTCTGTCATAATAGAAGCGCATTTCCCTCGCCTTGAAACAAAGCGTTTAAGTGCGGCGATAAACGCATCAGAAGTTAGATCCGTTACTATTTCTAAATGAATAGCCTTTGTTACTAAGCAAACGAAAATCGCGACATAAACCTTATGAAAAATCCCTTTTCTTTGATTTTTATATTTAATCTCAAAAGGGCCGCAAAAATCGGCTCCTGTATGGTTAAACGTAAAATTTGGAGTTACTCTTTCCGATGGGAGGTCACCCATGATTTGTTTAGCAGTAACCGGGTTGTTCCTAAAACAGACAACGCAATCATGCACTACTTTTCGCGCTAAATTTTTTCCACTTACGGGCCAAAACCGCATTCGTACGTAATGGATTAAAGTTTGGGGACCAATATGAAAATACTTCCTGTGAAAATGCTCAAATATGAGTTTTGTGAGCTTATGGCCTTTCGGCAAAATGATTTGATGCTTCTTATCAAAGTTTAAATCTGAATTTTCCAACCTACCGCCAACTCTTAAGATATTATCTTGATCCAAAAAGGGGGATAAACATTTAATTTTACTGGAAGGGGGAACCCTTGATTCCCGTTTTAAACCCTTAATCTCTTCCTGATATTCTGCATTTTGTACTAATCTAATTAGAGAAACTTCTGAATTTTTTATTTCTGGGGTTGTGAGGCTGCCTCTGTGCCGGTCTGCTAACTTACATTTGCAATTGTGAAAAAACCTATAAACATATGCCAGTATGCGAAGAATACTATAGTATTTACCACTTATGTTGAGAAAAAAATATACTTCTTCAGGATTCCTGAAAAGAGAAAGAGAAATATTAGAATTGAAATCATTACAGTTATTTTTATATTTTGATTTAGTCTCTGGAATGTAATCTGTTTCTGGCACAGAAATAGTTTCTTGCTCAGTCACCAAGTCATCAGCTGCTAGGAATTTTGGTCCCCTAAACCACATTGGATTCTCTACAAGGGAATTAACACTCGCACCTCTGGTCAAGAGATCGGCAGGATTGTCCTTGCTAGAGCAGTGATACCAAGAGTTCGAATCTGAAAGTGCATTAATCTCTATGACACGGTTTGCCACAAACTGCTTCCATCGCTTTGATGATCCTTTGATCCAGAATAAGGTTATTTTGGAATCTGTCCAATAGTACACCTTCGATGTGAATTTTTGATCTAGGATGGGTTTTACTTTATTGGTCAGTCTTGCACTTAGTAAGGCTCCGAGAAGTTCTAGCCGAGGCAGAGTTATCTCCTTTATCGGTGCAACACGACTCTTTGAAGTCACGAGATTGACTTCCACTCCACTCTCTCTTTTTATTCTCAGATAAATTGCAGAGCCATACGCTATTTTACTAGCATCAGAAAAGGCGTGTATTTCTACAGCTATTACTTGATTCAAGCAACCAAGAATTTTCCTCGGAATTTTTAATTCTGCTAAATTTGGAAGTTCTTCGAGCCACTTTAACCATTTTTCGTGCACATTAGTTGGTAACTGTTCATCCCATGCTGTCTTCTTTAGCCATAGTTCTTGGAACAGGCATTTTATTCTAATGGTGAATGGCGTCAGCATGCCTAACGGATCGAAGATTTTACCAACTGCTTGCAATAGTAGACGCTTTGAGCTTTTTTGCGATGACAAGAATTCTATTAAACCTTTGACTTCGAATGTCAGACAATCTTCTTCTGTTTTCCAGGACATTCCTAATACCTTGCTTAGATTGCTTCCTAGGCTTATTGCAGCATGTTCTGCTTGAATATTTAAACCTTCCTTTTGCCAGCACTGCAGTAACGCTTCATCATTGGTTATCCATTTTCGAAGAATCATTCCTGCTTCAGACATTATTTTGTTAGCATTCAGGGAAACATCAAGAGCTTCTTGCAGCGTATCTTCGCCAGATATAAAATCGTCCACATAAATATATTTATCGAGTAGGTGAACAGTTCTTGGGTGTAGGTTCGTAAACCGCTTGATGTGCTCCTTTATGGTAGCAGATAGGAGGAATGGAGAGGCATTGACTCCAAAAATAACACGTTTGAATCTGAAGACCTTGAAAGATTTTAAACCATCATCATACCACAGAAAACGGACAGAATCCCGATCTTTTTCAGCTAGTGAGATTTGAAGGAACGCCTTCTCGATATCAGAAGAAAAGGCAATTTCGTATAATCTGAAGTGGATTAAAATATCAAATAGAAGTGGATTTAAGTTGGTGCCGGGCCATAAACAATCATTAAGGGACAAATCATTGTTATCATGAGAGCTGGCATCGAAGACGATTCGGACCTTTGTAGTAAGTTTATCTTCTTTACAGACCGCATGATGGGGCAAATAATAAACTGCCCTGTCTAAAACAGGTTCATTTTCTTGCACCTGCTCTATAATTCCTTGCTTTAAATATTCCGTGATTATTTCAGAATATTGTCGAAAAAGCTCTGGGTTTCGATAAAATTTTCTTTTTAGACCTTCCAAACGCTGTTTCGCAACATTAAAATTATCATTTAAATCCTTCCAGTCTCTCTTCCAGGGTAACTGAACTTCATAACGATCGCCTACAAATTTGACAGTTTTATCGAATATTTGTTGTGCTTGATCAGTTTCCGATATTTTCGGATCTCCATGTTTAATGCCTATAGACTCAAGCTCCCAAAATTGTTTTAAATTATCATTTATTTCATCGAAATCTCTAACGAAATTGCACATAGTAATATTGTTTGTTTGCGTGTTCTCCTCTAGCGCCCCAGTTGGGATCCATCCAAAAACAGTGTCTTGCAGAAAAAGTTTATCATTTATCTTAACTGAATTATGCTTTAAAATTCTATAAAATAATTCAGCGCCAAGCAATGCGTGAACTTTTCCCGGTTTGAAAAATGTGGGGTCTGCCAATTCCACAATATTCGGTAAATTAATGTCCGATACATTTAATTGCTTTGATGGAATTACATCCGTGATTTTGGGAACAATTAAGAAATCTATATTCTCCCTGAAAGAGCCATCTTCGTTTGTAATTACACTCGAAATTTTATGTTTTACATTATAAGTATAACCGTTTAATCCTGTAACGGATACATTAATTATCCCTTTTTTAAATTTCAGCATGTCAGCGCAATCCTTAGTTAAAATATTGACATTGCTAGCATTATCCAAAATGACTCTAAACCTTCGTTTATTTCCGAAATTATCTTCTATAAAAACAAAGCATGTACTCAATAAAATTGATTTTCTTTCTTTACTTATATTATTCAAGGTCTTTAATGATTCGTTATTTACCGAAATGTTCTTCGTTTCTCTATTTACCGCACCTGCAAGAGGGGAGGAAATTTGGGGGGAAGCCAATTCATTTTTGGATTTATTTTCTTTTTCTCGATGAAGCCATGAGCTGTGTCGCAATCCACAGGTATTACAGTTATATTTTGAAATGCAAGAATTTACGCAATGAGAATTATTCAAACAATTAATACACAGCTTATTTTTCTTCACAAAATCGTATCGTTCAGAAACATTCATTTTTCGAAACTGAGAACATTTGTTCAAATTATGAAAAGCCAATTTACACAGAATACAAGTTTTTCCATTCGATTTATCATTCGAATTTAGCATGAAATTTTTTTGTTTGTTCGAAAGAGGAATGTTTTTGTTTAAGGGTTTTGAAGCAGAGTATCTATTTACGCTTTCTAACGTAGAACTGCGGTTTTCCAAAAATGACATTAATTCATTAAATTGCGGGTATTCTGATTTTTTAATCGAATATTCAAATAATTTTCGAGATTCCTTATCTACCTTTTGCAATATAATATTGATAAGGATAGCATCAGACAGATTGTTTTGTTCATATTGTAATACTTTTAAGGCCCTCAAATTTTTATTTACACAATCAATAAAGGATCTCAATTCTTTAGAAGACTCGTAATGTATTTTTTCATAATTAATTATAGCTGATAAATGAGTGTCAATGAGCAAACGTTGATTTTCGAATCTTTCAGTAAGTGCTGTAAACAATGACTCTAAGGAATCGTCTAGACTCTCTAGTTGTTTTGCTTCATTTTTTAGCGATGCTCGCAAATAAAACAGCTTCTGAGCGTCATTTAATTGAGCATTATTTATGATTAAATTTGTAAATTGTACTTTAAAGATTGACCACTCTTCATATTTACCATTGAATGTTGGTAGTGGGATTTCAGGTAACTTAACTTTAATATTATTCGAACTTATAGATTCAATACTATCAGCATGCACATTTATTTCAGAAACTTTTAGATTTTTAAGAAATAGGTTGAGACTTACCTCAAGTTTCTCGAGACGATCTTCGAGTTCATCTAACTCGTTTTCGATTTCTGGTAAGTCCTTAATCTCAGGGATATCATAATATTTATCCCGTATTTCCGATACTTTTGCTTGAAGCTCGGGTAATTTTCGAATCTTTATTTCGAGCTCGGTACTCGAGTAATTAATTTCGTCTGTATTATCTTTTACGAAATTTTCTAATTTCGTTATAGCACCTTTTAGAGCACCTTTTGTTCTATTTAATTTTTCCATAGCAGCTATTTCGCTGCGAAATCGACGGACCACTAGAATGTATGTGAATACTGTGTGTAACTTTAAGATTGAAGACAAATAGTTTTCTTTTTCACATTTTATATCACACAGCACACAAATGTTACAAACAATCACAAACACTGAAAAACATGTAGAATGATGAGGTGACTTTGGGGTAATAACCCGCTGTTAGAACAAGTGACGTTCGTAAAACATATTATGGGGAATACTCCCGCTATAAGCAACAGAATAATTGGGGATAAGACCCACTGTAACATACGTGCCACAATGGCAGCTAAAGAACAACTATATACTTGGGGATAAGACCCGCTCGAATACACAACGTGCCGAAATGGCAGCTAAAGAACAACTATATACTTGGGGATAAGACCCGCTCGAATACACAACGTGCCGCAATGGCAGCTAAGCAACAACTGAACTGGGTCACATGACCGCAAAGCTACGGAGCTCGTTCGGCATGCGCACAAGGTCCGAACAGAAAGAATTCTAAGGATAAATTTAATGGTTCCTTCACCAGATAAGTATACGTGTCTCTTGGGCAATTTAACGTCGATAACTGAACGAAGATCTTTCTCACTTTTCTTTATTGTCTCCTCATCACTCAGATTCCAAATTTCCCTCTCTAATGTTAAACTTATGGGCGTGGAATGCATCCGTAATTTAAAAAAGAAAGAAAGGAAGGTAGAATTCTAAAGATAAATTTAATGGCTCCTTCTCCAGATAAATGTAGGTGTCTCTTGGGCAATGTAACTTCGGTAGTTGAAGGACGAACTTTCTCACAATTCTCACATGTCTCCTCATCAGTCAGACTCCAAATTTCCTTCTCTAATGTTAAACCTATGGACGTGGAATGCATCCGTATTTTTAAAATTTCTCGTCAATCTTAATAATCAAATTACTTCATTAATATATAAATATATTTGTTAAAAAGATTGTGATTACTAGTGATGTCAGCAATATATATTGATTTTTTTTTTTTCGGAAATAAATTTATACTTCCTTCATGAAAAACCATGAGTTCTGTCACATAATTGAAAGTTACAAATTAAAATACATATGGGATGATATAAAACTAAAAAATTCTGTAATTTTGCCTCTACATCAGAACTGAAAGTTCCGTTGTTTACATGTGCGATGATGCGTGGATTTAAGGTTTGCGGATTTGAGGAAGTCTACTATATACAAATATCTATCTATGTATAATTACCTATATAATATATATAAAAATAATACAAATATAACGTTTATAATATAAGAATATATGTTTCTAAATATTTAAAAAGTATGTTTTCCCATCATCTTGAAAAATTTTGTAAGACACTATAATGGCCTTTTTGTACCATTTTATATTCCTTGGTCAATCGGGCCAATTAGAACAAGATATGAAACTCGTCACCATTTTTCGTTGGAAATGCATGAAATTGGCAAGTGTTGTTATTCAAAAACTATGTAATCGAAAAACGATTCCCATTATTTAGTAAAGGCAGAAAATCTTTCAGAAAATACTGTCTTTTGTCTTTTTTTTTTTCTTGTAGGTTCTTCTCGAAGACAGTTTCATTTAACAAAGTATTGCTGAAATATATCCTTAATTTTATATTTTTTAAAGTTAAAATTTATGATAAGCGTAGGAGTTGCAATAAGATTTTAACACTTAAATTATAACTAACTGTATATTTTAGAAATAGTTTGTGAAATAAAAAAAAAAGAAATATCCTCCACGGGAAAAAAAAAAAAAAAAAAAAAAAAAAAAAAAAAAAAAAAACACAGAAAAAGATTGTTAACACTTTACTTTCCTGAGGAGAAATTCATAATTATGGGGTTTAACATTACTGAAGGTAATTTTCAGTGTGACTGATAACAAGCCTATAGCAACTGTTAACCGCCAAAATTTTAAATTAGGGGATAGTTTTGCTGTAAGTCCTCTTTGCCATCCGGAAACTTCCGAAAGGTTATCTTCGTTTTATTTAATCGCAAATTTTCTGTTATTAAATAAGTACAATGTGTGAAGAGTCCTTGGAATTTCCAAAGAGTCCATCACCACTACTTAAGGGGACAGTTTATCTTTTCAACAATTTTGTATATTTAAAAAAATATATGGTTCAAATGGTGAACTCACTGCATTTCAGTATTCAACTAAAAGTACATTTTGAAGAAAAAAAATTTAACTGCATATTTAATTCAAAATTTTAAAAAGGTTAAAAAAATTGAAATTTTTAAAACCCCTACTATTTTTTTAAATATTGATATTTTTGCCCAATTTTTTTAAAGATCTTCAAATATGTATTACACAAGATTACGCATGAATTTTTAGATACATCTAATATTACTTTTAATATAACTTTTTTACTGATATATATTGTGTAAAACGATGAAATCTAACACATTTTTATATACTTTTATTTTTTTTTAAATAACAAAAAACCTGAAGGCTAATTCCATGCGGAGATTCATCACCTATGTAATGAAGAACATATACAAAAAAGTTTAAATCTCTATCTCAAATATAAAAAAAAAAAGCCTAAGCATTTTTAAAACAGGAAAGTGAAGAAAATATGAAGATGGAGAAAAATCCATTTAAAGTTTTAATTTGAGTGGGTCATTGCGCTGGGTGTAGTAACAAAATTTACAATATCTCGCGATAAAATTGCCGTATGGATAAAAATAAGGTGTCAAAATATTCACAATTAAACAAGCGTTCATTTAATATTAAAAAAAAGAAAATCGGTTTTTTCACCAATTTTGAGGTAAACTCTTAATCCATAAATCAAGAAATTTTCTAATTAACATTTAAATTGCAGAATTCACAGTCACTTCATTTATGCCTGAATTAGTAATATTTTTCTACGGTTAAATAATGCGAAATAGTCTATTAAAAACTGTGGTAAATTTTTACGCACTCTGTAAAGCAAAATTTTCAGTTCTAAAATAGTGGTTGGTAGGTAGTTAATTTAAGCATGCGCATTTATTTTGACCGTTGCGTCACCGCAAAACCCGCAGGTAATGGATTAAAACATATTTTAAAGTTTTGGAAGTTGAATTCGTTAAATTATTGCGTGTTTTTTTTTAATATTGAGTTTTTTTAGGTTTTATGTGGGCATCGTCCCTTAAACAAAAATTACAGCACACTATTTCATGGTTGTTATCAGATCACATTACACTGTAAAAAAATCTATGATGTTACTAAGAGTTTTCTGAGAAAGTGGGATGGCTAGAAATTTTTGTGTAACTGCAACAAAAAAAATAATCATGTAACAGATAAATCATGTAACATGTGTAAGCATGTAACATGTTTAATCATGTAACATGTGTAATCATGTAATCATGTGTAAAATCATGTAACAATTTGTTCACTTTTACACTACAAAAAAAAAATCTGTAATGTTACTAAGAATTTTCTAGGAAACTGAGATGCCTAGAACTTGCTATGTAACTGCAACAACAACAAAAAAATTCATTTAATTATCCCCGGTTACAGATACAATTTATAGATAATACACTGACCTTCAAAAGTTAAGGTACAGGGACTGGATACTTTCGATTGCACACGTTTTGTCGAATATCTACAAAAATTATTGGCGAATTGTTCTTGAACTTCTGGGATCAAAAGAACCTGTATGATTTCATATTTCTCGGTGAAAATTTAGTCGGGGGTACGATTAGGGGGCTAATAATAAATTTAATAATAAAATAATATTTGCGATCACCTATGTAACAGGAAAGGCTGGAAATAGTTTGTCACTGTGGTAAATTACTATTTGGGTCCTGTTCAACGTTTGTATGCATTTGTGTAAGCATAGCACTCATATTCGTGAAGATGTTAACGTTTTTGTGAAAAATTCAAAAGTTTTTTGTTTATAGCATACAGAGTTTTCAACCAAATTTAACACAACTTTCCAAAAACCAGACAAAGAACAGTAGAAACAGTATACTGCAATTAAAACATGAATATATTGAATATTATTGAATATTTGATGAGATATGGTCATTTTTATGAGATAATTTTTAACTGCGCATGCGCGGAAGATTTCAAAATTTTTACTTCATAATTTGGTAGTCAGTATTTTGGGGCAACTTATATAAAAAGTCCAGTCAAATATCGCGAAAATTCACAAAGATAGGGTCGATATAGTGAGTTGCTTCCTAAAAACAGCTTTATTGTAAGGGATTTTCCACAACTTTTCAATCAGCTCACTATATCTTTCTAAGTTTTCACAACATTTGACTGGACGTTTTATAGAAGTTGCCCCAAAATACTGACTACCAAATTATGAAATAAAAATTTTGAAATCTTCCGCGCATGCGCAATTAAAGATTATCTCATAAAAATGCCCATATCTCATCAAGTATTCAATATATTCATGTTTTAATTGCAGTATATTGTTTATACTGTTCTTTGTCAGTTTTTTGGAAAGTTTTGTTAAATTTGGTTCAAAACTCTGTATACTATAAACAAAAAATGCTTGAACTTTTCACAAAAACGTTAACATCTTCACGAATATGAGTGCTATGCCTACACAAATGCATACAAACGTTGAACAGGACCCAAATAGTCATTTACCATAGTGATAAACCATTTCCAGCCTTTCCTGTTACATAGGTGATCTCAAATATTATTTTATTATTAAATTTATTATTAGCCCCCTAATTGTACCCCCGACTAAATCTTCACCGAGAAATATGAAATCTAACATGTTCTTTTCATCCCTGAAGTTCAAGAACAATTTGCCAATAATTTTTGTAGATATTCGACAAAACGTGTGCAATCGAAAGCATCCAGTCCCTGTACCTTAACTTTTGGAGGCCAGTGTACTTTAGTAAGTTTAGAGTTTAGTAATAGATTTCTGTAATTTTTACAAAAACCTGTTTTGTGGATTTACATCTTTTTTTTTTTCTTTTTACAGTGTAGGTTCTCGTTAACGTATCTCTGCTTGAGAGGTATCTCCGGTTGTTGAGAACAATTTAACTTTCCCCATCATTTTCTGTTTGGAATTTTGTTAAAGACATCACGCAATGCATACTACTTATCGAATAATGTGGAGAAATTTTTCACAAACTGACTGGGCAGAAAAGAAAAAAGTTTTGTACATTATTTCTTAGAAATAAAATTTGCTTTAATTTTTGCGATTGAGAAATGAAGAAACTATCTGTAATAGGGGGAAAATATAAAGAAAACATGTAAAATATATAAAAAATATATAAAGAATGTATATTCTTTAAAATATTTATTGAAAATACTTTTTAATTTAAATTAAATGGGAAAAATATTTATTTAATTAAATTATTAATGTTATATTATATAAATTATTAATATTTCATTTAATTAATAAAAATTAATTTATTTAAAATAAAATAAAATCAAATAAATTTTATTTTATTTTAATTAAATTTTAAAATAATTTTTTATTAAAAATATATAAAGAAAATATTTCACCACCGACAACTTGAGAAATTCAGACAACGCTGTCGGCTGTTTGCTGATCACGTCGATCAATGCCTGATGTAACAGACCATTTTTTGAGAGTGTCGCAGAATTACAAAATCATGTGGTAAAAGGATCGCCTGTGCAACTAATCCAAAGACAACTGACAGATTTCTTTAACCCCTTAACGTTCGCATTAAATTATGGTTTAAAAATTCAAATTGCTTATTGGCCCGCTTTTTTGAAAAGTAATATTCACCTTATTTAATGACAGGTAAAATGATACCCTAATAAAGCCAATTACACTATTTTATAAAACTGGTGGGAATCAAACAATCTGAATAAAAGCATAGCCCGTAACTATCACAGGAGCGAGAATTAAGGGGTTAAATAAAGTTATGTAAATAATGTAATTTCTTTAGATATTTTGTTTGCTTTAAATAATTAATTATTTTGTATTAATATTATCATCCACTTATTTTTTTTTCCCTAAAAGTAGTAAATTAAAGAGAAACTTATTTTTTTCTTAGGTAACTTATTTAATTTCTGAAAAAAAAAAAACTGAATCCAACAACGAAAGGGATTATTTTCAATCTTTTTTTTTTTTTTTTTGGCCCTCCCCATTTATTGAACTTATACTCTTTAATAGCCTAAATATTGATACTCCATAGCTGCCAAGTTTTACACTTTTTTCCTCGCACTATTTTTTTAACAGAGAAATTTGTGTTATTTAATCATCGAAAACATAGGATTAAATAAGTCAAATTTTTCTGATTAAAAATAGTGGTAGCAGGAAAAGCGTAAAAGTTGGCAGCTATGATACTCTAAAGCCTTCAGAACTTACATTCCGGAATTGCGTTGCGTATATCTCTGTTCAGTGAACGCTTTTTCGATACCCAACACGTATGTTGTTTGTATGTTTTTACCTCTGAAAGCGGAAAAATTTCATGCTCTCAACCTGTCACTATTCAGAGGTATCCTGTATACATGGTGTTTCAAAACTACAGGGTGTCCGAAAATTCCTGGACACACTTTAAAATTCAATATAAAATCAAATAATTGCCGTACAGGAGTGCGACTTGGACTAAAATGCTTCTCAGGATGAAAGGTTTTCTTCAAGCGAATAAAAACAATTAGTTCTAAATTTCGATCATAGATGGCGTCACTTGGCCGTATGTATGTTTGCTTTCAAACATGCATTTTTTCTGATTTTGAGATTAATTTTAACGCTGTGACACCGAAATAAGGACTCCTAGCGCTGGAAGTCGTCATTTCTGCGTAACAGCTTCAAAATTAATCTGAAAATTAGAAAAAAACGCATGTTTGAAAACAAACATATATACTGCCTATGATTGAAATTTAGAACTAATTATTTTTATTCGCTTGAAGAAACTTTTAATCCTGAGAAGCATTTTAGTCTAAGTCGCACTCCTGTACGACAATTACTTGATTTTATATTGAATTTTAAAATGCGTCCAGGAATTTTCGGACACTCTGTATATGTCAGAAATGTAAAAGCAGGTAGAGGTGACCTAAATAAGTAGATTTCATATAGGAATGTGGGTGCGAAAATGCAACGTTGAGGCAGTAGAGGGCGCTATTGAGTGAGGTGGATGGAAGCGCTTCGCTTTCTTGAATCATCATTCCCCGCACTGATTTTGAGCAACATGCATTATTACACCACTTCGGAGCTTGTCGACTTGCATTTCATGTATGGGATTTCGTAAGGAAATGGATTGGCTGCTCAAAAGATTTACATGGAACGATTCCCGGGTAGGATTCTGCCGATCACCAAACATTTGAGCGTCTTCATCGGGAGGTGCGTGAGTGGATCGTTTTATGCTTCGAGACGTGATACGGGCACTAGAAGATATCGCAGAATTCTGCAGTGGAAGAAGCAGTATTACGCGCAGTAGAGGATAGTCCTTCAACAAGCTCGAGAGCTGTTGGACGTGGCGTTAGATATGAGCCATTCCCTTGCTTAGCCCCATACCAAAAATGCATGTTGGCAAGCTCCGCATTGATGTAACGATGCATGTTGCTCAAAATCCTTGAGGTTAAAGCCAGTGCGTTCATCTTCCAAACTTAACAACGGTCTCTACTGCTTCAACGCTGCATTTCGGTACCTACATTCCTATACAATTTCTGCTTATTTAGGTCCCCTCTACCTGCCTTTACATTTCTGACATATAGTTTTGAAACACCCTGTATACCTTTCAAAGAAATCTTGATGCAAAGAAATTAAACAATTGTTTATGAGAAATTACATTTTCTTTTATCTAAATTTTAGAATTTATATCACGTTGGTTACAGTGACTTTTAAGACGATTATTTTTTGCAATTATTCTTTTTTATTTATTTATTTATTTTTGCAATGTCTGTGCCCTTTTTTCATTCAGATGTATTTGAAAAATAGCAAGATGACAAATTTAATAAAATATTTTATTATATCAAATGAATAAGTTACATTTGTTACATTTGTTGCATGATAATAAATAATAAATTAGATAATGAGTATCATAATTCTCATTAGACACACAAAAACAAAAAATACAACGACGTTATTAAGTTAACACTAATGCAATGGCCCGCCTCCCGGAAAAATCGGAAAGCTCCCATAATGGCACAATCCCTCTGAGAATTATCTTTCTCAAAGCTGACTACATAGAAAGCGCTGACATTTCCATACTGAATTTGGTCGCGAGATTACAGAGCTACAACTCAGTAGTGTTTTGCATGCGAAACTTGCAAGGTTTCGGTTACACCATTGTGCGTATCCCCAAATTAAAATACACATATGGAGAGGAGAAATTAACCACGATCACATTTATACACATACTATATTTTTGGTCAGTGCAATTTTTAATAATTTTCTGCGATTAAACAGGGATTGATTTTCTATTCGAAACTAGTCGTATTCAAATTCAAGAACTATACAAACATGTTTATTTATCTGCGTTTACATTATGGCGCATCCGTCTCCCCAGGTTTACGAGACACGGGTTTTCCGACCCATCAGCGTGTGCTTCGTTGGTTGTTTATGCGCCGCTGATTGGTTGAGTCTTATGACTTAAAGCCTTTAACCCCTAGAATGATAAAGCCGTAATAAAGATTAATCTTTAATGTAATTTCAAAATCCAGCCGCTACGAACGCTAAGTTAAACTTTCTGCGCGATCTCACGACCGTTTTTTCTATTCGCATCGCCAACGCTTATTATGCATTCATCTTTGCTCTTTCTCAATTTTTTACTTGGGATATTTCAGATTCTTTTATAACTTTAAGGATAAGTTCAGTAAGTTCATGAAATTCTTTCATATTCTGCAAATGCTCCAGCCAGTCTCTTGGCTGACGTTGCAAATGAACATGATTTAGATTTTGAAAATAATTTTGATTCTGTGGACCTGCGCCAACTGGTGGCCTTCTAACAGGAAGAATTGTTTGGGAAAAATTATTAAGAAATCGACTTATGTTGCTGAAGAAAGTGAGAAATCCGTTGAATAACAGAAGTGGAGCTAACACGACACTGATTCCGGCTCCTACGGGTGTAAGTTGCTTCAACAGTGGCTGCATAAAAGATGTCAACGAAGTTGAAGAAGGCTCTTTCAAATTTTGTGTTTTCGTTTTCTGAGGGCGAGAGCTACTGCTATGTGATGACTGCATTGAATGTTGGGAATATATATGATGCATTGATGATGGCATTGAAGAATGTTGCTGATATATATGCTCATTAGCACCTGATGAATGCGAGCTGGGTTTGGAATCATGAGAACTTGAAGAAGAACTGCTACTGCTTCCTTTTTTTTTATTGCTACTGGAAGAAGACTGTGACATTGCTAAGGCATGTAATCTGTATATATCATCCAAGGATGAACCATCAGACTGAGATGGTTTCTTTTTGGACGAAGATGATGAAGAATGAGAACTATAAGATGAATGTCCACCACCCATACCATGCATTTGATACAATTTTTTCATTACATCCTCAGGCGATTGAGTTGTCGTTGATGTTGTTTTTCTTTTTGATGAAGAAGAGTGGGACGAAGAATGAGAACTATACGATGAATGCCCACCACCCATACCATGCATCTGATATAATTTTCTCATTATATCCTCAGGCGATTCAGTAGTCGTTGATGTTGTTTTCTTCTTTGACGACGAAGAATGTGATGAAGAATGGGAACTATAAGATGAATGCCCTCCACCCATACCATGCATCTGATATAATTTTTTCATTATAGCCTCGGGCGATTCAGTAGTTGTTGTTGTAGTTTTACCATCCTGCTTTTTTGGAAGAGACGTCGTTGTCATATTCTTGTTATTCTGATTTTTGGTAGGTGAAGCCGTTGAAGCTTTAGTGGTTTGCTTTTTTGGAGACACGGTTGTCGATGTGGTTCTTGAATTCTGCTGTTTGGGAGACACTGTGGCCGATGTAGTTCTGGAATTCTGTTTTTTTGGAGATGCAGTCGTCGATGTAGTTCTGGAATTCTGTTTTTTTGGAGACGCAGTCGTCGATGTAGTTCTGGAATTCTGCTTTTTTGGTGCCAAAGTTGTCGTTGTGGTTCTGGTATTCTGCTTTTTTGGAGACAAAGTCGTTGATGTGGTTCGGGAATTCTGCTTTTTTGGAGACACAGTCGCCGATGTAGTTCTGGAATTCAGCTTTTTTGTTGACAAAGTTGTCGTTGTAGTTCTAGTATTCTTATTTTGCAGAGACGAAATAGTCGTTGTAGTTTTAGTATTCGGCTTTTTTGTAGACGAAGTCGTAACTGTAGTTCTTGTATTTTGTTTTTTCTTTGATCCTATTGACAATGTGCTCAATTGAGCTTTCATAAGATCCTTAATAGCGACGTCAACAGGCGTACTTGCAGTAGTAGTAGTAGTAGTTGTTGTTTTTTTCGAAACTTTCGGGCGCGATGCATTTCGGATATTGCTTGGCTTTGCAGTGGAACGAGAAGCAATTGTCGAATTTTTCGAAGGAGATTGTGTTGTTTTTGAAGATGCCTTGGGTACTGAAGCTGGATGAACTGTTTTCAGAAAAATAGTGATCAGCAGCAAAGTCCATAGGAAAGTTTTGAATTTGAACCTGTGAAAAAATAAAAATCATCAGTGAAAGAACGATCACAGGCTAAAAAATTGTAAAACTACAAAAAAGTAGAAAGGATAAGTAATATAAATCCTCGAAACTTTCCGCTTCGAGTATACCGAGCATATATATTTTTGTGTTTGCGTATGTGTACGTCTGTATGTCAAATAGGAATGTGCTGTTTGGTTGAAGATAGAATACGGCATATTATCGGGAAACCCGATTTTACCCGAATCTCACCCAACCTGCGGTTCAGTTTCGTCAGGCTGGAGCTAAATTTATTCGTTGCTGGTCGGGTTGGCTCTAATTATTTCCGATAGAGTTTTGATACTTGCAGACCTAGCTCGGGGTAACCCGATTTTTTCAAATGAAAGTCCGAAATATTGGTTCAGATTTAAAAAAATATATTTGAATATGAATGAACCTATATTTTTCTTTATGCAAGATTTAAAAAAAAATTAATATTCGATTGTAGAAAGCTTTTTTATAATTATTAAATGTATGTACATATGTATTAAATTATGGATCAATTTTCTTTAACCCTTTCAGGGACAAAGCATTTTTAGTGCTAAAGTGTTGAAATAAATGAATAGCACCGGAATTTACCAACAAATTTAAGTGGAAATAACAATAACGCTATATTTCACTTTCACATTAAATGGCAAATATGTTAACAAAATTCTGGTGCCATTGTACCGTTTGAGAATTACCAATAAAAGTTTTTTGTTGGATTTGTGTCGGGTTTCGAGTTGACTCTAAGTATAATTTTCTTGCTTGGGTCTGGTATAACCCAACCCGTACAGGTTTCTAATTCAAGGCTCTCTACCCTTGGTTTAATTCATTTACAATAAGTTTGTGACATTGCTAAATCTGATGCAAATTGCATATTACCTCATTTTATCCAGGCAGTCTTGGAAAAGTTATTTTGGGATTTGGAACTAATGATGAATTAGAGATAAAAATTATTATTTATATTATATTTATTTTTAAAATTTTTAAAAATATTCCATTGTTGCGCATTCAATTTATTTCATACCTTGATTCTTGCAAAGCAGTTGTGTCATGCTGTGGCCATAGAGTCTCAATGGCACAAATTTTTCCGATTAGAATTGGTCGAATTTGTGTGATTAAATAAAGTGAAGATTATTATTCGAAGATAGTGTCACTATTAAGACCTCGCGGTAAACAGTTTCATACAAAGATCACAGTGAGTAAATTCGTCAAAAGAAAGTTAATTAAACATACCTAATTTTATCATATTCAAATATCAAAATTAAAATGATCTCTTATGATCATGAGATCTATGTCCATACCTATACGAATTTTCTACAGTTATAAAAAATGCATAGTTTATTGTTTTAAGATATCTGAAATTTCATTTTTTTCGCAATTAATATTTAAAAATATTTTTATCTGGTGAGCGCTTCATTAAAAAAAGTTAAATTTTTTGGTATTAAAATGGTTATTAATTTTTTGTAATATCTTTTGTTTGACTATCTTTGGAATAGTTAATTTTTACGTTTGTACTGACGTATAAAAAATTGCACATATTTCCGCTTATTGATATGCATATATGTCATTATTTTGAGTATAAAGGATTCAATTTTTAAATTTTCGAGTGCGTGGCGTTGTAAATAATACCTGAAGAATAAATTAATTAAGTTGAATAATATAGACATTAAACTTTGTCTAATTTTTTCAAACATGGCTGGATCAAAATGAGATACAAGTGACCTCTCACACGCGATGTTCAGTAATTACTTTTTTGTACCACTATTTTAAAATAGCAAAATTCGGCTTATAAATTCTGAGATTCATTAAGACGAAAGTTACTTTTCAAAAATACTGGCGTTAAAAAATAATTATCGTAAATCGCGTATAAGTTAGATGGCCCTATAACTATATATTATTTGATTATTTCGACTAACAAAAATCTCTTCCATTACTTTATACTCTCACCAGATCCTATTATATTGCAAAATAATCGAAAAGACGTACAGCAATTTCCGGCGTATAACCAGGGCTGTACGTAGAGTAATTTACGGCGTATAATCAGGGCTCCCACTGGTCCGTTTTATGAAAACCAGTATTTAAAAAAAATCGTGGTAGGTTTTGGCTAAAATAGCTACAAAAATGCCTTTCGAGGTAAGTTTCGCCGAAAATCGTAAAGAAAAATTTTCTGTTCAAGATTTTTCTGTGGTGTTCAAAAAACCGACCAAGTGGAACCCTGTATAATACACGGATAAAACAAATATGTTTAGAACCAGAAATTTTATCTAACAAAATTAAAATATAACTTACAAGCACGCAGAAATTCCTTGCCTTCAATTATTAAACAAAATTGTTGAGCCTGAACATCACTGTAAAAAACCACTGTGGATTTGCCAGCACAAACTGCTGGCGTCCGAATTGGCAACACATTTTGGTGTTAATTTTACGCAACTACTGTTATTTTTCATGTTTATATAGTCAAGAAACCAAAGAAAGCTATAGCACATTCGACTGTGATCGAGTTTGAGCGCGAGATGAACAGTACTTTGTGCTGTAAAAATGTCGTTTTTTTTTTTTTTTTTTTTTTTTTTTTTTTTTTTTTTTTTACAGTGATGTTTATTTGATCAGCGGATCACACGTCGGGAATTACGGTAAACAACAGTAAAACAAATAAGCACTTACACTAGTTTTATCAGGCTATGAACGCAATCCGGACCTGTCTTCGACGTATGCACAGTTAGTGTAGCGCATGGATGCTGCATCATTTTACTACCAGTATCATTATATACTAAATGTGGCCTTATTTAATCGTATAACGTCCAAAGATTAAACAAGGCCTTTAGTATATAATAATACTGGTAGCAAAATGATGAAGCATCCCCTGACGCTACGCTGCTGCATATGGCAGTTAACGGTTTAAAGAATCCTAGAAGGAATTGAAAATAGAATAACTAAGAATTTTTTTACAGGATGCCACAATTTTTTGTACCACAATTTTTTAAAGTGGTTCTCAAATTTCATGCTCAACATCTCGAAACTTTCTGACCCATTTTTAAACGAAAATGCATAAATTTGGAAGGAGTGACTATTGAAGCGATTTGCAATCGAATAGCGTTTTCCATTTTTAAAAAAAATATATAAAATATTTATCGAGTTATAAGCAATTTTGGTTTCGTGATGACAGGTATGTCTCCTTTCCCGCACGGTCACGTCCGGAAATTTGATTCAAAACACCCATTTTTGACAGTATTTTCTGAAAGATTTACTACTTTTACAAAAAAAATGGAAAACGCCATTCGATTACATAGTTTCTGAATAAGAACACCTGCCCATTCCGTGGGTATCCGAACACAAATGAATTCAGAAGTGTGTCAAAAAGTAGTTCCTTTGGATTTAAGAACATCCTTAGCCATTCGGGGCGAGCGTCACGTATGCGTGACGCATAAGATGCTCAGAACCCTTGATTATTCCCATCAGTTTTTAGGTAGCTTTCTTTACAAAAAGCTACCTATTGCAGCCGTTCGGAGGAAAGCGATTTCAAAAAATTTTGGTATATTTTCATCGATCATGACCCCCAGACCCCGAAACCACCCTCCGTTCAAAATTGATATACATATATATATATATATATATATATATATCTGACATATGTCACACTGTAACTCTCGTATTTATGAACCGATTTGGATGTAATTCGGTGTGTCCATAGTACATACCAATGTCTCGACCGAGTTCGTTGGCCAGCTTCATCCGCCATTTTGTTTCAAAATGGCGGCCATTTAAAATTTTTAAAAAAATTTAAAATTTGAAATGTGGTACCAAAATATTGAAAATGGAAAAATATTTTTTTCTTATGTATTTGACCTTTATACAAAGACTCCGTAGCAGTTTTTGTTTCGTCTATATCTTAAAAAATGGCTGAGTTATAGCATTTTCAATTTCTAGCGAAGCTGACATTTTGAAACGTCCTGAATTTTGTCACGCGATAAAAGGCGTATTTATGAACCAATTTGGATGTAACTTCGTTTATACATAGTACAGACCAATGTCTCGACCGAGTTCGTTGGCCAGCTTCATCCGCCATTTTGTTTAAAAATGGCGGCCATTTAAATTTTTAAGAAAAATTTAAATATGAAATGTGGTACCAAAAATTTGAAAATTGGAAAAATATTTTTTTCTTATGTGTTTGACCTTGATAAAAAGATTCGGGAGCAGTTTTTGTTTCGTCTATATCTTAAAAAATGGTTGAGTTATAGCATTTTGAATTTCTAGCGTGGCTGACATTTTGAAACGCACTGATTTTTGCCACGTGATAACAGACGTATTTATGAACCGATTTGGATGTACCTTGGTGTGTACATAGTACATACAAATAACTCAACCGAGTTCGTTGGCCAGCTTCATCCGCCATCTTGTTTCAAAATGGCGGCCATTTAAAAAAAATTTTTTTAAATTAAATTTAAAATAAGATACCAAAAAATTAGAAAATGAAAAAGATTTTTTTCGTATGTGTTTGACCTTAATACAAAGATTCCGGAACAGGTTTTGTTTCATCTATATCTAAAAAAATGGCTGAGTTATAACATTTTGAATTTCTATTGTGGCTGACATTTTAAAACGACCTGATTTTTGTATCGCGATGACAGGCGTATTTATGAACCGATTTGAATGTAACTTGGTCTGTACATAGTACATACCAATGTCTCGACCGAGTTCGTTGACCAGCTTCATTCGCCATCTTGTTTCAAAAGGGTTGCCATTTTTTAAAAAAAATGTAATTTAAAATTTAAAATGAGGTATTAAAAAATTGGAAAATGAAAAAGATTTTTTTTTATGTGTTTGGTCTTGATACAAAGATTTTGGAGCAGTTTTTGTTTCTGAAAATTTGTTCTTTTGTTTATATTTTAAAAAGTGGTTGAATTATAGCACTTTAAATTTCTATCATGGCTAACACATTGAAACGATCTTGTATTTGTCACGCGATACCACACGTATTCGCCTATTTCGAGGGAAGAAGGCATGTGGATAGTATACATCAATATCTCGATTAAGTTCGCTGGCCAGCTTCATCAGCCATCTTGTTTCAAAATGGCGGCCATTAAATTAAAAAAAATTATATTTAAAGTGAGGTGTAAAAAAATTAGAAATTGAAAAAAGGTTTCTTTCTTAAGTATTTGACCTTGATATAAGGATTCAGGAGCATTTTTTGTTTGTCTTTACCTTAAAAAATGGTCCAGATATAGCAGTTTCAATTTTTAACGTGGGTGACATTTTGAAAAATCTGATTTTTTGCCTGCAGCACTCGTATATATCAACCGATTCCTATGCGAGTGAGCATGAGCATGTGCACAGCAATTACTAAGGTCTCGACCAAGTTCACTGGTTAGCCTCATCCCCCATGTTGTCTTAAAATGGCAGGCACTTTAAGAAATCGCCGAATTTAGCAGCCAAATATAAGTTACTTTAAATAAAAGCAGTTTGGATAAAGCTGACTAATTTCGCGAAATTCTCATTCATAATGATTTAGTATTGATAAAAATTAAAATTGAATCTCCTACATTCGGTTTCCACTTAATTGAGCTTCGTGTGTTTGAATAATATAAGTTGGCTTTTTTAAAATAAGGAATATGAAAGCTACCTCTTCCTCCCGGCACTGGCCGGAAGGACTTTTTTTTTAACCATTTGGAAATGGTTGTTGTTTTCGGCCGAGGATGGGGCCAAATGATGCTCGCATTTTATTTATTTTATTTTATTTTTTTAACGAAATTCAACGATGTTCTTTACTTTTAGAAGAATTTTTATTTGAATAGGTAATAGAAAGGCATAAAATCGTTAAAAATTGTTTGAATAGGTAATCGAAGGGCATAAAATCGTTAAAAATTGAAAAAGTTACAAAATGGGTAGGCGCAAATTATCAGATATGGAAAAATCCAAAGCCAAAGACCGACGCCGAAATGAAAATCGTCTTGCAAAGCAAAAATCGAGGTCTTCAACTGATTATGTAGGTCATGAAAATCGAGGTCTTCAACTGATTATGTAGCCCATGAAAATCGATTGCAGAATAAAAGACCAACGCGAAAAAGGAAACAATCTAATGTTTAACCGATTGATAGTAAAAGGTAATTTGTCGCAATCTGTGGATGATTCGGTGGAACTGCTTTCGATTTGTAAACTGTTTTCTTCTCGAAACGGGACTTGGAGAGTTTATCGATGAAGGTTTTGGTCGTCTGAATTTTGATCTTTGCGATCTGTTGTTGAAGAAGATGCGACGGAATTTGGTGGACGAAATTTAGATTTTTCGATTAAATTTTGTTACGAAGGTGATTTGTCGCGATCTGTGGATGATTCGGTGGAACTGCTTTCGATTTTTATCCCCTTATCTTTCTCGGCTTCTCTTGTCGAAATGCCTCAAAATTAAAACTAAGTAAATATTAAGTTAAAAAAAAAAAAAAAAAAAAAAAAAAAAAAAAAAAAAAAAATCCAAATGGTCGTTGTAATCTATTAAATTATTATTATTTTTTTTTTTTTGTAAATTTTGTCTTAGTTAATCAGAGTATTTTCTCGATTCAATTGGGCAAAATTTTCTGTTTTGAAAAACCGGTGCTAAAAGATCAAAAATTCTGTAAAAGACGCTCCTCACGAAGAGGTGAATAGATTTTCCGCCTTATTTAACAACAGAAAAATACAGGGCGCCCATGATATAATGTCCCAGTTATAAATTTTAATGGTATTTTAACTAAAATTTCATTATATTTTAACTTAGCATAAAACTTTATTGCTGGGCTGAAGATTTAAAAGCCTTTAGAGCAGTGCAACTTTTTCCTTTAGAGCTTTATAAAAAGATCATGTCTACGTTCCGCCGCTACCTAATGATTTGCGAGAATTAAGACGCAGAATGGAAGAGGCTATTGCTTCTATTATGTTGCTATCTGGTTAACGGAGGTGTGGGAAGAATTGGACTTTAGGTAGGATGGGTGCCGTATCACTATAGGTGCATCTATTGAACATTTGTAAGAAAAACTGGATTAGCTTCCCTTCCATTGGATGTATGATTTGTTGTAAATAGTCTAAATCAGGGATTCCCAAACTTTTAAACAGACGTACCACTAAATGGAAGTTCATACTTCCGCGTACCATCATGTGACAAACTCAAAGCTAATACAGAAAAACTAATATAAAGTGTATCATTTTTGGTGACAAATATATACGTATATAGATAACATAAATACTACATAGCTTTGTTAAACATGGAGGAAAAATACACATCTGAAGACGCCTTATTCGTCTATTTTTTTTTTATATGAATACTATGTTTCTATCACTTGTCAAAAGCACTTAAGAAAATTTAATAAGTGAATAACCTACATAAGCAATTCACATACTTTCTGCAAATAAACTGCTTATTAATACGAAATCGAAGATCGTTGAAATAAGTAATATACTCGCATGCAATATAGTAATAGAAGAAAACATTTTTTTCAGGTGGGGGTTGGGGGGGGATGAAAGGTCAACTCAATATCTACCGAAGCATTAATTTCACTTATCTAAAAATTCCAATAGAAATTACATTAAAATAAGAGAAAGCAAAACGCTGTCAAAGCAGTAATAATAAAGAACAGACACCACGGATCTGGTGAACTCACTAACCAAGAAAGAGGAGGGGGAGACGGATTGAGCTGTTTTTTGATTTCCCTTACTGTATTTTTTATTTCATTTCATGTACCAGTATCAGACTTCCGCGGTCCAGTAAACAAATCTTCACGTACCAGTACTGGTATGCGTACCATAGTTTGAGAACTCCTGGTCCAAATTAAACTGTTATCATATACCATTGAAACTGGGGCATTCTTTCATGGACATTCTGTATTACAAATTCTGTGAATGAATGAAGCGATTACGAATTTTGCAACCCCACACTGCATGTTTTTTTTAAATTCATATTTAGGGTTAGATACCTCAAATTTTAAAGAATAATTCTTCGCCTTATAGAACAGCGAACTTCTACGATTCCATAAGGCGAATATTTTTCATTAAATCTACTTTATATATTAACACGTTAAGCGCCACGTCAGTCACCGGTGACTAACACTGAACTTTCCGTTTAGAACGCTTAGTAAAAATTTATTTAAAATTTACTTACCTTTTATTTATTGCAGGATTATACTTTCTTAAAAATGGCTTAAAACATTGTAAATTTTTCAGCTTCAGTGTTAGTCACCGAGGCACTCAACGTGATGTTAAAGGTTAACACTTTATTGCGCAGCTTTGCATATATGCAAACAATAGTGTTTTGAATTTAATAGATTTTTTTTATTCGTATATACCTAATTCACACTAGAAAATTAGAATAGCAATATTTGCTTTAATTAATAACAGACATTCGTTTTTTTAAATAAAGCGAAATGAACCATTGAAACTTTCTGGTGTAAAGTCAGATTCTCTGAACTACGTAATATCTAGAACGTATTCTGTCATGGGAATTAAAGGGTTAAAGATTAAGTCTTATAAAATAATAAAAAATAAAAAAGGTATTTGGAGACATACTTATTAAAATATTGACTATGCATTATTTTAGCGTAAAACAGCCACATGGCAGTAGTTTTTACTTGTATTGCAGATGTGCAACAGAAGAAAAGGTTGGCGTATTATATGAAAAAGGCATCTCTGATTTTTTTTTCATTATTTTTCCTCTGTCATAAACCTTTCAGAGAATCATATATAATTTTTTCGAAACAAAATAAAAAATCGCGCATTTAAGGGTTAAATTTTAATGGGTTTTAATTAAATTCGTCGAAATATAGCTGCAAATTTTTATGCTTTCGTTTAAGTAAAAAAAAAATGAACCAGAAATTATGCTTAATAAATTAAGCATAATAGGTACCACATAAGATGAAGAAAACTCTTATTAAGTTTTCTGGTTCAAAAGATTTTCATTTGATTTTTTTTTAAAAAAGCGCAAAAGTTGTCAGTTATGATCTATACCAGGGGTGGCCAAATGTGGAACGATAGGCACCACTAAAATGTTATAGTAATCATTGTCTTATCTAATCATCGAATTTCTGCGATTCAAGAAGTCGGCTATTTCTTTAAAAAATTAGTGGTATCCGGCGTGCCATAGTTGGTCACCCCTGATCTATACGAAGAAAAAATAAGTTGAAATTAAATATATATATATATAATAACATTCATAAATTTTATTTATACCACAATAATTGTTCAGCATGTTTATACGAGAATAAGAAGAGACGCTAACCCTCTAAGAAGAGATTTTAAAACCTCTCTATGTTCAAGCTAAGCTATTGTGGCAGTGCTACGCGGCTGGTTATAAAAATCTGCAGTTGTTTTATAGTGCAGTTGTTGCCCGTTTTAAAATTACTGTCTCATAATATTATACTTTACAGCAGGGGTAGTCAAATCATGCGCCCATGGACTAAATCTGTACAAAGGGTAAACATTGGAAATATGCCTTTCAATAAAATTTCCGATTTTTTTCCCCAGATGTGGCTACCTGTCTGGCAATATACTTCCCCTATTATCACCTTACAAATATTGATATTATATGAGATAAAAATGTTTTTTCGATTTTTAAAAAAATTGATTTTCTCAAAAATTACTGCACCGAATTTCATACCACTGACTGAGGTTTATACAGGTACCAAAGATGCAAAACTGGGAATTTTTGTATAATTTTCTGCTTATAAAAACTGTGTGAAATACAAAATAAAAATCATATCTTACTGTTATACGAAGTAAAAGTTTCTTGTAAAATATTCCTCGTATGTGCACGTATATTATATATAAATGCCGAAAATTTGGGCATAACATATAAATATTTACAAAAATATCTGTAAAAATTAATGAAATTCCTATAAAGGCGTTATTTGGGGCGGAGCTACTCACATTCGACATCCAAAGAATTTTTGGAATAAACACTTACAGAATTGCTGTATTTTAAATTTTAATGAACACATGGGCACCATTCTCAACGCTGTCGATACTGTTTCGATAACGAAAATTGTCTTTGGTGTCGCAGACAACAATATGGAAGAATATTTTTGGTATGGTAATAAACTACATTCGTCGATATCGAAATGGAACGACAGTGATGACAATCAACTTAAATGAAAATGTCTTGTCACCAGTTTTAATGAAGAGTAATATAGTTAGTAATTTCAATCTTCTTTAACTAGCAAATTGGTTTGGTTACCATCATGTTACATGCTTCTTGCTAGTGTTAACCGCCGCGATATGAAACTGATTTGTTGTAGTAACAGGGTTTCCAGTTTGACCTCTATTTTTATTCAGAAGTTTAGTCTTTATACCAGGAATAAACTATGGTATTTTATGCTTTATTTAATAATAGATATTCTTCTTCCTAAATTTCCGATATGAATTTTTAATTCCGATTAAAATTGGAGACCAAACTGGCAATCCTGTGAAGTGAACGCGTTCGATTTGTTACGATGTCGTCTAAGAATCATAATACAAAATGCGATTGTTGTGGAAGTTTTTTAAAGAAAACTTGTGGTTACAGAAAAAAAAATGAAAAGATATGAACGTAGCATACATGTTAACACCTGTGTTTCAAATTTAGTGGATTATTTAATTCGGATATTCCAAATTCATACCAATAATTTAAAATAATAATATTTGCTTTATTTAATAACAAACATTCCGTATTTAAACAAAGCGAAACTTATTATTGAAATTTTCTGGTATGAATTAAGATTATCTGGAGTACGGAATTTCTATAAAGTATTTTACGTTGGGAATTAGAGGGTTAAACAAATTCGGTAAAAAATTTCCGATAAAAACAGTACAGATGCAGCGCTTGGTCGCATGTTATCCAAAATAAACGAAGACAATACTTTAGTGGCTGTGAAGTTAAACAAAATAACTAGCTGCATAGAAAACTTACTTTTACCAAATTATCTTCACTGGACATGCTAGATTTCCCTAAAATGACCGAAAAAGAATTAAAAATATTTTTTACATGTTCATACCCAGGACTGTAAAAATCTGGGCGGTCTCTCACGTTTAAATTTTATTAGTTTTCTTCGCTTAAATTTTATTAGCATTCTTCCAAAAAAATTAGACGAAAAATAACGAATAAAATTTACTGGTGAGAGATTTTTACATCCATGTTCATACCAATACAACCAGGCAATATCTTACTTGGAGGAAATGATGAAGGAAGACTCTTCGATTGATAAATATTTCGAGAAAAATGCATCAAATATTTTGAAAATACAAGTTCCATTTTAAAGAAACTTGCCGTTGCTTCATACAATATAACCCTAATGATACTGGCATGTCTGCAATCCCAAAACATTATTGCGAGTGCGCTAATGGCATGAGAACAACTGGCTACTGTTCTCATTTGCAGAAACAATATATTATCTTTTTACGAGAGGTATTTATCCAAAATTGTAAGAAATTCTTTCTACGCTATTCACAAATGAATGCATATCTGTTGTGGTTGAAGATTACAGTGATAAAACTATATGAAAAATCACTTGAATACATCAAACTAAAGTAATAGTTACTTAAAGTGATAAAATACTTTTAACAAGGCAAAAAAATACCTTTATTTATTCATATTAGACATGTTTCATTGTTCCGACGGCAACGTTCTCAATAATAAATATTATACCTATTTCAATATAAATATATTATAAATATCATATTAATTATTAAGAATGTTGCCGTCGGAGCAATGAAACATGTCTAATATGAATAAATAAAGGTATTTTTTTACATTGTTAAAAGTGTTTTATCACTTTAACCCATTAAGGACTAGCGTTACCATATGGTCACAGCAAAACTGTCAAACCTTTTGCTGTTTGAATACTAGTAATTTATAACAAAAATTTTCATTTTCTTTAATGACAGAAATTCTGCTATAAAATAATATAAATTTTTCTTTCCCAAAAAAGTGGTGCGAAATGCAATTTTTGCATTTTAAAAAGAAAAAAATAATTCCATCTTTAATGGGTTAAGTAAATATTAGTTTAGTTTGATTACAGTGATAATGATTAATTTCTTTTTTCTTTCTTTTTTTTTTTGTATATTTGCTGTCTTAGATTATTTGAATTTTTATTTGTATGTGTAAAATAATGTAACACATTAACACATTGCCCGCTGTTTATTTTTTCTCATAAAAATCAGCCCTGAAGCACTGAACCCGACTATGTATTACTTAAAGTGATAAAATACTTTTAACAAGGCAAAAAAAAATAATTATCTTCACTGGACTATAATTGTGTGTTTGTATGTACCATGTATGTTTGTAAACATATTTGCAAAAAATTAACTATGTCTTTACAGTACATTTTAATCTCCTGATTTTTGTCCCACTATTTTTTAGACTAATATGTATTTATTTAAAAAAACATTTTTATCTCATCAAAAATTAAACAGTTTAAAATTAAAGAAATATATTTTTAAATAGAAAGCATCATCCAGTGTTGTCGGCTTTGGATTTTTTTGTTACTTAAATGATGTACCAATTTTCCGTAATATTTATCTTCGAATTAAATAGCCAAAGAAATCTGTTATTAAATAAAGCAAAAATTGCGAGTAGTACATATCTTGAATAAAAAATTGTCTATTACTACCCAAACATAGAGCAACAAAGGCAACATCTCAGAAATAAATTAGGGTTCATACGTATCAAGAGATTCATGGGATTTTAAGTGATTTAGTATCAGAAATTTCGTAAAGTGCTGGTCGCAATATCTGAAGATAGATTTTTCTGCATTGAATATGGCACATATTACTTTACGAAAATTCGTGTAAAATTTCCTTGAAAGTCCTTGAAGCGTTCGAATTCTGTAAATGAGCTCAATTGGCTCAAACTCAGGTTATGTTTTATGACATCCTTATTTTATTACGGTGATTCGCAATTAAAAAGGACAAAACTATTTACTTTTGTTACTCTTCGTTAAAAGTGGCGAGAATGTTTGAATAAAAGTCATTTCCTAGCTGCCAACTTTTACGCTTTTTTGTTTCCACTAAAATGTAATAGAAATTTTCTCCTCATTTAATCGGCAGATTATGGCGATTGAATAAGGTAAAATTTACTATTAAATTTTAGTGGTACGAAAAAAAGCATAAAAGTTGGCAACTATGCATTATAATAATTGTCGTTACATTTCAACGGTGTTGCCAGATTGGGGACTTTTTTGTCCCCAGATTGTTGATTGTCACCCCTTTTTTTAAATAGAAATATTTGGCCTATTAAAAAAAAATAGATTAAAAATTCTGAAAAAAAAGGAGAATTATGCTACTTAAAAAAAGTGGTGACAGTCAAATAACCTGAATTTAAAAAGTCCTCAATCTGGCAACACTGCATTTCAATATCAAAGATTGTATTTTTTTTTTTTCGAGTAAAATTTTTTTCTGTAGTTTTTTCGATAATTTATCAGTATTGAGAGTTTTGAAAAAGATGGCCTACTTGCTTATTGAAATCTAAAATACATCAGTTGCCACATTGTCTGCTGACTTTATTCCAAAAATTCTTCGCATGTCGTATTTGAGTAGCTCCACTTCAAATAACGCCTTTAAATGAATTTTATGTATTTTTGTACATATTTTTGTAAATATATGTATGTTATACCCAACGCACACTTTCAATATTTATATATAATATACGTGCATATATGAGGAATTTTTTACAAGAAAATGGAAAATTTTCGCATAACAATAAGATATTATTTTTATTTTTGTAATTTTTTTATCTCTATTTCGCACAGTTTTTCTATACAGAAAATTATACAAAAATTTCCAGTTATGCATCTTTAGCATCTATATAACCTCAGTTTATGACATGAATATTGGTGCAGTAGTTTTCCAGAAAATCAGTTCTAAAAAAATCGAATAAACATTTTTATCTTATTAAATATTAATATTTATCAGGTGATAATAGGGGAAATATATTGTCAGATAGGTAGCCACATCTGGGGGGGGGGGGGGAATCAGAAAATTTGATTGAAAGGCGTGTTTCCAATGCTTATCCGGGTATGTCCTTTAATATTTTTTTGTTTACCGACATTTACCTATCGTAATATTACAGCATCGGTTTTCATATATAATATATATATATATATATGGGCCATTCTCCGAAAAGTGGCTGTTAACAAAAAAAAAAAAAAAAAAAAACTGAGACCCAATAAAATTGCCTCAAAAATCTCAAAATTTAGCCTACAAGTACCTTATTAGACTATAATATTATTGATCAAAAAATAATATGAACCAAACTGTACCTGATAGATCGTCTGAGATTTTAATTCCAAAGCACTTCCATTGCTAAAATGTTCAGATAAATGATTGGCACCGGAATTTAAGAACAAATTTATTTGTAAATAAGAAAAAGGCTATATTTCTCATACATGTTAAATAGCAGAAAATTTATAAAAAGTCTGGTGCCATTGTGGCGCTTGGGAACTAAAATTAACACTAGAACGCCCGGAAGGAGTCGAATCGACTCTGACAAAATGATTAAATGTCAGTTGGAGCCAGAATTTTTTCATAAAATAAGTTCTGTTTAAACCACGCAGAAATACATTAAATAAACCAGTTAAATAATTTTAAATAAAAATTCTGGTGTGAAATATTTTTATGAAGCTTGGGTAAAATTTCCGCGTGTTCTAGTGTTTAGTGGTTTCATATACATACCACCGCCCTTGAAAGGGTTAAAAAAGAAAAGAAATTATAGTTAGAAGTCATACTGTCAGTAAATAATATATTTTTTTTTACTCTATGTCAAGTGAAAAAATAAAGATAAAGCGGCAGAGTTAATGTTTATTTGAATTAGTACAAATAAATGTTTTTACTTATTTTTAACTTCTCCCAGTAAAATAATAAAAATTAAAAATATATTATCTTTACTACGCTAGCTAAAAGTCTTACGAGTTTTTTAATGTGTATTTTATTGCATTAGATTTTCTTATTTTACTGTTTAGTACGTATACAAATGGATTTAGATTATTCCCTCATCTATTAAAATTATGAGGGAATGATTGTGAGGGAATGATGAAATACTTCTGAAAACCATTTTATACAAAAATGATTAGTCTAATCTAATGTATATTTTCAGTTACTAAATATCTTTTGAAACACATTTCTAATAATATAACAACATAAAAAAGACCTTTCATTGGTTTTTATTAAATTTATAATAGATGAGGGAATGATGGATAATAAAAATACTTTGATCTAGTACTTGAAAGCCATGTGCTAGCTATTGAGGAATGTTTTTGAACAAACAACAAGATAGCTGCTTCATTTTACTCATGTATAAACTGTCCTAGACACATATAAAGCATGTGCTGCTTTCTACTAAGTAAATAGGGGCAAATTTATAGTTATGTGAGGGAATGATGACAAATAGTAGGAACATCATTAAAAAATGCCCTAATTCTTTCATTATGAAAAATATAAATATAATTAAATGGCTAAATATTTATTTAAGTATGTTTAAGGGATTGAGAAAAAAATAACTATAAACATACGTGCTGCAATGGCAGAGAAAGCCTTTTCTTTCCTACATATGTGAATGGGGACATAGTGAGGGAATGATATTTGCATTAAAAAATACATTTAATTTATCATATACATTTAATTTATCATATTTCAATTTCAATAAGCAAATAATTACAGTTCATATGTATAACTGATTAATATTGATAGTTTAAATCACTTTTTCTTTTTGTAATTTTAAAAATATGTCTTCAAGATCCCTGGGACATAAAAGTGCCACTTTCCAGAGAATGACTCATATATATATATATATATATATATATATATACAGGGTGTTCCGTTAAAGGGGTCCAATATTAATAGGGGTAATAGAGGAGATCACATGGAGCATAAATCAGTATATAAAGCCTGGTCGGATCTCAATAGTTTTCAAGTTACAGCAAATAGAATGAAAATTCGGAAAATTGTAAAAGAACCCTCATTGCTAAACTATCGATAATGCTACATAAAAACGAAGCACATATTTAGAAAGAGCAGAAAAAAACCTACAAAATGACATCAATTGTATTAAAATAGCAATATTTATTGACGAGTTACAAACCCTGAAACAGTGAAAAAAGTACGAAATCCAATATACATCAAAATAGTTAATCGTTAATTCCAAAAAGACAACTCTAGCTACAACAAGGAAAATGTAGTAAAATTTGGTCCATTCCGAAAACTTTCGAAAAAGCTTACAATGAACCATATCGGTTTAATTGTGTGAGAGAAATTAATCAGTTTCTTAGTTACAACTCCGCTTTCTTTGACACTAGCAAAGGTTAAACTCCGCCCATCACGATTGGAAACACCGCCTTTTTAATTACTCTCAACTATACATTTTCGATCATGCTTCTTCTGAGATGCAACATTTTTAATTATTCAAGAGTTGAATGAACCAAAATAACTTTACAATAATAGTCTACATTTTAAAGTGGTCTTTTATTGATATAAAGCTTAAGTTAAATTCTTTAAAATTAAACTGGTGGTGAAAATTCGGAAATAATTAAAAATATTGCGATTTGTAACTATGCAAGAAGTTTCAGTACATGTTTTACATGGACAATTATTGTATGTATATGTGCATCATAATTTATGATAGGAAATAATAATAACAAATAGCATAATAATTTTATTAATTATAAATTTAAAAAAGACACTAAATTTTAAATTAATTCATACAAACTTTGTAATTTACAATTTGAGTACACCACAGTCTGTGACTTACAAAATACTGTGCCAAAAAGTGTTGAAAATAAAAGAAAAATGACAAATAAAGAATTACATTCCACGTACTTTATGACATATGTGAAGCATAGTCTTCTGCCCTGCGCTGCACAGTTCAATGTCGGAAGGCAGACGAACAGACATTATTATAATAGGTGTTCGAAGTTGCGCCCATTAACAGAATCGCACAGCCGACAGCGACGTCGTAAAGATTGGCGAACACGCCGAAAAACTCCGACGGAGTTGGGAATGTCTCCTGCAGCGACAACGATTCGCGCTAGTAAATCCTCCGGTGTATCCACAGGCGTTTCATACACCAGCGATTTAAGGTGTCCCCAAACAAAAAAGTCTAACGGATTGAGGTCTGGAGAGCGTGCAGGCCAAGCAACAGGTCCACTGCGTCCAATCCATTTCCCAGGATATGTTGAATTGAGGTGATTGCGAAAACCTATGAAAAAATGTGCCGGTGCGCCATCGTGCATAAACCACATATTGTGGCGCAATGTTGCTGGCACATTTTGCAGTAACTGCGGTAAGATATCCCGTAGGAAAACCAAGTACGTACTGCCATTGAGTACATCTGGGAGTAAATATGGTCCTATGAGATAATCGCCGAGGACACCTGCCCATATGTTCACACTGAACTTTTGTTGTGCGTTCGACGGGAAAACAGTGTGCGGATTTGTATATGACCATGTGTGCATATTGTGCGTGTTTACCACGCCCTCTCTCGTAAATGTTGCTTCATCAGTAAATAAAATATTTTCCAGAAATTGTGGATTATTTTCTGTTACATTAAGCAACCAGCGTACGAATTCTTTCCGCTGAGCACAATCTGTTACTGATAAGAGTTGTACCCGCTGCACATGAAAGGGGTGCATGTTTTTTGCACGCAGAACACGCCACACACTTTGGTGAGAAACACCGACTTCAGACGCAGCAGCTCGTGTACTCGTGGAGGGGTTATCTTTAAAAATATTCAGTACATCTTCTTCCATTGCAGGTGTTCGTACATGTCGAGGTTTCCCTGCATCAATGCTTGCTGTATTAAACGATCCAGTCTCCCGTAATCGTCTATTGATTTTTATGAAGAGTTTCGAACTTGGGCAACGCCTCCTTGGAAATTGCTCACGGTACATGCGCTGTGCTAGACATGCATTTCCATGAGCTTGCCCGTACATCAGATGCATGTCCGCATATTCTTCGTTAGAGTATTCCGGCATAATTATTATACATCAACTTACTACAATCCCACTTACAACAGCCTACCTTTAACATAACGCCCACTGATGACTGCTGTTTTATTACACTTTTCTTCCTATACACATAGAAAATTTGCATAAAAAGTACTTCTTCTTCATCATCCTGAAAGTTCATGGAGGAAACACAGCAGTCACGGAGTTTGCTTTAAGACAAGGCGAGAGCTGCACAATATGTCATTCACTTGACCAGACTGAATAATGAAAGGTTATTGATAGAGGTTGATCAGAAATGTATAATTGAAAGATATTAAAACGGGGTGTTTACAATCGTGGGCGGAGTTTCGCCCTTTCCGAGCGTGCAACAGTACAGAGTTGTAACTAGGGAACTGCTTGATTTCTCCCATACAATTAAACTGATATGGTTTATTGTCAGCTTCTTCGAAAGCTTTCGGAATGGACCAAATTTTATAACATTTTCCTTGATGTAGGTAGAGTTGCATTTTTGGAATTAACGATTAACTATTTTGCTAAATATTTGATTTTGTATTTTTTCACTGTTTCAGAGCTTGTAACTCGCCATTAATTCTCAATATTCTAAAACAACTTATGTCATTTCATAGGATTTTTTCTGCTCTTTCTAAATATGTGCTTCGTTTTTATGTAGCATTATCGATAGTTTAGCAATGAGGGTTTTTTTACAAATTTCCGATTTTTCATTCTATTTGCTGTAACTTGAAAATTATTGAGATCCGGCCAGGCATTATATACTGATTTATGCTCCGTGTGATCTCCTCTATTACCCCTATTAATATTGGACCCCTTTAACGGAACACCCTGTATATATATATTATTTTTCTGCTGCTACACTTGAAAATTATCTTTTTCGAATATGAAGCTTATGTTCCATAAATTCGAAGCTACAATATTAGGGTAGCCGGAGGTAATTTTCACGCAAAAACAAAACTGAACACTGTGACGTACGACCGCGCTTTGAAAACGAGTGCAATAAATATCGTAAATACTACAAATAGCTGTTCGCTAAAACAGCTACGATTGCTCGATTGCTCGATATGGATAAGCAAAAGCGAGGAACGACTTGTGTCTTGTACAGTTCTACGCACTTGTGGTGTATCTTCCATTCATATTTCACTGCACAATTTTTGTGGGTCGAACTGAATTTTAAAAATGTACGTACTAAACCTAACCATTTGAGTGCGCGCGCTCTTCTCGTTATGTGCCGAAATTGCGGGAAGCCCGATAGCGCTCCTCTTGTTTTATGAAGAAATTGCGGAGAGGCTGATAGCGCTCCTATTTGTTGTCTCAGTTTGGTGTGCATTTAAGCAGGTTGCACTAGCGAAGCGTACGGTTTCTGTGTATATCGTCAGCTTACAAGTAATTTATATATATATATATACCCAAACACATTAGCATTTTTGGCATATATCCACAAGATTTGTTCCGCACTCAAACGGTTAAACTCTCATTCTTTTGCATGCTTTAAAAAGACTTTTAAAACACTGTGAACGAGATAGACACAGAATGGTATTTTCTTTATATTGTTTACAGTTAAACAATGAAAAAGTTTACTGCTTTTTTTCTATAAAGTTATAATTTAACACAAGTAAGTTGTGTATATTTTAATTTCTTAATCTCAGAATTGAAAAAATTTTCGATATTTTTATTTACAAGCTGCATATACTTATTTTAGCTTGTAGTCAAATTAACATTGTAGTCTTTTTTTTTTTTTTTTTTTTTTTTTTTTTGGAAAAATAAATCATTATCTGTTATTTTCTAATAATAGCTATATATTTGAGAATCAACATGCACAATATCACCTTTATTTTAGGGAGAATAAAATAAGGACCTTTCGTAAAATTGTAATTAACTTCCTTTGCCCAACTAAATTTGAGATGAAAAGAAATGGAAATATTTAGTGGCAAATTTTATTACTTACACAAGAAATAATTAAAATTGTTGTTTCAGGGTAATTTCAAGTCAATGTTGAGTGTTTTTGAATTACGAGTTATCCATTCTACCAACTTCATTATTTGACCATAGTACCCAGCAAATGAGAACAGCGGATAAATCATCATTAGCACACGCATTAGATAGCATGAATATCAATGAAATACACCGGTTTAATTCCCAGCAAATTACTTGATTGTGGTGCATTAATTTACCAGTTATCATGGTCCGATTCTGCAGCATTTGGTGATGCCATAAGGCAATACGAATCGTATGTCAACAGAAGGTATGGAAAAGTGGCAATAGTTTTTGATCGGTATGAAAAACCAAATATAAAAGATATAGAGCATAGATTACGCATGAAGCAGTCGTCTATTGTAGTATTCTTTGATGAAAATTCATCCGTAATCATAAAAAAAAAACAAATTTCTTTATAACTCTACAAACAAACAACGCTTTACCAATATGCTGGGGAATTATTTTCAAGAAAGGGGTCATTCTGTCATTCATGCAGAAGATGATGCAGACACGGTAATTGTCAGAGAAGCTTAAAACATAGCCCAAGAAAACATGTCACTGTAGTAGCTGATGACACTGATATTTTAATCCTACTACTATATCATTCTTCAAAGAACATTTTCATACAGTCTGCGACACATTTTGATAATCTTCGTTCAAGCCATGCAAAGATGTATTGAACAGAAGGCTTGCAAAACTTTACTTTTTGTCATTAACAGGATGCGACACTACCAGTACATTATTTGGGAAAAGTAAATCTTCTGCTTTCAAAAAAATCATTCAATCGAAAATTTTATGCGAATGTGCTTCACATTATGAATCATCCAAAGATGTTACTATGGAAGAATTGGTTGAAATTGGCTGTAAAGTTCTTATGTCCCTTTATGGAGGCAACAATAAAAACGAGTGACCTAAACGTGCTTCGTTATGAACAATACATGAGGAAAATAGCTTCAGCTAACAAAGAATTTGATATAGCTCGTTTGCCTCCAACACAAAATGCATCAAAATACCATCTACTTCGAGTGCATTTGCAGTGTTTTATATGGAAAAATCTTAATATGCCAACTATATGGTTGGCAGTTGGTTGATGGAGAATTTCAGCTGATATTAACAGACTTAAACCCAGCTCAGACAAACTCTTAAATATGATTAAATGTGCCTGCCGAACTACAGTTGAAGAACCATGTAACACTACAAAGTGTACGTGTCGTCGATATGACTTACATGTTCAGCAGTTGTAAAAACTGTCGTAGAAAGGGCTGTGCAAACACAGGAGACAGCTTTGATTTAGATGAATATTAGAAGAATGAAAGAGGAGATTTGAATTTGGTTACATAAATATGATTTTATAGATATAATTAAATCCCCTTTCTTGTGTACTTATTTCAAATTTTTGAGTTTTTTAAATAAAATTATTTTTATGAAGAATCCAAAATTCTTAATTTTTTTATTTATTTCTACTTTTAAAAACAAATATCATATTCTTTTACAGCTCAAAATTTCCTGTAATTTGATACTCCACATGGCTGTTTAAGATTAAAAAAAAATTTTTTCATGCTTTTATCAAAATGGCCGCCAAAAACATGCATTTTGCGCAACAGTACGACTGTATATTTTTAGTATGTTCATTAGGAGCACGTTAACTACCATTTACAACAAGAATCATTTTTGTTCTAATTAGTTCCACCTAGAGGTGTATTTTCCCTTATTTCTACTGCAATAATATTTTTTTATATTTGCAATGCATTTTATAAAATGTTGAATAGTCAAAATCAAAAAAATCCATTATAATTAGCATAGCTTTTTTATGTGTTTATTAGTTTGTCTGTTACATTTTTGGTGTTAGTCGGTTACAGATAAAATTACGTATTTTTCGTTACTATATCGTGGCAACAGTCAAATTTTGTGAAAGACGTATGTTTCTAAACTCCCTCTGAATGAAAATACATTTTCTTAAATAATAAATTGTATGTCATTTTATAAGTAATATCGATAAACATTAAGGTAACCAAAAAGCATGATAATTCCTGTTTGTCTGTTGCAATACCAACTGTTGAATTCCATTGTCTGTTGAATTCCATTATATGACGGCCTACGGGGAAAAATCATTTGTGGCGTATTTTAACGATATTAAACTGTTAAAAACATATTGAAAATTATATATATCACGCAGGTGTACTACAAGCGCTTACTGTAGAATCTGGTGTACATATAATTTATCGTTCATTTACAGGGACACGCAAAAGTATTTTCCCACAGTACTGCCTATGAAGAACAATTGCTGGCAGTGCTTTTCCGTTGTTATAAGCGTTATAAAAGTTAACCATTTTTTTTTCTGCATATTACTTGGTGTGAATAAATTTTATAGATCCTATACAGGGATACACAAAGGATATAGAGTACATTTCCTTTTATGGACGGAAATTGCTGAATGGGAATTTTAAACTGTGCTATGCGTTTCATTGAACTAACTTTGAGCATACGATGTAGTATACCGGGTGTCCCACAAAATAACCGATAAATTCAATAACTTGCAAACGGTGACAGGTATCGAAAAGATTCTTGCAGAAGGGTTATGTATGATGTCAGGAGTTTTTTTACTGTGATTCTTAAATTTAGTTCGAATTTCAAACAATAGATGGCGCTGAGAGCAATAAGTGCTCAGTCCAGACCCGATTTTTGGTACTTCGGGATCCATTCAATATAATTTAATCTCCTGTTTTCGCGTTGAAGAAGAGAGAAGCCAAAACATGGAGGCTGGATTTAGCGGTTATTGCTTGCAGCGCAATCTATCGATGCTATTTTAACTAAAACTCAGAATCGCAGCATACGAACTCCTGATATTTTACATAACACTCTTGCAAGAATTGTTTTTAATATCTGTCACCATTTGCAAGTTATTGACTTTTAAAATCATCTGTCATTTTTGGGACACCCGGTAAATACCAATGTGTAGATCATATACCGGGATGAACAAAAAAAATTCTGATGTTTTTCCAACTATTGATATACAGTATTCTGAATGTGTTGAAAGTATTTTATAATCTATTCTGGATGCATGATTTTTCGCTCTTGTTATTTTTCTTACCACTTACCATTTGGCGCAATACACTGAGTTTGCGGAAAGTTTCGTTCATATAGGTCTCTCATTGTTAAAGTTATGAAAAACATTTTTGGTTCGGATTGAAGTTAGACACCCTGTATTTTGACTGAATAAAATAATTGCAACCCTGCTTTCCTCAAAGAATATTGTTTGTTTTTGTGACTTCTATCACCTCTTAAAGTTTGTATGTAAACTTGGTACTGAAAAGTTCTCTATGTATGTCAATAAACTCTACTTTGCACTTATTTCTGTCACTCACCAAAACAATTAATAAATCTATTTTAAATATAGCTGAAATCTATTCATTGTAGCTTTTATTTATCCGAACAATAGCAAGACTATTAACACGTGCTTCAGAAGTGCAAAATTTCGAAATAATTGTTAATATCTTTGTTTTTCAACGTAAGGTTAAATTTATCGCGACAGGTTGGATGGCCTAATTTGAACCCAAATAATGATAAATGTATTTTTTTTTTATCTTTAATGTTGCAATTATGTTTATAATACATATAAAAGCACAAATAATTGCACAAAAATTACTTTCAGGTGCATGAATATAAAATAAAGATATTTAAAATACAAATTAAAAATATCTTAAAATACATCAGAAAAACATAGAACGTTTTCAACCATTACAAGGCCGTCATCAGTAGGATTTAAATGGGTTTTTTTTTCGCTTATTCGAGAATTGTCCAGAAGAAAACATTCTAATTTAAATGTTGTACTTCAGATGCGATGCCAGATAAAGTTATTCAAACTTTCAGCGAAATGCACTTTCATCTATTATGCAGCAAATATCTCCATACTCCATGGATATCGTATGATAGTGCACCATTACAAGCTGTATCTTTATTAGCAATTACTTCAATTGATTCTCTTATGATGGCTTCCTGATAATTATTTGTGAGATCTGCTTCATGTTCTTTAATTCTATTACAAATTTTCTCATCGTCATACCAACATAAATAAAATATTTACTTTCTTTTTTGAAGTGTATAACTTCGGATCTATTTGACAATCCGGATCTAAAAACACAGCGCTACCTATCCTCCTAGCGGTGACTTTTGGAACTATATATATATTATTTCGTAGAATTCTTCGTTGTCCGTCTTTTTTTTAACCCTACTAGAAAATTTGGCTCCGTTCTCGCAATTAGATCGCGCTACAGAACATGCTGAGTCCTGGCAGTTTAGTTATAGCCACCTTTTGTGGTACACCCCCACTTAATTTTAATCTCCAAATGGCACAATGCACCAGAATTTCGGAATCAAATTTTGCTTTTAGAATATACGTGAATAAAAGCTTTTCTTATTATCAAATAAATTTGTTCCTAAATCCTGGTGTCGTTCAATCATTTCAACATTTTAGCAAACATTTTGCCCCTGAAAGGAAGCGAAAAGGGTTTTAGAAACAAAATAGGTGCACTAGTTTGCGTACCTAAAACTTCATTTATTAATCTAATAAACATTCCAAATAAAATTCTGAATTAATTACTTATATATTTTCAAAGTAAACAAGTCGGAAATTGTACGTCAAACGTGGGCAATGAGGCGCGTTCGTACTATAACTAGTTTTAGAAATATTCAGATCTTCGTGCCATAACTGTTGCACTCTTATGCATGAATACAAAATTTATTACGATTCTATATATTAAATTCAGGCATACGGAAATAGTAGGACTCCCTCTTAAATAGGACCTCATCACAATGGTAACCTACAATCACTACCTATCATGGGATATCATTGAATTAATTGCGTATGATAGGATTTAATAGAATAATCACCATGGCAACTTAGAATCATTACTTATCATGGGATATCAGTGAATTCATGACGTAGGATAGGATTTAATAGAATGAAGAAAACTTTTATTAATATCTTTTTAGGTTTTGATTCACTTTCCATAAAATTTGAAAATTTTGCAACAATTATATACATTAAATTTCAAACCATTCGGTTGGGTAGTTTTGGCTCTGTTCTATGCGAACAGACATACAGACAGATGGACGGACCAGACGACGCACAGTGGGACGTTTTGATGATCTAGGTGGACAAAATCCATTTTTCTGATTATCTCGGAATTTGACAAAACCGCTGGTACTGGTAGCTGAATGTCTGTATTTTCGAGATCCGTACTAGTTTTGGCGTAAAAAATCGTAGTTGTCGATTAATTGTGACCGTAAAATAGCCATTTGCGCAGCTGGTTTGAAGGAGTTTCAAAAGTTGCACTAGCGTCTTCTAAGTTTGAAAACACGTCGTGACTATTCTGTTTTATTTGAAAGAACGAGTTTGCTGATCTAATGTCACAGCTTTGTCAAGGTCAGATTTAACCCCTTTTTGTCTGAAAATAAGCGATATTAAACCCGCTTTTCCGCTTTTTTCAAAGGCTTAAATTCTGGATGATCCTTGATGTTGTTTACAAATCTCATCTTGACTTTTAACAGATTTTTCAGCATTATTCAGCAATAAGCATTTTTTAAAATCAAAGTGCCATTCCTAAAGTATTGAAAAATTAAACAAACTCTGCAGATAGCTGTAGATCAGTAAGTTTTTATTAATAAACAAGCATTATATTAACTTGCAGCACATGTATGTATGTTTAGTTCAAATCTTGCAAGTCAAATTTAAATCACTTTTAATTATCCTACTGAGCCAAAACAATGAATACATGTGTAATTTGAATGACAATATAATATTATTATGATTTAAAGAACGTAGATGTTTGTTTAGAATACTGTTTTTACAGGGCTTCACAAAAATTTAGATTAAAACTTGCAAGTTAATTTTAAACCAATTTCAATAATCTGATTGAGCTGAAACTTTGCTCAGGATATGTAAATCTGGCGACAATGCAATATTATTATAATTTATGGAACGTAGCAGTTTCGCTTTTTTTACAGGGCCACATAAAAGATTCGTTCAAATCTTGCAAGACAATTTTAAACCTTTTTCAATTATCTGATTGAGCTGAAACTTTACCTACATGTGTTTTTCCGATGACAATTCTATTAAATTATAATTTGACGAACGTACAAATTATGTATTTTTTACAGGGCTATACAAAAAATCGCGGAAAGATTGTTGCTAAAAGCAGAAATTTTAATTAAATTTCTACAAAATTACTATAGGTTATTGAGATAAACAATAGCCTTTTTTAAATTGAAAACAAAGTACGTAGCAGTTGTATTTTTTTTTTTTACAGGGATACATAAAAAATTCGAATACATTACCGTCTATATGCAGAAATTTTATTTCAAATTGAATAAAATTTATATAGGTTATTTATTCACACAATAGCCTTTTTCAACCGAAAATAATTTTGGTAGCATTTATATGTTTTACAAGGTAACGCAAAACATTAAAGTCTTTTTAATATAATTTTATTTAAAAATTTTTATTTTTGAGGATGACTACACAAATTTCTGGAGAAATTCTGAGTAGACAAAAATACAATAAAGAAATGAATGTTAACTTACATGTGTGCATTAAATTGTTTTTTACTTAATTGTAAAATAAGTATGTTTAACGCATTATTTGTAATGCATTATACAGGGTGCCCACTAACGCCCTTCCAACGCTCTTATTTGCCGAACGGGTTGCAGCTATACTCATAAAAGTGATGTCTAGGTTTGTAAAGTGGCTATGCTCTACTAGAGGACATCGCTTCCAGCGTCACCTGGTGCAAAACAGCTGAGTTAGTATTCCTATCTCGAAAACGAGATTCATGCTCAGAACGAGATTCATTTAGGATTCATGTTTACAAGGTGTCCTTTCGAACTAAATCGATGATGCCCTAAAAATTTGTCATTCACGTTTATCCCATATTTCGAACCGTTTTCGAGATAGGAACGCCAATGCCGCCATTTTGCACCAGGTGGTGCTGTAAGTGGTCTCATCTAGCAGCGCATAGCCTCTTTACCATACCTACACACCACGTTTATGAATATAGATGCAGTCGCTCAGCAGTTAAGAGGGTGGGAACGGACTTTAGTGGGCACCCTGTATTTTTATTTTAACACATTGTTGTTAAATACCCAAATATTTATCATAGTTTGAGTATTTTATTAGTGATACATTAAGAAAATAACAGCAAAAACTAATTAAACATCAACGAAATAATTTTGTCCACCTAGATCGTCAAAACGAACCACTGTGGTTCTATGTATTTATGTAAATACGAACGCAACAAAAAAAGAAGATAAGAAAAATACTTAACTCGTCTTTGGTGCGAAAAATAGTGCATTTACCCTTATTTGTGAAATTACGATTCCTTAATAACGTAATACATATAAATGAGAGGGGTGGGTGGGTTACCCACTTAGCACAATATGAAAGTTGGTTACCGCACATATAAAAGTAACAATCGTTGAACCCTTTTTCAGAGGGAAAGTACCGCTGTTGCTAAAATATGGAAATGATGGAATCACACCAAGATTTACGAATAAATGTACTTGAAAATAAGTTAAAGCTTTTATTCACGTATATTCTAAAAGGAAAATTTTAGTAAAAATTTCTGGTGCCATTGTGGCATTTGGAGATTAAAATTAAGTGCTATAAATAATATCCCACCGCCCTTTAACCCTTTATGTTCCGAATTGTTAATAAAAAATTTGCTACACCTCATTAATTATTTTTGTTAATGTCTGAAGATATCCGAAACAACTTACATAATAACAATTTGATTTTTAGATATATTTTTTTAACTAGATATGATTTAATAAATCGGTAGTTTGTAAAATATTTACAAGAATAATTAGATTCATAAAAAAAAATACCGTTATGGAAGTCTCACAATTCTTATAAGAACAATGTAAATAAATGTATTGTGGTCTGTCTGTAACCGAGGAGTATTTTGTAGTTCCAAATTTTTTGTATAACATTTTTTAATAGGCGAAAATCTACGCCTATGTAAAGGGTTGAAAAAATAACCACATAAAAAATTATTCAGCTTCCACTGTTTCGCTTTGCGTTTTAAATGTGATCTTGCAAAGAATTTTGCATGAAAAGTACAATCTACTTTTATGAGTAGACGAATTAAATAAATTTTGCATTGCATTTCTTTAACGGAACTTAAAAATACCGTCGGAGCATAAAGGGTTAAGCGCGACGAAGTTATAAGAAGAAAATTTTAGTTGAATAAAATAAAAATTGATTAACATTAATAATTTTATTCATACCACAAAAATTGTTCTGGAAGTTTATACGAGAATGAGAATAGAAAGGCCTTTCAAGATTTTATTTCATGTTTTGCTTACTGGTACAAGATAATCGGAGGCGGAAAGGCCATGCAACTGGTGGTACAGCAAAGTTGTTTCAGGAACGATTTAGAATCCTAACTGGTGATACAGCAAGGGTAGTAGACAACGCGCCCAAGAAACCATATTTTTATATAAATTTATATAACATATAATATATAACATTTTATTATATAAATACATATTTTGCAGTCCAAGATGCGTACTGTGGAAGGAATTTGTGGGGCTACAATGCATTATTAACGATCATGGACTACAATGCCCATCCCTTTTTTTCTTGACAATGGGCCCTGAGTTTCTATGCTGGCCTGGTCTCAGATTTTTCAATTTGGACCAAGGTGGGCCCGAGCAACGCCACGTGGGTTTATTAGTACATAATAAACGTTTACAGATCCAATAGAACATGTGGTGGCGTGGTCGTGCAGAAAGTTTCAAAGCAGATGACAAGCATTCACAACGGCTGGTGCAGAAGTACACAGAAAAGATATTTTCAAAAACTTTCAGTTCAGGATTTCTAAACTGTAAATTTTAGTTATCATTTGTAGTAATTTTCTACGATTAAACGCAAAGATTAATATTTGAAAAAAGTAGTGTCGTGTAACCTTTTTGTGTGTATGTGTGGAAATTTTCATCAGGATAAATTCCTCCTCTTATAAATAGGCGAGTCTACGCGCTAAAGATTTCACACGCAAAAGTTTCGCACGCCTAGCACTATTGATTTACAGCGCTCTAATCTTGCGATCTGACTTAGTATGGAATACTTACCTATATAGCGTCAGGTCCCTGACGTTAATGGGTTGTATGCTTGATGTAAATACTGTTTAATTAATTTTATTTTATTTATGTATTACATTTATCGGTATATCATTATCTACGTACTTGAGTTGTGGACACATTTTCTCATTTATGATATTAGGATGGGTGAATTGTATAGAAAGAGATTCTAAAAGAAGCATTACTTTTATCTAGTGAGATAAAGATAGTGCAATAGCCAGGTATTTGGCGATGAAATGGAGAGTTGTGAACAAAAATATAATCCCTCGTGATGACCAGTCAGTGAACAAGCGGGAGTGGGACACGCGGGAGTTTCCCTACAGGTGAAAACCTGTGAGTCTGGAAGGAAGGGAGAGAGAGAGAGAGAGAGAGAGAGAGTTCAGTTTGAAGTTGAAAGTTTGAAGTATAAGTTGGAAAGTGTTAGTCGTGCTGTGGGCACGAAGTTTTTTTCTTTTCTTTTGAGAATTGTATGCACGTGCCTAGAATTCGGGCAGACCTGTGGGGTCATATCGTTGTATATAGCTAGATGAGTATGGTCAAAAGGGAAGGGAATGTCGCATTTATAGTGATACAACCTACAGTGCGTGTCAAAAGTTTAAGCACAATATAAAATTTCAAAATAATTTTTTTTTATTGACTGAAAGTTACTTTCTTTTTCACATGAGCTTCAAATTGTAGTTTTAAAAAGATATTTAACATATTTATGCTTTAAAATTTATCTCAAATAATAGAATTTATCAAAAGAACAAAAATGAGTGTGTCAAAAGTTTAAGCACAGGAGTTCTTTAGTAGAACAAGAATTAAAAAAATTAATACTTGATTATTGCTCCATTCTGCTGAATTGCTTTAAATATACTGTCTTCCATTAATAAAATGAGGTTTTATATTGTTTCTGGTTCAATTTTAAACCGCGCGTTCTGAATAGCATCTTTTAAATTTTTAACTGAAGAATTATGCTTTCCATTTGGATAAACTGCATGAGTGAGAAGTGCAGCCCCCAAATATTTTCTATAGGGTTTAAATCAGGGCTAATTACCGGCCATTTCAAAACACATACTTTTTCGACTTAAGCCACGTTGAAACTGAGTTTGGGGTATGGATCGAAGCATTGTCATGTTAAAATAACCATTTTTCTCCCCCCAAAACCTCGGCAACAGGGAGCAAATGATTGGCAAGTGTCTCTTGATAGTTTTCAGTTTTCACGACCACTGATGACTGCTATAGATAGAAATAGCACCCCATACCATTACACAGCCACAATCATGTTGTCGGTTAAATATACTCCAAGGTTCTTTGCGGAGATCATGCCAATAGAACTTAAACCCATCATTCTTTTCATCACTGAATATGATAATCAGTCACTTATCACCAAATGACATAATGCTCTTTGGACCACTGTTAATCTAGCTTCTTTATGGTGTCCTTTCAGACATGGTAACCGAGCCATTTTACGGTTTTTGATGTATTCTGATTCCAAAACTCTTCTATGATCAGTTTTTTTCGGTATTTGTCCTCCAACTGCATGTTTTATTTGCGAAAGAGAATAATTACCAGTTGAAGCCAAGTTTCTGATGCGGCGGTCTTCGCGCAAAGTAGTCACTCGTGACCTTCCTGAACGGAATTTTCGCTTGAAATCATTAACACGGGCCAAAACTTGATTAATACCTCATTTTGATCTTTTTAATGCACTTGCAATTTCAGAAACAGACTCATATTTTGTTCTCATACTCCAGATATTTATCACATCCTCCTCTGAAAATTCTTTCGACTTAGGCATTTTGTACTAACTCAAAAACAACAACTAACTGCTTCTTATATACTCAGAAATCGTTTGCGTGCCCAAACACTTACGCCAGCTTGCAAAATTTGCATAAAAACGATTTTGTGCTTAAACTTTTTACACGGTTAATTCTGCTCTATTCTTAAACTCCCTGGTTTGAAATAAAATTTAAAAAATGATTTTATTGAATATGGTGTTAAAACTGCTATTATTAACATATACAAGACAGATATTGAAATAAAGTGAATATTTAAAGTTTTATTTTTAAATTGTTATTGTGCTTAAACTATTGACACGCACTGTAGTGCAACATAATATCCCAAAATTTTATTTAACTTAGGGCAGGATCTGCTATATCCGAGCCTGTACATGAAAATATAGTGTTTTAATGTAAATATTTAAGTATTTTGCAAATACATCTTCCATTTAACATTATTTGAAGTATCCTAGTAGCATTCGGTATCACTCACCTATACTGGTGGTGAGACATATCAATTAAAGAGTATATATTTATATCTTCACGTGTGGTGGATTAAAGTCGGAGTATCAATTATCAGAACATTTTGCAATGGACTTAGTATACACTCAGCTTTCGGCATTTGATGCTTTACAGCAGGAGTCATTAAGCACGCTCCCATAAGTGCACCGGTCCCTTTTCTTGCCCGTACGATGTCTGTATAAGAAATGATATGCATAAATACATATTTACATTCACGACAGAAAAATACTGGATTGAACGGAACGTAAAAAGTTCCCAATGAACATAGTGTTCTTAACCCTCCGTCTACCAGACGGGTCCATTGGACCCGACAGGTACATACAAAATATTCATTCAAACCAGAAATTTCTTTAAAATAAACTAAGTATATAAACCAGACAATAATAAGGTAAATAAATAAGTTAAATAGTTTTAAATAAAAATTCTGGTGTAGAACGTTTTATTAAAACTTGAATAAAATTCCCGGTAGATCTAGGGTTAAAATAAAATCTGCTGTTAACTAAATATTGAAATATTCATTTGCACTAAACAAAATAGCCTTTTCGGGTACTGTTTCATTATTTAAATCTTTGATCTTTGAATAAATTTTGAAGAAGCTTAAATCTTGAACCATGACATTTTCCCGACATATACATCTATATCCATCTCGAGGAGTGTGCACTTTTTGAATTTACAAGGAATACGGTAGCATCACTGTTTCATATTAAAAAACTTTCCTTAATATTTTCTTCAGATTAAAAATCTTTCTGCAATTAATCGCAGAATTAGTGATATTTTTCTGAAATTAGATAAAGCGAAAAGGGATATAAAAAAGGTTGTAGAACTGTACGTACCCCGCCCTCCTTTATTTATATAATTGATATTGTATACATTTATGCAATGCTTACCACATTTGTCCGTACAGTTTGCGTGTATGTGAAATGGAGTGCGGCTAAGAAGTTAATTACAAAATCCAAATACGCCCGTAGTAGTTATGAGGTTGGAGGCCCTTACTTTACAGGGTTCCTATACGAGTCCTTATTTTTGAGTGCCATTATTTACGAAAATAATAGTCGCCTTATCTTATGGTCGAAATTCTGCTATTAAGTAAGGCTACGATTACTATTCGAAGTACTGGAACACTAGAATAAGGATACAATTTGCGTGTATGTGAAATGGAGTGCGGCTAAGGAGTTAATTACAAAATCCAAATACGCCCGTAGTAGTTATGAGGTTGGCGGCCCCTTACTTTACAGGGTTCCTATACGAGTCCTCATTTTTGAGTGCCGTTATTTACGAAAATAATAGTCGCCTTGTCTTATGGTAGAAATTCTGCTATTAAATAAGGCGACGATTACTATTCGAAGTATTGGAACAGTAGAATAAGGATACAGTTTGCGTGTATGTGAAATGGAGTGCGGTCAAGGAGTTAATTACAAAATCCAAATACGCCCGTAGTAGTTATGAGGTTGGCGACCCTTACTTTACGGGGTTCCTATACGAGTCCTCATTTTTTAGTGCCGTTATTTACGAAAATAAAACTCGCCTTATCTTATGGTACAAATTCTGCTATAGGCGACGATTACTATTCGAAGTTCTGAAACACTAGAATAAGAATAATACATATGCACTCTGCGCACGCAAGAGTAGAATTAATTAGTGCTCCCGATGGGATACGTATTTCAGTTATACGTTTAAACGATATACGTATAAACGTATAATACCTTTCTATGAAAACGAATACATTAAAATATACATTTAAACGTATCCGAATACGTATAAGGGTACATCGGTTAAACGTATATTTAAGCATACGTACATTTAATGTATACGTATATTTCAAGTATCGCATTTTCTTTTAATAACAATGGACTCATCAGTCTTACAGAGAGTAAGCTCGAAATATGTTAGTGTTTTTATTTCGAAACCGAAAGTTATTACCGTGAATTGCAAAAAGTACTTCGCAAATTTTTACTTTGAATTTATTTAGATTTTCTGTTCATCTCATAGTATTGAGATTAGAAACAGCGTTTTATATATATATATATATATATTCTGTGTATATAATGTATACAAACTGTATTTGTTGTAAGTAATTAGCAAAATTAAACATTTTTTGAGCAAAGAATGAGAGTATAAATGTTTTAGATTTTTTGTCAATCCTTGTTAGATATGGGTTTCTTTTTTTAATCTTTTAAAAATTCTTTATTCGTGTGTTACACTCAAGATAGCATCCGGGCACAAATGTTATTCTTTCCAGGAAGCTAATGTTTTCTACGCTGTTAATGTACAATGAGAATCCATTTTTTTAATCATAACACTCATGGTATTTTTTATACAAAATGCTAGGGCATTACGTTTAAGATTTGTTAATATTGACAAATATCATTTTTTTTTTTTTTACCTATAAATTTCGATTACTTGTAAACTGGCAAATAATCGATTTGCAGGTTTTAGAACGCAATTGCACATGCTTAAAATGGCTTGCCTTCCCTTTTCTGTTTTAGAGTAAAACATATTTTTAAAACATTTTAAATTTAGAAAACAATATTCTTAAATACAATAAAAGTATGATTACAAAACTTCCCAGGAGTCGTATTGATTACTATGAAATATAAAGTAAATTTAAATCTGTTCTGTGGCCCCATGCAAATAATAATGTTTCGCGCGAAGGGCACATGCCATAAATCTAAAGAAGTTAGGTGCTGTGCTACGAATTTGCGAAAGGTAGCTTTGAAGCTACCCTCTACCAATAGTAAAACATTTCATAATTAATAGGTTAGTTTTTAGGGGAAACAACCAAAATCTAAACTGAGGAAAAGTATTTAGATTTTTTTAAGTATCTGCACAACAAACAGAAGGTAGGTAAACCATAGGTCATCGTGGTTCTTTGAACAACGCTTCGCGATGGCCCGGTAAACCGCGAGAATGCAGGACTCTAGAGGATATTTCTCAATGTCTCTAATCTGCAGATAAGCATTAAAATATCTATTTTCATGTCTTGAACGAAAAAACGTTTAGATGTTTATACGTTTAACCGCTTCGGTAAGATCCGTATATACGATGCATCGTATATGCTGTTTTGCATAATACGTATAACCGCCGTAGTCATATTGTACGTATCTGAAATCCGTACCCCGTATAATACGTATTATACGTATACTCGTATAAACGTTTAACCCGGGAGAACTCGCTAGTGAGAATGCCTAATTGCTTTTCTTTTACTTTACATTCATATAATATCAACTTTTTTTGGTTGGCTTAGTACTTTTATTCACAAAATAGGTAAAATAATTGAAAAACATTTTGAAATTTTAATTAAAATGAAAAATGATTTAAATAAGAGTCTTAGAAAAATACGACTGTGAGAGAAAATCTCATGCAGCGAGTTCTCCCGGGTTAATAGGGAGTACCACATTGGTGTGCAAAACTTAAGCAACAATCATAAAATGCTAATTTTCAAGCACGCGAGTACGCAAATAAAAAAAATATAATTCAAATAGGTACTATCCCTACATCGCAGCTAGTCGATGTGACATCTCCATCAAGTCACACATGGTCATAAGTGTCAAAGTCACTAAGGTGAAACAAAATATGGGATCTTTCATTCGTTTCTTTATTAATCTCAGATGATCGCCATATGGCGACTCCATTGAAAAGTCACTGTGACTGTTGTTTTCTGATGAGTCACGAGGCTACATTACAATGAAATCACCTTGTGATTCTCATGTAACTGTCATTTGAAGACTCAATTCTGAAGTCGCCGTGAGCATTGCATTATGATGAGTCACCAAATAATGTTACAATGAAGTCACATGGTGACTTTCAAATGACCGGGACACTACTGTGAAGTCACTATTGCGTTCCTTTCTGAAAAGTCACCAGATGATTTCATTTTCTGTCATTTGGGAATTCGTCAAAAAACAGCTATCATGATGACTTTACAATGGAGTCTCCAAAAAACGGTCACACGAAAATCACAAGGTAACTTCATTGTAAAAGTCACCTGGTGACACGTCAAAAAGTAGCAGTCATAGTGTCATCTCAGTGCAGTGACCAAATTAGAGTAAGAATGAGACAAATGAAAGATATTACATTTCAGTTCATTGTAGTGACTTCCGACACTTGTGACCATTTGTGACTTCAAGGACAGTTCACATCGACTGGCCGTGTTCTTATGGTAGTACCTATTTTGTACACTTTCTGTTCATAGAATTTTCTTTTGAGTACTCACTAGAAGAAGCTAAATTTTGAAATAACTCTTTCTAAGGCAATGGGAAATAAAATTCGCATGTAATTCTAATCCTTAAATGCCAAATTTGTATAAAAATATTTTGCTTTTATAAAGTTCGTGGCGAAGGGCACTTGATTACTTTCAAGTCAATTTGCTCTTAAATTTTCGTGACATTCAGTCATTTCAACATTCTAGCAACAAAATTTATTTCCCTTGGAAAGGGTTAAAAGAAATAGAAAACATTGAGAGGCAGATTTTATAATTTACGGCACAAATAATTAAAATGTCTGCTCTAATAGACATTTATATGTATGGCTATAACCCAGACTCTTGGATGACAGGAAATCTGCGGTTAAATAAGGCGAAAATTATTATTAGGAAGTAAGGGTAAAAAATAGGGATGCACTGTCTTTAATTTAATATATATATGTATACATTGTAAAAAAATCTTTCAAATCGATAGAAAAAACTGTCAATTTTGGTGCCACTGGTATATATCTGTAATTTTTCATTAAAACAGTTTTTTCTGTAAAAAATATAGATTTTTTCTCTAAAAATTACGAAATCCAACTTTTTTTTACAGAAAAACTGCTTTTCTTTAAAACAGTTTTTTTCCGTAAAAATTAGATTTTTTTTACAGTATATATATTTTATTTTTATATAATTCTTTCTTTCTTTCTTTTTTTTTTGTATTAATTTATTCCTATTCTTTATTTTATTTTGTATTCACTCAGTACTTATTAAGTTTATTCCTATTTTTTCATTCCACTTTAACTAAAAGTTAATCTAAGTCTTTTCTTGATTTCTTCAATCAATTTCATTCCTTTTATTTTTTTTGAGGGGGGGGGGGCTAAAGATGGCAACACTAAACATTATTGTTATTAATCCAGTTCCAATTTACATTTTTCCTTTCTCACACCAGATGGCAGCACAGTTATGGGTTTCAGCCAGATGCTCAACTGTAGCTCACATGTTAAAATAGTCTTAACTATGTTTTCCATCCTGATATGCTGTAGTTTTGACTCCTAGTATGTAATTCAGCTATTGTGCTCTAATAATTTTTAATATCCTGTATGAGGTGTATCTTTTTTTAGATCTCTTAGATTTTTATTATCTATTTTCTGTAATGTTTGCGTTATAAGGAGCTAAATTTTGTCATTTTAGGCTTAATGCCGACAAAATTGGATGAAATAACGCATCTTCTATGAATGAACTCACAAGCTCCTCTGACGATTCTGTGGGTCATTCATAGTTTCTTATTTTACATACTGGTTTCCTATGTTCATTTCTAAATCATCTTTAGAACTTTACCAATTTCTTCATATATTTGTGATTTCAAATTTATGATATATCTATACTTCTATACTATACTAAACTATATATTAATAATATAAAGAGGAAAAAATTGTTTATTTGTAGGAGGTAAGCTCTGGAACTACCGAACCGGTACCAAAAGTAATGGTATCAAAATGATGGTGTTAGTCCAACTTAGAACATAGGCTATATCTTATGTCTGTGCCACTACCCCAAAAAGGGTGCAGGAGGGAAAAAACGTTCTAAAAATGCGATTTTTGCATTACTGAAGGGCCTAGAAATATGAAATTTGGAATATTAGTTACTTATAAGATATAAATTATGTCTAAGAACAGTTCTTAAAAAATTCGAAATATAAAAGGGGTGAAAATGCCCAAAAAGCGTTCTAAAAAACGTTCTAAATGGTAGTTTCTACATAATCTAAGGAAATACCAAACCGATTTAAAAAATATTGGTGTCAAAAATGGTGACAACGCTTGCTCCAAGATAGGCTATATATTTTGTCGGTGCCATTACCCCAAAGCGGGTTCTGGAGCAAAAAAAGTTCTAAAAATGCGATTTATGTGTTACTGAAGGGCCTAGAAATATAAAATTTGGAATATTAGTTACTTATAAGATATAAATGATGTCTAAGAACAGTTCTTAAACAATTCGAAATTTAGAAGGTGTGAAAATGAGCGAAAAGCGTTCTAAAAGACGTTCTACATGGTGGTTTCTACACAATCTCAGGAAATACCAAACCGATTTAAAACATAATGGTGTCAAAATTATGGTGACAGATCTTGCTCCAAGATAGGCTATATTTTATATCTGTTTCCACTACCCCAGAGGAGATGCAGGAGCAAAATGCGCGAAAAGCGTTCTAAAAACGTTCTAAATGCCGATTTGTCAGCAATATCTCAGGAAGAATCAAACTGATTTCAAAAGTAATGGTAGGAAATTGATGCTGGCAGCCTCTGCTCCAACATAGACGCTATTTTATGTCGGTATCACTATCACCTAGACGTTGCAGGAGCAAAAAAGCGTTCTAAATTTTGATTTTTGTGATCGGCAGGGGCTAGCAACATAAAATTAGGCAAGGTACATATTTGTTAGATATAAATTATCTTGAAGAACTGTTTAAAAAAATTCGAAATTTAAAAAGGGGGTGAAAATGCGCGAAAAGCGTTCTAAAAACGTTCTAAATTGCGATTTCTGCTCAATCTCAGGAAATACCAAAGCTATTTCAAAAGTAATGGTTGCAAATCAATGGTGACAGTCCCTGCTATAACATAGGTTATATTTTATGTTGCTGCCACTACCATCTGAGGGTTGCAAAAGCAAAACCTGTTCTAATTTGCGTTTTTTGCACAAGTGAGGGATCTAACACTTTGAAGTATGGCATGGTATTTACTTACAAGATGCAGCTGCTTTCTAAGTACAGTCGAAAGTAAATTCCAAATTTAAAGAGATGAAGTGAGCGAAAAGCCTTCTAAATTACAATTTTTATGCAATCTTATCAAATACCAAACCGATTTAAAAAATAATTGTGACAAATTGTTGGTGATGGAACCTGCTCAAACATAAGCTATAATTTATGTCTGTGCCACTATCACCAGAGGGTTGCAGGAGCAAAAAATTTTCTAAATTGCGATTTCTGTGATACCGAAAAGGCTAGAAACTTTAAATATGGCATGGTAGTTACTTATAAAATATACGGGAGACTAAGGAGGGTTGGCCATACGGGAGGCTTGACCCACCCGTCAGTTTTCATATTTAAAATAATTTCAGAGTTTTACCAATAGGTGTCAACCAAAGCTATTGGAATGCTCAAACAACAGTCTTTGTTTCATACAGCTAATCGAAATAGGTGTGGAAAAATCAAATGGGGAGCGTTTTCAACCTAAAAAGGGCGTTTTTTAGAAATAATTTGTAAGCTTTTTTCAGATAAAATATATCATACAAATTTAAGTAAGTAGGTTTAAAGTAATGCAGAAATAACGAGCTTTCATTCCAAGCATAAAGATTGTACCGTAAGCTAGGCTTAACATAATAATATGCTATTATTTAGAAAAGCGGTATGTGGGGAGGTTTGACCCAGTCAATGTGAGGGTGGGTTGACCAGATGCTCAAGGCTCCCTTAATTAAGTGGTTTTGCCAATCTGTTTGTTATACACTGTGCATAATGAAAAGGGTTATATATAAAAAAGAATATATATTTATCTTGTAAAGCTACTGTAAAATGGGGTGATGGAAAATAAAGTGTTTGAAACTGCTTAAAGAAAGATGTAAAAAATTGCTGTAGTATCCACTGCAAGAAAATACTTAATGAAATATAAATGAGAAAGTTGATAGGAACTTTTCTCCATCTAAATATTACTTAAAATAGGTAAATAGAAACAGTGGAAAAGAATAGAAAGTATGAAAACAGCAGTCTTAACCATTTCAGGGACAGTGGCATGTTTATGAAACCACTTAATTTTAATTCCCAAACGCCAGAATGACACCAGAATTTTACTAAAATGTTTTCCATTTAATATATATGTGAAATATAGCCTTTTTCTTTTTTCCAAATAAATTTGTTGGTAAATTCCGGTGCCAGTCATTTATTTCAACATTTTAGTACTGAAAGTACTTTGCTCCCGAAAGGCTTAAACGATGTTAATAATAAGTTAAGTGCCCAATGCGGCTGCAAAAGAAAATAGCTTTGATCGAAAAACTGCAGGAAGGCATGTCGACAAATTTCAGCAGGATGAATAAAGTTAGATGAAGCCAAACTATGTGACAACTATGTTGTTAGGTCGAGTGTCACAAAAAGTAGGACAAGGAGACAAAACAAAGGCGGGACAATGTTTCCTAAATCCAGACATATTCATACATGAAACCCTATGAAAACGGAACCTGTCTCTACCGGAATATTGTCTTAAATGTTAAAATTTCATTTTCCCTGCTGTACAATTATATATACTCAGACAAAATCATGTTTAAAACAAATGTTTTCTCCTATGACTTGCGATTGCGTCAAAACAGGTTTTTTTAAGCGTCATGTTTTCAAAAATATTTTTTTAATAATTAAAGCATGTAGCATAAAGTTATTCTGTTTTTTTAAAACTGATTTTATTCTCTTCTCAAATATTTCAATATAATACAAAGTGGGTCAAGTCTCCCATATAGTGGGTCAACCCTCCCGTATGTGGGGAGCCTTGACCCATTATTTTGTCATGAATAAAATCATTCATTTTTCAAATTTCTTATATATTACACTTATGTAGCAATTTTATTTTGATAACTGATTGTATAACGAATAAAATTATATATAAAACTTTATTCTACGTTCAATATTTAAAAAATAAAAAATCATTTTGTAAAAAGTTGGTGAACCCTCCCTAGTCTCCCTAAATGCCCTCAAAGGACTGCCGAAAATAAATTCGAATTAAAAAGGAGTGAAGAGAAGGGGAGGTGCGAAAAGCATTCTAAAACAGTCCTAAATTACTATTTCTATGCAATTTCAGGGAATATAAACCGATTATAAAAGTAATAGTTGCGAATCAATGGTAACAGTCTCTGATCCTACACAGGCTATATTTTATGCCGATGATTCTACCATCTGGGGTTCACATGAACAACAAATGTTCTAAAAAAGGCCTTTAAAAGCTTTCTAAATTACGTTTCTGTGGAATATTAGGAAATAACAAACTGATTTCAAAATTAATGTTGGCAAATTAATGGTGACAGTTCCTATTTCAACATAGCCCTTTATGTTGAGAGAGGTGGTAGGACTTAGAATTTGACATGATAGTTAATTTTACGATGTAAGAAGATGGTTTCTAAAAAATTCAAAACTTCAAATGAATACTGAAATGACCGTATTAATTGAGCATAAAAGTTTCAAAATATTTTCTAAATTATCATTTTTTTTAGTTTTATTTCGTTTTATTAATTTAAGTCTCATTTCTGCCTAATGCAGTGTAATAATGAAGTTTAGTCAAACTGTGTTTTAAATAGTAATTTTTGAATTATTCCTAAAAGTAATAAGTAACTTTTAATAAAATAAAATATTACCTTTTAATAAAATAAAATTTAGTTAGTACCTTTTAATAAAAATTAGACATATAAAAATCACTTGGCATATTTCAAATATTACGCGAGCAAAGCCGCGGGGTTTGCTAGTATATATATATATATATATTTCCGTTTGATTCCTGATTGTTTAAGTATTGGGTAGTTCGGAAAGTCGTGTCCGTTTGGGAAAATCAATTCGTACCAGAAAATTATATCATTTAATTATTAGACATTGATTTCGATGTCTAATGTTTAATAATTACCGGGCAGAATTTTCCGGTATGAATTGATTTTCCCAAACGGACACGACTTTCCAAACGACCCAATAGTTTATTATTTTTTTTTAATCGACAAATCTTCGTGTGTTTGTGCATCTTATATGTATACCTAATTCCTTTTTTGCAGGATAATATTAGATTTAAAGGTTTACGCTGCGTTGCTAGTCGGCTACTTTTTTTTAATTCAGATTTCCTTATTGGCACCACTTTTTTGAAATAGTAAAATTCGGCTTATTTAATGACATATTAATTAAAGCGAAAACCAGGGGAATTTTACCATTTCAGAAAAGTGGTGTCAATCAAGAAATCTGAATTTTTAAAAAAGTAGCCCACTGGAAAAACTGGGTTAATGGACATTGAATGCCACCTTTCTTTTAATAGTAATAACTGTCTTATTTAATCGCTAATGTAAAAACAGAATCAGGTGTCAGGAAACATTTTTAGAGGAATTTTCGATTAAGTTTTTCATTTTCTTCCGTAATATATTATTTTTAGTTGTCTCACCAGAATTCGTATTGTAGTTATATTTTATTGACAATAAAATGTAGAAAAAGATATTGTTGTTATAAAATACTTTTTTAATCTATATATTTATTAATTTTAATGCGTTGGGCTAAAATGTTCTCAATATAATAAAACGTATATTGACCTGATCTACATCCACACCCCCCGCCCCAAAATAATATTTTCAGAAAATGGGCTTTTAATTGATTTTTTTAAATCTTTTTTTATATTTTATGGCTATTGGTTTGGTTTACTGTGTCCATTTTGAAATTTTCATTACATTATTCGAATCGATATCACGTATTACAGTTATTAACGCTTTCAAAATGGAAAAGTTTATAAAGTTCTGGCGATTTATTGTTAAGCGCAACGACAATCACCGGAAAAAGTAACAGTGAATATTTATATATTATACTAAAAAAAAAGTATTTGAAACTGCGTGGAATAGCCAGGAATTATCTGGAATATATCAAGGTCGATTAGTAGGGTTCATACTGTCATTACTTTCGAGTGCCACTATTTCCGAATACTCATCTAACACTTTATTTGATCTTTAAAAATTATTACAAATTCTACGCTTATATAAGATGAACATTACTATTCAGATATCGAATACTAAATGATATCAAAAACTATAAAGTGGCGGTCCAGTGTTGCTAGTCCGCTAAATTTTTATAATTCATATTGCTTGTTTGCTATCACTTTTTCAAATAGTATAATTCGCCTTATTTTTGCATCCTTTAAGAATTCATTAACCCTTTGCACTCGTGTGTCTAGTCTAACTAGACATCGTCTTTCTTTACAAAATTTGTTTTTGGCACCAGTAATAAAGGAAAATAAAATTTGCCTTTTTTAGAAGTGTAAAAAATAACAACGTTAAAAACAACAAAAAATTTTTAATTAAAATTTTTTGGTGTTTTTACCGTTGTTATGTTTTATACTTCTATTATATTGCACCAAGCTCCTTCTTAATAATTTTTGACTTTTTTAATTAGAGCATTTTTGAAATTGTGTACTTGAAGGAAACTTCTTTTAACACCTTCAAAGGCAGTGGCTTATTTTTGGACCACCTAATTTTAATTCCTAAACGCCACACAGGCACCAGAATATTGGAATGGAAAATTTCATTTTACGAAGTATGTGAACAAAAGCTTTTGCTTATTTTTAAATAAATTTGTTCCTAAATTCCGGTGTCGGTCACTAATTTCGGCATTTTACGAATAGAAGTACTTTGCCCCTGAAAGGGTTAAAAAAGTGGTGTCAACCTAATAGAATTTGTGTAAGAGACGCCCGAGTCTAAAGGGTTAAAGAAGGTGATTATTATTACTATCTCAATAAAGCGGTAGCAATTAAGCAATCTAAATTTTTAAAAAGTAACTGGCAACACTACCGAAAAGTAAGGGCCGTTTGAACCATCATTAGTTTTACAGTACAGGGTGTTCAAAAATGAATATCGCAACTTTATAGGACTATTAAAAGAAAACAAAAAAGTACAACCTTGTTGTTCATCTGAAATCAGAAATAACAGGTGAAAGTTTACGATAATGGCGATAGATCGACGAGCACCCCAGGACCTTGCTCTTCATCAGTGGCCTCCTCTCAACCCTGACATCACTCGTTGGGATTTCTTTTTGTGGGACTTCAGATGTTTGTTCCACCGCTACCAACTGACGTTAACGAAATTAGGACACGTAAAAGAACGCCATTCAAAGAGTCACACCGGACATGCTGAAAAAAGTGTGGGATGTGTTATCGTACCGCTTCGATATATCGTTCGTGTTTCTGGAGGGGCTTATAACAGTTTTTCTGTTATATATCCTTTTTTCAACCCCCCCCCCCCTCCCTCAAAAAATCAACACTTAACTTTAATTCTTTGTAATTTCGTAATTTTCATGATTCCCCCCTCGTAAAATAAAATCTTCAATTTAATTTAATTTTAAATCTCTGTACTTGTCCCCTCCCCCTCACATTTGTGTAAGTTAAACTAACACTTTTAAAGCGCTCATCAACTAAAGTGAGAGCGCCATGTCTTTAAAACTTTTTCCTTTCTCTTATCACTTTCACGTAGAATATGTATAGATACAAATCTTAACCGCCAATGATTTCCCTTAATGTAAAATAGAATATAAATGAATTCCCTTTTCCTTGCAGGCGGCAACGTGTGATACATACACTGTGGTTTTAGCGCAGTTGCACTTTTAATTCTCATGTAGTTTTTATGCACGTATTTTCATCACATCTCACGCGTTTTTCATGACAGATAACTTCCAGTTGCCCCTGTGAGCAACGCAAGCCTTTGTCTTGTCACGTACTTGTAGAAAGCATATGTAATGCTATTTTCTCATGCCTCTTCTGACCGCAAGAATTCTTTATCAAGCAACCCCTAAAACCCCTCTATGGCGTGTAACTTAATCTCTGTGAAAAGTTTCTGCTTTTACCGCCAATGCTTTATATACTCTCCGCATTATCGCCAATTCCTTGTGTGTTGACTTCGGGTACTCGCCAAATGGCGGGCGAATGTCACTATGCTTCTATAATTCTTCATTGGTGCGGGCGTTTTTGATTGAACCGCTTCGGCTCCGGGCAGTCTGCCACTTCTCCCTTCCCTCCTTGTAAACACGGCCTCTTAAGGGTGTATTCCAATCCAAACTGCTTATTTTGCGATTTATTTTTAAATTCATTTTTGCTCTTAAACGCATCAAACTGCCAAATTCTCTTATTTGGAAAGTACATAATGTGCCGTGCTCATCGATTTTTTGATAAATGCAAAAATTATTGTAAAAAATGCTGTCAAATTTGGCGTTTTGAACCGCATTTTCCGAAGCGGGAGATCTGGGGATGAAAAAAATGGTCATACTGAGAAAATAATTGTTTAAAAAACAAATTCTAATTAATTGAGCGAAAAATGAAATCACACGGCCTCTTACACATCTCTTCAGAAATCACCTCAGCAAGTTTCACGTATTTACTTTTAAAAATGAGTCTGAAAATGTCTCAGAAAATTTTGAGCTGTTAAGGGTGGGAAAATATTTTTTCGAATACACCCTTAAATGTTTTAATAAATTTTAAAGTCCCTAAAAGTATGTTGGAGTTTTTTGTGCTTGATTTATGGACCTGGGTATGAAATAAACACCACATACTTTGGGTATTGCTGTAATCCTTTCTTTTTTTACCAAAAGTTTTACATTATACCCAAAGTATTTGGTGTTTATTTCATACTCAGGTCCATAAATCAAGTACAAAAAATTCCAACACACCTTTAGGGGACTTTAAAATTTATTAAAACCTTTAAGAGGGCGTGTTTACAAGGAGAGAAGGGAGAAGTGGCAGACTGTCTGCAGACAAGTGCCGAACACAGACTTGCCGAAGCGCTTCAGTCAAAATCCCCTGCTCCGATAAAGAATTGGAAGCATTGTGACATAAGACTCAGTTTCATTCGCCAGCCAGTTGGTGAGTACCAGAAGTCAACACACAAGGAATTGGCGATAATGCGGAGAGTAGACAAAGTATTGTCGGTAAAAACAGAAACTTTTCACAGAGATTAAGTTACACGCCATAGAGTGTTTTTAGGGTTGCTTGATAAAGAATTGTGGTCAGAAGGGCCATCAGAAAATAGCATTACATATGCTTTCTACAAGTACGTAAGAAGACAAAGGCTTGCATTGCTCACAGGGGCAACTGGAAGTTATCTGTCATGAAAAACGCGTGAGACAAGATGAAAATACGTGCATGAAAACTACATGAGAATTAGAGGCGCAGCTCTGCGCTAAAACCACAGTATATGTATCACACGTTGCCGGCTGAAAAGAAAAGGGAATTCATTTATATTCTCTGTGGAACCACATTGTCCCTACCAGAGATTTTACAGCCTTCCAAGTCAAAAGAACTACTTTTAAAAGATCCTGCAACTTTCTTACAGAAGTCAAGCATCAATAGCTACGATTCCAGCGCCAGCACATATCAAAATTGCTTATTTCGTGCACTCTTCATGTAAGTGCACACATGTCTTAGTTCGTATTGACACAGTTAAAGCACCATTGACACAGCCATATAACGGTCCTTTTCGCATCACCAAACAGACTGGGAAAAACTTCACTGTTTCCATAAATGGCAAAGAATCTGCCGTCATTCTGTCAATCATTGGCCATCTTAAGCCAGCCTTTATTACTCCAGAGGACTTGGCATCTCCGACTCCAATAAAGCCTGTTGACAATCCGTCAGTTTTTACCACCAGCTCAGAAACTGAAGGACAGTCTCTTCCTCCAAACAAAACTGCTTGTTCTAGGAGAATAGTAAGATTCAACTCTCGTTACTTGTGATGTTTTCAGTACTTCCAGTACATTCTTTTTTTGGGGGGTGGGGGTGGGGGGGGTAGGAGGGGAATAGCGGTTTCACTGCAACTTTTACTGTGATTGTTTAAGTGTACTTTTTACTTACTTTTTAGCTAACTTAAGTAAAATTTAATTTGTATGCAACTCAACTCTGTGTTTTGAGCACGTGAACTACAACCGTATCTGGGTCAGCCAGCGATATTCCCGCTGCCTTTATGATCCTTAAGGATCATAAAGACAACTTCTCCCTTCAGACCAATTGTTTCCAAGTGTTTAGCTCCAATATATACAATTGAAAAAGTTTTTGTATCACTATTTAAAGAAATTTTACCGCCTACAAATCTTGTAGTCAATTCAACTAGAGAGTTTATTTAAAAAATAAAGGATGAAAATATATGTAATAGCAGTATACTTGCAAGTATGGACATCAAATCCCTGTACCCCTCAACCAACGTAAAAGAAATAGAAATCCTCATAAAGCAATTCATAAATAATAACCCAGCTTATAACGATGAAATAAGAACAACATTGAATTCAAGCATTAGTTTGATTACAAATAATAACGTCTTTCAATTTAACGGAAAATTTTATAAGCAAACTGGGGGTGACCCGATGGGCTCACCCATTCCAGGATTATTAGCAGAACTGAAACTTAGACCACTTGAGAAAGAAATTATATCTAAATCAGATTTAACCACTTCACTCCCAGGCTTTAAAATATTAAGCCTGGGAGGACGTACGCAGCGTACGTCCTGGGAGTGAAGAGGTTAAAATCACAGCTATGGCTGCGTTATGTTGACGATATGTATTTTTAATTTGGAACCATGGTATCCCCGCACTGAATGAATTTTTAAATAGAGCTAATAACCCAGATACAAATATACAATTCACATTGCAAGTCGAAGAAAGAGGATCTTTACCGTTTTTAGACGTAGAATTAATAAGAAATAATACAACATACAAAATTGATAGGAAAATTTACAGGAAAACATGTAATTCAAATAATACAATATCCTACAATAGTAATGTCCCATTTAAATACAAATATGGAGCTTATAAGTTTTATTTAAATGGAGCCATAGAATTTTGCACTAGAGAATACCTACAAGCAGAATTACTCACTATTAAGAAGATTGTAATATAAAATGCTTTTCCCCCAAATATATCAATAAATTAATTTTTGATATTCAGCATATAGATTAACTAAGAAGTGGCAGTAAAAATAATCTCAAGTTTTACAGTTTCAATTATGTACCTCAGTTATTTGAAAGAATTATTTATGAATTAAACAAATATAATATCAACACTGTAAACTGAAATGTCTGAAATTCAGACACATAAGTGTCTGAAACGGAGTGTTCAATTTTCAGACATTTTAAAGTGTCTAAATTTTTAAGACGCTTGTATGTGTCTAAATTTAAGACACTTCAAACGTCTGAATTGCATCCATGTTTGACCACCTTTAATTTCTCTGCAAAAGCATTTTCCACCTTTTTTTCGGTAAGCCTTAATACACAGAAAAAAAAAATCCTTTAAAATATAAAAACTGTACCGCCAATCAAAACGCCAGTACAATTTACGTATTTTAGTGGAAATTTTCTTCAATTACCAGAAATATTTAATTTTTTTTTTTGAAATTTCTATATTTAAAAAATAAAAATTATGCTCTCAAGGAAGGGACATTTCACCCACATTTCAATAGGTCTCAGAGATTTTACATGATTCACTCATCTAATTCATTTTACAACATTAGCAATATTACACTTACCCATCGCGGGATACGAACTCATGATCTTATGGTCCGTAGACTATGCGATAATCCGTCTCGGCCACGCCTCCACAGCTAGGAAGTTCAAATATTGTTAGTCATTTGTGACTCACAATTTATTTTACGGAAACTGTAAATATTTTGTCAATCTGCTTATAATTCTGAAAGATTTCACACATCTTCTCTCTAGAATTTTGAATATTTTGCTTTTTAATTTCATGCGATGTAGAACCAGTAGAAATTTTTTTTACTTCTATCGAAGAAATTTTCAGAACACAAATATTATTGGTTATCAGAAGACACGTTATTTTTGAAATATTAAAATATTTAAAATGTTTTAACAGTGCGTATGTATATATATATATTATATATATATATATATATATTTAATTCGGGCTTGTTCCGTTTCAGTTGTGTGTGTGGGGGGGAGGGCAACCTTTAAAAATAAAATCAATTTTTCATTCAAAAATAAATGCATTTCTTATTGCCAAAAGCCTGTGTTTAATTTTAATGCGAAGGTATGTATATATGAAAGTGTGTGTAGGAATATAGTGTTCTGTTTTCTTTGATTATTTCTTCTTTTTTTTTTTCGTTTGATCAGTGAATGATATGGCAACATTTTTGAAATTGGACTCATTACTTCCTCCTATATACTAAATATTCTGAACAAAATTTCTCAGTTATAAATATTATGTATAATTTTTCTGCAAAAATAATAAAAATCATTGGTTTATGCAAAAATTTTTTGTCTTCCTTTTTTCCCTCGATCAAAATACAGCGTAAAATTTTTTGATGAAACTAATTTTCCCACGGTGAAATCCTGAAATCACGGTGAAATCATACCTGGAGTAGATCGATACTGAATCATTAGCTAAAAAGTTACATAGTAAGAATTTTCAGAAATATTCCATTTAAAAAAAAAAAAAAAAAAAAAAAAAATACGTTTGACTTTTCAAAAACACGTTCTAATAAGAATATGTTCGACTAATAATAATACGTTCGACTCAAACTAGATGGCGCTACTGAATTTGGTGTATTCAAGTCATTTTTCTCTTGGGAAATTTTCGTAATTAAACTTGACATTTTCTATCCAGGATTGCGATTTGGAGAGGCATATTTTAGAGGAGTATATGTGCTCAGATCTGGCCGGGTCTTTCTCTCATTTGATTTGATGGGACATGCCAGATCAGGTCCTGACTTTTATTTTTCTGCAGACTGGAGCAAAGTCGTCAGTGTTGAATTCAGACACATTTCTTCGGGAGGGATTTCTGAGACTCCGGTGGGGGGGGGGGGGGGGGGGATTGCACTTTTTGACCATTGAAAACACAAAATCTCAAATTTTCCGGAGGGACATCTCTTTGCTCCGAGGGGAAATTTCTCTCCCCCGGGCCACCCCCTGAATTCAACACTGATAAGTCGTAACCAGCCAGAGGAAGCTCTGGAAAGTTTTAGTGGGTGTAATTCTGAATGCTTTTAAGATGTTAAATAATGAAATACTGTGCTAAAATATATCTTAATTTTTGCGATTTTTTTGGTGTGTTTCTGTATTTGGATAATTTTAAAGTGTGTTTGCAATCAAATAATTTAAAGTTTTATTATTAAATTAGCAAAATATTATGAAGGTTAAAGTGAACAAGAGGTTACACCGTGTCTTAAATTTATAATTAAGTAAATTTCAAACATGCTATAATTTCGAATTTCATTATAAAATTTATAAAAGAGAAAAAAATTGTGTGACAAAATTAATATCTTTTCAAAAATTCCTATTATTAAACCTATTAAAAAAATTAATAATAATCTTTCATAATTAAAAAAATAACAATATCTAGTCTAGTCTGGGAGGGGATTCAGCCTTCTTAGCTTCCCCCCCCCCCCCAATGCACTGGTTTGAATATAAATAAATAAATCATGTCTAATATACATGTTTTTAGAAAATGCTGATTGTGAAATATATGGATTTGTCCTTGAAAGAGTATATTTTACCTTTTAAATGGAAAATTTTAAATACAGAAATATGCAAAAAATGGAAAATTTTCTGGAATTTAAGAAAGAAAATTTGAATTAAAATACGTAAATTGCCAGTATAATTTCCATATTTTAACGGATTTTTTTTATATTGTATAAAGCTTACAAAAAAAAGTGAAAAATTGACTGCCTATTACCGAACTTCCAGATTGGTCAAAAATGGATGCGATTCAGATGTTTGAACTGTCTTAAATTCAGACGCATACACGTGTCTTAAAAAATAAGACACTTTAAAATGTCTGAAAATTGAACACTCCAGTTTCAGACATTTCAAATTACAGTGTTTATGCCATGATCATATAGTAAGACACTTAAGTGTCTAAATTTCAGACACCTATGATGTCTGAAATTCCATATTCAGACACTTAAGTGTTTGAATTACTTTTTCAGTCACATATGTGTCTGAATTTAAGACGCCCTTATTTGCAGTGAACGTAATCGCAAAACCATCTGTCAAGTTGAAAGATCTTGCACACCGAAAAATAGACACAATCCCTAAAGATGAAACTCTAGGCATATATGTGATACCTTTTACAGACAAAGTAAATCAGAAAGAACTCAAGTACATAGGCATGACTACTAGAAAATTTAAAGACAGACTAAAAGAATATATTACAGACATAAAGTATAGTGAGCCCTCTACAGCTCTATTCAGGTTAAATAAAAAATAAGATATTGATAAAAAAGCAAGAATCATAGCCCATACTTCAAATTACTACGCATCAATAATCAGAGAATCTTTGGAAATTTTAATTGAAAGAAAGAATATTTGCAATGATGTACTGTGCTACAACATATCCAAGATCTGGTATAGAATGCTAAATATTTCTAACGATTTAGAAACATAATTATCATATTCCCAACCCACCTCCGTCTGTTTGAAATAGCTCTACTTAAACAAAGAACTTTCACGAACTTCCACGCCTCGGATCTTTCCCCCTGATGACGGCTGTTATAGTGCAGTTGAAAGCGCTTGGGGTTTTTTATGCTATAAAGACCTTTTTATGTAGACCTTTTAAGTAAATTATATCAGAATTTTAATCTCGCATATTTTATTTCTTTGGATTCTTTGCATTTTAAACAATATAAGGTAAACAACTGTTTCAAAACGAGTCTAGTGAAGAAAAATAATCATTTCACTCCGACGTATCATCTGAGAGGGACTTTTTACCAGGTTGTACACCAGATGAGCAAGATGCAGTGTGTCTGTTTTGCAGCGGAAAATATTCAGATGAAGAAGAGGGGAGCAGTGGATAAAATGTCTGATGTGTGCGATGTGCTGCGACCAAAATAACAAACAACATTCGTGATTTTTGTAAAAATTAAAACAATTTTTCAAAGAATCTGCTGATTTGTAGGTGATGTACTACTGTTTACTCATTAAATGATCTTGGTTATTCTTGTGAATATTTTTTTTAACCATTTGGAAAAATGGTTATTGTCCTCGTCAGGGTAGGAAATCAAAAGCATATCTGAAGGTTTTTATTGATTTAATCTGCATTTTATTCGTTTTCTGATTGATCTATACAGTAATATGTATTTCTCTTTACTTTCAACAGAGATGGATACCTTCTGTTGCCACTATGACAAAAAAGTAATAAAAACTACAAAAAAATGAATAACTCAGAAACAAATTGAGATACAGCTTTCAAACAAATTGCATTTAAAAGTACATTTTCTTCTCTATAAGACGGTGTAAAAGGTAATATTGTGGGATGTTCAGAAGTTTAAGGATGAAATTTCATTTAAAATGGGTCGTCAGATTTCTTGGAAATCTGAAGATGGAAAAGCCTTTTCCCGAACAGCCAATGAAATGCTTGGATAATGCATAAGTTTCAGGTGGAAAATACGTACGAGTCGCAGGCGATTTTTGTCGCTTGGAATTTTTACGTGTCATAACACTATTAATGATTAATTCATGGCGTACATAATGTATGATCAACTCCGTGCGATTTTTTATGTCTTAAATTTTAGTCTTTGAAAAAATCATTTTCCAAATGGTCCTTGTAATTTGTTAAATTGCTTTTTTTTTCATTTTTGATATTTCTCATAATTTCCTATTCCTCTATCTTCCACTGGTTCATATTAGCCGAAAAGTATAATTATTTTTTAAATCTAAATATTGATATGTATTTCTTTTTCTTCAGCTTTAAACGTATTAAAAATGTGTTAAGAAATAGTCAAAATTTGTACTTTACTAACTTCTAATGTATCTCAAACTTTTTATGTTGACTTACAAATCAAAATGTAAATAGTATTCCATAATATCCGAAATTCCTCTATACAGTCGTATAACAATAATAACTCTCAACCTCAATAGTAACTTTTGAGTGCTTGTAAGCATTTTATCACGGTCGTTTTGAAGGTTTGTTACAAATGTAAGACTATTGTTATTTTTTAATTCAGCCTTATTTGCTCTAATAATCCATTTTAAATCTAGTTTAACCCTTTGCACTCCCTTGTCGAGTGTGAATTGATAAAGCTTGTTGCTACCACTACTTCAGAATTAAGCTTTGACTTCCACTAATTCAAATAAATCGGTCAAGTGCGAGTATTACTCACGCACAGAGGGTTCCATACAGTAAATACATTAATTATTAAAAGTTTAAAAGCCGGTGCACATAGAGTGTTCCGCCCGTGTCTTTAAGTATGGCCAAACCGTCCGTGTATTTAACCCTTTCAGGGGCAAGGTACTTGTAATCGTAAAATGTTGAAATGATTGAATGACACCAGTATCTACAAGAAAATTTATTTGTAAACAAGTAAAAGTATATTTTCGCGTACTTAATAAAAGTGAAATTTTCATTAAAAAATTCGGGTGCTAATGTGGCAAACAGGGATTAAAATTATGTGATGCCGTGACGGCATCACCGCCCTTCAAGGGGTTAAAGATTAATATATTGGCTAATTATAGAATTTTTTTTTTTTCGAAAATCATTATCAATAATCCTTTTATACTTCCGCGCTTTTTATACTTTTCTTGGCTCGTAATGAAATTTAGGAGTAATATAATGATTTCAAGCTCATTTAAAATAGATTTATTAGCTTTTATAATAATTTTGGATTATTTATGATGATTTATTAGTAATTTAATGACTTTGTGATTTCTTGATATAAATTTATGAGTTATATTGATTTTGGTATCATTTAAATAGATTTATTAGTTTTATGATTACATAATGTCATTGAAATAAAGATTTATAGCTTTTTATAATAATTTAGAACTAATTTAATGTGTTTTATGATGTTGGAATTGTAAGTGATTTATAACCAGCATATTGTAATTATATTTTATTGGGGTTTTTTTGTTATCATATGTATCTTTTTGAAAGTTCTTAGTCCTGACTCTGTAACCAGACAGAAAAGATGTAAATTTGGCTCTATAACTATAGAGTATATAATTGTAGTATCATGGATTCGTGGCTCTGTATCAGAGAAAACATAACTACTGGCTCTGTACCAACAGAGAGTATAAATGTAGTATCTTGGCCAATTTCTAATAATCCAATGTGGTGATTATATTATATTTTATTTAATAAACTATTTAACCACTACTCCCACCCTAACTTGGATTTTGTGATTTACTCGAATTTTGGATTAATCGCAATCACTTTCAAATTAAGAATTCTTTGTTTTTATTTAAAAGCTCCATAAATTAGGGCTATGACATCGAACAAGTAATTCATATATTTTGAAATTATATAAATTTTCTGAACGAATTTTTTTTTTATTTAACCCTTTATGTCCCAAATTATGAATTCATGAAAATTTCATCTTCTAAAGTACTTTTCGTGAATTTTTGAAACTACATTAGAAGATTTACAGAATCATTTAATAAATTTTGGAAGGATTTTGAAGGAATTAATTTTTTTTATAGGGATTTTGTGCAATATTTATAACTTCACTCAAATCTTTTATTTAAAATCTTTTTTTATTTTTTTATTTTAGTATTTTATAGAATTAGGAAATGTACAAATACAATGTTCTTACAAAAGAAATAGGGGAGATTAGGGAGAGTTGACCAACTTTTTACAAAATGATTTTTTATTTTTTAAATTTTGAACGTAGAATAAAGTTTTATATAACATTTTATTCGTTATGCAATCAGTTATCAAAATAAAATTACTACATAAGTGTAACATATAAGAAATTTGAAAAATGATTGATTTTAATCATGAAAAAATAATGGGTCAATGCTCCCCACATATGGGAGGGTTGACCCACTACATGGGAGACTTGACCCACTTTGTTTTATATTGCACTATTTGTGAAGAGAAATAAAATCAGTTTAAAAAAAGAGCAAAATAACATTATTCTACATGCTTTAATTATTATAAAAAAATATATATTTTTTAAATATGAGGCTTAAACAAACCTGCTAAGACGCAATCGCAAGTCAGGGGAGAGAATTTTTGTTTTAAACAGGATTTTGTCTGAGCAGGTATAATTCTACAGCAGGGAAAATGAAATTTTAACATTTAAGGCAGTATTCTGTTAGAGACAGGTTCCGTTTTCATAGGGTTTCATGTTATTATGTCCGTATTTAGGAGCCACTGCCCAGCTTTTTTTATCTCCTTGTTCCATTTTTTGTTACACTCGATCTGACAACTCTAGTTGTCCCGTAGTTTGGCTTCATCTCACTGTTTTCACCCTGATGAAATTTTTCTACATACCTTCCTAAAGTTTTTCGATCGATGCTATATTCTTTTGCAACCGCATGAGCCCTTAATTTATCATTAACATAATTTAAACCTTTAAGGGGCAAAGTACTTTCAGTACTAAAATGTTGAAATAAATGACTGACACCGGAATTTACGAACAACTTTACTTGTAAATAAGAAAAAGGCTATATTTCACGTACATATTAAATGGAAAAGGTTTTAGCAAAATTCTGGTGCCATTGTGATGTTTCGGAATTAAAATTAAGTGGTTTTATAAACATGCCACTGCCCTCAAAGGGTTAAGACTGTTGCTTTCATCCTTTCTAGTCTTTCCCACTGTTCCTATTTACCTATTGTAAGCAATATTTAAATGGAAAAAAGTTCCTATCAACTTTCCTATCTTCTAGCAATTTTTCACATTTTTCTATAGTCAGTTTTAAACATTTTCTTTTCCATCACATCATTTTACTGAAGCTTTACAAAATAAATTTACATTCTTTTATGTATATACCATTAACTTTTCATTATGCACAGTGCATGATAAAAAGATTTCCAAAACCACTTAATTAAGGGAGCCTTGAGCATCTGGTCAACCCTCCCTCACATTGACTGAGTCAAGCCTCCTTACACAGACCTTTTCTAAAGAATACCACATTGTTATGTTAAGCCTAACTTACTGTACAGTCTTTATGCCTGTAATGAAAGCTCGATATTTCTGCATTACTTTAAACCTACTTACTTAAATTTCTATGATATAATTTATTTGAAAAAAGCTTACAAAATATTTCTAAAAAACACAATTTTTAGGTTGAAAACGCCTCCCAATTGATTTTTCCACACTTATTTCTATTATCTTTATGAAACGAAGACTGTTGTTTGAGCATTCCAGTAGCTTTGGTTGGCACCTATTGATAAAACTCTGAAATTCTTTTAAATATGAAAATTGATGGGTGGGTCAAGCCTCCAGTATGGTCAACCGTCCCTAGTCTCCCCTATAGGAAAAATTCGGAAATAAAACTTTTCACCCACAGTCTTTCAATGTCAAGAAAGCTGAAGAGATGCAATTGAAAAAGAAATCACCCTTTTAAAAATATTTTTGTTTTGTTCAACCCATAATGCTTTTGGTATAAGATAAAGTAAAGTATCCATAACTCATTCTAGTTACTCTCTAGTATTCTTCTGTAAGGATTAGTAGCAATACAGTATGTATTGCTACTAATCGATGTATTAAATGAATTTTATAACAAGTTATTTTAATGGTACTTTAAAGTACCGTCGGGGCATTAAAGGCATATAATGCACAGCCCCTTAAATGCATAGTGATGCATATCTGCATCACTTTCTATTTAACTCTTAGCAGCCACTATATTTATATAGGAATATTAATCCTGTAAAAAGTACAAAAATATGCTACTAAATAATGTTAAAAATCTATCTTAAAATGTCTGGTGTCTAATCTTTAATATAATAATAAAAAATACAATTTTAAAAGAATAATTTGCGCATTTAAGGATTTTGTTTTACAAAATAAAACAGTTAAACAAAAAAGTTTAACAACATTTAGATTCATACTTATTAAAATATTTACTAATTTGCAATATTTTAGTTTTTACTTGTATTGCAGATGTGCAATATAAGAAAAGTTTGGCCTATTATACGAAAAATGTATCTCTTATTTTGTTTCATTATTTTTCCTGTGTAATAAACCTGTCTGAGAATCATACATAATTTTTTCGAAACAAAATAAAATGTCATGCATTTAAGGGTTAAATTAAATGATACATAAAAAATTCATATTTAACCCCTTAATTCTCGCTCTCGTGATATTCACGGGCTGTGTCTTTTATTCAGATTGTTTGATTCCCACAAGTTTTATAAAATAGTATAATTGGCTTTATTATGGTATCATCTTACTTGTCATTAAATAAGGTAATTTTTTCTTTTTCAAAAAAGTGGTGCCAATAAGCAATTTGAATTTTTAAACCGTAATTTAATGCGACCGTTAAGGGGTTAAAAAGACTCCATACATTTTCTAAATGGTTGAAAACCAATGATTACTTAAATATAGGTTCAATTTCTAAAAATAAACACCTATTTGCTGTCGTTTTAATATACAACTATTATTTCTAAAAGTACAACAATTGTTTTACGCAAGATTTTTCGATTTTTGCCATGTCCATTGCATTGGATGTCTCTAACTTTTGTCATTGATCTTTGTTTTACAAACGAATGGCCCTTTATTTAAAAAATAAAACCATTAACGTGCTTGTAAAGTACCAAAGCGATTACAGGAAAATGAGTTCACATGGGACCTTTCAATCGTGTGTTACAGGTAGAGTTGCCAGGTGTCCCGATTTCCAGGGGCTTCAAGACCTGTCCCGTGTAACCACTGCGCTGGACACCAAAAGTCCCAATTTCTCATTGCTGGTGATTTTACACCGCAATTGAATTTCAAACAAAATATGGTATTAATATATATATATATATATATATATATATATATATATATATATATATATATATATATATGTATATACCGGGTGAGACAAAAATGTGTTACAGCTTTAACACGTTGAATTTTGTCTGTCTTTCCGTTTGGGCGACGAGATAAGATTCCCGTTACACAATCTATAAATGTCAGTCACCGATGACTGACGCGGACTAAACGGAAAGGTCAGTGTCAGTCACCGCTGACTGACGCGGCACTCAACGTGTTAAAAACTCATAAAAAAGGAAGAAATTCTGATAAAGGAGTGCGGTTTGCAAGAAAGGGCTGACAAAGTTGTCGGATTTATTTTTAGCAGCAAAAAAAATTTTGTTAAAAAGTCACACGTAGAGGGCGCTGACGACCCGAAACACAATGAACAAGACAACAATACTCTCCATTCATTTGTACTTCCAATAACAAATATTCAACATGACACCCAGAAAATTCTACGACACAACAGTTGTCCTGTTCATTGTATTTCGGGTCGTCAGCATTCTACTACATGTCATACATGTGTACATCGTCTACATGTGATTTTTTAACTTTTTTTTTTCTTGCTGCTAAAAACACCGACTACCTTGTGAGCCCTTTCTTTCAAACCGCACTCTTTTATCATTATTTCTTCCTTTTTTATGAGTTTTTAAAGTTGTAACGAACTTTTGGCTCATGAATTTTGGCTTATATGAATTAAATCTTAATTGTGCATATAAAATGGTACCTACGGGGTGTTCCAAAATTCGGCCGACACATTAAGAGGGGTGATAGAAAGCATCAAGAGGATAAAAAATTACATAGAACATGGGGTCGCAAACCACGTATACAAAAATACAGGGTGTTCTGCCCTAATTCAATTTGTGTTAACGGCAATAACTTTAAAAAAAAACTGAAGTATATTATAATAAAACTTTTAATAGACATTCTCAACTTTGTTGTAAATTTGATAGCAGCGAAAAAAGGGACAGGAATTTTCATTATGCGCGCCAGCAGTATGCACTGGACGCTCCACATTTTGGATTACGATTGCCAGTTCATACGGTATTATCGATTGCTTGAGAAGCCTGTTTTTCCAGAATTTTTCATGATGTTATAACATTTCACACAAAATAAGGTACAGTCGTGGAAAAAAAAAAAAGTAAACACCCCTTACTAACTTTGTAAAAAAATATCGTAGAAGAAAGTTACTGATACCACACGATTGGTAATAAAGTTTACTTTTAAATGATGTATATAAAATTTGCTTAGGGGGCCATCTACGTATTAAAACGAATCGTAACTTTACTTTTTTTCAATAGCAGTACACAATAAATGAACTCTACACTGTAAAAAAAAAACCGGACTAAAATACGGAAATACTACTAGCAATCTAGACGCCAGTAGTACTTCCGTATTTTAACGGAACTTTTTCCCGGTAAATTACAGAAAATTTTCCGTTTTTTTGGGGGGGGGGAATTTAACGGAAATTTTTCTGTAATTTACTGGGAAAAAGTTCCGTTAAAATACGGAAATAGTACTGGCGTCTAGATTGCCAGTAGTATTTTAGTCCGTTTTTTTACAGTGTACACCCTTCTGAACTCTGACAGGATAAATGAATTTTACACCTTTCAATTAGCCTAAAAACAAATTTTTATGCAATTCGTACGATAAGTTTCCGAGAAATTATTTATTTTAAAACGAGCGTATTTTAGGGGCTGTATCCAAATTGAAGTTCGGTACTCAATTGTTGACCGAGTGAGCCCCCTTCTTGATCAAGGCATCTTAAGTGCCACTCAAGCAGACATTGAAGACTGCTAGATTACAGGATAGCATAAGAAATTTCAAAATAACTACTCACTTCTATCATAGACGGCCCCTTAAACCATCATTTTGCCGTTTTTTAAACATAATTGGAAAAATACTTGGAAGAAAAATGTGAAATTTCGGATGTCCATAAAGCAGGACTTAATAAATCTAAATCCATCAAAAAAAATTGTAGTTTGCAATTCATAATTTTTTCGAATATTAATTTCATAATTCATATCATAAAATTATAAAAATTGCAAATTCAACGTATTTATGTTTGGCTATTTTAGTATTATTGCTACACAAAAAATTATCACATTAGGTGTATAATTTCAGGCGATATTAATAAAAATATGAAAATGTAATTTAACACTAGAAGCACTAAATTTTGAATGTTTATAATTCAAACAATTATCATTGAAATGACTTGAAATTAGGTATCTAGGCATAGTTTGAAACGAAGATTTGAAATATCTTGTTAAAATTGAGTATTGCCATTGAAAAAAATGAAGTTTGGGTTCGTTTTAAAATGTAGATGGCCCCTAAGTAAATTTTATGTACATCATTTAAAAGTAGACCTTATTTCCAATCGTTCGGTACCAGAAACTTTATTCTACGATAATTTGTTAAGGAGTTAGTAGGGGGGGTTACTTTTTTTTCACGACTGTACATATCGTTGCGTTTTCATTGTAATGTTTTGATTTTTCTCAAAATGATGACCGTCAACGCAAGTTCAGTTAGAATGAAATGCCCTGTATTGGTGACTCAATACATGATTTGCGATTCGATGTTCTATGGCAATTTTTCATCCTCTTGATGTCTTCTACCACTCCCTCTTAATGTGTCGGTCTAATTTTTGAACACCCTGTATTATAATCTTACCCATAGCGTGTGAATTTGAAGCACTTCGAAAGGAATATCTTAAACGTCTACGTGCTTACAAGGAAGGTCTCCTTACCGGGCATACTCAGAATATTTTGAAGAAAATACTAATTAAACTATTTATGTATGTAATAAAGGATCAGTCAAATTTAGCGGTGGAATTCCAGTAGAAAGTCTGTTAAAAAAAGATACTTTCGAGTATTTGGCGCAAAAAGACGAGAGCGTTACGCGATTTGGCGAGCAGTACTTTTCCTCGCCAAAAGCAAACGATTTTAATGCACCTGAAAATGGCTTGTTAATGGATTTTTAGAATTCGTGTAAATACTTTTAAACTTAATTATTTAAATGAATTTAAACTTAAACAATGCGACAGTTTAATAAATACATTTTTTGTATTACATATTTATGTTGATTGTTATTTAATTTTATTACTTTAAAAACAATTTCATATAGAAAAAATATTTTCATATATTTAAGCGTATTCCAAAATAAAGGCAAGAATGCTGCAGTTATTCATTTCAATATCAAAGAAGTCGTTGTTTCCATAGCAACAAAATAGAATCGACAGTGCTCAATCGAACTTAAATTTGAGATTGGAAATATTTTAATTAATTTAAATTTTGTTTTAATTAATAAAATTTGATAGCTAAATTTCATTATAAATATATAGATAGATATGACAAAACTATAGTTAAATCAAACTAAAACTGACAAAACTAAAATTATTTATATTAAATTTATTTAAACGAGCTCAATATGAAACATTTTTATCTTAAAGAGTATTTGACATAAAAAAGTATTTTTTGGAATTTTATTCCATCGCCAACCGGTGATAAATCGCCAAATATCGAAATTTTCATTATTTTTTTTATGGACGCTCTATCGACTTTCCGCCGAATTTTTTTTTATAAACATATCTATCCTCATGAGTAGAACATTCTATGACTTTTTCAGATTTTTCGGAGTATGCCCATATGGAGACCTTCCTTGTTAGATGGAAGCCTGTCTAAAACGAAATTGTTTGCAGTTAATAGCGATTCTGTATTTAGAGATTTTACTGCCCTTTGTTCAGTAACCCTGTGAAAACGGACTGGTTTAAAATGGAATTCTGTTTTAAAACTACGGGTTTCATTGTACCAGCGATTCCGCTTGCACAGATTGTTGTGGTTATTTATTATAATAAAACCTGCTAAGACGAAATCGCAAAGAACCGCAGAAACAATTCTATTTTTAACGTGTTTTCGTCTTAAGGGGGTACAGGCCCTTTAAACTTTCAAAAAATCTGTTTTCGGTTTTTGCTTTATTCTGAATTTCTTTTAATTTCTGAACAATATGCAAAAAACCCGATTCAGAAATTTGCATTATTTTTGAATTAATCATTTATAGTGAGTATAATTGAATGTCCGTAGATATTGAATCTTTATAATGCGTTTTTTCATATTAGTCCAGGCAATAGGGGATTTTACCTGGCAAAATTAGTGGTAGTTCTGGAAATTGTCTTGCTTTATGTTTTTTGGGTCGCTGAATCCGAATTTTTAACTTCCCCCCAAAATTTCCCCCTCCAACCCCCCCAAAATAGTTGTTTTTTAATAAATTTTTTTATTGTTTTAGGGGGAAAATATGTAGAAATTCAGAAAGTAGACAAAATTTGCAACAAATAGGATATATGTCTTTATGACGTAGGATAAATTGGGAGAGGGGGAGCTGCCTCGGAACATTCTCTGCGCGCTGTTCTCAACAACCAAATTTTTTCAAAAATTCAATTTTTTGGAGGTTTGCCGGGGGAAATTTTGGTGGGAAGTTACAAATTCGGATTCAGTGATCCAAAAAACATAAAGTGAATAGAAATCCAGAACTAGCATTAATTTTGCCAGGTAAAATCCCCTATTGCCTGGACTTGCATAACTTAGTACACATAGCGCCGCAGTGTATGTTCCGAGGCAGCCCCTCCATCCCCGTTCATCCTATGTCGTAATGTCATATATCCTATTAGTTGCAAATTTTGTCTACTTTCTGAATTTCTACATACTTTTCCCCTAAAACAATAAAAAATTTAATTTAAAAACATCTATTTTCTTTTGGGGGGGGGGGCGAATTTTGGGGGGAAGTTAAAAATTCGGATTCAGAGATCCAAAAAACTTAAAGTACACCTTATAGGGAAAGCTCGGAGGGGAGACGGGAGGGCGAATGTAAACGATGTGAGTGGATAAGTGGAATTGCGCAACTTAGTTCACGCAGCACCGCGGCGCATATTCCGATGCAGATCCCCCCTCCCCCATCATCCTACATCATAATGTGATACATCTTATTTACTGAAAATTTTGTCTATTTTCTGAATTTCTAGACACTTTTTCTCTAAAACAATAAAAAATTGATTTTTTTAATAAAAACCTTTTTTGTTGGGCATTTTACCAAAATTTGGGAGGGTTGCCGGGGGAAATTTTGGTGGGAAGTTAAAAATTTGGATTCAGCTACCCAAAAAACATATAGTAAGCCTTTTTCCAGAACTACCATGAATTTTGCTAGGTAGAGCCCCTATACGGTCTCTATTGCCTGGACTATATTAAGCAAATTTGGAGTTTGTGCGCACTGTTACTTCCAAACTATGTAAGCTACAACTTTAAAAAATTAACCAAATAACGTTTCTTTATAGTCGACATGCTAAAGAAAAAATCACATACTTTGGTTATTTGGTTTTTTCGCACTTCAATTATTTTTTATTTATTTATTTATTTTATTTATTTATTTATTTATTTATTTTTGAGCTAAAATTAAATTTTAAACAAAACTTTTTTATATATTTTGGTTTTAATTTAGAAGTAAGCGATTCCATTTTGTTTAAAAAATGTTTTCCAGATGCATCATTTATAGTTTTTTCATGCGCGCAGTATGCGCAGTTTGTAACCCTTAATGGTTTTAATTCACGAGCTAGTGCGATTAATTTTTAAATTTTAAATTAAAATATTAATTTTGTATATACAATATTTATTTTTTTAATAATACAGTTAAGGATATATACATTTTAGGCAGAAACGGAAAAAAAAATCTTAATTGCACATTATCTGTGGTTTGGTACTTTGAAAAAGGCTATGTTTTTGGTCGTTTCTTTTTTTGGCCTCAAAGGTCTTGTGGCCCCTTAAGAGGCATAATTGTATGATATTCTTATCGTAGGAACAATAAAATTTTTACGTTTATAAAAGCATTTCTTTTTCTTTTATAGATAGGTTCCGTTTTAAGAGAGTTTATTTTTATGTTCAGATTATGAAGACGTTGTCCCGCTTTCTTTTGTCTCTCTGTCACGCTTTTTGTGACCTGGCAACACTCGTTACAAGTCAGATTTTAAAACTGTGTGATATGAGTTAAAAAATTGATTGATTTAAAATCAATCTCGACTGATGTAGGGTAGATCTAGATAATTTATCAAATGCAGAGTTGCCAACCTCTGGCTTTTTTAAAATTAAGAAAACATACTTTGAACCAGAAAATTTGTGTTATTAGAAGTGTCTGTCATTAAATGAGATAGTCGTTTGAAATTTATTTAATTTCGTTAATTAAATAAATTTCTGGTTGGAAGTATAATATTTGGATTTTTAAAAAGCCGGAAGTTGGCATGTATGCAAATGATAATTAAAATCAGACACTGTTAACTTTTTTCTTTTTTCGCTTTTTATTGAACAGATTTTTTTACAATTTAGTTCCTTTTCAAAGTCCAATAAACTCTCAACATCTTAAGGGTCTAAACTTCACTCACTTAAAAACACACGCACCGTAATGTTAGTCCAATGGGCAGGTTATTTTCGAATTTCTCGTTTCAGTTTGAATTTTTTTTTTTTTTTTTTTTTTTTTTTTTTTGCATAGGATAGCTGAGGTCGATCTGTAATATGGTTGCTTTTTACTTTTTCGATTTTGGTTGCAGATTTTTTTTAATAAAAGTACTTTCACTTTCCAAACCGGTTCCGAAAGTGAAAGTACCTTTATTAAAAAAATCTGCAACCGAAATCGAAAAAGTAAAAAGCAACCATATTACAGATCGACCTCAGCTATCCTATGCAAAAAAAAATCGTTTAAAAATATTCAAACTGAAACGAAAAATTCGAAAATAACCTGCCCATAGGATTAACATTACGGAGCGTGTGTTTTCAAGTGAGTGAAGAGTCCTTTTAAAGAGCAGTGGTTCAATTTTGGAACACTTAATTTTAATCCTTAACCTATCCATGCGCTTGGCCACATATGTGGTCGTTTAGTTTTTTTTAATTGTAATTGCTGTCAAAAATAAAAGAACAAAAATTTCATAATAACTTATTCACTACAGAATACCACAACAAGAGAAGTAAAAATTGTATGGTCTGGCTGCCCTGATAATGTTATTTCCGATGTACCGTTAGAGATATAACAATTTGGAAATTGCTCGTCAAACGTGGCAAATGAGGTGCGTTCGTAGTATAACTAGTTTCATAATAATTTTTTGCACCGCATATTGTACTGAATGTATATTTTAGTGCACTTCATAAGTTCATATCAATTTCATTCTGTTCGAAAGGCTGTAACATCATGAAAATGCACTTGAAATAATTATTTCCCATTGGCCTTAATGTAACTGAAAACTTTTGACTGTCCCTGTCATTAAACTATACATCCGATTTTCATAAAATTTGAAATGACTCGACAAAATTTTGCAACAATTATATATTTAAAATTTCAGACCATACGGTTGGGTAGTTTTTGGTCTGTTATATGCGGACGGACAGACAGACAGACGGACGGACTGAACAACGACTATAGGTGCTGGATATTTATATAATTACGAACGCACCTAAAAAAGTGTGAAGTAACTTTTCGGCAGTCAGTGTTATTGGATTATTTATTTGAACAAATCTTTAATATTTGATAAAAATAATGTTAGTTTTTTATTTTATAAGAAGTCATTTCACTGATAAATTACCATTAACCTCCGGCGGCCCCAAATCTAGACGTTATTTTTTTATTTATTTTTTTGTGTGAATTTTTACTGTTTTCCCCATTTTTATCTTTTTGAATTCCTATTAATATAGAATAAATAAATCGTAAAAAAAGATTTAAGTCCTTTTTTTCTCACCATAAAAAAAATCGTTCCTGAAGCGATTAAATGTCATATGGGAATTTTGGTTTTTTTTTAAATTGTTATCATTCAGTACGTGAAGAAAAACTTTTACTTATTTTCTTATAAATTCGTTCTGGTGCCACTCAATCAATTCGGCATTTTAGTATATAAGTACTTTGCCCTGAAAGTGCTAGAAAGAATTCATCTATGAGATGTATACAGACGGAATTCTGGAGAAATTCTACGCAGACATTCCATTCACGACGCTTTTAAAACAGGGATGACTGGCCCGTGAACCCAGCTTTCGTTTTAGAGTAGAAGTGAATCCCGCTGTTAAAACATTGAGAATGCATTGAATATTTATTTCCCCTTAAATACATGGAAAATTTTTATTACACTTTATTTTTCATGGGAATTATCATTGGAGCGGAGAGATAATCTACTGTCATAAAAATATTATTCTTGGAAAAAAGATTTTTTCCCCCTCAAGTTTCACATCGGTGACAAAAGAATTAGACCCCCCCTCCCCCCCAATTTGGTTTTATATGACGCAGAAGAAAACGTTTTATTCAAGTTCCCCGTGTTTTAAAGATAATTTTGTTCCACGCTAATTCATTTGTTTTTCTATAGGGTATAAAAGTTCAAGAGGATAAAAAAAATTAACCCTCGAACTTATGAATAATTTTAAAGTGGATTTAAAAAAAAACATTTTTTGAACGTAAAACAGAGTTCAAATGTATTATTAAGAGCAAATCATGTTGAATTAAAAATATATATATATTTCCATTTATTTTCAAAATTGCGTTCCTAAATTTCTCTCCATTATCTTAAAACAAAAATCTCCTGGAAAATTTTTTCAACATCTTCAATAGATATCTACAAAGTTTACTCTTTTAGAATACAATGTTGTTTAGGCAGAAAAGATAGACACTGCGAGCCCTGAAAATTAGCAAACGACTCTGTTTACAACCATTAAAAAATTACAGTTATTATTTATTTATTTATTTTGGGATTAAAATTTGGATACCTTATTACAGAGTAAAATGTAAGAAGAGATGTTCCTGTTATAACAACATGTATAATAATCACTTATAAACAGATTAAATTAAATAATGCTATAAAAAGTGATAAAATATCTTTATTAAGATTGACGAACGTTTCATCGCATAAACGGCGACATTTTCAAAATCATTCATGAAAGAAAATATTTTCACATAATTTAAAAAACAATAACATATTAAACAATTGTCTCGTGAAAATGACGTCTCGTGACATTGTTTACTATGTTATTCTTTTTTTAATTATGCGAAAATATTTTCTATCATGAATGATTTTGAAAATGTCGTCGTTTGTGCGATGAAACGTTCGTCAATCTTAATAAAGATATTTTATCACTTTTTATAGCATTATTTAGCTTAATCTGAGATGTTCCTGTTTAAATCTAAAAGTACAAATTCCTTAAGCCATTTGATGCGAGAAATCTTTGCACATACATACTACTCTTTCCTTTGGCATCTGTTAGTAATGCCTGAGGACATACATAAGTGGCATTTATTGCTGAATGTCTGGTTGCTTTTTCTCTGGTACAAAAACTTGCCAGTGGGAAGCAGCACAGTCAAATAACATGAAAGTTCAGGGTAAAGTTATGCATCGGGTCAAGTAACCCGATTTTACTTTAACCGTACCCGGACCGCGGGCAGGATCGGGTTGACCTAATTTTTATCGTTGCGGATCTGATTCGGGTTGAGCCGATTTTTCAAAAGAGAAAGTAGTGAATATTTTTCAATAATAAAAAAATAAACTATATATTAGACTGTTAATATGTGTTCATTTTTATACTAAAAAGATAAATTAATATTAGAGATTTAATTGTAGAGTATTTTTCCCTAATCGTATTAAAATATGCATACATTTTCTTTCACCTCGGGTTCGGGTCAAATATTTTGTAAAAATTGAGTGTTGCCAGTTAAAATTTTAAAGTTAGTTCACATTTTATTATATATCCTTTAAAGCGTAATTCATACATATCTGTTAAAAGTATTATTTTTTATCGATTGGAGCCTTGTTTTCCCATCTACCATAAACAATTCTAAAATAATCATAAAGTTGCGCGATATTGTTAACTATTTGGAAAAATGGTTATTGTCCTCGTCAGGGTAGGAAATCAAAAGCATATCTGAAGCTTTTTATTGGTTTAATCTGCATTTTATTCGTTTTCTGATTGGTCTATACAGTAATCTGTTTTTCCCTTTACTTTCAACAGAGATGGATACTTTCTGTTGCCACTATGACAAAAAAGTAATAAAAACTACAAAAAAAAATTAATAACTCAGAAACAAATTGAGATACAGCTTTCAAACAAATTGCATTTAAAAGTACATTTTTTTTTCTCTATACGACGGTGTAAAAGTAATATTGTGGGATGTTTAGAAGTTTAAGAATGAAATTTCATTTAAAATGGGTCGTCAGATTTCTTGGAAATCTGAAGATGGGAAAGCCTTTTCCCGAACAGCCAAAGAAATGCTTGGATAATACATAAGTTTCAGGTACGAGTCGCAGGCGATTTTTGTCGCTTGGAATTTTTACGTGTAATAACACTATTAATGTTTAATTCATGGCTTACGTAATGTATGATCCACTCCGTGCGATTTTTTATGTCTTAAATTTTAGTATTTGAAAAAATCATTTTCCAAATGGTCGTTGTAATTTGGTAAATTGCTTTTTTTTTCTTTTTAATTTCCCGCAACCAATACATTCATCATAATAAAATCGGAATTACAGAAAATATTTTTAACTGATAATGCAACATGCAAGAAAAATGCTTATGGGCGGATTGTTTCAAGTTTGTATGAAATACTCATATACATTTTAACCACTTGTGACCCAACAACTCCCATTTAAAAAATATTTAATAAGGTGTTATTCTAATGAGATGTTATACATTTTAAGCTTGTAAAAAGTAATTTAAAACATTTAGAACAAAAAAATATCAAAATATTGACTAAAAGGTACTTTTTCACATCTGCAATAAACAGAAAATTACGTATTTCTCATAAATAGTGCCAATTTTCAAATACAAAATCGCAAAGTATGTTCATTTATCTTTGTAAAAAAATCTACTTTTGGACTTCTGTAGTCTTTATAATTTGACAAATTTTACGAAGCTCATTTTAGCAATAACGATGTGAAGCTGCTCAAGTGATAAACAAAACTTTGGGATGAAAAAATTAACTCAGTATCGTTGTCTGTTGAAAATTCTATGACCCATTTATATTAATTTCTATATTGGAAGATAGCAGTAATCAATAAAATCGTCTTTTAAAGCTCATTGTATAAGTAACATTGTCATTTGGATGTGTTGCAGATATACAACACAGTGATAAAAAGAGTTAAGTATTAGCACTTAAAATTTAAGTTACATTCCATATAGTTACATTTTACGTATACAGGATGTTCCAAAATTCGACCGACACATTCAGAGGGTTGATAGGGACATAAGAGGATTAAAAACTGCCATAGAACATGGGGTCGCAAACCGCTTATTGAGTCACCAGTACCATCTTAACTGAACACGGGTTGACGGTCATAATTTCGAGAACAATAAAAACGTTAGAATGAAAATGGAACGATAAGTACCTTGTTTCGTGTTAAATGGGATAACATCACGAAAAGATCTGGAAAACATGTTGCTCAAGCAATCGATGATACCGCATGAACTGATCATCACAGTCCAAAATGTGGGTGCGTATAATACAAACTTCTACCACTTTTGTTGGGTGTTATCCCATTTACAACAAAGGTGAGAATGCCTGTTAAATGTTTTTTGTAATATACTTCAGTTTTCAAAAAATTATGACCGTCAATCCAAACTGATTTAGGAAGAAACACCCTGTATTTTTGATTAAGTACGTGGTTTGCGACCCCATGTTCTAGGGAAATGATGCCTACTATCATCCCTCTGAATTTGTAGGTCAAATTTTGGAACACCCTGTATAGGCAGTGTACAAAATGGCGAGTTGTTTTAAAAGAGAAATTAGGCTTTTAGACAGTTTGTTTACTTTCTTCCATCTTCAATAGAAGTAATCGAACGTATTGTAATCGAAATTTTCTTCGACTTCCAGTTTTCGACGGATTTACACGCTTTAGGGTTCAGAGATCCCCAAAAACATGTTTATAGGAAATGTCTGTCTGTTCTTGTCTCCGTCTGTCCGGATGTCCGTGTGTCACCATTGTGCCATTAAAAAGTGTATGAAGTTATGCATAGAATTGAAAAAAAAATTTTTTTAAGTTTTTGCCTATGGAAAGCAGGTCCTTCCTTAATTTGAAAAAAAATCCGCCGGAAGGGGGCGCTGTAATAGCGATTTTTGTGCCATTTTGAATATTGTACCATCAAAAAGTGTATGAAGTTATGCATAGAATTGAACCAAATTTTTTGTGTATGTTTTTGGCCATGGCAAGAAGATCCTCCCTCAATTTAGAAAAATTCTGCCGGAAGGGGGCGCTGCAATAGCGATTTTTGTGCAATTTTTAATATTGTACTATTCGAAAGTGTATGAAGTTATGCATAATACTAATAAAAACACTAATACAATTAATAAAAATTAAATATTGACATTTGTAACAACATTTTGAAATATTAAAATATATGAGATAGAAGAAAGTTTTGGGATTGGCACATCCAACTAGTTTAAATACCAGCTACTTTATAAGAAAAAATTTCATGATAGATTTCTATAACTTTTACAATAGAAATAACCTTCGAAGCCGGCTTTTACAAAATTTACAAGGAAAATCGAAAAAGAAATTTTTTTCATGGAAAAGGTGGTATTAAAAAAATGGACCAGTTGGGAGTCCAGCGTCTTTGACTCAACACTTAGCCAGACACCACCTACTTTCATACTTTGATTGGTTATGAATATTCAATGTAATTAATATTGCATGATGTAAATTTTAAGACATAATAAAGAAATATATAGGATGTGTCTTCTTATTGTTGATCAATAGCTAATTCTTAAACCGGTGATTTTAGAGGTAGAGTCCCAATTGCAAAGATGTTCAAAATGTTCTTCCTTTTGCTATCAAAAGCCAATTTACGCCAAAATTGTTGTTGTTTCTAAAAAAGCCACGAAATTTGAATTTTTATGCGTTTACTAGGTTCTATAAGTTACATTCAGAAAAGCTTTCTCCTTGCTCTAACAAGTCAAACAGTAAAAATTTCATTTGTGAACCACCAAATCTTACCAAATTAGACGACTTTGATTTTTACTAACTCTCGATGATTTTAGTGAAAACAAAAACTCATTATACTTAAATTTATGAATCATATTAATAATGCCCGAAGGAGTGACTATGGCTACCAACCTTTTAACCACCATGGGTGCACTCTCCCGTCATATGCACACAAATTGTATATATGATAAACATCGCATAACATACATAGTATCAAATATATAAAAAAAAGGATGGCTTGCGATGTTTTATTTAGGAAATATGTCATGCGAAAAGTTTAACAAATCTTTTTGGAAATGATCAAGGATTAAAAAAAATAGAATCAATACTCAAAAGACTATCATTTTTAATGCAAGAAAAGTTTTCAATATTTTATTAACCCGTTCAGGACCGGCATCTTTTACACGAAATTATTCGTTTGGCACTACTTTTTGTTAATTATTTGAATTCACTTTGTAAATCACAAAAGTGTCCTAATTAAATAAAATCAATTTTACTTTTCTTTTTTACTGGTATCAAACTCAAGCGTTTTAAGCACTTTTTGAGGGTGGATACACTATATGGCCATTAATGACCGGCAACTTTAAATTTTAGACATTTTGTCGAATATTTAAAAATATACTTGTAAGATTCTTCTGGAATTTTAGTATTAAAAAGAACAGGTTTGACTTCATATTTATCAACATCGATTTGATAAAAAGGACAATTAGGGGGCCAACAAAAATATTAAAGTAAAAAAATAATATTTGGGATCACCCTGTAAAATAAAAGGCACGAAATGATCTGTCGCTACAGAATATACATAGGCAGACATTGTACAATATGTGTATTCATTTGTGTAAAAATAGCATGTATATTAATACAGATATAGAGATTTGTTTAAATGATAAAAATTCTTACATGTTTTTTGCTTATGACATTTAGGGGTTTTTACCAAGTTTAATGCCAGTTTCAGAAAAATTGACAAAATGTAGTAGAAACAATATAGTGTAATTGTAATATAAATATATTAAATATTTAAGGAAATATGGTCAGTTGTATAAAATAATTTTTATCTGCGCATGGACGAACGATAACAAGGAATTTTTTGCATAATTCAATAGTCAACTGATTAAAAAAAATCAGTCAAATATCATAAAAATTTAGAGAGATAGTGGCGTTAGAGTGAGCTGATTTTTAGTTTCTCGCTAAAACTCGTTGAATGATAAGGGCTTGTCCACAAATTGTTATTTTTAAGTTATCTGACAGCGGTCGGAGCAAGTTTTTTGAAAAAGCTATTTAATTATAGTTTACGGTTATGTTTAGGAAGATTTTGACTTTAAACTACGATGAAAAAGAAAATATAGTCCATACATTGATTACATTTAGGTAAATTGGGGAGTTTATGGTAAAATTTTGTGAAATTTAGCCCAATACGCAAACACTCTACAGTAAATTCTATTGCATATATATGTATTTTCTGTATACACGTAATTTGTATGACAGTGGTAAAGACAATAAGCTAAAATTTAAGATATATTGGACATTTTTCATGAGTTATGAGTCAATAAATGGTAACTTGCAATTTGATTTTTATAGTGATATTTCAATAGCTTTTTGAGAAATCACGTTTTGCGTAATGGAATTTTCACTGGAAAGTTTTCCATAAAATACATTTATTTAACTGAAACATTTACTTAACTATTTTAAACTTTACTTAACATTTACTTAACAGCTATGCCGTTTATATCTAAAAAACAGTTTTGGCAGTTTTTGTTCGAAGGAAAAAAAATTTAACGCTCAAACGTTTGGCACTTCCGGTTTCCTTCACAGCTATCAAGTAGTTTTTAAATTCTGATAACTTAGATTTTTTTATAGTACAATAAATGTAAGCATAGATTTAGATAAGTAAAAATGTGGGCTTTAATAAAATGTAATACAAAGAAAACGAAAATTTTAGACAAAAATCTATTTTAAACGTAATCAGATATCCTAATTTGTATACTATTTTTAATTTTTTATTGATACTTTAGTTCTCCTTGTAAAACCAGCATAATGAGCCTATTCAAATAAAAAAAGAGTTATCAAAATCAAAGCATCCATTTCAAAACAAATCGCCAAGTACATGCTGGTTTTCCAAGGAGCACTAAAGTGTCAATAAACAATGAAAAATAGCATACAAATTAAGATATCTGACTACATTTAAAATGCGATTTTTGTCTAAAATTTTCGTTTTCTGTGTATTACATTTCATTAAAGCCCGCATTTTTACCTTTCCAAATCTGCGCTTATATTTATTGCACTATAAATAAAACCTAAGTTATCAGAATTTAAAAACTACTTGATAGCTGTGAATGAAACCGGAAGTGCCAAGCGTTTCAGCGTTATTTTTATCCCCTTCGTACAAAAACTGCCAAAACTGTCTTTTAGATATAAACGGCACAAAAAAAAAAAAAAAAAAGATCGATAAGTCCAGTAAATTTCCAATTCACATAACTATTAAGTAAATGTTAAATAAAGTTTAAAATAATTAAGTAAATGTATTTTAGGGAACATGCATTTTTCTGTGAAAATTTCATACGCAAAACGCAATTTCTCAAAAAGCTATTGAAATATCACTATAAAAATCAAATTGCAAGTTTTTGACTCATAACTCATGAAAAATGTATAATATGTCTTAGATTTTAGTTTATTATCTTCACCACTGTCATACAAATTACATGCATACAGAAAATGCATGTATATGCGATAGAATTTACTGTCGAGTGTTTTGCGAATTATGCTAAATTTCACAAAATTTTACCATAAACTCCTTAATTCACCTATATGTAATCAATGTATGGACTATATTTTCCTTTTCATCGTAGTTTAGAGTCAAAATCTTCCTAAACATAACCGTAAACTATAATTAAATAGTTTTTTCAAAAAACTTGCTCCGAATGCTGTCGGATAACTTAAAAATAACAATTTGTAGACAATCCTTTATAGCGAGTTTTAGTGAGAAACTAAAAAACAGCTCACTCTAACGCCGATATCTCTCTGAATTTTTATGATATTTGACTGATTTTTTTTAATAAGTTGCTCCATAGAGTTGACTATTAAATTATGCAAAAAGTTCCTTGTTATCGTTCACGCATGCGCAGATAAAAATTATTTTATACAACTGACCATATTTCCTTAAATATTTAATATATTTATATTCCAATTGGACTATATTGTTTCTACTACATTTTGTCATTTTTTCTGAAACTGGCGTTAAATTTGATTACAAACCCTATATGTTGTAAGCAAAAAACATGCAAGAATTTTTTTAATAAAAAAAAAAATCGCTGTATCTCTATTAATATACATGCTATTCTTACACAAATGAATACACATATTGTACAATGTCTGCCTATGTATATTCTGCATCGATAGATCATTTCGTGCATTTTTTTTTTCAGGGTGGTCCCAAGTATTATTTTTTAAATTTTTTGTTGGCCCCCTATTGTCCTCCTTATCAAATCGACATTGATAAATATGAAGTTAAACCTGTTCTTTTTAATCCTAAAATTCCAGAAGAATCTGACAACTATATTTTTAAATATTCGACAAAATGTCTAAAATTGGAAGTTGCCGGTCATTAATAGCCATACAGTGTATATGCACCCATGGTCCCGAACGGGTTAACAGCAGATTTATTTTAAAAACACTCTAACGGATTGGAAATATTCTACATTCCGTCAAGTCCAGTATTTACTATATTGAGCAGCGTTGTCAATCCGCTTTTTTAAAATTCAGATTGTTTGATTGCCACCACTCTTTCGATTCGTCTTATTTAATAATAGATTAAATAAGGCGAATTATACTATTTCAAATAATTAGTACCGATCAAGCAATCGGAATAATACAAAAATGTAGCGGACTGGCAAAAGTATGGTTGTGAGTTTAAATATGTTTTATACATATAAATTTACACAGTCTTCATGAGTGGAAGTGTGCCTACAGCACAGATTAAATATTTTACACAGATATGACAGATGAGCAAAAACCCGTACCGGCGCGATTCTAGCGCCACTACTGAGCACAGGCGGGAACAAAATGCGCGAGCACGGAATTTTATAAACATAAACTGTCACTGTCACGTTTACCTGTGGGAAAGTTTGATTGTTTGAAACTATTTAAATATCTGAAAATTTCTCTGTTTAAATGATTATAAAAAAAAAACGGGCTAAATCTTTAAGAAGAAACGTGTAAGTGCATATTTTCTGAGGTTACTTGCTTAATTCCTAGTATCTGCTTGATATATAAAACATGTCTTTCGTTTTAAAACGTAAACAAATACAGAACCGGCTAGCGACGCATCAATAAAAGATAGATAATATACAAATAAAACAAGTAACAACTACCTGTTGCGACCCTCCCGAAACGTTTGCGACTGTTGTAACTAGAGGCTCTGAAGTTGCGATTCCGTTACAATTGAGCTTATGGAAGAGTCATATCTGTATGAGATATTTAATCTGTGGCCTACGGTGCGTTATTGACTAGCACTGCTGTAAATCATCACATCACGAGATGGCGATTTTAAAGCGCGACTTGAGACTGCTGTACTTTACAAACAATTGCGTTGAATTACCACGGTACCTTGGCTTGAACCATTAATATTGGAAGCTAGAATTATCCACCAAACTTTCTAGGCTTATTCTCATGTAAGCTTGCAAAATATTGTTTGTGGTAAGCAAAGAATTTATTATTCAAAAGCATTTTTATTTACTTTCTTTTCTTTTCTTTTTATTGTATTTTTGGGCGTTTGATCCGCAGAATAAACAAGCCTGTTTAGAAACCAGAAATTTTATTTTATATAAAAAAAATTATACTTTAAAAGTGTACTTCAGATACGCCCATGGACACGTAGTTGACTTCCCGTGATGTTAAATAATAATTTATTAAACGTGCATAAAAATAAATTTCAAGCACGCTTCAACTTCGTTATAAACGGTCATCAGTGTATTTAGATAGCATGTGTTCAAAATATTCGGCCAAGTGCGAGTATTACTCCCGCATAGAGGGTTCCATACAATAAATATATGAATTAATAACTGGGCATTCCATTACACAAATATATCATTAAAAATTGTTATCTAGGCTTTAAAAGCCGATGGCGCATAGGGTACCCGCCCGTGTCTTTAAGGATTAAATTCTCGGCTAAGGACCGACATTTTTTTTCGAAAATCATTATCAACCATCCTTTTATAATTCTCCGACGATAGGTACCTCCAGCGCTCCTCAACTCCTTTGCTGAACGCCCGCAAATCGAAATTTGTGTGTAATAGGGAAATGCGATTTTCTCGAAAACTATGTGACCTAGAGCAATCGTCGGTGAGGTTTAAATTAACTTCTACTACCAGTAATTTTTTCATAATTTTAGTTTCAGTAGATTCGGAAATAGAATGGGGGAACATATTTTTACATTACATTTTAAACGGTATCTCTGAAAATATATAATGTAAAATTAAAAGAACTGTATTTTTGAGTTCGGCGTTACGAAAGCTTTCAAACGATATACAAAGATTTTTTTTTCTAGTAACTTAATTAGCCCTCTACATTTTCCCTAAATATATTTGTGAATGGTTATCTATAAATATGTAGGTGAATAGCCTTTATTACTTCAGCCAGTTTGAACTTTCCACACGGTTGTGACAAACGGACAGACAGACACAGGAGTTATCTTATAATGGTTCCGTTTTTACTGTTTAAGCACGGAACCCTAAAAAAACACATAATTTAACTTTTTTACATGATGCTATTTATAAATATTGGTTCCAAGTTTGGACAACTTCAAATAATCGTGTTTCTATCGAATCAATTAGTTTTCAAAAGTACTGATTGCAGAAAATACCATACTTTATTTATGATCACTTTTAGTTCTTCAGTAGAGTCATATTGCTTTCTATTCTTATATACTTCACGAGTCAAGACACACCACATTTTCTCAATTGAGTTTATGTCTTTAGGCTTAATTTTCGTCAATATAAAACGTTAACATTTTGCAGGGAAAGCCACTTTTGTATACTATGTAAGTTGTATTGTACGCTGTTTTATACAATGTTGAAGCATTGTGAGGTTGAAATCACCTTTCATGAACCCCTAAGATGTACTAAATGGAAGTAACATTACTCTAGTCCCTCTAGATACGTTGTTAATTTTTCCCCTATGATAAGAGGTCAAGGAGGTTTGACCATTAAAGTCATTCGCTCTCCAAACAATCGTATGCTCGTATTCACCATCTATCTCAACCACAGATTGAATTAGTCGAACGCTCAAATTGTATTCATCATTAATCTGATTGGACTTCCGTGGTCAGGTGTAATCAGGCTAATCGGGAATTTTATTTCAACGCTCAATTCAGGTTTTTTAGCTTGAAGTAGATGGTGAATACGAGAACGAGACTTAAAGGCTTGTCATCTACTTCAGAAATTACGGCTGTTTCCTGAGGTCATACTGATGCTACTAGCAATTCCAGCCAGAGTTAGGCAAATTTGTAATCTCAATTATCCGCAGTGTAATTACAGGTTAATTGCATGTAATTGATTATAGTTACACACATTCAAACATAGAAATTTTCTCAAATAATGGGATGGGGGCGGTTCCGGTTACAGTGCTGCAAGTATTGTTTACGGCATGTAATTTTAGCTATAATTAATAACATACAATTAAACTGTAATTACATTGCAGATAATTGGAATTACAAATTTGCCCAACTCTGATTCCAGTAATCAATGCCATCCATACCATATTTGCTTTCGTCGCTAAATAATATGGCGATCCCCTACGACCTGTACTCTTGAGCCCAATCTATTCTGGACTATTTATGGGGTAATTTTAGGCGCGGTTTGCAAGACTTTTCTTCTAAACAAAGTTCTTGAGTTTTCTTATGCGTCTATGTATTGTATTTTTGAGACATTGACACCGAGATTATTTTAATTCGTCTTGGGATCAAAAAATTATTTTGTATTTTGTTCTTGCACCAAACTTCCAATTTTTCGATCAGTCTGATAACTTATTACATGTGGCTACCCGCATCTTAATTTTCGATCAAAATTGTTATTTCTAGCGCTACTATTTAAAATTTTAGAAATTTCGTTAAAGAGCTTACATTTCAATTGCAACTTAAAAATATTTAAAATTTTCTCTTTTCCAAATTCCGTATCCTTCGGGCTTTTAACTCCTTGAAGAGCACCGGTACATTATATACACCACTTAATTGTAATCCCATAATGCCACAATGCCATCAGAATTTTGAAATTAAATTTCGCATTTATAATGTACATGAAGAAAAGCTTTTATTTATTTTCAATAAAATTTGTTCGTAAATCCTGGTGTCATTCAATCAGTTTAATGTTTCAGAACCAGGTGTACGTTGCCCCTGAAAGGGTTTAATAAGCAACGAAAATTCTTTATTTGTTATTATACCGCTAAGAGAAAATGCTTGGTTAGTTGGAACGATTGGTTGGTTGGAGCCAATCAAGCATTTGCTAACTTTGCATAATGAACCTAAACATATGAGACAGTGGTTTTGTGATGAAAATTTTAAAAAAGAATTTTTTAAACAAATAGTGATGATGTAGACATTCTAATAACTTTACTATATTTCATTTCAATTAAATTTTTAATATTTATTGTGAAATTGTTTCATATATTTCTCCTTCCAAATTTATGCCCCACCAGTGGCCGAGAGTTTCTGCCCTCAAAGCTGGTAGACGGGAGATTCGAACCCCATAGCAAAGCGGTTATAAAGTATTCCTTTATTCGCTTTGCCCAGTAGCACCCGATGTTCTAATCGTTCGGAGTTTTCCGTGATTTTCGGATGACCTTGCGTAAATACCGGTTAGGTTCACTTAGAAAGACCCCCTCCGGCTAAAAATAATAATCTTCACAATATTTTTTTCAGTGGTTTCGTCATGTAATGCACTCTCTTCATTCCTTTATGAGCATTTTTGATGGGGAAATAACTTTAATCCACAGATTTTGAAATTTGTTGGACACTCCATAACACACTACCAGCTTGAACATTTGTATAATCATAACGAAAGTTATGTCATCATCCATATCTGCAATTTAATTTCAGGCAAAATCCGAAAATTTCATAGAATACATGAGTATATACATCATGCAATAGATCACTACTCAAGTAGCCGTCAGACCGCAAATCACCCTGACTAATGTTAAACCTATGGGCTTGGAATGTATCCGTATTTTCAAATTTATCCTCGGAAAATAAAAATGTTTACCTTCTTTCTTTTTAAAAAAAAATATGTCTAAAATACACAGTTGGTTATATTTTATGTGTTAAAATCTCATTTACAAGTCGTTTGCTTCATTCAGATTTGAAATTTAAAAATATATATAATTAAGAATATATTTCAGAAGTATTTTGTCAAATAATAAAGAAAGAAAGATTCTTGAAGAAGAGCATACAGAAAAAATCAGATACAAGTTTTAATTTTCCGAAGAAAAAGGTGAAATCTACGGATGCATTTAAAGCAAAGACGGTTAACATAGGAAAGAAGGATTTACGGTCTGACTGATGAGGAGTCTTAATGAGGAGTCTAACCCTCAACAATCATAAACAGATTTGGCGATATTTTTCAGTAATTTCTGCAATCTATCCTCTTAATTCTTTTATGAGCATTTTTGAAGTCGAAACAACTCTAATTCATGGATTTTAAAAGCTAATTGGGCTTTCCTTTACTATCAGTTTGATAGATAGTTATTGAGGGTTGATTGTTGTTATTAGTATCTAGCGATAGTAGACAGATAAATAATTGACAGTAGATAGATTGTTGTTGATAGTATATAGATAATTGATATTAGTTATACCATGGTAAAGATAATTATATCTCCACTGTCTGCAATTCAGGCAAGGTCCGAAAAATTCATAAAATAGTACATATAATATACGTATCGCGCAATAAATGATTGTTTAAGTGCCCTTCATCATAAAACCCAAACCCCAACGATCATTTACAGTAATCTAAGCAGTTAACTATATTTTTTTTCAGAGATTTCTACATATATAAAAATGATTTCATTTTTTGAAATCATTTTTTATGTATGCAGAAAATAAAAAAGGATATTCATTTAACACTAAATTCCCTAGCCAGTCATTTGGATTTCATTGGATTCATTCCCTTGCCAGATCATGCATCGGTACCAAGTAAAAATATTTCGATTCAAACAAGAAATTGCTTTATAAAATAAATGCAATATAAATAATGTAGAAATACGTTAAATAAAAATGTTAAGTAGTTTTAAATATAAATTCTGGTGTGAAATATTTTTATAAACCTTGAGTAAAATTCCCGGTGTATTTAGTGATGATTCCTTTATGATAATTTTTGAAGCGAATACAACTTTATTCTCAAAGACTTGCGCACTCATTAACCTTGAATATTTGTATCGCAGTTGCGAAAATTTTAACATAATCCATATCTCACTAGGGAACATCCCCCAAATGTCAGTTCTGGATTTTGGCTGCGAGAGTGGTATCGTTCGAAAGCTCTTGTCACGAGGATCAAGAAATGTACGGGAACTATACTCCTGAATCCAGTAGTTCACGACATATGGCCACTTTTCTGTTTCGGAAGAAGAAAGATAAAAGAGGAAAAAACACAAAAAACACATGAGACTATTTCAAAAGCTATCGGAGGCAGGAATTTTGAGAGTGTTTTTCTACATAAAAGTGTTGAAAACACAAGTGTTTCCAAGGGGTTCTATTTATTGCCCACTAATTCGCAAAACAGTTTTCAAATTTTGTCTTCTTTTTTTCTTTTTGCTATTTTTCACTGCGAATATTTCGTCAACTATTTTATTTGGGAGTGTAATTCCTATATGTTTCTTGATATTCATGACAAGAGCTTTCGAACGATACCGCTCTCATTAAAATCCAGACAGTTGGGATGTTCCCTATTCAGATTCAACTTCAGGAAAAGTTAAAAAATTACATAGAAAATTACATAAAAAATTACATTTTAAAAAATTACTTATGAAATATAATCACGCAATGGGATTGTTTCAGTGACCTTATTTTAAAATGTAGCCCGCAACAATCGTAAACAATAATTTACACAGTAAATTATTCTTTTTGCAGTTTGATTTCTGCGTGTTAGATACACCATAACTAACTATCAGTTTGAATATATCTATACCATATCAACGAAAATTATACAATCATCAATATCTGTGATTCACCTTTAGGCAAGGTCCGAAATATTCATGGAATGGTACACATAATTATATGCATCATACAATAGATGACCACTTCATCTTAAAACCCAACCCCCAACAATCATAAACAGTAATGTACATAGTAAATTATTCCCTTTTCAGTAATAATTTTCATGCATAGAAAATGTAATCTATCCTCTTAATTCCTTTATGAGCATTCTTGAAGGGGAAACAACTTTAATCCGCAATATTAAAGTTAGTTGGACACTCCATAACTAGCTTTCAACGCAGGTTATTAAAGCTTTCGACTGTTCATTTCCACGGTTCAGTGGTTTGATAAAACCCACAATGGCTTTTTAGATAGAAATCTTCGCTTGTCTTATTAACCTCTGATGGCAGTTCTCACTCCTCCTCACGATGTAATCCTTCCCTTATGACATAGTTTATATTTTTCGATCTTGTACTACCGGATTATTGGGTTTTCATCAACTTCTTTGTGGGATGAGATCGCTTTCAAGAGCTGACCTTGCAACATTTATTCTATTGTACTGTTATACTTGCCCTTCGGCCATTCTCGCATCCTTTCGCTCAGTAATCTATGCAATTTTATGCGTCGTTTATTCACGGAGAGCATTATTTCTATCACGCGACCAAATCTGATAGGAAAACTAAAAAATTAAATGTTGCCTTTCACATAATGTGTCACTCATGTCACCCGTTGTTAGGCTGAGGTAACTTACAGACATTGCTTAACAATAGATTGATAAAAGATTTTGTTGGATTGGAGACATAGATTGATAAATATTTAAATGTTAAACTTGCTTACATAACTGCTTACTGATATGTCATAAATAAACCGAATATATATATATGTGTGTGTGTGTCATTTTACATCCCTGTGTTACCACTATAGGATGCTTGTATCTATTGCCTTGTCTTCTTGCAATGTTCCCACCCGATTTCCATTTTAACCGTTTGATTTCCATTTCAAAACTTTTTTCTGAATTCTTATCCAGGTTATTTTTTTATCTTATTTCTAGTTATGCCTAGCACACATTTTTCCATGCTTCGCTGTGTTGTTTGTAATTTTTACCCCATCCGTTTTGTTAGGGTCTATGTTTACGCTAGGGCAGGAAACCACTGGTAAACTGGTTAGTGCATGTAAAACACATTGGTTAAACACTGTTTCTTTCGAGCAAAGAGGCTTGTTATTCTGTAGAATAATATAATTCTTCCTAAAATCCTAAAAACGCTCCATCCATTTCTTATTTTTCAGTTGATTTCATTCATGATGCTGTTATCCGATTTTATTTCCTCTCTAAGGTACGCATACTTCTGCACTTGCTTAAGCCGTTCAGGACCGGCATCTTTTACACGAATTTTATTCGTTTGTCACCCCTTTTTGTTAATTATTTGACTTAACTTTATAAATCACAAAAATGTCGTAATTAAATCAAATCAATTTTACTTTTCTTTTTTACTGGTATCACACTCAAGCGTTTTAAGCACTGTTTGAGGGTGGATATATGCACCCATGGTCCCGAACGGGTTAATCTCAGAGTTGTGGATGATCTTCTTTTTTTGGTGCAAATGAATTGAACATCACCTTTGTCTTTTACAAATTCATTTTCAATCCCACATTAATGCTGGCTTCTAAGATCTCTTCCAATTCTTCAAGACTGTTACAGAAAATTAAACTGTCGTCAGCAAACCCGATATGACCTAGGTGTTTCCTATTTATTCTAATTCCTTTGCTTTCCTAATCCAATTTCTTGAAAACATTTTCTAAGACAACACTTTCTAAGTAAAAAAGTTCAGGTTAGTCTAACTCCTTTCCCAAGCTTGATCCTCGCTTCTCCTCTCTCCAAACGGGTAGTTGCTGTTACTTTCTTGTAAATCTTTTTTATAATAGTGCTCTAAGGTTTGTCTATACCGATGTCCTCCAAAGATTTTATTACTGCTGATATGTAGACAGAATCCAAAGCTTTTTCATAATAATCAATAAAGGCAAGGCAGAGAGGTATAATATACAGGGTGATTATAATTAAAGCTTCACTTTCAAAATGATGTAAAAAAAGAACCACTGGTAAGAATGACTTGGTATTTCATGTGAGTATACGTGAAGCAATGGGAATTCGTTTTGCGAAAAAAGTACAAAAGTTCACCGATAGATGGCGCTGTAGTTGTCATAAGATCCTAAAAAAAGGCATGGCATGCGCACTGCACGTTACACTTGTGATAAAAAGGCGCGGAACATGCAGTTCCTCTTATTCTGCGTCTGAGAAGGTAGTCACGACTCTATCATTGAAGGATTGGGCTCAGCTTGCGAAGCTTTTTTTACAAGAACAGTGATTGTGTGACAATTGAATTGAAGAAATTCCGAATATTAAAGGGTTTAAGAAGCGGCTCTGGCTCGATGACTGCATTCTGTCTGAAGAAGCTGATTGATAAATTTGAAGAGACGGGTTCATTTGACGGTTTCATTTTCGTTTTTGCTATTTCCACGATTTTTGGCCTAGGAACAATTAAAAACCGATTTTTCCTATCGGCTGTGCCATGACTTTGTCGTGGTGGATATGCTTTGAACAAAGAGTGCCACAACAGCATGTCGCGTCTTTTAATTAGCATCTTATAGTGAGTACAGCGCCATCTATCGGTCAACCTTTGTACTTTTTTTCGCAAAACAAATTACCATTGCTTCACGTATACTCACATGAAATATCAGGTCATTCTGGCCAGTGGTTCTTTTTTTACAGCCTTTTGAAAGTGAAACTTTAATTATAATCACCCTGTATTTCTTATGTTTCTCAATGAGTTCAATTACTGATTGAATATGATCCATTGTGCCAAATTCACTCTGCAATACTACTTGTTCTCTAGTTTGAGAGGCTGATTCTTTTCGTTAAAACTTTGGAGAAAATTTTATAGATCTCTGTCAGTAAGTTGAACGGAAGGTAGTTTTTTAATGTTCTTCTCTCTTTTCTCGTAAAGTAGCACCATACAGCATTATGGAAGTCTTCTGGTACGTCTGACATCTCTAGACATTTGGAAAACAGTATGCCTAGCTTTTTTGCAAATTCTTCTTCTGCTTTTTTTGTAAGGTCAGTTGTGATTGCATCTTCGCTTAGGGCATTTTCCTTTTTTTCATACATCTAAATTGCCTGTATACCTTATCTGTCATCAATTAGTCCATTTCTTCAGCTTCTGTAATATTTTATCTCTGATTGAGTACGTTGTTTTCTTTTTGATCATACCATTTATACAAATTGATATGAAACTTTTCGACAATGCTAACGATTTGAAAATTGTTTTAGAGAATAATCCTGAATTTTATGCTATCTGTTTGTTATAATGTAGTCGATATATACACTAGCATACAAAGCTTAAGCAACAAACATAAAATGCTGATTTTCGAACACGTAAGCACTCAAAAGAAAATAATATAAAAATCAGGTGTAGAAAATGTATGCTTTTCCAGTTCAAAATTTGTACTCGAACTTTAACTTACTTTCAAATATCCGATCGAGATTAAATTTTACATACTGACGTAAATCCGATGACTATCTAGTATTATTATGATTTTCGGTGGTTACCATTTATACTGATTTTACAGAATAACCAAAAAAAAAAAAAAAAAAAAAAAAAAAGAAATCCTGATAGATTACCGCCAAGAAGTTTAAGAAAAATTTTTGATTAGATAACACAAGACTGCGATGGTTGTGTTTTTTAATTTTTATGTATTTTTTAGCACCGAATCCGATAATTATCTTAATTTTTAAAGAGCATGCCAGGATTTTTCGCAAATCATAAATTGTCAAAGTTAAAAAAGAATCGGATACTATAAAATAGAGGAAATGGCTGTGTTTTTTAACTTTTGATAATTGATTTTTATGTACTTTTTAAAACTGAATCTAAAAATGACATTCATTTATTACAATCACATTAAATTTTTTTTGAAAATCGTAAATCTCAAAGTTAAAATATAAAGAAAATCTGATACTATAAAACAGATGTAAAACTTATTTATTTTATTTTATTTTATTTTATTCAATAATTTATTCTTTTTCTTTTTTTTGGCTTATCCTGGGATTCTTTCAGCTAAACAGCTGAAAGGTCCGATGAGGTGTGGGAGAAGGTTCAATTTTAACTTTGAAATTTACAATTTGCGAAAACTCGTGACGTGATGGTTAAAAATGAAGGTCATTTTCGGATTCACCGGTAAAAAATACATAAAAATTAATTATCAAAAGTTAAAAACACAACAATCACATCTATTTTATAGTATCAAATTTTCGCTATTTTCGCTATTCTTTTTTTTAACTAAGAATCGATTATCAAAAGCTAAAAAACATGACATAACCCAACTTTTGCAGGCTAGTGCATGGCTAATGCACTAGCTAATAACATGGCTAATAACATTTTAAAATGTGTATCAATTTGTAAAGAATTGAGGCTGTTAATTTTCATCATTTTATTTAACAAAAATTCTGTTTTTTTCTTATATGTTTATTACAAATTGTATATTTTGCATTAATATGTTAGAATTATTAAAGATTTCAAATTTTTATTGCAATGTTAATTTTACTCCCAACCATTTTTTTATTATTATACATGACAAAATTATATTTCTACTAAATTTGTGAATGACCCCTAATTTGCAGCAAAAATAAGCTCCAACTTTAAACAGGTCAACTCGGTCAATTTTAATCGTAGAATTTTTTTTTTTTTTTTTTTTTTTTTTTTTTTTTTTTTTTTTTTTTTTGTCTTACTTGCCAGTGTAACAGGAAAATTTTACTAAATATAACTTACAGGACCGGGGGACCGCATAAAAAATTAAATTTCGGAATTTTTTAAGAAATGTTTTTATTGACCCAAATCGCTTTTAATATACTTCTTTACCTCATTTAAAGCATTTTTGTAATTGGAATTATATGTCTGTGAGTAACGGTTAAGGAATTAGCCATTGGACACCGCTGAGAGTGGACACCCTGTATAAACTATGGATGAAGCAAACATGGTTAGAAAAAAGGATTTTATTTCATAAAATGTAAGTTATACCTTAGTTGAATGAAATAAAATCTTATTTATAAAACGGAAACTTAAGGTATTATGAAAAGAAAACGTTTCGTGGGATAAAAGAACTCAACTTTATATACAGTTTAGTGTTTAGTATTGCTTCGGAATACACTCAAAAAAAAAAAAAAAAATCGCAATTTGCAAGCTGTGATTTGAAGAAATTTTCTATTATTCGAAAAAGTTTCCGTCTTTTAACGGCAGAATATCAGAAAATGTTAAGCTTATTTTCGCAATTTTTTTGTGTTTCAGGGAAAAAGTACATTCATAGAAATTCTGTTTGTGCTTGCATCAGAATACCCCTGTGATTTGACAAAAATGCAGCTCAAATTGCACTCTCAAAATAAAGTTCGTCAAAAAACGTATTACCGGCAGAGGAGTCTCCGGTGCAACATCGTGTTTTGAAGACATTTTTCTGTTATTTGACGAAATTTCCGAAAATTGCGGGATTTCAGGAAATTTTTAGTTTACATGCGCGAGGTTTCAGTGATTTAAAGGGAAAAGGACACACATATTCCGATTCTGAAACGAAAAAGTGCTGGCAGCATAGTTGCCGGAACACCCCTGTGATTTGCTGAAAAGGCAGCTCATATTAGAGGCTTTCACGTAATTTGCGTTAGATCGGTTAAGTCTCATTGTTGTGAGAAAAGATTGACAAGTCAAAACGGTTGTGGTTGTGTTTATGACGGTCAATTATCAGCGCGAGGGATATAGCCCTAAGGGAGGGGGAGTGCCCTCCGCGGGGGTCTTTCTAAGGGAACCTAATCCGTATTTACGCTTGGAAAAACAAGGTACGAAGAAAACCACAAAAACTCCGAACGATTAGGCCGACGGTTGCGATTGGGATCAAACCCAGCACCTCCCGTCTACCAGCTTCGAGAGCAGAACCTCTCGGCCACTGGTGGGGCCAAGTCAAAACGGAGCTTTTCGTGTTTTAACACATTATAATCTGCGAAAAAATAGATGTTAATTCACAGATTTTTATTAGAGTGTAAGTACTTTCTATTTATCTATATATGTATTGGGGAAAATCATCTAATATTTTCTGTCATGAAGTTAACGATCTTTTCATCACTGTGTTATTTAAAATACCTTTGCACGTAAACACCAGTTTTATCAAATCCAATACTGTGAAAGTGTTGTAAGAAATCTTATACACAAGGGTTAACATTTTTAATTCCTAAAAATTGGATGTTTTTTATCTTTCCTCTGATATTTCTGTGTATTTTGACATGATATTTCTGTAATAAGAAATTCTTTATAAATTTCTGATACAACGTAATCGGCGGGATTCGAACGCTGAACGTCTCCAGTTCCGCTGTTTTGAAATCGGAGGTGTTGCCTTTGCGTCACTATTGCTTGATGAAATCCCCGTACCATGAATCACTTATACTCTATCACCTTTCCTTAGTGATTTTCCCTATAGAATCGCTCGCAAAAAGATTTCAAAATAGTTTAAAAATAAATTGAATACCTAATACATTGGCCTATTTTTAAGAAAATCTATACAGTGTTTTGTACCAGTGGGCTATAACTTATTCGATCAATGGAAGATCCGTCGGAAGTAACACTCGAAAGTTCTGGCGTTCACACACAAATAATAATTACAATATTTTCCTTATACTGTGTGTTCGAGAGTAATTTTAACCCTTTATGTACTGAATTATGAATCCATGAAAATTTTATCTTCTAAAGCATTTTTCGTGAATTGTTTAAACTACATTCGAAGATTTGCATAATCATTTAATAAATTTTAGAAGGATTTTAGAAAGATTGGAGGATTTAGAAGGATTCATTCAGTTTGAATTTATAGGGATTTTGTGCAATATTGATAACCCCACTCCAATATTTTATTTTAAATATTTTTTTAGTATTTTGTAGAGTTAGGAAATGTACAAATAGAATGTTCTTACAATATAAATATAAATATATTTCCGAATTGGAACCCCCCCCCCCCCCCCAACGCCAAGAAAGCTGAAGAGATGCAAAGGCAAAAGAAATGATCCTTTTAAAAATATTTTTGTTTTGTGCAACCCATAACGCTTTTGAAACAAGATAATGTACCTATAACTCATTCTAAACTGTATTACAACTAATCGATGCATTAAGTAAATTTTATAACAAGTTATTTTAATGGTACTTATAAGTACCGTTAGTAGATAAAGGGTTAAAGTGCACTCGCTAAAAGATTAAACTAGGTTTTTACTATTTCCGAATGAATACTTGTATTATATACCGAACTAATAAATTAAACTAATAAATTAAAATTAAAATAATAATATTCTATAATAAATCATAGCCTTATTTAAGCCCAAAATTTGTAATAATATCCTAACATTAAATAAATCCAAGATTACTACTCAGAAGCAGAGTTACTCCAAAGTATGCACTCTATTAAATTCCATTCAAATTAGAAATGTTCTAGCGCATGAAAATTCCTTAAAAAAAATGCTTTTGAAAACTTTTAAAACTATCAAAGCTTTGAATATTAGATGAAACGTTTATGAATGGCCATCTTTCCAAAACACAACAAACTTAATTTTTTGTCTGCTAAAGAACGTTTCCTCCGGGTTTATTTCCTATTTAAAAGATTTTTGGAATGAAAATAGAAATAAAAACTTGTTTCCTAATATAGCTTCGAAAAGAAAAAGAAAACATAAAAACTTAAAAACATTATTTCTACAGTTCCAGCTGTTCTTTATCAAGCACTTCGTATTCAATGATGTAATAGATTTTTTGTATTCATAAAACTTTGCTAGTTATTAGGCCAATGGCTGAAACCAATCTACTTGAAGACTTTGATGTCAGGTGTTGGCCTAATGTCCTTCGTTCTCCTTTTCTTATTCTATCAAAAAATAAAGAACTAGAAGTGATAGATGAAGATTTCATTCATGACTTCCATATTAAATATGTTTTAAGATGCGCCACTGTGTTTTTATTAGGAGAATCGTGAAATGAATATTCATACAGTAAGTACGGGAAACACCTTAGTAGTTCGTTTAGGTCGTATACTGAATAGATATGTCACGAGTTTTTAAATGCTTTTTAGGTGCATTCGTAATTATGTAAATACGTAGCACCTATAGCCGCCGTTCGGTCCGTCCGTCCGTCTGTCCGTCCGCATATAACAGAACAAAAACTACCCAACCGAATGGTATGAAATTTTAAATATATAATTGTTGCAAAATTTTGTCGAATCATTTCAAATTTTATGAAAATCGGATGTCTAGTTTAATGACAGGGATCAGGGCCGAAACTAGGCTTCTTTGTGCCCGGGGCAAACATGAATTTTGGCACCCCCACCCCTTTTTTCCTCAAAGTATATTTACAAAGAAAATTTTACTAATTTTCTAATGGCCGACTTATTTTAAAATTTAAAATATATAATCATAAAATATGTAATACTGAACTACGTAAATTGAATGTGACGTTTGTTGCAATTATAGTTCGTTCACATAAAAGAATTCGCATGTATTACCGTCTATTTACAGTGTTTGCTTATACAGTAGAGTTCCGGTTATCCGAGTCCCGCTTAACCGAGTTTCCGCTTTAACGAGTTATTTTCTTCTGATCGACTGATGGGTTTCATTATTATGAAACAACCATTATAAATGAAGTGTTAGGTGAAGATGAAAGAGTAGCCGTGGTCAAAATGGGGGGGGGGGGAGGGGGAAATGGCCTTTTTTTTTTTTTTTTTTTTTTTTTTTTTGAGAAAAAAAAAATTATGGCCATTTTTTTCCCCCATTTTGACCGGAAAATCAGAGTTCAAACTTTTTACGGCTGCTCTTTCATCTTCACCTAACACTTCATTTATAATGGCTGTTTCATAATAATGAAAGCCATCAGTCCATCAGAAGAAAAGGATCGATTCCAAAGGTATAATCTTTCATCTGCCGCCCCTTGGCTCTGGCGCCCAGGGCATATCCCCCCTCTGCCCCCCTTAGTTTCGGCCCTGACAGGGATAGTCAAAAGTTTTCCGTTACGTTACGGCCAATTGGAAAAAAATATTTTAAGTGCATTTTAATGATGTTACAGTCTTTCGAACAGAATGAAATGAATAGGAACTTATGAAGTGCACTATAATATACATTCAGTACAATATGCGGTGCAGAAAATATTTATAAAGTTAGTTACTGTACGAACGCACCTCATTTGCCACGTTTGATGTGCAATTTCCAACTTGTTTTATATTTCAGAAAATGTTCAATATACAGGGTGAATAAAAAAAGTTCAGAAAATATCATGGCAAATCAGGCATACAACAAGGATGAAAAAACACACAGGAATATAGGATCTCAAATCACTTATTGAGTTACCAATACAGGGTGTTTCATGCTAACTCGATTTCGGTTGACGGTCATAACTTTCAGAAAACTGAAGAATATTATAATAAAACATTGAACAGACATTCTCACCTTTGTTGTAAATCGGATAACATAACACCCAACAAAAGTGGTAGAAGTTTGCATTATACGCGTCAGCAGTATGCACTACACGCCCCACATTTTGGACTGTAATGATCCATTCATACTGTATCATTGATTGCTTGAGCAACCTGTTTTCCAGATCTTTTCATGATGTTATCCCATTTCATACAAAACAGGGTACCTACAGTTGCATTTTCATTACAATGTTTTTATTTTTCTCGAAATTATGACCGTCAACCCGGGTTCAGTTAGGATGAAACACCCTGTATTGGCGACTCAATAAGTGGTTTTCAACCCTATATTCCTATGTCATTTTTTATCCTTGCTGTATGATCGATTTGCCATGTCATTTTGCAAACGCTTTTTTTTAAATCACCCTGTATAAATTAAGGAAGCTTCGGGAAATATTTAAAGCTGTTCATAACTGCTCTGCTGAATAAGCGCAAAACGTTTAACACATTTACAAAACGCAAAACACATTTACAAATTCATTTTTTATCGGAAAGATATAAAATTGGAAAGCCTGGACATGAAAGCGATTTGGAATCGAACTGTTTTATCCATAAATTACCTATTGAGTTATAAGCGTTTTTGATCACGTGACAAACACGTTTTTCGCCCGCTCTTGAGTGCTTATTCTCCGTTCGCGGGTAAACTCGGTTCAAAACGTCCACTTTGACACTATTTTCTGAAAGATCTATTGCGTTTGCAAAAAAATGGAAAAAACAGCTCGATGACATAGTTTCTGAACAACAACACCAGCTAGTTTCATGCATTTTCGAACAAAAATAAATTAAAATTTTTGTCAGAAAGTTCCCCCTTTGGATTTGAGAACACCCTTAAGCTAGCATAAAAATATATAATGGCGGAAGCTACGAAAGCACACGCGCGGGGCATGACAAACCCTGGGTGAGAGTGGTTTTTACATGTGTCACCACTATTTTACGAAGATTAATCTTCGATTTATTTTACCGAAAAATTTGTAAAAACTGTCAGCGATTCAATACGGCGACGAAAATTATTTTAAAATATTGCTGCAAAATAAATACCGTACGCAGATTCTGATTAAAAGATGGGCGAACTGGGCCACGGCTCTTCGGGCCATGAGTTTGGGGGAGGGGGGAAGCAAATTTGGTATGCAGTTGTTATAAAGCTGATATTTTAAATCTAATTTGACCATGTACTGAATATAATTAAAAGCTTGTGCTTTTTGAGCAGAATAAAATTAAAAAAGAAAAATATCTTTACTTATATAAGTATTTATATATAGGGTGAATCCGGGTTAGATGCCCCATCGGGTTAGTTGACCCAGTCACTGTATTTCAGCTATTGGACAAGGGGCGAAGCTGATGTTCTTCTACTCTGAATCGTTATGAAAAAAAAAGTGTAGTAAACGAAGTCACAGCGATTTATTTCTTCAAATAAAAACTATATTCATCAAAAAAGGTAAGTTTGGCTTTTGTTGTATGTTCTCATAAGATAGAGATAGTAGCAGATGAAATATAATGTATTTATTAGAAAATTTTCATGAAATTTTTAGTGAATGTTGTTGAAACAGATTTCGAATAATGTGTTCGTGTATAGGTTGCAGCCCTATTTCTTCCTAGTTCCAGACCTACCGGCTGGAACATCTAGTCCGATCAAGTGAGGCGTTTAACCATGAGGTCCGGGATAGATGGCCAAATTCATTTTTTGATAAAAATCCCATTTTATCTGGTATTTATATTACAGTAATACTTTTATCAAGTTCTGAATAAAATTTGGAGTACACTGTAAAAAAAAATCCGCAAAGTTACTAAAGTTTTTCTAGGAAACTGGGATTCCTAGAACTTTTTATGTAACGGCAACAACAAAAATTCAGGTAACAGACACACTTTTGCGCCGAAAATCAAAAAATCTGTAAGGTTACTAAGAATTTTTTAGGAAACTGGGATGCCTAGAACTTTTAATGTAACTCCAACCAGGGTTACAGATAAAATTTTAGTAAGATTACCGTAATTTTAGCAGATTCATTTGTAAAGTTACAGATTTCTGTAGCTTTACAAAAACTAATTTTGTAGATTTGCAGCTTTTTTTGTATAGTTACAAATGAAAGTTTAGTAAGCATGTAACTTTACATCTGTAGAACTACATTTTTTTTTTGTTGTTGTTACAGTGTAGATAGGTTAAATGTGCACTACAAAAATCATTACTGTATAAAAAGAAATATTAGGGCGACTTACTGGGGGGAAAGTATCCTTGACTTACACTATATATGTATTCTAAGTCATAGAAAATGTTTAATTTTTCTGACAGTATAGGAATAGGGAACCTCGAAGAAGAATAGCACGCACTGGACCTCTCTTCGGCTTGATCGGACCCTAGGGCATGCCATACCTTGCGCGTGTGCTGTCGATTAAAAAATACTATGACAGCACGCCCGAGGTGATTAATATGTTAGAAAATTTCGTTAGCACGTGAATGATTTAGGAAGCATCTTTAAAATAAATAAGTTAGCTTTAAAAGTGTATAAATGCAGGATTTCTTAAGGTGCTTACTTTGAGTACCGCTATTTACGAAAAATAATCTTCGTTTCATTTAACGGTAAAAATCATTAAAAATTCTACGATTAAATAAAACGAAGATTACTATTCAGAAATAGTTTTACTCAAAAATAAGCACCTACGAACGCTGTAGGTGGTATTATGACAGTGTATCGTAGTTATTTATGTTTTAAAAATTTGCAGCATTCTGGCAGGTCATTTGACCGTTTTTTCCGAAAACGGTTACACAACCGTACTTTTAACACTATTCTGACCATATTATTGGCCATTTTATGGTCAGAATATAGTTAAATTATGGTTATGAAACCGTTTTTTCAAAAAACGGTCGAATGACCTGCCAGAATGCTGCAAAATTTTTATGTATAGAATAAAGCTTTCACATTTTCTGTAATTCGAAACCGTGAGCCTTAATGATGAACCTATAGCACGTGTTCCATATAGGGCACGTTCACAAATTTTGTTGGCATGTGAAACATTTCGAAAACAACAAAAAATATGTAAGATAATATACACTGTTAAAAATTTTGCAGCATTCTGGCAGGTCATTCGACCGTTTTTTGAAAAAACAGTTTCATAACCACAATTTAACTATATTCTGACCATAAAATGGCCAATAATATGGTCAGAATAGTGTTACAATTAAGGTTGTGTAACCGTTTTCGGAAAAAACGGTCAAATGACCTGCTAGAATGCTGCAAATTTTTAACAGTGTAACAAGAAATATTTACAATTTAAAATTTTACGAGATCGCATCGTAGTTATATACGTTTTACAAATGTGGAGCTAAAGCGTTCATATTTTCTGTAATTCGAAGATGTAAGCATCCAATGCGAACCTATAATCGTACGAGGTGATATGTTTTTAAAATGTTGCTGCCATGTGAGAGATTTAGAAAGATGAACTCTAATCCGAATGCATTAAAACTGTCAAATTTCGCAAAAAAATGATAATTTTAGTTTTCGGATTTATTGAGTGGAGCATTTATTTAGCTTAACAAAACAGTTTGGATTTTGTATCTCCGTCAATTAGAAGTGAAGATAATCTCAGACATAGGAAATACAGTGAATCAAAAAAAAAAAAAAAAAGTTGGACAACAGCTTCTATTGATTTCATTGTTTAATTATTTTGCTCTATGTTGTTCTTTAAAAGTAAAAGTTTATTTATAATAATAACAACTTTTTAGATGATTTAGAGTTTTATTTTACTTTAATAAAACTTATATTTAAATTATAAATTTATAAAACGTGGTGATGATATAACATTCAGCACTAAATAAAAACTTGGACACTTACACAATGTACCAAAAAACACTTTTAAATTTAAAACAAAACAATCTAATGTTTTGTGTGATGTCCTTTTGCTGCTATTACAGCTTGTAACCTCTTATTCATCGAAAGGGCCGGTTTTTCGGTTAAATCTGATGGTACATTTTGCCATATATTGAGAATAGCTATTTTTAGTTCCTTTTTATTAGGGTTTCGTTCATCTGACGAAACCCTATTCGTCTCGCTCCTCTGTCTGTCTGTCTGTCTGTCCGTCTGTCCGTCACAGAGCCCGTTCTCAGAAACTACACATGTTGGAGATTTGAAATTTTGCATACTTATAGATGACCACCACACATCATACGACAAATCATAAAATTTTGAAAAAGTCGTATATTTAACCCTTTGGGCTCCCACATGTGTATTTTAAACAATTCTTTCTAAGTGAGTCCCTAATTAGGTTGCAGGCATGAAATTTTGCGTACTTATAGATGGACACCTCAGATCAAACGACAAATCATAAAATTTTGAAAAAGTCTTTCATTTAACCCTTTGGGCTCCCACATGTGTATTTAAAACAATTCTTTCTATGTGAACCTCTAATTACATTGGAGGCGTGAAATTTTGCATACTTATAGCTGAATACCTCACATCAAAGGACAAATCATAAAATTTTGAAAAAGTCGTACATTTAACCCTTTGGGCTCCCACATGTGTTCACAATCCCCAACAATTCTTTCTATGTGAACCACTAATTAGATTGGAGGCGTGAAATTTTGCATACTTATAGCTGAATACCTCACATCAAAGGACAAATCATAAAATTTTGAAAAAGTCGTACATTTAACCCTTTGGGCTCCCCCATGTGTATTTCAAACAATTCTTTCTATGTGAGCCTCTAATTAGGTTGGAGGCGTGAAATTTTACAAACTTATAGCTGAACACCTCACATCAAACGACAAACTATAAAATTTTGAAAAAGTCGTACATTTAACCCTTTGGGCTCCCACATGTGTATTTTAAACAATTCTTTCTAAGTGAACCTCTAATTACATTGGAGGTGTGAAATTTTGCGTACTTATAGCTGAATACCTCACATCAAACGGCAAATCATAAAATTTTGAAAAAGTCATACATTTAACCCTTTGGGCTCCCCCATGTGTATTTCAAACAATTCACAAAACTATGTGAGCCTCTAATTAGGTTGGAGGCGTGAAATTTACAAACTTTCAGCTGAACACCTCACATCAAACGACAAACTATAAAATTTTGAAAAAGTCGTACATTTAACCCTTTGGGCTCCCACATGTGTATTTTAAACAATTCTTTCTAAGTGAACCCTAATTAGGTAGGAGGCGTGAAATTCTGCATACTTATAGCTGAGCATCACACATCAAACGGCAAATCATAAAATTTTGAAAAAGTCGTACATTTAAGCTTTTGGGTTCCTACATGTGTATTTTAAACAATTCTTTCTAAGTGACACTCTATTTAGGTTGGAGGCGTGAAATTTTGCATACTAGCTGAACACCATCATGCGACAAATCATAAAAATTTTAAAAAGTCGTACATTTAACTCTTTGGGCTCCCACATGCGTATTTTAAGCAATTCTTCCTACTGAGCCCCTTATTAAATTGGAGATTTGAAATTTTGCATGCTTATTATAGCAGAACACCTGAGGCCAGGCGACAAATTATAAAATCTTGAAAAAGTCTTACTTTTAACCCTTTGAGCTACCACATATGTATTTTAAGCAATTCTTTCTAAGAGAGCCCCTAATTAAGTTGGAGACATGAATTTTTGCATACGTATAGCTGAATACCTCAGACCACACGACAAATCATAAAATTTTCAAAAAGTCTTATATTATTTACTCCTCCGTGCTCTAACGTATATTTTAAGCAATTTTTCTAACCTCCGCCCTTTTCACCCGGGGAGCACTTTTCCAACTTTTGCCGACACCCCTTTGACCATTCTTTCATATTATGCACCATAGCCTTACATATTTGAGTTCCACTTTTTACCGTCAGGGATGCCTACTTATCTCGGGTCCTATGGGCCCAATCCCTTTGACTAATATATATACGGATAGTATGTAAAACGGAGTTTCGTTCGGATAGAGATTTGTTTAGAATAGAGTGCGCCCCTGGTTGCGAAATGTGGAACTAACAGATTTTTCAAAAGGATAAAGTGTTTTGAAATGAATATTAAACGAAACCCTCTGTGCGATCTGTGATCACACTTACCCACTTGTTCTTATATCTTTTTCTAGTAATTGTTTCTCCATACAAGCCCACAAATGTTCTATAGTATTAAGATCAGGACTTTGGGGAGGATGTAGTAGCATTTTTTTCACTTTGCATAGTAACCATTCCAATACAATCCGAGCGTTATGCTTAGGATCATTGTTTTGGGCCAAAGAATAATTTCCATTTAAATTTAATTTTGAAGCTGTTTCTGGTAAATTTTCTTTTAGAATATTCAAATACATCATTTTGTTCAGTATACCTTCAATGAACACTAGATGTACAACATTACTAAGGTCCCATTGATCCCCATACCATAACGCATCCGCCACCATCTTTTACAGTCGCTTATATTTGCTAATTTTAGCGCTGTTCCTTGCCTTCGCCATACAAAACGCCGACCATCAGATCAAAACAAATTAAATTTCGACTCATCTGTAAAAATAACAGATTTTCAGAATTCATGTGACATTCCAACCTATTGTTTAGCATATTCAAGACTTTTTTTACATTTCTGAGAGACAAATATGGCTTTTTTGTGGTGCGTATGCTCTATAGTCTTTTGAATGTACAAAACTTCTTATAGTATGTGCATGCACATTCACTATACACTGTTAAAAATTTGCAGCATTCTGGCAGGTCATTTGACCGTTTTTTTCCGAAAACGGTTACACAACCGTGAATTTAACACTATTCTGACCATATTATTGGCCATTTTATGGTCAGAATATGGTTAAATTATGGTTATGAAACCGTTTTTTCAAAAAACGGTCGAATGACCTGCCAGAATGCTGCAAAATTTTTAACAGTGTAGATGCCTTCTTCAACTGTCGATCTTTACTGCAGAAATTTTAGGATTCCCTTTCATAAATCTCGCAATCCGTCTTTCTGTTTAAGACGGGAAATGTTTTTGGGCCTACCACTTCTACTAGGTCTTTGCAAAAATCTGTACTTTTTGTATGTATTTATTATGTAATGCACTGTTGAACGTGGCTTTTTCACAGTTTCTGCAATATAACGTACACTTTCTGCTCTTTCCATAGTTTAACAATTAAGTTTTTCATATCAACAGAAGTTTACTTTTTTCTCCATTTTCGGAATTTTTAATCAAGCAAAGGGATATTTCAACACGTTTCAGCCTCATAGCTTTGACTTGGACTCGTACCAGAAATCAACACCCTTTTAAAAATTTGTATAATGGCAATCAAAAGTAAAAGTGATATAAGTGTCCAAGTTTTATTTTGGCAGTGAAAAACACACAATTTATTTCTAAATTATTTCAAAATTTAATATATATAAGATTAAATGAAACTATTTCAATCTTTGAAGAAATTATCCTTTTTTTAATAATGTTAAATTACGCTATCACAACTTGTTAAAACAATATTAAGTAGCAAAATCGAATCTTGTTGCTGTCCAACTTTTTTTTTTTGGTTCACTGTATGTTCTTTAAGGCTGTTCTCAAATCCAAAAGGGCAAATTTATGACATAAGTTTTAATTTATTTTTGTTCGGAAATGCATGAAACTAGCAAGTTTTGTTCAGAAACTATGTAATTGAGCTGTTTTTTCCGTTTTTGTTTGCAAACACAATAGATCTTTTAGAAAATAGTGTCAAAGTAGGCGTTTTGAAACGAATTTCCGCGCGAAACAAGAATAAGCACTCAAGAAAGGGTGAAATACGTGTTTGTCACGTGATCAAAATCGCTTATAACTGAATAGGTAATTTATTTATCAAAAAATGGAAAACACAGTTTGATTCCAAATCGCTTCCAGGGTCAGGCTTTCCAATTTTATATCTTTCCATTAAAAAATGGATTTATAAATGTGTCAAAGCGTTTTGAGCTTGTTGAGCAGAGCAGTTAAGAACAGCCTTAATCTGGGGAAGATAATAAAGAATTTGTAAAGCTCCACAAACCAGAAGTGATCATTGGAATTGTAAACTGTCCAACAAAATTGAGATACTATACTTTTTTAGAACATGAAGTTTTTAAGACGTACTTCTTAATAATTAAAATAATTAATATTCTATGACTGAAGAACGTATGACGTAGAACTTAATTTAAATTTGACAACGCTGGTTTTCCACGTAAATTAAAAATGCGTTTTTCTCAAAATCACTTTATTCATATATTTCGCTTAAAAAAAAAAAAAAAAAAAAAAAAAAAAAAAAAAAAAAAAATGATAACTCAAAATGTTATCATTCAATTTATTTGTAAACTTGAGATTTTTGTTTTTTGTTGTTGTTGTTTCCTAGAGCATGACGTAAAAGAATGTTCACAGTAAAAAAAATTTTTTTATTATGGTAGGATATTTGAATAACGATTGTGTAAAATGTACCAAAAACCTGCACTGCAAATACGTGAAACACTTTGCAACACTAACTGAACATAATAATTAACACGTCTAACTAAAATCATTTTCGATTGTGTTGTGAATGTGTTGCGACTGTGTTGTGCCAAATAAAAAGTTTGTGCAAAAAATGTTGTTAAAAATTACAAGAGGAGAAAATGTGTTTTCAAAACATTTCAAAATATTCATGTTTTAAAATTGCGTTATAAATTTTTAATAAATAGTATGTTTTAAGTGTGTGCGAGTGTTATTTTAAAGGCACCATGTCGAAAGTGTTTTACATGTGTTATTTTATAGTGTTCTAAAATGTGTGGTGTTTACAATGTGTTGTTAATTTGGTGACAAAGTGTTGTCCAGCACAACACTATTATAAGAAAATATTTTCATCAACACTATTTACAACACGATTTCAACACATTTAACGACACTATTTTTTAGAACGCATTTTTAGATAGTAACATTTTTGTAACGTATTAAGAACACATTTCTAGATAGCAATACTTTTGCAACATATTAAGAACACAATCACAACACAAAAAATATTTTGTATATGAAGTTTTCTAATTCAGAACTCATTAATGTGCTGTTAATTTGGTGACAAAAAGTGTTGTAAAAAGTGTTTATTTTTGTGTTTGAGAATTTGCAGTGTGCACTGTAAAAAAAAAATCTGTGAAGTTACTAAAGTTTTTCTAGGACACTGGGATTCCTAGAACTTTTCATGTAACGGCAACAACAAAATTTCATGTAACAGACACACTTTTGCGCCGAAAATCAAAAAATCTGTAAGGTTACTAAGAATTTTTTTGGAAACTGGGATTCCGAGAACTTTTCATGTAACTGCAGCCAGTGTTACAAATAAAAGTTTAGTAAGATTAGTGAAATTTTAGCAGATTCATTTGTAATGTTACAGATTTTTGTAGCTTTACAAAAACTAGTTTTGTAGATTTGCAGCTTTTTTCGTACAGTTACAGTTGAAAGTTTAGTAAGCATGCAACTTTACATCTGTAGACCTACAGATTTTTTTTTTACAGTGTGCTATTGAAAAGTTTTAGTCCATTCTCTAAATAAGCAGGATGATTATTTTGATACTAAATTTATTTGAATTAGATGATTAGTTTTGCATCTAACATTTTAAGTTTTTATAAAAAGATTTCAAAACTATCTATATATTTATCAATTTTATACACTAATTAGTATAAATATAAACTAAGTATTGGCAATCCATACATAAATTTAAAAAAATTAAACGAGAACGAAAAATCATCAAGCATACGATATGAAACACTTTCCAACATTTTTAAAATACTGTTAAAAAAATTTAATTTTTTTTTTCATGCAGTGAAATGAGATATCTAAAAGAATAATTTAAAACACATAATGCAGTAAAAATCCATTTTCAGCAATTGTTGTGCGCGAAATCTTCCTTGAAGCCCTGTATAGATCTATAGAATTTATAAACACCACCTAATACCTAAAAAAGTTGAAAAAGCGCTTCTAACAATAATCGATTGCAGTCATTCTTGTAACCGAATTTTTTTGTGTGCCTCTGTAAATAAACGATAGATGCTATGCACTCCATAATCTATAGAAAACACGTTGCCGTGCACTTCAGTGATCCTTCAGTATGTCTGAGGGATCGTAACACTATTAAAATGACTTGCAAGTGACTTTTTCCATTCGCCATCATGTTATGGAATTCTTTTGTGCTACCTTGTAAACGAACTATAAAGGTGACTTTTTCTAAACCCAACAAAAAGCATATTGTTGGCCACGTCAGTGATGCATGCCAATTGCATTATGTGTGAAGTAGAGTAACATCTTTAAAAAGCACCGCAAACGATTTTTCCCCATAGGCCGCGACGTAAGAAAATTCTTTAAACGAACTTTTAATGCTGGACATTTTATTTTTAATAGAGAACTTTCTAGAGTAATCCTCAATTACATTAAGAGGCCACATTAGTCACGCGGAAAAACTCGAACGCTAATGCTAAGTCTATGGGAGAGTTATTTTCAAATATCTCGCTTTGATTTTAATATTTTTGAATGATTTCTTTTTTTTTCTTTTTTTTTTTTTTTTTTTTTTTTTTTTTTTTTTTGCATTGTATAGCTGAGGAGGATCTATAACCGGGCTAGTTTTCACTTTTTCGATTTTGGTTATAGTTTTTTTTTTTTTTTTTTTTTTTTTTTTATTAGGATAGTTTCAATTTCAGAACCGGTTTCAACTGGTTCCGAAAGTGAAAGTAATTTATTTTTTTAATTTGGAACCAAAATCGAAAAAGTAAACACTAGCCTGGTTGTAAATCGTTCTCAGCTATGCTACGCAAAAAAAAAAAAAAAAAAAATCATTCAAAAATATTAAAATCAAAGCGAGCAATTTGAAAATAACTTTCCCACAGACTTAACATTAGAGTTTTCCTTTCTCCCCGTGACTGAAATGGGCTCTTAAGAGTTACATATGGCAATCCGAGTGTATTTACGAGAATTAGAACACGGTTGCATAGGCGGAAGACAAACCGAAGTCATGATATGCTTTCAACTATGTTGAAAAGTATTAAACAGTACTTAATTTGTTTTCATGTGACTTTTAACATTTTCCAAAATAAGTTGAAAAGTGTTTATGAATTCGGTTTGTCTTTTCGTGCTCTAACTCGCGTCCATAGGGTCTGGTTGCCATGAAATCGATATATGTTATTGGGGGTTTATCATGGGTTGCATGTTCGGTATTAAAAATGAAGTGTGTAGCATTTTTGGTTCATGAAAAGGGCCACTCAAAATAGTTCCGTTACAGGACATAGATTAATATACAAGATGGGACATTTACGGAAAAATCTGTAACGGCAACAGTACTAGCGTCACTACCGACAAGGGGGAAGAATTAACAAGCCTCCGAAATTTACCTATGTTGAAGAAATATGTTTACCCTCTATCCCTTGAATATCTATTCTTTCCTCAAACGAAGCAGGTGTCAGATGATATTCCATTCATGCTTGCTTTATTTATTTAGCTGCTTTTTTTTTTTTTTCGTACTTGTATTGTTCGCCAACTTACAAAATGATAATTAGAGTAATAATATAAAAGTAAAAGCCTAGAAAAGTCTGTTAATAACGTAAATATGTAATCAAATTCAGGTATTGTGTTAATTTATTCATATCGAATAAAACTTTATTGACTGTAATGTCAGTACCTCTATTTATTTTTAACTGTTAGATTTATATAATCCTAAAAATTTGTCGAAAGGAATTTTTCCCCATTTGTAATTTTATTATTATTTCTTATATGTTAATATTATAAATATTATTGAATTGATTATACGCTATTTACATTAAAAATAATATTTTTATTTTACCTGTAAGAAAATGAAAATGGTTAAATTTTAAAAGATTATTGTAACGATTGTTTAATACGTTAAACTTCATAAATTAACAAAACATCGGCTATAATTTTTTTTCTACCGAATGGGAATATTTATGAAATTTTCTGGGATTTGTAGAGTGCAATACTTCGTATATTTTTATATTACACCATTACTTTATGTAGCTTTAAATCCAATTATATCATATTTACTTGATATATAGCATTCAAGACAAATTTTTTATCTTGATTTTCGTTGCACTTAAATCGTTCGATCATCATGTTAAAAAAATGCATATATCTGTGCATGAACATAGAATAGATATTAGATATATAAAATAGAATATCTATTCTATGTTCATGTATCGGTGTAAGATTCTATTGAAGACATAAACATGCAACATTAAAAAAAGAAAGATCACAATAAGATGGATACTCAATAATAAAAATTTTACAAGGATGGGGAGTTTCTACCCCATTGTCACTAAAGGTGCTACGATCGCAATCGCATTACCATTACGCTCTATGGAAATGTGCCATCTTGTATGTTAATCTGTTACAGGACGGCCTATGGGGATAAATCGTTTGCCGTGTATTTTAATGATATTACAGTATTTTAAACATACTGAAATGGATGTACAGTCGTGGAAAAAAAAAAGTAAACACCCCCTACTAACTCCTCAACAAATTATCGTAGAAGAAAGTTACTGGTACCAAACGATTGGAAATAAAGTCTACTTTTAAATGATGTATATAAAATTTGCTTAGGGGGCCATCTACATATTAAAACGAACCATAACTTTGTTTTTTTCAATAGCAGTACACAATTCGGACAGCATAAATGAGCTCTACACCCTTCAATTAGCCTAAAAACGAATTTTTATGCAATTCGTACCATAAGTTTTCGAGAAATTAATCATTTTAAAACGAGCGTATTTTAAGGACTGTATCCAAATTGAAGCTGGATTGTTAACCAAGAGAGCCCCTTTCTTGATCAAGGCACCTTAAGCGCCACTCAAGGAGACAATGAAGCGTGTTAGATTACAGTACAGCAGAATAAATTTGAAAATGTCTACTCACTTCCATCACAGACGGCCCCTTAAGCCATCATTTTGCCATTTTTTAAGCATAATTTGAAAACTACTTGGAAGAAAAATGTGAAATTTTTGAACTTCCATAAAGCAGGACTTAATAAATCTAAATCCATCAAAAAATTGTTGGTTGCAATTCATATTTTTTTCGGATATTAATTTCATAATTCATAATTCATATCATAAAATTATGAAAATTGCAAATTCAGCTTATTTATGTTTGGGTATATTAGTATTATTACTACAAAAAAAATTAGCACATTAGGAGCATAATTTCGTTAGATATAAATAAAAATATGAAAATGTAATTTAACATTAGAAGCACTAAATTTTGAATGTTTATAATTCAAAAACTTATCATTCAAATGACTTGAAATTTGGTGTCTAGGCATAGTTTGAACCGAAGATTTAAAATATCTCGTTAAAATTGGGTATTGCTATTGAAAAAAATGAAGTTTGGATTCGTTTTAATATGTAGATGACCTCCTAAGAAAATTTTATGTACATCATTTAAAAGTAGACTTTATTTCCAATCGTTCGGTACCAGTAACTTTCTTCTACGATGATTTGTTGAGGAGTTAGTAGGGGGTGTTTACTTTTTTTTTTCCACGACTGTACATCATTGAGGTGTACAAGGTTCTTGCTATAGATTGTGTGTACACAGAACTTATCATTCGTTTACAGGAAACAAAAAAGTATTTGGCTACAGAAGAAAATGAGCCATCATTGAACTCTTGACAATAATGGCTGGAAGTGATGGTACGGATTTTTAAATTAAACCATGTTTAAAATATTACTGGGTGTGTACCCTATACAGGGTCGCAGAAACGTTCTCAACACCATTCGTTTATGGTCGGAAATGGCTGAGTGGAAATTTTCAACTCGCATATTATGCGTTTAATTGAACTCACTTTTAGCATACTACGTAGTATGCATGCATATCTGTAGATCCTATACAGGACTGCGCAAAAAATCGTATACAGTGAAACCTCCCTGTGCGACCACCTCCATTAAGCGACCATCTCCCTGAACGACCATTTTTTCATGGAACGAAATTTATTCCCAATACTAATTTTACCTCCATTCAGAAGCCATCCCAGATGAACTCCCTCCACGAGAGACCAGCGACCAATTTCTTTGAAGAAAATTTCATTTTTTCCTGTTCGCTTGAAGAGGTTCTATTGGAAAAATTATTCCGCAGAGCGCATTATTCACCAAACTTCTAAACTAAGTTTAGATTTTTTTTATCCCGGTAATTTTTAAGTGCTCAAACCACTTTGTGCCTTTTCAGGAAATGAATTGAACTCTGATGACAAATAAAGAATGACGGCCAATAAACCCCCCTGCACGATTCTGTCGGTGAACTTTCAAAGAAGTAGATAAATTAATAAAATCGTCATTATTTGTTACCGTCCAAAAAAACTGCATTTATTGACTGAACTTCGAAAGGACTGGGAAATAAAAGTTATAAAAAATAAAACCATAAAATCAAAGCAAACGCCAACCTATTCATTTTTTAACTCTGCGGTAATTAACTTTTGTTTTGATACTTAAATTTTTGTATTTTTTTCCTGATAAATTTTTGTAACATTAATTGTTAACTTTTTTCAACAATTAAAACCTAGATTTAAACATGACCTCCATTAAAAGACCACCTCTCGGAGCGACCAATTTTTATTGGAACGGAACGTGGTCGCTTTAGGGAGGTTTTACTGTATTTTAACGACTCTGGTCAACTCCATTGTAACTGGCGTAACACTTGATCATCGAATTTTGTTGTCAAAACTGTGTAGAAAATTTACTAATAAAGCTAGAACCAATTTTTACAATTTAAAATATTTCTTACTAAGGACTTAATACCCAAATACCTGCAGATTATTTCAATATCTCTTTCAGCCCCAAAAATTGCAATTCAAAATTCTGTAACTGACGTAACATAAAATTGACAAACATTTTTTCTGCCTTCATTGAAGAGTAAAAATTATCAAAACTATTCCGTTAATAAAAGTTTTTTAATGTTCTCCTCAACACTAAGTAATGACAAATTATAGCAGTAACTTGTTTAATTAATTTCTGAACGATAAAAAAAAATGACATTTACACATGTAACTGACGTAACTTTTAGTGTGTAACTGACGTAACATCATGACAATAATGGTACTTAACGTAGTTTGTAAACAATAATTTACAATGCCTTTTTATTAGGATTTTATTACAGAACATAAAAATATCAAGATTTCCAATCATACCCTTAAATTAAACATATTATAAATTTATTTCTCCCACAAAATGAGAATTTTCTGTCGAAATCCCCCTCTTCATGGTCATAGCAGAAATCGTTGTTTTCAAATGCGATATGCGTTTTCCAAATTCTTCATTTATAGATATCCTCTTTCATCTTAGTAAACTGTGAAGCTTTGTTATAGTATTCTGAATGCGTTGGAAAAAGTTTAGCAATCTATGCTGTAGGCATGATTTTTCATTCTGGTTTATTCATAAAGTGCTCAGAACGTATTCGTATACCTTAAATTGAATATTTCATGTTAAAAAACATTATAACAGCCTGTGTAGTTATTTATCTTTTAGAATTGTGGAGCAAACATTTTCCAATTTTCTGTAGTTCATAGATGTAGTGCGTCAATGTATTATTCATATTACTTTACTGGAGTATTCTAATACGTATGCCAGATAGGACACGTTTGAATTTTTTTCTGGCACGTGAACGATTTAAAAAGCAGCAATAAAAGTTTTAAACTCACTTACAATTCAATATTATATTTAATGTTCATGATGACTGTGTATTGTAGTTATTTATCTCTTGGAATTATGGCAAAAATGTTTATAATTTCTGTCGTTCAGAAATGTAGGGCGTCAACACGTTATTCCAATTTCTTTATTGACGAATTCTAGCACGTGTGCCATATGTGGCACGTGTGTAAGGTGTAGTACGTTTGAAAATGTTGCTCGCCTATGAACAATTTATTGCACTTATAATTTTTTAGGCTAAATTTAGTTTTCCCTTCGATAAAGGCTGTGTTTTATCGGAACGTGTTAACAAATAAACGTGATTGTAGGCCGTGCACTCGCGTGCATATAGATATATTGCTGCCAATGGTGGACCCATTAACCATTCTTAAGGCTGTTCTTAACTGCTCTGCTCAACAAGCGCAAAAAGTTCTGACACATTTACAAATTAATTTTTTAATGGAAAGATATAAAATTGGAAAGCCTGGCCATGGAAGCGATTTGGAATGGAACTGTGTTTTCCATTTTTGATCACTAAATTACCTATTGCGTTATAAGCGTTTTTGATCACGTGACAAACACGTTTTTCGCCCGCTCTTGGGGGCTTATTCTCCGTTCGCGCGGAAACTCTGTTCAAAACGTCCACTTTGACGCTCTTTTCTGAAAGATCTATTGCGTTTGCAAATAAATGGAAAAAACAGCTCGATGACATAGTTTCTAAACAACAGCACCAGCTAGTTTCATGCATTTTCGAACAAAAATAAATTAAAACTTATGTCAGAAAGTTGCCCTTTTGGATTTGCGAACACCCTTAATTTGTAAAATAAGTTATGCCTTGCACTTGCAAGATTATTTCATAAAGGTGAAAATCTCATCCACTGCGCATCGAATATAATACTATCTAACCTATAATTTTCCTCATGAGCAAGCATCGTGTTTTTTACGACTCAAGTGTTTCGTTTAGTTACAGTGTTAGAAGTGCAAGATATTTGATAATAGTAATAAAAATGTAAGCAATGTACATACCAGTATAGAAAATTAAATTTAAATAATATTTGGGTGAAAGAAAGATATGTAGAAAAATACAGTTAAAGGAGGTCAGTAGAGACTGTCAAAAGAAAGCAAGAAAGAAAAATCATTCGTCCAGCATAGATTAGGAAGCACTTTCCAACACATTCAAAATAATCTACCAAACTTCACTGTTTAACCCTTCACTGAACGAATTTTTCTATTTTTATAAAAGAAAAATTATTTGAAATCTATATATCCGTCAAATAATGGGAAAAAAAATAAAAAAATTTAAATTTCAAAATTTCAGCAAAAATTTGATATTTTATGGTGTGTGCCCTATGTACACATTTAGGGTTTTAAAATATTGTATTGCTATATTTTGAAACTAAAAGAGCTTAAATGAATTAATGTTATCTGCTTAACACTCTGCAACTCTCATTATATTAATATTTTTAAGTATTTAGTAAAAATAATGAAAGTAAATCTTACCTTACTAGCTTGATCGAATTTTTTTTGTTGTTTGTTTGTTTGTTTCCGAAGAAAAAATTCTAATTTTTTGTATAATACAACCATCTGATATGGACAAAATAAGTGTTATTCCGTTCTTTGGATTGTTCTTGATCAGTTACAGTGATCCTATTAGCTAAATTCATGGCACATAATGAAAATTATATTTCTTTAGGTATGTGCCAGATATGGTACGTGCTGCAGTGAAGAGTGTGAAGGATGATGTCTAAATGAAACGATTAGAAAAGGCATAAAACAATTGCAAACACAATTTAAACAATTCCCATCTACAGCTGTAAAAGAATCAGAAATATTTTGTGCTCACCCTGTATAGGATCTATAGATTTGTATATATACTGCATAGTATGCAATAATTTAGTTCAGTTAAATTCAAAGTAGTAGTTAAATTTAAAAGCAAATCCCAAATTTGCAAACTCACTTCCAGACATTTTTGCACAACTACAGTACTGTAAACGAATTATTTTGTGTGCCCCTGTAAATGTACGATAAAGGCTATGAAAACCCTATTCAGCATCTTTTAAGCATCTTATAATGAACCTCTTAGACCAGCACCTCATTGAGGTCATAGCTCAAATTCCAGAATGAGTTAAAACTCGATTCGCCTATTAAAACGCTATCGGTCTGCCAAGTCCTATCTTGGTGGTAAACACTTGAAAACCCGACTTTAGCAGTTGAATCGTAGGTTTACCAGCGTACATTCCTGCACCCAAACGTATGAAAACAGGGAGGACTATAGGAGCAGGAAAACACAATGGTAAACCTACATTGTAAAAAAAAGAAAAAAAAAAATCTGTAGCTCCACATATATAAAGTTACATGCTTACTAAACTTTCATCTGTAACCGTACAAAAAAAGCTGCAAATCTATCAAACTAGTTTTTGTAAAGCTACAGATATCTGCAACTTTACAAATGAATCTGCTAAAATTACAGTAATCTTACTAAAATTTTATCTGTAACCCGGGTTGCAGTTACATAAAAAGTTCTAGGCATCTCAGTTTCCTAAAAAATTCTTAGTAACCTTACAGATTTTTTGATTTGCGGCGCAAAAGTATGCCTGTTACATGAAGTTTTGTTGTTGCCGTTACATAAAATGTTCTAGGAATCCCAGTTTCCTAGAAAAAATTTAGTAACTTTACAGATTTTTTTCTTACAGTGAAGGTGTTAAATTGTTTATATTGGGTGATTGCAAAAGTTCGTGTCCGATTTCCGATGCATCGAGTTTCGAAGTCGAAGTCGTTTTAAATGGCGAAATGCAGTCAAATTGTCAACATTAAGTTTCTCAGTAATCTTTTCAGCACTCATCTGGGAATTGTTATTCACTCAATCACGAATTAAGTCATTATCCATGCGAAAAGGTCGGCCAGAGCGAATTTTATCGTTTAGATTGAAATGGCCCTTTCGAAATTGACAAAACTACTTTTTAACGGTCCTAAGAGCGAGAGTACGATCCAGATAAACGTCTTGAATATTTTTTGTAACACGTACAACACTTACTCCTTTTTTAAATTCATATAATGTAACATGACGAAATGTAACTTTTCATTTTCCATTTTGAATATCAACCTTGCACATGCACACAAATTAATTTGAAAAACTTTTTTTTAATGATATATTCACGCACGACACATGTAGATAACTGTCAGTTTATAATCTGCTTACAAAAGACTAATATGGTTATAGAATAATATAGTTATTAGAATAATATGGCTGAAAACTAATATGGTGAGAGCATCAGCGCAGTCAAAATTGCAAGCTACTGCGTCTATGAAATAGGGCACGAACTTTTGCAATCTCCAATAATATTTACATCAAAGATGTCATTAGACTGGGAATAATGTCTTCTTTTACATTATAAATGCAATTTTTGAAATAGAGTTCGTCTACATATTAAAAATTGCACCAACTTCATTTTTCAAATACTAACACCCACTTGACACCGTGTTTAAGTTCCTTGGATCAAATCAGACGAGAATAGTATATAATTTATCTTCATGGCGTTTGCAATACTAAATTCGCGTGACAAACTTTAATTTGTATCTTCCCAAAAAATCATTCGATTTAAACTTTTTGTTTTCAGTGAAATACAAGGTGTCCATGAGAGAATGTCCCAGTTTCAATGATATATTATAACAGTTTAATTTAGACTATTTACAACAAATCACACATCCAATGGAAGGTTAACTATGTTGACAGTTATTATGAAATGTAATCTCCAAATGAAGGCCATTAAATAAATCAAACTCAGTAAATTGCTCTTTTCATCTGTCAACGTGATTTATAAAAGCAATTATGAAAAGAGGTTGTTATCCGCAACAAGGAAGTGAGTGTACAATTCTAGATAAACACTTTATATAAATATTTCATCACATATACAAGAAAATAAAGACATTTGAACATTCAATAAACTGTTTTAAATTATTATAAATATAAATATTGTAATATTAAGATTAATGATATTAATTTCCTGTTTTTCAACTTCGATAATGTATAATATATGTTTTTTACACTTACTTGTATTCTAGACTCTCATAAGGAGAGATGTGGTGATTTTTATGCTAAATTAAATCCTTTTTTCTTTCTTTAAAGTTCACTGCACATATTTTCTTTACAAATCACAAACAATTACGCGTGCTTTAAAATGACACCGAATATCATACCATTACCAATGGATTAAAATAGATAAACAACTAAAAGCTATAGATTGTATTACCCTGATGATGATGGATACCAGATCACGGATACAAATCATAAATACAAGGTAAGCCAATTTTCTCTTACCTATGCTTTGCTTTTATAATTGAGAATTAAATAAACAGTAATCTGTGAGGAAAATCGAATTTCGCGCAAAGATATTGTTGGATAAGTTGAAATACTTCCAACAAACTAACCTTGTTTTTCTTATGAATGTTCAATAGGTGCTCCTTTAGTTATACGGCATACATTGCATCCAACCTAAAGTCCAATTCTTCCCACACTTCGGTTAACAAGTCCGGAGTCAGGGAAGCAATAGCCTCTTCCATTCTGTGTCTCAGCTCTGGCAAATCATTAGGTAGCGGCGGAACGTAGACACGATCTCTTATATAGCCACAAAGGAAAAAATCGCATGGCTGTGACGGCTTTTATATCTTCAGCCCCGTAATAACGCTTTGCTCTCAGGAGTTGCCATTTTTCGTAGTCGCCATTGCAAGCGAGTCCATAGCAAAGCGGTATTCGCGCATGCGCTTATCTAAAACTATTTGAGTGACTCTTTATTGGTGACCCTGAACCAACACCCTACAACGCTTACGGTTGATACTATTAAAATTTTTAACTGGGACATTCTTTTATGGACCCAAACATATTATCTTGCTTAAAAGAATAATTTTAATTGGTGAAATTATTAAAGTCCAATTAAAAGAATATGAATTAGGATTTATGCACGGAAAACACTGTTTTGTTGAAATTACTGAATTTTGGTTCATATAGCTCCATCCAAACATTTTGGTTAGAATGACCCAATTTTGGGTTGACTAACCAAACGATTTGTTGAATTAACAAAATAATTTGGTTAATCTAACAAAAATTTAATCGTTCCAACCAAAATATTTGGATGGAGCAATATGGACCAAAATTTAGTAATTTCAACAAAACAGTTTTTTCCGTGTGGGCGTCGTCAGAAATGCAGGTGTTTTTACAGTTCATTCCAATCATGATTTTTTTAGATTTTACTTTTCGAATGATTAAAGGGAAATTCTGCAACCGTTCAATTGCACAAAAGAAAATAAAGATAATCAAAAATAGCAAAATGTTATTGATATAGAAACAATCTTTGATCCTATTTGTTTGAATATTTACTCGATGTGCATGAATTTTTAAATATTGCTGTTTAAATATCTCGCATCAAATTACATTAAAATTAATTATTTTCTTTGTATGAGGCATTCTCACAATCTTTTGACTTTCGGGAATAAAAATCTGGTGAAATTAAAATTGCTAAAATAACATTTTAATCTGATAGACGAATGCCTTAATGATTCAAAATAAAGCAAAAAGGGTCAGCAGCGAAATTTTTTTTTTATTTAACTGAGGTTTATGTTAAACTTGCGAGTTTAATTTTCCTTACCATTTTACCACTAAAACTTTTTATTTTCTTCTAAATTTTTACTTATAATGAATTTGCATAGTACCCACAGAACTTTCAAATCAGAAATGATAACAATGTAGTATTTTTAGCACAAAATTTTTGTATAACATTGTCTTAAAGGAGTGTCAAAGAAGGGACGGTAAGGTAAAAAAAGGGGACGGTATAGGAAAAAAGGGACGGTGAGGATGGAACTATAAGGAAAATTACCACCTATTTTAGGCAAATCATGTTAAGAATAAGAGGTAGCCAAAATGTTCATTGATTTTTAGAAAGTTATTTACATTGGATTAAATTAAAAAAATATATAATAATTTACCTCGAAAAATGCAGGAATAAACCTTGGGGACAGTAAGACTACCCATAAAGCCACGATGCTTGAAATTGATATTTAAATGCTGATTTAAATTCTGCAGTAAACTTCCTGTCAAAGAATTTTAGACATTCTTTCTCTAGCATACTCTGCATGAGAAAAAACTTGAAAAACATTCTGTGGCTGCATCTGAAGTGATTTTCTGTATAATTTTAGAAGAGGGACGGTAAGGAATCCAAACCCCAGGGACAGAGTTTAAAAAATAATATCAACCGTAAAAATGAGTGGAGGTTAATTTTTGCTACATATTTATATAAAACAATAGTTCAAGTTTCGGAAAAAAATTACATCGAATTATTTTTATTGAAACAATTTTATACAGACAGCTCCAAACTTAAAAATCAGCATCAGGGACACGGGACGGTATAGGAGTTTTCCTGGTATTTGGACCCCCAACATCGTCCAAAACTTATTTATCTTGCTAATAATGTTATGCAATCATACAATGGGATGTTCTCCAGTATATGAAATAAAAAAAAACACAAGAACATGTACTAAAATAAAAATTATTATTCAGGGACATAAAAGTCAAAAGATTGTGAGAATGCCCTTATACAAGTAATCTGGAAATTAGAAATTCATGATTTTTGTTTGAAAAGCGTTTCCGGACAATTGATCAACCTTATTATTTATTTACACACATCTATTTGGCTCGTGTACTATCCCTTGGATTCGTTTATGAACCGCCGTTCAAACTGGCCAAACAGTAAAGTACAGAATACAACATGAACAGCGGTAAGTTACAACCACAGAAATTCAGCTTCAAAGGGTGTTGTCATGGGTGTTAAGAAAATGATTGGAGAGACTCAACTCGAATATAACTCTTTTCAACATAAATATGTGCATGTGTGTGTATATCGATTACCAAATGAATGTTGCTTTTTGAATTCCCTTTTAAACATATTAAACAGAATTGAATATTATTACAAAAAATCATAAGTTAAGGGGACCGGGTAAGCTCTATCTCCTCCATGTTAAAACATACCTAATTTATGTACCTTTTTCTCAGAAATGGTCAAAGATGGAGGTCTGGAATTTTTAGAGTAGTTTGAGTAACATGCTTTACGTATTTTAACAGACCATTTTCTTACTAAGTGAACCTGAAAATTAATTATTAATTTTTATTGAAAGGCATCTTTAAATTAGCATTTTTGGTAAGATTTCGCTACATAAAATAAATAATTCTCAACAAATCATTAAAACCCTGTGTTAAAGTATACAATATACCATAATAAAAGTATTTAAAAAATTGAGTTCTTACGTTTAATAGATATTGAACAAAAGGAACACAAACATGAAAAATCCAAGTTTTGAGAAAAAGTCAATTAAAGATTTAAATGGCCATTAAGCTGTGGAGTACTCTTAGAAAGAATGAATAATTCCAACACATCTTTTTTGAATATATAAACATGTGTGACACATCGTTGGAAAGATAAAAGTTTAAACTATTTAATGATATAAAAAAGTAAAAATCGATTTTTTCCCAAATTTCGCTTACCTGGTCCCCTTAAAACATCCAGAAATTGTAACAATACGAAAGAACAGTCCCGTTTATAAATTTTTGTTTATTATAAAATGACAATGAATGTTCACTTTTAATGACTTTTTTTTTCAGAATATGGATTGTTTTAACATGGAATTTTTTTCCTGTTTTCATTTTTTTATATGGCCTTTTGGTGATAAAAGGTCAAACGTTTAGTATTTTATTTTAAATAAAAAATAGAACATAAAGAAAACAATCCCTGATATCGTTTATCGCTGCAACAAAAGAAAAAGAAGGAAAAATTTTTTAAAAATTATCTGTCGAAAAAAGGCATATTAAGAACCCCATAGAATATTAGAAATTAAAAAATAAAAACTTTTTTAACAATAGAAGGGAAAAAAAGAATCCGTATTACAAATTATTGGTGAGAGTCGATTCCCACAAGCCGAACTGTAAATTAATGTGTATTGTTGCTGTGGAATCGAACAAACGTCACACGATCAATCGCCGAAGATTTTGCCTTGGCGACATGGGACCCCAATTCTTCTTCATACTTCAGAAATGTTCATCCAGTCTTCCGAAGGTACATTAGTGTGTGGTGAAAAGTTTTTAACGAATTAGCGGAAGTGTTAATTTTTTTATGTAACTTCTTTTATGTATTATTTTAAATTACATTATTTACTTTGTGATGAGGTTTTGTCTAATGAAATTATATTGTTTGCAATTTTTTTCAGTATGTCTGAACACTTTTAAAAAGTGTGCGAGACAAACATGAAAATATTTTCATATCTTCAGATAAGAGAAAAATTACTGTTCAGAAAGGAAAATGTTCTGAATATAATATGCAATTAAGGCTTGTGAATTAGTGTAAGGGGAAGATTAGGTAAAAGTCTTATTAACCCTTTTAAGGGCGGTGGTATGTTTATGAAACCGCTTATTTTTAAAACCCAAATGCCACAATGGCACCAGAATTTTGGTTATTACATTTTCCGTTTGCTATGCATGTCAAATACAGCTTTTCTTGTTTGCAAATAAATTTGTTCTTAAATTCCGGTGTCATTCATTCATTTCACCATTTTAGCCATGAAAGTGCTTTGACCCTGAAAGGGTTAAAGGAATTTTGCATACTTGTTTTTCAGAAATTATTCAGGAGGTATTCCCCTACACTTGACACAACGTGTCTGATTTACATAAGAAATCTTTTGCTTTAAGTACAGTCCTCCCCACTTAATCGGGTCACGTATAATCGAATACCCCGCTTATTCGAATAGAATACTCCGGAACCGAATTTATTCCTATTGTTTCTATGTTATTTTTCCCCGCTTAAACCAAATACCTTTTACGATCGTTCCCGCTTAATCGAATAACAACTGTGTGACCGATGTTTGAAAATAGGCGCAGAAAGCACGTTTCACCTGTAATTTCCTTCCACCCTTTGTCATTTTCGGAACCTTTACGCTGAAAACAAATTTTTAGTTCTTCCTGCAATGATTTCGGCCGGCAGGTGTATAATGGACAGACCTTGATCTCCCCATCATCACTTCTTGCTGTTAACCAGGTTTTAATGGCAAAGTGCCGTCACTTCAAGACTCGAGATGGTAGTAGTGATATTTTGCACTCATTCGAAAAATAACTTGGTATTTACTCCTTTAAAATTCCACTTAAACAAACCACTTTGAACGAATTTTTTTAAGGCAGTTTAGGTAACGTAAATTAGAAGTAGAAAAGTTTTGACCAAATTAAAACGAGCTGCATTAAGTGTGATGTAAGCCATATAAATGTATGTACTGACATTAAATTAATACGTATTTACTTTATATTAGCATGTCTATTTATTTTAGTTTATGTTATTCTGTTAACGATTTATTATGCTGTTAATTAAATATACCGTACATGGTTATTTTGCCTGTGATTATGACTGTGATTATTACTGTGATTATTAAATATTACTATAATTATGATTCACCGGTTAATCAAATACCCCTCTTAATCGAATATTATTTCTGGAACCGACAATATTCGTTTAAACGGGGATGACTGTACGTGTTCACGTGTCTCAGCAAACATTTATTATATATGTAAAAAAAAGTTAGCACAAGTAAGAAATGTCAGAAGGTGACAAATAAGGTATTCAACATAACTGGATGTTCAAAACTTTTCTTTTGGATTTCTCTCAATCTTCAATTTACAACTATTGTAACAACAAAAAGAAAGAAAGAAAGAAAATCTCATAAAAGTGGAAGGAAGAAAAGAGATAGAAATACTCATTAAAATTCATTACTCAAAGCAATAAAAGAAAGAAAGCGGAAAAAATACTCATTAAAAGAAGAAAAATAAAAATAAATTGTTTTGTTTATTTTTGGCCGTGCTGCAGCTTTGTGTATGCGCTAATATTTATATGGAGCAAAGGTATATTTCTTTTAGACGTTTCTCCATCATCGACATTTCAGTGTGCGGCGGAAACTGGATTATGGGTTCAAGTGCGCCGTAAAAACAAGAAATGTTGATAACCCTGACCTAGTACGTGGGTATGTATGAATGTAAACATAAACATATAATCTCGTCACTCTTCTTATATACGTTAAACAGTTTTTCGACCCCGTATGTAACACACACATATATAAATATGTACACTGTAAAAAAACAAATTGTTGATTTTACAGTATAATATTGGCTGCTGTGTTGCCAGTTTAAACCGTAAAATTAACATTTATAAACCGCAAAATTTGCAATTAATATACCATTAAGCAGTAATGTACTGTTTAATTCATTTATTCGACGGTATATTACTCCTTATTTTATGGTTACAAACTGGCACTCTAGCTGCCAGTATTACACCGTAAAACCAATTTTTTTTGGCAGCGTATATATGTATATATATATATATACCTTATTATCCAAATATATAGTTTTTTCATCTGGAAAAATATTTTAGACTTTTGTAAAAATCAGGTCAACTCGAACCCGACTCTCAATATTCAAATCCCAACCCGAAACCTTCCCGAAACCGCCCCGAACCCGAAACAAACCGGATCAATCCAACCCTAGCCGAACCACGGGTCGTGTCGGATTTAGTTTTGGGTAAAATTGGGTTACCCCGCCCGGTGCAGGACCTTCATTGGAGTGCCGTTTGTAGCATGAGATTTGTCTAAAATCGGATTTTTTGTGACAAAAGAAATTTAGTTAAAGGTACAAATGAGTAAGTTTAAATTTCAAATATTCTTAAATATTTAACAGATTCTTTTAACTGGGTGCGGTTTGCCCTAATAATACTTGTCAAAGAGTAGTATTTTTAATGACAAAAGGAAAAAATGTCCCATAAGTCGATTCACACTTCAAGAAATTGTCGTATCGGAGTACGGAAGGAGAACGTCATCAGAAAACAAATACTCGATACACTCTCAGAAACGCTTTCTTCAATTCACAGAAATATTCCTGACAGCACTGCTAGCGGTATATATCCGAGAATTGAAGAAATTTCCGTTCTTTTTTTCCGTTCTAGGACAGAAAATTTCCGTAATCTAATAAAAAGGAGTTAAAAAAAAATACTCTCTCTTTCTTCTGTGGATCCACTTGGTTTTGAGACTGAGACCGCGCGTCTCGAGCCGAGCATCTTAACCATTCGGCCAGCGAGAACCTGGCAGAGGGTGAGTTTAAAATGAAGATGCGGGTTTTCATCAAATAAGGGATTGGTAAGGCTTGTTAAATTTCTTGTTCAGAAAGCTAGGAAATTTAAATTTGATTGCAGGGACATTTCGTCGTTCTGAAATAAGGGTCGGTGTTTTAACACTTATAGAATAACAGAGGATAAAAATTATTGCATATTAGACATATTTTTAATAAGACATAAATTGATTGTTAGATGTAAAATATGAATATTATATTTTGAATTAAATTCGAGAAGAAATGTTTGCTTTTTTGAATAAAATCGATTTTTTTTAACTTGATTGAACTACTATACATGTTTTAAATTGTGTTCGTTTAGAATATATTTTACGTGCGAATATTTTGTTAATACTCTAAAACATAAATTGCAAATAAGTTTAAACGAATGAGAAAATGGCTGCTTTATTAAATTTGAAAGCATCATTTTTGTTTGTTTGTTTTAAAATAAATTAGAAATTTTAATTTATGGAATTTTAGGTTTTTCCTTTTAAAAATAAATTCGAAAGTTGTTAATACAGTCGGACCTCTATTTAACGAAGTCGCTAAATCCCGAAAAAAAGTTCGTTAGATGGAAAGTTCGTTAAATAGAGAGTCGCCTTTTAGAACACTTTAAACTACATAAAATATGTCCATGAACATTAAATATAATTTTAAAAAGTAATTAACCACACTTTTTTTATAAATTATATCTATTTGTTTATTTATTTTACCCATCAAAAAGAAATCTGCAAGGGAAATAAGAGTGAAACAAAATATTGTCTGGATATACATTGTATTTTCAGTTAAAAAAAGGATCTTACATTAAAATCACGGTTTTTTACTATGGTTGATAAGCTGTTTGGAGGAATACCGAATATCACAGCAGTATTCTTTTTCTTCACGCCTTTATCCATCTCATGAAGAGTATTTTTTTTTTTCTTTGATGCTCAAGCACTTTCGCTTTGACATTTTCGAGCTACTAGAAACGAAATTACCAACACGACTGATCGTGATCAACAATCAAGAAAACGGGAGACTCTAAAGACACGGGGACACCATTGAGGGTTAAAAGGGGATATTGAAAGTTTGCACTTCTTGGATGAAAAGCAAAGAATCACAACGATTTTACTGTTCTCGGTGAATTAGGTGCCTGGTAAGACCTGGTCTTGGTCATTGATCATCATAAAATGTGTTTAAAGGAAGAATAAGTTTGAAATGTCGAGTAATATTTTGCGAAATAGGGAGAAAAAAAATTTAGATCCCAAGAAAAAGTTCGTTAAATAGAGAATGCACTTCGCTTTTTGGAGGTTATTTTAGGAAGAAATTTTCAAAATATTCTTCGTTCCTAGTAAAAGTTCGCAAAATAGAGGTTCATTAAATAGAGGTCCGACTGTATAGCGAATACCCATGCATGGAAGGAATAAACGGAAATTTCCCATCTATTTCAGATTTCCGGGAAGAATTAACGGAAAAAGCAAGTTTTCTAGGACTACGGAAATCATTTGTTTAAAAATGACGAATAATTTAGTGTGTAAAGACGAATTTTTCTGACAGCGTATTTTGCCTCCAAATAGTCGAAATTTTGGTTCGAAAAGATCTCCAATAGTCGAAAATCATTTTACAAGACCTTTAAGGCTGTTCCCAAACCCCCTGCTCAACAATATGAAACGTTCTGACACATTTTCTGACTCATTTTTAAACGTGCAAACATACGATTGACTTATATAAATTTAAAAGCAACGTTAAAAGCGCCAGAATAAGCTAACTTTGAGCAGACTAGTTTCAGTAGCGTTTAGCGTATCGTCCTCAATGCAAAGAATAACGGAAACCTGCTCATTTATACAGAGGAGCAGCGGATTCAACTGAGAAGTTCATTAACCAATGGGGAAACAGGGAAATGCGAGTACCAGCCAATAGGAGGATAGTATAGGTAATGCCACCAAAAATGTAAAAAAAAAAAAAAAAAACTGGTAGTAATTAAGCAAAAGAGGATTTTATGAAATATTTCCAGCAATCTGATAAAGGGGGAACTGCGAATTCACTATTAATAATATTGTTATAATTTTTGTAGATATGAAATGCTTCAAGAAAGTTAAGTTAATGAATAGAAGTGGGTTTAGAGATGATTTTGGCTGAATTAAAATCAAAAGAGTGGTTCATCTCCCTGCAATGTTTAGCAATTGAAGATTTATTGGTTTCCTGTTTTTGAATATATTGTTGGTGTCCTTTAATACGAAATTTTAATCCCCGTTTGGTCTTTCCAATATAGCGAAGACCGCACTGGCAATTAATACTATAGATACCCCATGACTATTGAAGCGATTTGGAATCGAAATGAGTTATCCATTTTTTGATAAATGAACAACTTATCTAGATATAATCAATTGTGGTCACGTGACGACCGGTTTTTCTTCTTTCTTGCGGTGTCGCGTTTGGAAATTCGGTTCAAAACGCCCACTTTCACAGTAATTTCTGAAAAATCTCCTGCCTTCACCAAAAAATGGAAAACGCCTTTTGATTACATTGTTTCTGAATAAGAACATTTGCAAATTTCATACGTTTCCGAACAAAACGACTGGAAAAATGTGTCAGAAAGTAGTTCCTTTTGATTCGAGAACAGCTTTAATGTCCTTTAATGTCTTCCTTCTATTTATTTTTACACTTTTTTACAGTGAGCAAGAATGAATCATTGATTCAGCTTGTTTCCCTATTATTTCAATGATTTTTAGTAAGGCACTTCTATAACGTGCATTTTCTTTTAATGTTTTTGTCCCGCAAGTTCAACGCAATATAAATGCTTTGTAAAATGGTAACATGATGTTAACTTTCTTATAATAACCAAAAACATTGTAACGTTAAGACTAATATCTCATTATTCATAAGTAAAAAAAAAGCTTAGTTAAAACGTTCTTTCTTGTTATCTATACAATTTGATTTACCCCGCAATCTACAGTTTATTCCACAATAAACTACTGTTGTGACACGCATTTTCAATAAGCATATTTCAAATGCTCGTTATTTTGATGATGTTTCAGAGAGTATCGGTACTAAAACGTGTTTAAAATGGTCATTGGATATGTATTGTAAATGTATCAAATGGGATTTGTATTGTAATTGTACCCATAACGTATTATGAAATAAAGATACTTATCGTATTTTTTCAATATTACGTTAGAATCAGTTAAAATACCAACTTTTATTTTAGTGCATAGTTCCGATTCAATTGTTTATGATTCCTAATTAGCATTTTTAAAACGCGCAGTTCTATTGAACCTGAAATTGTTTTAGAATGAGCGAACTGCTTTTTTTTAATAATTTGTTATGATAATATGATATTGAATATCTGGTTTTTTTTCCCTATGACAAAGGAAAAAAAAATTCTAATGCGCATTCTCGCCTAACAGGTACAATATCTGTGACCTCAAGTTCGTTTATAGTTCTATATTTTCCACATGAGAAATTTTCCTTCTTAAATTACATTGGGAAGATTTTTCTTAAAAAGAAATATTTATTTATTGAGTAGCAAATCTTCTTAAAACTCTAGAAGTATACAAACGTGTATTTCTGAAGTTGTAAGAAGATTTACCTATTTACCTGTCTATAGTGATTTTCATGTCACTTATCTTTTAAGGAGTTTGAAATGATATGTTTTGCTTTTTTTTAAAAAATAAGATAATAATAGCGCAATGGAATGCCTTAAATGGGAAAAAATAATTTAATTAAATGCACAAATAACCAGGATAAACTTAGCTTACAACTTTATAGTTTCATAAACCAGCCCCTTTTTCAATGTTTAAAGAAAACCAATTATGTAAAAATAGCACCCTACAACACAGTGCTTTGCTGAGAAGTTCAATAGGTATGCGTTTTTAAGTTGATTTATTGAGAAATCGACTTATTTCAGTCCCTTCCTTCATACTTCAATGTCACATTATATTTTATGTCAGCATACCTTTTTTCTACACATATCAAAACACACAACGATGAACGAAGTATCGTTCGAAAGATTTTTGAACAGGCTTTTAACATAGTGCACTCACATTTCATTAAAACCCACGTTGTTTTATTGAAAATTGCGGATGATTAAAATTTAATGAAAAAAGGTAACAGCAAATAAATTCAAAAATTGCAGTGCGAAAGCCTTCCACGCTCCACTGGTCTATATACGGGGTGTTTCTAAATGAATATCGGGGTTTTAACGCTTGGTAGTATTTATTACATAAAACTTAAAATTATAATTAATACATAAAATGAAAGAGCAACTCAAACAGTTTTACCTACAAGCTTACAAGTGTTCAATGTGAGCACCTTTCGTCACACGGCACACATCCAGTCGATAGCTCAGTTCTTCCCAAACATTGATTTGCAAAGGAGTTCTGTTCAAACGCTCATCCGATCTGACGCCATGTGAAGTCTACCTATGGGGGTTCATAAAGGATCGTGTGTATGTGCTTCGACTACCAGCTGACCATTGCAGCTGTTGCAACTATGACCCCACAAACACTAATCAACGTTTGGGAAGAAGTGAGACTGAGCTGTCGACTTGATGTGTGCCGTGTGACGAAAGGTGCTCACATTGAACACTTGTAATCTTGTAGGTAAAATTGTTTGAGTTGCTCTTTCATTTTATGTGTTAATTATAATTTTAAGTTTTATGTAATAAATACTACCAAGCGTTAAAACCCCGATATTCATTTAGAAACACCCCATATAATGCAAAACTTATCATCACAATAACCTCAGAAATACTGGAGCAATTCGAAGCAAATTGGAACACTGTATTGATCTTGCTAATATTTCGTTAATCAAGAAGATTCTATAATTTATTAATCAAGGTTATACATTAAACTATATTTAAGGTGTTAATTTTGAACAAATGCTGAATTGTGGACTTTTCTTCTTCTTCCCCCCTTTTTTTTCTTCAAAAATGCTGAACTTTTTAATTTTGAACCGAATTTTATGTAACTAGAGTTGCTTTACTTCGTTCTTATCAAGTAAGCAATTTATAAAACTACAATATTTTTAAATTTTTTATCGTTAAGTGTTGCTTTCTCTCTAAACTAATTTAACGGGTTAAAACCAATTTGTTTAATTTGTATTAAATCTTGTAGGAAAATTCGTTACAGCAAGTAGCTACGAGATTGTGGCAACAGTATTTTTGCACTCAAATGGTTTTGACTGTAACCGCTATAATTTTTGTTTACAAGTTCACTCAAAACACTGGGCCGGGCTGAGATAGCTTCCATTCCGGCTGGGCGAAAACTTCGCCCCCCCCCCCCCCCAATCAGACATTGAATTCTGTATCTTGGCCATAAATGTGCCAATGTCTATTATTGGAGTTTTGTGAAAAAGCTGGTTTAATGTTTTATTTTATTATTATATTTTACATTTCATTCAATTCTTATTGAATAAATAATTTCTTCGTGGAATAAATTGAACGTAGGACATAGTAATTTTCTCCTGCTGTTCCTATGATCATGGCTGGTGCATGGATATTCTTAGAAATTGCACGTTCGTACTATAACTAATTTTATAAATATTTTTTGCACCGCATACTGTACTGAATGTCTATTTTACTGCACTTCATAAGTGCATATCGATATCATTCCGTTCGAAAGGCTGATAAATAACAATAACTTCGCTGTAAGCAACGATAGAAGAAAAGGGTTTCAACTCAATACAAAGAAATAAGTTCAATATTTTGTTTGCCAATTTTACATTTATTGTTCACATGGTGTCAAATAAAATCAATGATTTCTGTGCCGTTTCACAGACCTTTTTTCACTCACTGGGGCAACTGAGGCAACAGTTACTTGAATATGTTACAAATAAGGTTCATGCTACAATTTTATACAAAAGCGGCACATTAGTGACTATGAAAATGCTTTAAAATGTCTGGCACGAAATGCAGTACTGCTTGGGATGTTGTTCGTGAGACACATGATTAGTTATGAAGTATGAAAACAAAACTTTGAACTTCCTTCTGCAGTGTGTTCAAATGTTTTCTTCCTATAGTTGCTTATAACGAAGTTATTTATGTTTTATTTACACCCTGGAACTATTGCTGTTGATAAAAATACGCGTGGAATATTATACTTCTGCAATACATGTTGTGTTCAGATATATACTCTATACCATACATATCTTATACTTTTAAACTATATAATCACATGATACAGAAGATTCAAAATTTTAAAATGTCTTTTTTTTATTTAGTTTAATATTTATGCACGATGACAAAAATATACCACAATTTCCGACGCATAATCCACGCATCAAACAAACCCGTTTCGAACCAGAAATTTTACTTAATCAAAGAAATCAACTAAGTATGATATAGAAAGAAATCACATTTTATTAAATGAAATCTCTGGTTCTAAACATAAGTATCTAGTTTACAGATTATACGCGAGAAAGTACTGCAAAATACATATGATCAGATATAAATAATTCTGAAATATCATTGTTATCTTGTTTGATTTAAAAAAAAAAACTACATACATTTTATCAACATACTTATGCATTATCTACAAAAAAAAAAAAAAAAAAAAAAAAAAAGAAAAAAAAAATGATACTATTCATGCATGCCTAATCTGCAAGTCTACGTCATTATTAATAGAAAGCTTTGAATTCAAAGATTCGGTTCACGTTCTCTGAAGCATAGCTTGATGAACAAGTCTTTCGTATATGTTATTTCGATATTTAAATTTTCTGTTCTTCTAATATTCCATCTAATAGTAAAATATTCAATTATTATTTTTAATAAATACATTAGCTACATCACCTAATGTATTGCAAAATCCTACATTCTTAGAAAATTTGAAAAACATATATATTATCACTTAGGACAATTTTAAAGATCATCGTCAAAAATTAATTGATATTGTTGTAAATATTTTTGCTATAATATCGCATATTATTTTATGAGAATAACTAAACAGTGTTATTATTATTGTTGTAATTATTATTATTATTACTGATTTATTTATTTATTTTGATCAGATAAAACATGTGATATGAGTAATTTTTAGACGTTTTACCCTGTGTAAATGCTAAAAACAATAGAATTAATAAAAATCAGATTTTAACTATAAGTAAAAACTCTATTTCAGTCTTTTTGAAACAATTAAAATATTACAATTAAACTAAATTATATTAATCGTAAATGTAACAAACGTTTATCTAGATTTATAGCAAGAATAAAAGCTTATACTAGATTATTTTCAACACAATTATTCCAATTGGTAAATAAACTATGTGAGATATAAATTTCCAACTGGGTGAAAATGTCCTGACCAGGATTCGAACCAGGGGCTGAAGTCTTGGCTGAAGTCGTCAATGCTCTACCATCTGAGCTATCCCTGACGAACCTGGTGGATCTAACTCACCCAGCTAACCTTATTGATTATATCATCTGATATGATATCGAAATCAGCTCAACAGAATAAATCGCAGGTAATGGAACTCCATAAAATGCTGGATACGTAATTACACTAGATTACTTTTTACACAATTATTCTAATTGGTAAATAAATCATATGAGATGTAAATTTCCAACTGGGCGAAAAATGTCCGGATCAGGATTCGAACCAGGGCTATAATCGAAAGGTTAGCTGGGTGAATTAGATACACCAGATTCGTCCGGGATAGCTCAGATGGTACAGCATGGGCGGCTTCAGCCAAGAAATCCCTGGTTCGAATCCTGGTCGGGACATTTTTTGCCCAGTAGGAAATTTACATCTCATCACATGGTTTATTTACGAATTAGAATAATTGTGTTGAAATTAATGTAGTATCAGCTTTTATTCTTGCTATAAATCAAGATAAACGTTTGTTACATTTACGATTAATGTAATTTAGTTTAACTGTAATATTTAATTGTAATTTTAATTGTTTCAAAAAGACTGAAATAGCGTTTTTATTTATAGTTAAAATCTGGTTTTTATTAATTCTATTGTTTTTAGCATTTACACAGAGTAAAACTTCTAAAAATTACTCGTATCGCATGTTTTATCTGATCCAAATAAATAAATAAATAAATAAATAAATAAATAATAATAATAATAGTAATAACAATACTAATAACATCTGATAACGGCTGATTGTCAAAATATTTCTTATGTTAACATGTCTCTGCTAAGATAAACTTGTGCGACGAGAAACCATTTATTTCCATGTTAATATATTAATAATAAAGTAAAATATAAGTAAGAACTACGATGGTTTTATGAGCGCTTCATATTGAAAAAAGAAATGAAACTAATTTAATTGAAATAAATTAAAGTTTGCTAAATAAGTCTATGTTTCAGATCTTGCACAAAACATTTAAACCCTCTTCAAACAAAAATCAACCAGAGACGCTGTACATGATATTATAACAATCCAAACATCTTTTTAAAAAGTAAAATAATATGTGGTGGGAAGGAGGCAAAAAATCATTGTTTATCTACTCGCCTCCTTAATCAAACGAAAAAAAGTCGAATTCTTTAATAGTAAAAAAAATTATCTTAATTTTTTATCTCATAAAGGAATTTTAAAAAGCGTTCACCATTGTATTTAAAATACCGCACACTAAATAAAGTGCTAGGTTGTAAAACAAAATAACTAACAAAATACAAGTTTTGAGATATTCAGGGTTGAAGTTTTCTAAAAAAAATTCTACAACCAAAGCCTGTATGATGGCTTCCTTAAAAACATTAAGTCTGATCTTTCAGTAAAATAAATGTAGCAAGATTTTATTTTAGTAGAATTGTAGAATTTGAATAACAAAAATTTGTTACAATTATCTAAAATGTACATTTAATTAAATTCCATCTGTCATTAAAATTCTTTTAAATTCTATCTATGAATAATAAAAAAAAATAAAGCTTGTACTTTTAAAAGGATGCGAGGCTACAGTTAACCCTTTATGTACTGAATTATGAATTCACGAAAATTTTATCTTCTAAAGCATTTTTCGTGAATTGTTTAAACTACATTGCAAGATTTACAGAATCATTTAATAAATTTTAGAAGGATTGATTAAATTTGAATTTATATGTATTTTGCGCATTTTGTACAATTAGGAAATATACAGATATAATGTTCTTACACTATAAATATAGAAATATTTCCGAATTGAAAAATCCCCCCCCCCCTCAACGCCAAGAAAGCTGAAATATACAAATATAATGTTCTTACGCTATAAATATAGAAATATTTCCGAATTGAAAAATCCCCCCCCCCGCCCCCTCAACGCCAAGAAAGCTGCAAAGAGGCAAAGGCAAAAGAAATAATCTTTTTAAAAATATTTTTGTTTTATGTAACCCATAATGCTTTTGGGACAAGATAAAGTAATATATCTCTAACTCATTCTAAACTGTATTACAACTAATGGATGAATTAAATGAATTTTATAACAAGTTATTTTAATGGTACTTATAAGTACCGTCAGTAGATAAAGGGTTAAAAGGATGTGAGGCTACTGTTAACCCGGGAGAACTCGCTAGTGAGAATGCCCAATTGCTTTTCTTTTACTTTACATTCATATAATATCAACTTTTTTTGGTTGGCTTAGTACTTTTATTCACAAAATAGGTAAAATAATTGTAAAACATTTTGAAATTTTAATTAAAATGAAAAATGATTTAAATAAGAGTCTTAAAAAAGTACGACTGTGAGAGAAAATCTCATGCAGCGAGTTCTCCCGGGTTAAATAATATGACATGAAAATCAGAATTCTTTTTTTAAATGCCAGTTATCTTGTTTCACACCCGAGCTTTTAAAATGTAAATGAAAACCCAAACAGAAATAAATACCTGAGCATTTTTCAGTATCAGGCTGTGAATCCAAAGCTTCCGTGTTTTGAATGAGCCACTTTAGTGGGGGGTAATTCCCGTGTCCAGTAGTGATGAAACGATCAATCTAATCCGGAAGCTTGTTCCGCCACGTCTTTCACGTAACTTGGATCATCAGTCGAGTCTGCCAGCGCGAAGATGTAACTCCAGTCCCATCTTTCTTCATCCCTGAAGGGATTGACCGAATAGAGGATCTCGAAGTTCGACTGGTAGAGCCGGATGCTAAGAAATAAACAAAGCAAACAACACTTTACTCTCCTAGGCCAATGTCGGGCTTAAGGTCGTTTGTGACAGTCCGTATATAGGGAAGTGTGTGCATGCAGGGTAATTGAGCTACAATTAGCGTAAACAGGTGAGCGGGTACCTACCTAAACGTTTGGATTCGGATTTGGGGAATAGTTTATTATTGATTCGGCATAATCAGTGCTGATAATTGAGGCGGCTTCATTTTATTTAATAAAATATAGGGGAGATGGGGGATGAATGGGACATTTTCACAAAAATATTTTTTTTTATTTTTTTATTTAAGTTATAATCAATATTATATATCACATTTCATAAATTAGGTATTTGATAACATATATGAACAATATTTATTCTATTATAGATTATGATTTATTCAGGAAAATATTATGAAATCAAAAAAACGTTCCTCCCTGTCCCAATCATCCCCACAGCAGGGATGAATGGGACACTAATAGGGATGGATGGGACACAGAGATATTACTCCCTGTATTCAATTTTACCGAATTAAAATTTATAATCATAACCTTATATATAATAATTTTTGTAATATATGATTTTGCAGCACGAATCGATATGTTTTTTCTTTTAATAACTTCTTTTATTGCAGTTTTAACTTTTAATGCAGACTTCGGCTATCAATCTGTTCTTTTTTCCCACTTATGAGGCATTTTAGATTTGAAATGAAAGTGCAAAATGTCTTTTAAATATAGCATAGATAACAATTTTCAATCATAACTTATTAATTAATATTAATTAAATGTATTTTAGAAACATGCAGAACGGAAATTATTGGGTCAATCGGAAAGTCGTGTCGTATTGGAAAAATCAATTCGTTCCGGAAAATTCTGCCCGGTAATTATTAGACATTAGATATCGGAATCAATGTCTAATAATGATATGATAGAATTTTCTGGTACGAATTGATTTTCCCAACACGACACGACTTTTCTATCGACCCAATATGTTAGGGGTGGGGATTTATTTGTGCAACATTTCAAAATTCAATATAATTTCCCCCATTTGATCAATAAACATACTATTTTTAACAATTTTATCTATTTTGATTAAGTTTTAGTACCAATTTTTTGATAATCCATTAATAATTATAACAATACAATAAATAACACTCAGAAATTTTAAACAATAACAACTCATATAATACTATTTAATTCTATTAATTAACGTTAATTATTAATTTATCAACCTATATAATACTATTTAGTTAATAAATAAAATTTTCAGCATCTCTAGGGATAAATGAGAATGTCCCATTCATCCCCATTTGAAATGTCCCAATCATCCCCATGATGCATATATTCCCTTCTCAGCCATTTTGCCTCAAAAAGTATTTTGTCACAATGGTCACTTTTCATTCACTTTAACTATCGATATTGAACCTTAAAATAAATAACTACAACATAGCTTAATTTTTTATATTGTATAAGATATTTCAGATCTTCAAATGTAAAAAAAAACTTACTTTTAAGCAGAGATTTCCGAAAATGCAACTTTGAAGGAAAATGAAAACAGCAATGTGGTCCTACTTTTAGTTCTGAAGCACACTGTGGTAGTACCTTATATGGGGTAGGAAGCAATTTAAAATAAATGTTTATTGCATGAAATATTGAGAATGTCCCATCCATCCCTTGTCCCATTCATCCCCTAGCTCCCCTACCACTGTTTCTGAATATAAATATTTGCTTTATTGAATGACAATCATTCCGTGATTGTATAAAGCGAAGATTAGGGATCAGCCTTTAATGACGTCACGTATATTTCGTGGTTTTCAGACTCCTCCCTACCCCTATGTCAGAGGTTGTCCCACTCGAGTGATACCCCCCCCCCCCCCATGGTGGTTACATTTTTTGTGATTATTAATTTAAAGAGAATCTTATGGAGGGAAGGGGAAAGTTATATACAATGCATTATCTGCGGTTGTAAATACAGTGAAACTTCATTTAACGAAGTCTATTGGTTACACTTAAACACTTATATACATGTGATTTGAGACATATAGCCATCTGCTAAATGTAGTTAAAACAACAACAACAACAACAACAAAAAGACAAATATTCCTTAATCTAGGAAAATAAAATTTAACTTTTAACGAAAAAGTACAATAATCTCATCGAGTTATCACGATTCTGAGCAGTTCTTTATATTTAGAAATCTCAAAAACCAATATATTTTCAAGATTTAAAGACTTTTTGTATAAGAAAAAGAGTTTATTTTGCTGGCACTGATTGATGAGTTTGTATAGTGTATTAAAGGTCGTAATATAGATAGGTTTTTCGGATGGTATCCATTCTTAAGTTAACATTTTCATGTTCATGAAAGCTCTTTTAACCCTTTATGCACTGGATGATGAATTCATGAAAATTTTATCTTCTAAAGTATTTTTCGTGAATTGTTTAAACTACATTACAAGATTTACATAATCATTTAATAAATTTTAGAAGGATTCATTAAATTTGAATTGATAGGGATTTTGTGCAATATTTATAACCCCACTCCAATCTTTTATTTTAAATATTTTTCTTAGTATTTTGTAGAAATAGAAAATGTATAAATAGAATGTTCTTACAATAGAAATATAGAAGTATTTCCGAATTGAAAAATCCTCCCCACTCTCAACGCCCAGAAAACTGAAAAGATGCAATATGCAAAGGCAAAAGATATAGTCCTTTTAAAAATTTTTTTGTTTGTGTAACCCTTAATCCTTTTGGAACAAGATAAAGTAATATATCTAAAACTCCTTCTAAACTGTGTTACAACTAATCGATGTATTAAATGATTTTTATAACAAACTATTTTAATAGTACGTATAAGTACCGTCAGTAGATAAAGGGTTAAAGACAAACAGGTAAATAAACAACATTAACATTAAAAAGATTATTTTATTGCTCTTCCGCGTATAAATTCAATTAGACAGCTAAAAATGTAGGGAGAGATCACCTTCAGCAGCTCGATCTTGTTTGATTTTAAGACGATATCAAAACATTTTTGGAGCTGTAAATACACTGGTGCATAGCTGCCAACTTTTACGCTTTCTTCCTACCGCTAAAATTTTATTGTAAGTATTGTTTTATTTAATCTTCGAAATCTAATGATTAATCAAAACAAAAATCTCTACCAAATTTTAGTGGTAGCCAAAAAGCGTAAAAGTTGGCAGCTATGCTGGTGTTCAAAAATTAAGGACCAATCACAAAATGCTAATTTTCAAATACGCGAACACTCAAAAGGAAGTAATATAATTCGAGTAATTACTATCGCTACAACACAGCTAGTCCGTATAACATCTCATTCATGTCACACATGGTCACAAGTGTCACAGTCACTACGGTGAAGCAAAAAAAATAGGAAATTTCATACATCTCATTATGAGTCTCAAATGATCACTATATGTGACTCCACTGAGACGTCAATGTGACTGCTGCTTTGTGACGAGTCACCAGGTGACTTTAGAATGTAGCTAAATTGTGACTCTCATGTGACTGTCATTTTTAGGCTCAATTTCAAAGTCATCATGAACGTTGCATTATGATAAGTCGCCAAATAATATCACATTATAATCACATGGAGACTTTTCCCAAAAGAGCACAATGGTGACTTCACAGTAGTCTCTCTGTCATCTGAAAGTCATCATGTGACTTTAATGAGATATTATTTGGTAACTTATCACAATACAGCGTTCACGATGACTTTGAAATTGAGTCTACAGATGACAGTCACATGAGAGTCACAATGTAACTACATTGTAAAGTCACATGGTGACTCGTCACAAAGCAGCAGCTACAGTGACGTCTCAGTGGAGTCACATATAGTGATCATTTGAGACTCATAATGAGATGTATGAAATTTCCTATTTTTTTGCTTCACCGTAGTGACTGTGACACTTGTGACCATGTGTGACATGAATAAGATGTTATACGGACTAGCTGTGTTGTAGCGATATTAATTACTCGAATTATATTATTTCCTTTTGAGTGTTCGCGTATTTGAAAATTAGTATTTTGTGATTGGCCTTAATTTTTGCACACCAGTGTATTTCTTCAAATGAAACAATTTATTTTGAGTAAATTGTACAAATCATTGTTTACACATTCCTTTAAAAACTTTTAATGAAAATAATTAAAATTTAGTTTAATTAAGACATACTAAATTAAGAATTTTCAAAAAGGCGATTTGACATACATGTGTTGCGCGCAGGATTATAAAAAATATATTTGATATGTCCACTTAATATTGCATATATACGGTCTTAAAATATTGTATTTTAACTTCAAACTAAAATAATAATCTATTTTAAAGATGAAAATACTTTTTCAGGCAATTAAACCATAAAATACAAAATTCATGATAAAATTTTAATAAATTTTTTTAAAATAAATAAATATATTACAGGTACTTACTCAAGAGTAGGTAGAGTTTATAAAGATATATAAATTACAATGTAATACAAAGTATTATTTTCTATGTTACGATTATAAAAAATGTATTTGATATATCCATTTAATATTACATCTATACGTTCTTTTGTTTTGAAAATAGGATGCGCGCAATGTCACAAATATCTGTTTTGAGAAAAATGACTTTAAAGTTCAAATTTACCTTGATTTGGATTGGTATCACTCCACATATTTTATCATAAAACCGGTTCTAATTGGAATATTGTCATAATTCTTTTTTTAAGTTCGGTAACGTGTTATTCTTGAATAATAGACCAAAAAAAAAAAATTTTTTTTTGACATTTTACAAAGTTTTAAAGTGATCTGCCCCCTTAATTGATAATGGATATAGCATCTTAAGAACAGCTATTCCGATTTGAGAAACTGATTAAAACACTCTAAAGACTATTCGGAAATGTTTCCGAAAACCAGTGGGCAGCAAAAGAAAGTTTGTTTAAAGTAGGGGTGCACAACCTTTTTCAGCGGCGGGCCACTTTAAAAAATGTCTCGGTTGTCGCGGGCCACATCAGTTATCGGACGGACAGAATTCCATTTCGGGAAGGCGGTGATCTGTAGCCTACAGTCAGATAAAAAATATGGTTTCAGACGGGGGTGGGTTACTCCCCTAGGTTCCCCTACCCATTCAACATATCCAATTCAGTTGGCAAGAAAATATCAACATTTTGCGTTTGTATATATAACACAGACATAGCAAGGATTGTTATCAAGGTGTGATAGAATTCTTTGTCGTTATTTGGGGGAGTAATTTTTTTTTATTATAAGTGCTAAAAAACAAACATAGGCATGAAAGTGTCTAGTGCAGAAAAAAAATACGAACTTTATGAACGAAGAAGAGAGAAGGAGTCAATCAACGAAATTTGAGATTTTTTCAAGCCTGGTCGATATAATTCACGATTTTCAAGCACCCGATCAAAAATCTTTGCGATTTTTACGCACCTGATCGACAAAATTCTCAATTTTTCTGCAGCCGATCGACAAAATTCAAGATTTTTACGCACCCGATCGACAAAATTCGCTATTTTTCCGCACCCGATCGACAAAATTCGCTTCTTTTTGCGCCCGATAGACGAAAAGTTTCGATTTTTCCGCGCATGATTAACAAAATTTGAGATTTTTCGTGCCCGGCCAACGAAATTCGCGATTCTTGGCTGACTCTGACGAAGTTTGCAATTTTTTCTCGCGGCAAATTGACAAAATTCGCGTTTTTTTCTCGCGATAAACTGACGAAACTCACTATTTTTCGCTGCCGATCAACGAAATTTGCAATTTTTCCGTTCATCATCGACAAAATTCGTGATTTTTCCGTGCCCGATCAACGAAATTTGCGATTTTCACTCTCCTGATCGACAAAATTCGAAATTTTTTTCGTGTCCAACCTACGAAAGTCGCGATTTTTCGGAGCCCGATCGACAAAACTCGCGTTTTTCCGTGCCTGATTGTTGAATTTGCGAGTTTTCAACGCTCGATAAACGAAATTTCCAGTTCTTAACTGGCTCTGACAAAATTTGCAATTTTTTCACGCAGCATATTAATGAAATTTGCGATTTTTCTGTGCACGACCAACGAAATTCGCGATTTTTCTGAGCCCAATCGACAAAACTCATGATTTTTCCACGGCCGATAGGCGAAATTTGCAATATTTACGCGCCTGATCTACAAAATTCGCAATTTTTCCGAAGCCGATCGATTAATTATGCGATTTTTCCGCGACTGATCGACAAAATTCGCTATTTTTTCGCACCAAATCGACAAAATTCGCGATTTTTTCGTGCCCGACCAACGAAATCGTCATTGTTTGGAGCCCGATCGAAAAAACTCGTGTTTTTTATGTGCCCGATCAACGAAATTTGCGATTTTTTCGCCCCTGATTGACGAAATTTGTGATTTTTTGCGCCCGACCAACGAAAATTGTAATTCTTAACTGACTGACAAAATTTTTTTCCGCGGCAAATTGACAAAATTCGTGTTTTTTTTCTCGCGATAAACTGAAGAAACACAATTTTTCCTCACGTCACCGACGAAATTGTCCATTTTCCGCGCCTGATCGACAAAATTCGCGATTTTTTGGAGCCAGATCGACGAATTTGGAATTTTTCCGAGCCTGAACGACGAAATTTTCGATTTTTCCACCCCTGATAGACAAAATTCGCGATTCTTAAATGGCTGACGAAATTTTCAATTTTTCCCATTGCAAATTGACGCAATTCACGATTTTTTTCTGCGACCTATGGACAGCAATTTTTTTCCAGTTATAAATTGATGAGATTCGCGGGCCACACGAAAACCCATCGCGGGCCACTTTTGGCCCGCGGGCCACAGGTTGTGCATCCCTAGTTTAAAGGGACCGTGAACCTTTATCCGAGCGTAAATCGACCCAAAAATCAAAAATTATTTTTGTGCACGTTATTGTTATCCAGTTTGTTCTGAGCCATTTGCGAGAAAACGCATGCAGATGCGATTATTTTTCGCATAGTTACAAGCGTTTGAATTTTGTACACAAACAATTTTTCGGCCCTTTAAAATTACTTTAAATCTATTTTTCTTAAAACTGATTTTTCAACGTTTTTAGATTTTTAAAAGGCTCCATACGTCATAATATTTTATCAAAATCCATGAAATTAATAAGGACAAATCCTGATATTGCTTACAAAGAAACTGTGCATGCATTTTGAAATTAGACTTCATTAAGATAATTAAATTTTATTTTTAGCTTATTAAAAGGCAAAATTTCGATGAAAATCGACATCGAATTCAGAAAAAAAATTTCTAAAAAATTAAGTATTCAAGGGATTAAAAAAAACGATGCACAGATTTGTTTTTAATAGAGTTTTCTGTGATTAAAATACCAAATCAAGGAAATATCTCAAAAATTATCACACCTGGAGCATTTTAAAATTTGAATTAAAAAGAAAATCTTAAAATTATAATAAGATTGGAAATTTCTTTTAAGGTGGTTTATATATTTATGGTGAAATGTATATTTCCACAAAATGTTATATCTCTATGATGAAAATTAAAAAATAACAATTTTTAACGTCCACCGTGCCCTTATAGAGGCTACTTCAAATCTCGAAAATGTACTGATTTCTGATATTTCTAAAGAGAAGGACCGCTTTTTAGAATCATAGGAAATTCGGGAAAGGTTACTGCATGTTTTCGTTCGTGGTTCTATTATATTTTTATAGATTAAAAAACATTTTTGGAGAGAGGAATGGGTTACTGAGAGAGACATGTTCCTTTTCTTTCTTCTGTGTTCCCAAAAAGCTACAAATACTTAAGGGGACAAGGGACCTTCAAACTCTTTTTTTTTTCACTTTAAATACTATTCAAGGGCACACTATATGCATTATGGCATATATTTATCAGGCAAGAAATTAAAAAAAATTGGGGGGAGGAAAAATAAGGAATTTTCGTGAATATTTTAAGCGTTATCAAGAACTTTTCAAAATGCCCCATGCGCATTCCATATCCATTAAAATCTCCAATATCTTTTATGCAAGTTTGTTTTATATATACAAATAAAACTGTCCATCGAATTTTATATATTTGAATATAAGGGTAAGGAAACAAAATAATTTCTAAATTTTATGAAATTTTCATCATTTTTGCATCTTATTTCTGGAAGTAACCTTTCACTTTTCCAATTATATTTAGTTTCAAAAAACGACGCGCAGTTTTATTTGTATATATAAAACAAACTGGCATAATAAATAGTGGGGGTTTTAATTGATATGGAATGCGCATGAGGCCTTTTGAAAGTTCTTCATAACGCTTAAATTATTCAAGAAATTTCCTTATATTTCTCCCAAAAAATTTCTTTTTCTTTTAATTTCTTGTGTGATAAATATATGCCATAATGCATATAGTGTGCCCTTGTATAATATTTAAAGTGAAAATTAAAAATAATAATATAAAAATGAGTTTGAAAGTCCCTTCTCCTATTAATTTAATAATTTTATCTATATTTTGTAATATTGGTCCATTGTTGTAATATTTATTTTGTAATAAATTTAAAAATCAATTCTGAAATCAAATTCACTGCACGCTTTTGATCTATAAAAAGGCGATTTTTCAACTACAAATCTGTTTATTCATACATCTATAAATTTTGTATAAATAAAGTCAAATCATGTTTTTTATTTAACTTAGATATGTGGAAGTAAAATTAATATTAATTAAAACATAAATTCCGTATACTTTACAGAAATATCCCGCACATGAGAAGAGAGTGGAAAAAATTTTCCTAATTTTCATATGGTCTGGCAATTAAAGTTTTCAAATATTTTGACGTATATTTTTTTGTTTCTTTCTTGTTTGTTTGTTTCGGATCATACTTAACATTATTATAGCATTATTGTATCCGAAACTTTAAAATATATTGAATAACAAATGTATTATTATGATTTAAATGTATAACTAAAATATTTTTCGTATAAACAATTAAAGTAAAGTGTATATTTATACAATATATGTACTTTAATGAAAACCAAAAAGTGAACCTAAAAATTGGTTTATGGGGCTGTAAGGCTGCCCGTAATAGTTGTTGTATATTTTTCATGTCCTTAATAGAGATTTATTGATAGTACAGGGCCTGATTAGCTCAATTTAGTGACTTTTTAAATAATTTTAAAGCATATTTTTTTTATAAATCAATCTCAACAATATATATTTGTTTGCTAATTTAATGCAAAATCACTAGTGGTCGAATTACCACAATTGGCAAACGATTGGACATTTAACCCCTTGAGGGATGGTGGGATATATTTTATCCCACGTAAGTTTAATTAAGATTTGCACCAGAAACATTTAACTAAGTTTTACTTTTATAACTTTGAGGGAAAATTGAGGAAAAATTTCTTTTCCTTATTTAGAAATACATTTTTTCAAACTTCCCGGTGGAAATTCAGCATTACACAAACGAAATTGCTTGCCCCTCAAGGGGTTAACCTCCACCGTATTGGAGAAGTCATTTGGGTACTATAATAACTATGGCTGTTTCCTCGAATAATTCATATTATACAAAAAAACACATATCACAAACAAAAGGACATAACAATTTTTATTTCTTTTTCATTTACATATATCTTCTTCTATCTTCTTCTTCTTCTGTATACAAAGGGGCAAGGGAGATACAGCGGATCCATTGGACAAACATAATGACATCCATGCCTCACCCGGGATCCGCTTGCGAAATTAAAAAATAAATAAAAAGCAAATTAGTCATATCATAAGCAAGGTGTGTACTGTACACTATATGGCCAAAGGTGACCGGTCATTTGCGATTTTAGACGTTTTCTTAAATATCTCGAAAAATACATGAGAATTATCTTGACACTCCAGGTGTGTAAACAGAATATTACAGGTCATATATTTCCGTGAAGATTTTTTCCCGAAACCCCATAGGGGACCGACAACAAATTGAAAAAGAACGAATATCTTTTGGATAACCCTGTAAAAACTAACGTAGCAAAAGCATTCAACACAGTAGATTATGATTAAGTGCCTTATTGCAATAAACTGTGTTCATTTTTATGAGAATAGCATGTATATTCGTAGAGAAATTAAAGTTTTTATAAAAATAGTCCCAAATTTTGCCAAGTTTTTTGCTAATAATTTGTAGAGTTCTTAATATAAAAAAAAGTTCTTTTCAGAAAATATGACAAACAATATTGTACACAATACCCGCAAATCAGAATTTAAAAAATATTAAAAATTGGATGAAAAATGAGCAGGTTTACTAAAAAATATTTCACTGCGCATGCGCGAATGCAATCAAAATATAATGTGCATAATGTATTAGCCAAGTGTATAGAGCAACTTTTGTGAAAATCTCAAAAACATAGTTTGAAAATTCTGAAAATTTTCGTTGATAGAATAAGCTCAAAATCCGTTGTTCCCAAAAGGAAGCAAAAAGATGAGGGGTTGTATCCATATGTCCGTTAATTAGTGCCAATATAGCATACACAATATTGCACGTACTACTGTATTTGGATACAGTTTGTTTGTCGACGGTCACGCTCTAACTCACATAAATATACTCGGATTGAAATGTAATCGATATATCGCTCACCCGCAAGAAAAGTGACACATCTCGCATAAACTCATTTTGCGCTTTATTCTACTGATAGGTCTGTCATAGGTGTGCCTTGCTACACAAACAGTTTCATAAGTGTAGTTATACGGAAAATCCCTTTATGACGCTATATGTCCCTTTGCGACCACAGAGGGGTGGATTGTATGGAGAGGTAAAATTACCCAACCCTCCAAACCTCATCCTACGTCTTCATTCTTAAGAGGCCGCTGCACTAACTCCCCGATCGCGAAATCACATGTTAAGCTATGGGAAAACTGTGAAGCGCGGTGACTCATTACCTAATATAATTATTAAAATACCGTTTTCATCATCAGAAAGTAGACGTCAGAGGCCGATGATGTGCGATTTAAAAAATTATCTGCGTAAATTTTAAGCATTTTTAAGAAGATGATAAAATTTAATCAAATAGAAATTTCAAAGTTTATAGGAATTTTATGTGTACTTAAAATTTACGGAGGTAATTTTTAAAAACGCACATCATCTGCATCTGACGTCTACTTTCTGATGGTGAAAACGGTATTTTAAAAATTATATTAGGTAATGACTCATTGCGCTTCAATTTTTTTCCATAGGCTAACATGGTGTGAGAATTCGACGATATCTCACATTGAAACTCTCAATTTACAAGGCAAAAGCCAGCATAGGGAAGCTAATGTATTTTCACCTAGCCTCCAAATTTCTTCAGAGTCCTAGAAAATGTCGCTAGAGATGAAACAAATACTTCAATTTCAATCAATCTTCGCAGAGGACACTAGGGTGAAAGGAACTCTTTTATCTAGCGAGAGAAATATTCTTTTGATGTTCACGAGGGTCTCGTTCCCGTGGGAAAGTAGAAAGTGAAACCAGATATTAAACCGGACGCCAAGGTTCCTGACTGCAGCCTATAGAGAAAAGGGCTGGTCTATGAGATCATGGGCCACGGATGGTGAGTGGCTAATGAGAGTGGCTTTGGTTCTAGACGGAAAAACGAAACTGATAAAAGAGGATGCAAAAGCATTCTCGGGAGCTTAATTTTCCCTTCTGTTGAAGTTGAGACTTCAAGGTGTTTCTGGCCATGCAGAGTGGAAATTTCTCACGAGTCGACGGCTTCGGGACGTATTCCGAAGCACAGAAAAGCGAAAGCCAGGTGTGGCTGTTAAGATATCTGCATCACGGAGTTGAAGATCGGAGGTTCCTAAACCTCGGTTAAACATCTACAAAAAGTGCGACATTCCGGGCGAGCATCTCGAACTCTATCTTCAAAAATAGTGGACATTGAATAAATAAGAGACTGACTACACTGAAAGCGATCTATATTCGAGGACGGGACTTGATTCTATAAATATATTATTGACAGCTGAACTCGAACCCTTATATGAAAAACGTTGTAATTATGAATTATTTAATCAAGAAATTCTTATTTAATTGTTTGTGATACAATAAAATATTTTTTCGATATTGATAAGACCAGGCCGTTGAAGTTGCCCGCTACCACACCACCTTACGACATCGGCTCCGTTACAATGGTATTTCGCGATCGGGGAGTTTCAGTGAACGGAACCGTAAGCGTTTTATGCTTTTATGCACGCTTTTATTCCTGCATCTTACAGTAAAATAACGCAAATTGTTTTTTGACTCTCCTGTGAAATTTACTTTTCTCAAGATGTGTCACTTTTCTTGCGGGTGAGCGATATGTTCTTGAGCTTTATCATGGCATGTTCAGTATTGAAAATGAATTGTGTAGCATTAAGGGGGCTGGTCACTCACTTGAAAACGCCCGCTCCGCAATGTTAAACCAATGGGCGGGTCGTTTTCGAATTTCTCGTTTCAATTTGAATATTTTTAAACGATTTTTTTTTTTTTTTTTTTTTTTGCATAGGATAGCTGAGGTCGATCTCTAATAGGGCTATTTTTTTACATTTTTGATTTCGGAGTCAGATTTCTTTAATAAAGATACTTTCACTTTCAGAACCGGTTTCAAAAGTGAAGCTACCCTTATTAAAAAAATCTGCAACCAAAGGCGAAAAAGTACAAAATGGCCATATTACAGATCGACCTCAGCATGACTATGCAAAAAAAAAAAATCGTTCAAAAATATCCAAATTGAAACGAGAAATTCGAAAACAGCCTGCCCATAGGTTTAACATTACGAAGCGGGTGCCTTCAAGTGAGTGAAGAGTCCCCTTAATAGTTCGTTTACAGGGTCAGTCAAAAGAAACCCGTTACATTATGGTTAATGAAGAAAAACGTTTGCAGTGTATTTTAATGATGTTAGGCACAATTTCAATTGATGTACTTCCCTGAAGTTCACTACTAGATGCTTACTGTAGAACAGTGTGTTCATAGCATTTATCCTTCATTGACACGTAAACACAAAAGAATTCAGTTATTGTCTTTGAACAATAATGGCTGAAAGTGCGTTTTCAATTTTCATATGCGTTTTTAAACTTAACTCATTTTTACCTCACAGGCTATCAAAGCCTGAGAGCTTATGTACCCGCCGGTTCAGTATGTACGTACGTGCGTATGTATGTACGTACGTAACGCGATAACTCTTGATAGAACTATACAATTTGCTTCAAAAAAGTTTTTTAGGTTTATTCTGATAAGGCGATTCCCTGATTAGTTTTGGGGGCTCATTTTTTAAGGATAAAGAGGGAAAAGGGGGCTACCGCCCCCCCCCCTTAATTTAGATAAATGGGTTTTTCATGTAGAATAGTTCGATTTGCTCCAAATTTGGTATACCGGTTTATTATGTTGAGCAGCTTCCTTGATTAGATTTGGAGGTTCATTAGTTAAGTATAAAGGGAGGAAAGGGAGGCCACCCCCCCCCCCCGTAATATAGATAAATGGGTTTTTTCATGCAGAATTATTCGATTTGCTCCAAATTTGGTATACTGATTTATTGTGATAAGGAGCTTCCCTGATTAGATTTGGAAATTCATTACTTAAGTATAAATGGGAGAAAGGGGGCAACCCACCTTAATTTAGATAAATGGGTTTTTCATGTAGAATTATTCGATTTGCTCCAAATTCGATATACCGGTTATATTAAGGAGCTGCCTTGATTATATTTGAAGGTTTATTGGTTAAGTATAAAGGGGAGACGGTGGCTAGTCCCCCCTTTATCTAGATAAATGTGTTTTTCATGCAGAATTATTCGATTTGCTTCCAATTTGATATACCAGTTTATTCCGATAGGGCGCTTCCTTCATTTATTTGGAGGTTCATTGGTTAAGTATAAAAGGGGGAAAGGGGGGAAAGTCCTCTACCCTTAATTTAGATAATTGGGTTTTCATGCAGAATTATCCAATTTACTTTAATTTTTTTTTTCTAGATTCGTTTTGATAAGGAGCTTTTCTGATTAGATTTGAAGGTTCATTGGTTAAGCATAAAGGGAGAAATGGGGGAGCTAATACCCCTCTAATTTAACGAAATGTTTTTTTTTTCATGCAGAATTATCTGATTCGCTTCGTAGTTGGTATACCAGTTTATTATGTTAAGGAGATTCCCTGATTAGATTTGGAAGTTGATTGGTTAAGTACAAAGGGAGAAAACGGGAGCTAATCCCCTTCATTTATTTTTAACGGGCTTTATTCTTCGAAATAAGAGTATAATATACAATTAGTGTGAATAACCTGTGAGCTCAATGCCATCAGTTTAACTGGGCAATTTCTTTTTTTTTTTTTACATATTACTCGATGTGTATGAATTCTACAGATCGCATACAGCGCTCCACAATAGAATTCGACTACGTATCTCCTTATTGCCGGAAATTACTTGGGAATTTTCAACTGTATTATGTGCTTCCTAACTAAATTAAATTTAAGCATACTACGTTGTATATATATATATATGTATAATAAATTTGAAATCACAAATATATGAAAAAATTGATAAAGTTCTAAAGATGATTCAGAAATGAACATATGAAACCAGTATGTAATATAAGAAACTATGAATGACTCACAGAATCATCAGAGGAGCTTGTGAGTTCATTCATAGAAGATGCGTTATTTCATCCAATTTTGTCGGCATTAAGCCTAAAATGACAAAATTTAGCTCCTTATAACGCAAACATTACAGAAAATAGATAATAAAAGGCTAAGAGATCTAAAGAAAGATACACCTCGTACAGGATATTAAAAATTATTAGAGCACAATACCTGAATGACATACTAAGAGTCAAAACTACTGCATATCAGCATGGAAAACAAAGTTAAGACTATTTTAACATGTGATCTACAGTTGAGCTTCTGAGTGAAACCCATAACTGTGCTGCCATCTGGTGTGAGAAAGGAAAAATGTAAATTGGAACTGGATTAATAACAATAATGTTTAGAGTTGCCATCTTAAGCCCCCCCCCCCCACCACCAAAAAAAAAAGAATGAAAATGATTGAATAAATCATGAAAAGACTTAGATTAACTTTTAGTTAAACTAGAATGAAAAAGTAGGAATAAACTTAATATGTACTGAGTGAATACAAAATAAAATAAAGAAAAGGAGTAAATTAATACAAATAAAGAAATAAAGAAATAAAGAATTATATAAAAATAAATAAAAGGGCAATTGATTAAATAAACGTTTTAAAGACAAAAAATTGTAATATAAAAAAAAATGATAATATAAATAACATTTCAAAAGATGAGGAATATTTGAGATAGTAAAATTTAGCCTTGTATTATGTAAATAAATGTGAAAATTTAAAAAGCAGTGAGGAATATTGAGATAGTAAAATATATCCTTAAATGATGATGCAATATGTGAAAATTTATTATGTTAAATGCATGATACCCCATATATATATATATTTTAATTATATGTCCATACAATATATACATAAAAACATATAAGGTTTTAAACTTTTTTTAGCATTCCCGACCTCAACCCTCCATAATGGTATTTTTATTTTTTATGTTTTTTATGTTTTTAGTGTATAATGTATGGAAAAACATACACATACACCAAAACTTTTTTTTAAATAAGAATATATATATATATATATATATATATATATATATATATATATATATATATATATATATATATATATATATATATATATATATATATATATACATACATATATATATTATATATACATACATATAATTTTTTGTGTGTATGATTTTTATAATTTTTTCAGCAATCCACATCCCACCCTCCATAATAGTGTTTTCGATTTTTTAGTTTTTTTAAACATATTAAATGCCTATACTGGTAAGACGTAGAAAAAAATGAATATTAAGATTTGAGCCATGCAGATATAAAAGAGATGGGATAATCATAAGACATTGCTAATTGCTTTAATTTTAAAATGTTAGACTGTAAGAATTGCGAGGAACATAAGCGTTTGATACGAAGACTATGATTAAGCAGAATATTTCTATATATTGAAATATGCAAGCAGGAATTAAAGTTCGTAAAATTAATTACATTAAATGAAAATTCATTGCGTTTAACATAAATGTTGAATGTTAGTGTGTTATTAAGGAGAATATTAATTTTAACATCCATAAAATTGATACTAGAATTATTTGAAAAGGTAGTACTAAGTTCTAGATTAGAAGGGTACTTTACAGGAAGAGATATGGAATTATTATTTGTAACAGAAAGAATAATTATATCATCTATGTATCTGTAGAGCAATAAATTATTATTAATAAATTCACGTTCTCAAAAGTAAAGATATAAATCAGATAACATGCTTGATGAAGCAGCTCCTTGAGTGATGCCCTGTATTTGAATAAAAAAAGCATTGTCTTGGAAAATAAAATTATGAAATAGTAGAAAGTTAGTCAAAGATGTGAAGTAGTCAGTACCAATGTTATCAGGTAAATTTAATAAAGGAAAATATTCTATAAATAATGAATTGATAATAGAATGCAAGTCTTTTAGAATGATATTATTACATAGGTCTTTGAAATCTAAAGTAATAATATTATTGACATTTGTTAATGACTTTATTTTATCCACCAATTCAAAACTGTTTTTAATGCAGTGAGTGTTGTCTTTTTTAACTGATAACTCATAAATTTGTGTAAGAATATTTAAAAAGAGTGTATTAGCACGAGTATTATATGTATTACATCCTACAGTGACAGTGCGGAATTTAAGAGGATTTTTGGGAAATTTTGTAATCATGACTACATAAGGATAATTGAGGTTGTTATTTTTAATACCTAATGATTTGTGATAGCTTAATATATGATTATTATTTTCCTTTAAAGTAACATGATGAAGTTTGAAAATATTATTAGAAGTGACTGCTTTAGTTAGGAGGTGATGATAGTAATATTTGCAGATGATAACATAGTTGTTAGCAGCCTTATCTACATATGTAATGGTGAAATTATTTTGAAGTTCTCAATATGTGGTTTAAGGGTGGAGAAAGAAACTGAATTTTTGGCAATATGCAGTTTTAATAATTGTTGTTTCAAAAGAAAGATGGCATGATGCTTCCAATCTGCAAAATATTCAGTAGGTTTATTATAGTTGATAGCAATTCTGTAAATGAAGAAATCTAAATCATATGTGAATTGTTTAATGATAGACTGTATATTACACTGTGAAGGAATACGATATTTAGTGCCATGACGCATCAAAGGTCTTAAATGAATATTATTGACAATGTCTAAATTACCAGTTATAACATGTCCATAATGGGCATTAATATTATATGTATTTAGATGGGGATCATTGCATTTACATGTAAAAGTATCAGTGTGTGTTAAATTTTTAGAAAACTTACAATAATTGAAAATTTTACGACCTAAACTAATAGGATATTTAAAAGAGCTTTTTAGATTAACACTTTGAAGTTGGAATTTACATTGCTCGTTGTGAAATAATTGATTAATTTTAATTTTATTAAAAACAGGATTGGTAAAGGTAACGATTAAATGTGAATTACTTTTTTTTTTAATTTTTGTGGCTTTTTGTTAGTATTGACATTAAGAGCAGTAAGCCTATAATGGAGTAAATCAAAAAATGTATCACTAAAATGATAATTGAATGTATTTGATGTAAAAACTTTGTGGTATTGATTAATATGATATTTAGGAATTGCAAATATAAATTTACGAAGAGACATCCAGTTGTAATTACTACTGAAAGAAGATTGTAGGCGTATTAATGATTTTTTAATATGAGTATTAGTTAATTTAGATGATGAATGTTTAGTAGTACATTTCCCTCTTTGTGTGTGTGTGGTTTGCTTATATAATTTATGATTAAGAGAAAGATAGAGAGATTAATAGTTAATTGTATGTGATGACGTAGAATATACGACATGAGGTTTATTGTTTGAGAGTTGATTTAGTCCATATGAATAAAGTATGTTATAATGTTTGATATAAGCAGATTCCAGAAAAAGACGTTCATGGAATTTATTTTGTATATTAAGGATATGAATAGTGATATTACTAAATTTGTGCTTTTTAAAGTGCCTATACTCAACATTGCAGTTTAAAGGATTGCGAGAGCATTTATAATTACTGATGGCAGATCGATGTCCGTTGATACGTTTATGAATTGGGCCACCAGTGTGACCAATATATTGCATGTTACATGAATTACATTTAATACGATAAATAACATTAAAAGCTTTACAAAAATTAATATGGGAAGTGTTATGAACAATTTGTGATGGATCTGCATGAGGGCAGGTCGAGCAGCGAGGAGATGAGCATTTGCTAAATTGTAAATGTGGTGAGGGAGAAGAAAATAGGTAGCTGGATGACGATCCATGGTCAAGCCTATAATTAACCATGTACCGGGCATTACGCTGAGAGTTATCAAAGCCCAATTTGCCAGTCGCTAAAAATTTACTAAGAATTGCCATGAGGAATAAGGAGACATAATATTAAACATGTAATGAATATGATGAAAAAAGTAATAGAAATAATTGAGAAAGATACAATCTAGAATATATATATTAAATAAGAATAGTTACAAGAAGTAATAATGTATCTTAAATTTTTATTTTGTTTTTATTTTTATTAGTTTTTGTAAGGATTTTTTTTTTATTTATTTATTTATTTTTTTAAATAGCAGTTAAAATAGATTAATATTCATTTGAAATAATATGAACTGTTGTAAATATCATTAAAATAACGAATTAAAAACATAATGAAGAAATAACGAATTAAAAATATAATGAAGAAAGTAATTAATTAAAAAAGAAAATAACTGGTATAACATAAAAATCATGTACCAGAACAAAATTATAAATAATAATTATGTTGCTAGCATGAAAACTAGATTAAATGTAAATTAATAAATTAAGTTAATTATTAGTTATTATATTTATGTATTTGTATATGTATATTTTTGTATGTATATTATATATGTATTATATATGTATATTTATATATGTATATTTGTAAATTAATATACAAAATTAACTCACCAAAATCTACAGATTGAGAAAATGATATTAAAAAATATCAAGACAAAGGCAAATGCTATAACATAATAATAATTGACCCCCCCCCCCCCCCAAAAAAAAAAAACACACAGAAAAATCACAAACCTTCCCATATATAATGAAAAATTAAGAAATAATATAAGATAATATGTGTTTAGTATAAAATATATGGCAGGACTGTGGTGAAAAGTGATGAAATAATAAGTACATGTAAGAAAGATAAACGTAAATAAAAGGCTAAATTTGAAATAAAAAATAGGTTGAAAAAAAAAAGAGTGATAATAATTTTAGATAGGGGGGACAACAAACAAACATTTAAATATTGTGAACAGAAAGATTAATGCTAAAATAAATACATTTGGATTTCAAGTGAATGAGATAGCAATAATGGTACATAATCTACAAGATGAAAAACAAATTGAAGACTAATGGAGATAATACATGAAAAATGCGCTATTGCAGCTATGAATGTATTAAGAGAATTAAAATGAACAAAGTGAAATTGAACAGCTAAAACCAAGCTATAATAATTACCAAGCTAGAATTGCCTATTACTTGATAAAGAGAGTACCATTAAAAATGCCAGAATAAGGTTGCAAGACTAAACTAAAAATAACATACTTAATAACATGCGCATTTGCAGCAATGCTATTAGAATGCTGAAATAATAAATTTGAAATCACAAATATATGAAGAAATTGATAAAGTTCTAAAGATGATTTAGAAATGAACATATGAAACCAGTATGAAAGATAAGAAAGTCCTTCCGGCCAGTGCCGGGAGGAAGAGGTAGCTTTCATATTCCTTATTTTAAAAAAAGCCAGCTTATATTATTCAAACACACGAAGCTCAATTAAGTGGAAACCGAATGTAGGAGATTCAATACTAATTTTTATCAATACTAAATCATTATGAATGAGAATTTCGCAAAATTAGTCAGCTTTATCCAAGCTGCTTTTATTTAAAGTAACTTATATTTGGCTGCCAAATTCGGCGATTTCTTAAAGTGCCTGCCATTTTAAGACAACATGGTGGATGAGGCTAACCAGTGAACTTGGTCGAGACCTTAGTAATTGCTGTGCACATGATCACTCACATCGGAATCGGTTGATATGTACGAGTGCTGTCGCAGGCAAAAAATCAGATTTTTCAAAATGTCACCCACGTTAAAAATTGAAACTGCTATATCTGAGCCATTTTTTAAGATAAAGACAAACAAAAAATGCTCCTGAATCCTTATATCAAGGTCAAATACTTAAGAAAGAAACCTTTTTCAATTTCTAATTTTTTTGCACCTCACTTTAAATATATATATCTTTTAATTTAATGGCCGCCATTTTGAAATAAGATGGCTGATGAAGCTGGCCAGCGAACTTGGTCGAGATATTGATGTATACTATCCACATGCCTTCTTCCATCGAAATAAGTGAATACGTGTGGTATCGCGAGACAAATACAAGATCGTTTCAAAGTGTTAGCCATGATAGAAATTCAAAGTGCTATAATTCAACCACTTTTTAAGATATAAACAAAAGAACAAATTTTCAGAAACAAAAACTGCTCCAGAATCTTTGTATCAAGGCCAAACACATAAAAAAAATCTTTTTCATTTTCCAATTTTTTAATACCTCATTTTAAATTTTAAATTACATTTTTTTTAAAAATGACAACCCTTTTGAAACAAGATGGCGAATGAAGCTGGCCAACGAACTCGGTCGAGACATTGGTATGTACTATGTACAGACCAAGTTACATTCAAATCGGTTTATAAATACGCCTGTTATCGCGTGACAAAAATCAGGTCGTTTTAAAATGTCAGCCACAATAGAAATTCAAAATGTTATAACTCAGCCATTTTTTTAGATATAGACGAAACAAAACCTGTTCCGGAATCTTTGTATTAAGGTCAAACACATACGAAAAAACTCTTTTTCATTTTCCAGTTTTTTGGTATCTCATTTTAAATTTAATTTTTTTTTAATTTTTTTAAATGGCCGCCATTTTGAAACAAGATGGCGGATGAAGCTGGCCAACGAACTCGGTTGAGTTATTTGTATGTACTATGTGCACACTAAGTTACATCCAAATCGGTTCATAAATACGTCTGTTATCACGTGGCAAATATCAGGGCGTTTCAAAATGTCAGCCACACTAGAAATTCAAAATGCTATAACTCAGCCATTTTTTAAGGTATAGACGAAACAAAAACTGCTCCCGAATCTTTTTATCGAGGTCAAACACATAAGAAAAAAATATTTTTTCAATTTTCAATTTTTTGGTACCACATTTCAAATTTAAATTTTTCTTAAAAATTTAAATGGCCGCCATTTTTAAACAAAATGGCGGATGAAGCTGACCAACGAACTCGGTCGAGACATTGGTCTGTACTATGTATAAACGAAGTTACATCCAAATCGGTTCATAAATACGCCTTTTATCGCGTGACAAAATTCAGGACGTTTCAAAATGTCAGCTTCGCTAGAAATTCAAAATGCTATAACTCAGCCATTTTTTAAGATATAGACGAAACAAAAACTGCTACGGAGTCTTTGTATAAAGGTCAAATACATAAGAAAAAAATATTTTTCCATTTTCAATTTTTTGGTACCACATTTCAAATTAAAAATTTTTTAAAAATTTTTAAATGGCCGCCATTTTGAAACAAAATGGCGGATGAAGCTGGTCAACGAACTCGGTCGAGACATTGGTATGTACTATGTACACATCGAATTACATCCAAATCGGTTCATAAATACGAGAGTTACAGTGTGACATAGGTCAGATATATATATATATATATATATATATATATATATATATATATATATATATATATATATATATATATATATATATATATATATATATATATTGATATATATATATATATATATATATATATCAATTTTGAACGGAGGGTGGTTTCGGGGTCTGGGGGTCATGATCGATGAAAATATACCAAAATTTTTTGAAATCGCTTTCCTCCGAACGGCTGCAATAGGTAGCTTTTTGTAAAGAAAGCTACCTAAAACTATGAATGACTCACAGAATCATCAGAGGAGCTTGTGAGTTCATTCATAGAAGATGCGTTATTTCATTCAATTTTGTCGGCATTAAGCCTAAAATGACAAAATTTAGCTCCTTATAACGCAAACATTACAGAAAATAGATAATAAAAAGCTAAGAGATCCAAAGAAAGATAAACCTCATACAGGATATTAAAAATTATTAAAGCACAATACCTGAATGACATACTAAGAGTCAAAACTACTGCATATCAGCATGGAAAACAAAGTTTATACACTGCTGTAGGTTGGGTGGGATTGGTTTGTTACTGTACTTATATTATTAAGTACAAGATTTGGCTCACTTTTAACAGAATTTTGTCCCGAACCATAAGTAAAATCTTCGTTGCGAGCAGGAAAAAGATTAGCAGACGAGACAGCTTGTCGGAAATCAGAAAGTACAGAAAACACCTCTCATTATCATTCATTATGGAAACTTCTAGGATAGATGTGCCATTAAGTAATATATGGATTTATTTCTGTTATTTCAATTAAATTTTGATTCATAAAGGAAAATGTTACTATGAAATTGATTAAATATTGCTTTTACCATAAAAACTAGAATATAATAATTATAATTGTTAATTATAAAAAGTCGACTTTTGGGCTAAGAAAAAATCCGGTAGCAGCAACATCTATCTATGAAAAGGTGAATTCCCACAAATATTTTTTTCAACTACAGTACTGTATATATATATATATATATATATATATATATATATATATAGAGAGAGAGAGAGAGAGAGAGAGAGAGAGAGAGAGAGAGAGAGAGAGATAGGCAAAACTATATATTATATACAGGGCTGCACAAAAGAATTCGGATAATTGTTCAACTGTAGACGGCTTGCGAAGGTAGACGAAATTGCTGAAATTGCGTTTTCAAATGTGTGATGGGTTTTCCAAAGCACTATGCTTAGGCAGGTCGCACATTGAGGCAACATAAGGAAAATGAAGTGCGACATGGAAGAAAAAATAGGTCGAAACAAAAGAGAAAGCCGTTTCAAACTTGTTTTAAACCTGTTTTTACTCCGAAATCGTGCAACACGTTGTATGTGTCGCCTCAGTATGCGACCTGCCTTAGACATCCTATTACACCTCATTTAAACAGTGAAGTCTTTTTACATTATTCTAAATGCGTTGGAAAGTGTTTCGTAATCTATGTTTGACCCATGAATAGAATTCCTAGCCCTTTTTTAATCGCAGAAAAATATTATAAATTTTGCCATTAAATAAGGCGATTACAAATTATGCAATTTAAATATCAAACAGAAAATTTCTACTGCGAAATAGTGGAGCCATACTCCTTGTAAATTGTAAGGAGTCTGCACAATGGACGGTATTCCTATGACGTCACAGTAAGTAAAATGGTAGCGTGATCGTTTGTTTGCGCTTTGCATTCACCAAGGTTTTTTTCGCTATTTCTCTTTACAGAGTTATTTCATTGCCACACTTATGAGCTTATAAACCTAATCAATGATAATATAAGCATATTCTTTCATTATTTAATTATTAAATAATGAAAAAATATATATAAAAGCATGATTTGCAAAATTTAAATGAAAATTTTTATAAACACTTAAAATTAACACTGAAATCGTTAAGTAAAAGCATATTTAAGTAAAATAAGTTTAATTTGCATAATTTCTAAACAAATTTCGATTTAAACACTTGGAATTTCGCTCATTTATACAGACGCTGGCTGTAAGTTAATTTATTTTAACGTTATATTTCTAATAAATTCGATAATCTAAACAAAATTAATCCCAAAGTAAATGAATATTCCTTACATTATTCAGATCTGTCACATACATTTCAATCCTTTCAGTAACGGATTTAAAAATGAATACATGAAGACTGTAATGCTTTCCCATGGAGCGTGTTTCCAATGTTTTCCCAAACAGCAGTTTTTTTATAGCCTCGAACCGAGAAGAAGAATAGGGACCATTGGACCATGAGATACCGCACTTTGGCGCTAAACTAAAATTTGTCAACGGGAAAACAAATTTCCCTTTTATGTTGAAATCAATGTCAAGTTCAGGGGGTCCGGGACACATTTTAAAATCATTTTTATTTATTGAGTTAAAATTATGAATTTTTTTGTGATGATTAGCCATATCATTTGTAAACAAAATCACATGATAAAACTTCTCATAATTTGTTTTAAAAAAATTTTAATTTAAAATTTATTAAAAAAGTGGGGTAAGTAAAAATCGTTATAACTCGAAAGGTTATTTATAGAATTTCATTTTGTTTTCATTTAAATAAACATAAATATATAAGCTTTAATTTAGATTCAGCATTTTTAAAAATATTAATTAAAAAAAATTCAAAATATTTAACGAAAAAATTAAAAAAAAGTGGTGCAACTTTTTTTAAAAAAATCATATTTTCAAAAGTAAGTATTTTTTTTTTTTTTTCAAATATGCTGAATCAAAATTAAAGTAAAACAATTGAAAAAGACATGTTCCAAGTTTGAATCATTTATCTTTAACGGTTCTTGAGTTATAAGAATTTAAACATGAGAAATGTTGAAAAAACCATCATGAAGAAAAACGCATTTTTACAAGAAGTCGTTTCCACGACAGCCATTGCTTGAAAGCTAGATTTTGAAAACAAACCAAAACGAAAAAGTTAATATTTCTTGTTCTATTTCAGATAGAAACATGATTTAAAAGTCAGTTTAAGCAGAAAAAAGCAGACATTTTTTTTTTTTAAATACAATAAAATGTTTTTAAAAAATTTGAAGATTTGTGTGTCCCGGACCCCCTTAAGTAAAATTGGTTAAAAGATACCTTGCACCGGAATCGCATTTATTTATTTTTTTAGCCCCCGATATATTTCTTTCTCCCAGCAAATAAAGTGTGGCCTCCAAAAAATATGGTTACGTTGTATAAGCCAACCGTAAAATAAAGCAGATGTATCATTGTACTGTTAAATACTCTACTGCAGTTTTTTAAACTTCTAAGCATCGCACATTTTCGATTTGTATACCGTCGTATTGGGAGGAAAAGGGTACTACTTAATGCAATTTGTTTGAAAACTGCATCTCAATTTATTTTTGCGATATTGAATTTTTTTTTTTTTTTTTTTTTTTTTTTTTTTTTGTAGTTTTTATCACCATTTGTTTAATTTTGGCAACTCGTAACCCATTTCTGCTGAAAGTAAAGAAAAAAAAATAGTTGGAAAATAGTAATTATATCTTTTTGTTACCATTTTGCCATAACTACTGAAGAAAAAATGTAATTAAAATGCGTGCTATATTTTGAAAAAATATAAATGAATGATTTCTGATAAAACATGGAGTTATTATAAACTGTATTTAATTTAATTATCTATATTACAAAGTAATGAAGGCATATGAATCATTAGATAGCCCTTTTTTTGTCGAGTTTTTTGAGTGACATCTGTTTTTCTTTTCTGTATTATTCAGCGATAGTGACGTCATATGAATACATTACTGTAGGTGTTGTTTAAGACTGGATCATAAATGAGGAATTCCTCAGAGGATGCGAATGATGTCATTTTATATAAAATAAAAGCGTATGTTTTAAGTCTTAAAACTGAACTATGTTTTGTATTATATATATATATAATAAATTTGAAATCACAAATATATGAAGAAATTGGTAAAGTTCTAAAGATGATTTAGAAATGAACATAGGAAACCAGTATGTAAAATAAGAAACTATATATATATACTTTTTTTTTCATCGGGGGCGACACTAAATTCTGAAAAAGCAGAATTCCTGTTTTCTAGTCTTTAAATTTTCTTTTACTCTTACATACCATTAAAAGTGAAAATCGCTCATTTAAATAAATGAAAGAAAAATGCAAAAATTCTAAAGCTGAACCTCCCGCTACTTGTGACGATGAAAAACAGCCATATCATTAACCGCGCAATTTGTATTGAAATTCAAAGGACGCAAAGAAAGTCTATCATCTAGGAAGAAATTAAAGTAAAATTTGAAACTCAAACAACTTTTAGCGAGCGTAGAAAAGTGCAGCGGGGAAGCCTTTCAAAAAAGATGACCCACTTACGGAAATGTCCGGTATTAGATGTTATTGCTTCTGTAGGTAGGTGAACAGGTTCATGGGAATAGAAACAATCACGTGAAAAGTCAAGATCTTTATGCTACTACCACACCTTTCTTTGGAAAAAAAATCTATGTTTGCATGAGTGCGAAGGTGTACACGTGCCATCTTCTATTACAGCGGTTCCCAAACTTTATTGTTTCACGACCCACCTTTAACCCTTCACGGCACGATTTTTTATATTTTTATGAAAAAAAATTATTTGAAATCTGTATATCTTTCTAATAATGTGAAAAATAGTAAAAAAAAAATTAATTTCAAATTTTCAGCTAAAATTGGATATTTTATTATGTATGCCATGTGTACACAATTAGGGTTTTAAAATATTGTATTGCTATTTTTTGCAAGTAAATGAGCTTAAAATAATTAACTTTATCTCCTTAACACTCTGCACCTTTTTTTATATTACTATTTTTAAGTACTCAATAAAAATAATGAAAGTAAATATTACCTTAATAGCGTGATCGAAAGTTTTTTTTTTTTTTTTTTTTTTTTTTTCGAAGAACAAATTCTAATTTTTTGTCAAATGAAGCCCGATAGATAACATATTGCACCCTGTATACTGGAGTTGCAGCGTCCTATATTTTTTTACTACTTTCTTCCGCTATTTCCAAACTATAAACTTTTTGGTAGTTTACTTTAACATGTGCAAAATGAAAATAGTAATAAGAATTTTGTATGGAAATGGTGGTGTCGAACATATAAAATATATAGAACACTGTGACCCTTGTACATAGAACCTTTTGTACAAGAAAAAGATCATACACACAGGAACAGTAACAGGTAATGGTAATGTGAAAGTGGAGACCGAGATCTTTTACGGCGTAATTAAAAAAAATTCATTAATGAATGTTTTAGACAAAATTTAGCTTACAAGTCATTGCGGTTTTTTGCACGAACAACAGAATATGCATCGCGATTGAAGACCCAAGACTGTATGCAAAACTTAATAAAGTTATTTTCTATATCATTTTACTATACCTTGCTTTAAATTTACAACATATTGTTTGTATTACATTATTTCAGAAGAAGACATTATTTATACCTTTTTAAAGATCAATACCAATCGTTCTTCAACCCATAAGTTTGTGTACTGTTGATTTATTAGTAGCGAAATGCTTCCAAAACTGGCGTCAGATAAATAAACAAAGTTCAAAAGTGTTTTAGTTTATTTTAACATTTTTATTGTTTATTGATTTTGATATTTAATAATTCTTTTAGTTAAAGTAGAATATATAATACATATGTATACAGCAAGCCAATGAATGCTCTTATAAAATCGAGCTCTAAGGGTCACGTAAAATGTTAGATGATGTAGAACCTTATTCCGGGTTGATTTGATCTTAGAAACTCAAATAAAGTGTCAAAAGTGAATTTGAGTGTCAAAAGTCCATTTGAAAAATGAAACTTGATAAAAGTTTTCTATATGTATACAATAATTTATGCATTGTGTTAATTAGTACACATTATTTCATGTTGATTGGTACATACATATTTTTTATATGATTATTTTCAGCAGAATCAGTAGGGGTGATTACTTTATTTTTCCCAAGACTATACAAAGATTTGATAAAGAATTCTCAAACAAAATTATCTCATGAGATACATGATCGCAATATTATCCTTGAAAATACCCCAATTAAAGGATAGAATAACTTAAAAATCTCTTGAAGAATTTCTTTAAGCGCTTTATAGTGAGAAAGTCGTCTGTATTTACTCCTTATATGATTCTCTTAATAATAATACATCTATCAGCTGTAATTGTTTTAAAACTCGTTTTCTTGTGATCCATTGACGAAGATTTTATTCGTAAATACACGAATCTCCAGGTATTTTGAATCAGATACCAAGAACAGCGTTTCTTTTTTTTTTTTTTTTTTTTTTTTTTATCTACAAATGCAAAGGATACTCCAGAAAACGTGCTCAAGATTTATCTTCACCCTTCACTGCACCACGTGCCATATCTGGCACATACCTAGAAACATTATATATTTCATTATGTGTCATGAATTTGGCTAATAGGATCACTGTAACTGATCAAGAACAATCCAAAGAATGAATTAACACTAGAAGTATCGTAGCGGTCATTTTGACCGGTAAAAAAAGAAAATATTTCGATTCGCACCAGAAATTTTTTTCTAAAATAAGTTAAATATGTACCACGGAGAGATAAGTTAAATATATAAGTTAAATAGTTTTAAATAAAAATTCTGGTGTGAAATATTTTTATAACACTTGAGTAAAATTTCCGGCGGTTCTAGTGTTAACCCTTTCCGGCGCAGTGTGCCCAGTCTGGACACACCTAATTTTAATTCCAACCTTGCAAATGGCACCAAGAATATTTAACAAAATTTTGATTTTACAGTGAAAGCTTAATTTAAGGAGATTTTATTTTCTAAAAGAAATCGTTTGCAGTTTCCGGTGTCAGTCAATATTTTCTCATTTTGCGAATAGAATTTGTCTGCGCCGGAAAGGGTTAACATATTAAGTCCATGTCAGATGGCTGCATTTAGACATAAAATTAGAATTTGTTCTACGGAAAAAAAAATCTATCAAGCTATTAAGGTAAGATTTACTTTCATTATTTTTACTGAATACTTAAAAATATTAATATAAAAAAAAGTTGCAGAGTGTTAAGCAGGTAAAATTAATTAATTTAAGCTTATTTAGTTGCAAAATATAGCAATACAATATTTTAAAATCCTAAATTTGTACATATAGCACACACTATAAAATATCAAATTTTAGCTAAAAATTGAAAATTATTTTTTTTTTACTATTTTTCCCATTATTAGACTGATGTATCGATTTCATAAATAATTTTTCATAAAAATAGAAAAATTCGTGCACTGAAGGGTTAAGATGATTTAACTCACTGAAGGGCGGTGATATTATTTATACCATTTTATTTTAATAAAAATTTGTACTATAAATTTTGAATAAAATTTTGCTTTTACAAGTATAAAAGTAAATTAAATAGCATTAAATTATTTTCAAATGAAGTGGTTTGAAAATTCTGGTGTATTTTCAACATTTCAGAAACAGAATTAGTTGCCTCCTGAAACGGTTAAGCCAAATTTCGAGACGGAACAGTCAAGAAAATTTAATCATTGCGAATCACTGGATTATAATTAGAAGTGAACGTGTGAAAAATTGCATCAAAATATTTTAACACAGCTCCAAACAATAATCTTCGTGGTAGATTTATGTTTCAAGTATCGCAGAAATATACCATGAAGATTTTTGTATAAAAATAGTGGTAGATTTATATTTCAAATATCGTAGAAATATACTATGAAGCTTTTTGTATGGGAATAGTGGTGTCAAAATTTTTGGCGTCATTTTTTTCGCAACAAACGTTCAATCGAAATTGTAATTCAGAATGTAATATATTTATAGAAAAATGAAACGTGTTTTCCCATCCAAAGCACTTTAGCAGTAACTGCTGCTGGCATCGCAAAGTCCTATATTCTGACTATCCCTATTTCCAAACAGTAACTTTAGTGATATATGTCAAAATGCGGAGATGTTATAATTAGACGAAGATCTATGTCGAAGATTATTGTTTGGAAACAGTGTTAGCCAATATATAGAATGCTGCGAACTCTTTAGTTTCAAATTTCATATTACTTATTTAAATATATATATATGTTTCGAAAACATTCGCGTTGTTGCGCGGGAAGAAGAAAAAGTTGAAAACACAATTTGTTCCGACACAAAAACTTACAAAACACTGTCATCAACGTTTACAATACAAACTGTCATCAAAGATGATAAGGATAATTTTAACAGACACGCGAATTCTTTTTTCTTTTCTTTTTTTGCGTGCCTAGAATTAACCTTATCATTCTTCATTGATAGCGTGTTGTAGTTGCAAAGGCTGTAATATCATTCCACATGCTCTCTATCTGAAAACGTTGATGTAATACATAAAACTGCATTACTAATATCTGATAAAGAAAATGTTCTCTTTTAATATTCAAGAAGTAAAGCTAGTTAAAAGAATATTGGTCCAATATAGGCTATATCTTAGTTATGTTTTGTTCAATATTGGTATAAAATACAGTAAAATCTGTCTAAGGCGGACTCTGTGTAAGCCGGAAATCTGTCTACCGCGGAAATATTTTGAAGTCCCGGCGAATCCATTGAAAATAACATTAATATGTGCTCCATAAGCCGGAATCTGCCTAACGCGGAAACGGAAAGGATTTTAAGGTCTCGCCGAAAACAAATTTTTGCATAAGACGGAAAAAAAGGATTTTTTAAAAATAAAAAGCATTCGGTATATGAAAGTTTAAAACTGATTTCTAGATCAAATACATATAAAATACAAATGTAATAAAAACATATTTTTACTCATTCGTTTGTTTACAGAGAAAGAATTTTTAAGAAATTTTGCATTTTTGAGGATTTAATAAAAAGCAAAAGAAAATACACAGTTCCCATTTGTTTAGCCTACAACATTTTCTCCTACAATTTTTAACACAAATAAATTTCTGTTTCTTTTCTTTTCTTTCTTTTTTTTTTTTTTTTTTTTTTTAACCATACATTTAAAAAATGTATTTTTATTTTTTCCATTACCCTTATAATTTAAATAAATAATAAATACAGGCCATTATTTTAACTGTAAGTACAAGACTAATAATAAAAGTCATACATTTAAAATTTAAAAAGCAAATTTTAAAAAATCATATATTTTTTAAATTATTAAGATAATTGAAAAACATTAATTTAGAGTAGTATACTTTAATTTTATATACCACATTTTAATCAATTTCTCTGAGAAAAATACGAGTTTATTTGTGTAAAAAAACTGTAAACAATTGTAAATAAAAAGAAAATGTCGATTGAACAAATAAAAAAGTGTACATTTTTGTCTTTTAAACTTTTCATTAAATTCATAAAATCTAAAATTTCATACATAAAACTTTCTTTGTAGAAAAGTAAATTAAATAAATGTGCAAAATCATGTTTTTTTTATTTGTCACAAATAAAAATATGTATGCATTAGTGTGGTGTGAAAATAATAGACAATTGCTTGTTGGGAAGTAATAGTTTTGCTGGGATTCGAGCTCCAAAAATACTTATACTAAATAATATTTCACTTTAAGTACGGTTCTGAAGGTTACAAACGTAAAAAATACGCGACAGTCTTTTTTTTTTTTTTTTTTTTTTTTTTTTTTTTTTTGATTTGCATAAGGCGGAATATTGTCTACGACGGAAATTTTCTCGGTCCCGATCGATTCCGCCTTATACAGATTTTACTGTATTGCTATAGTGCGGGTGTGACTACAGTTTAATGCCAATATTTCTGCAATATTAATGTAGGGCTATCATATTTTTTTTTTTTTTTTAACCAGTTTAATGCAAATTTGTTAAAACGGTATTAATACCTAAATTCAAGTTTTAAGTAAAGAAAAAAAAAAGGGTGGAGGAGAAACAAATTGTATTTGACTTGTACTTTTTTAACAAATTTTGACGGGAAAGGTAAGGCTGGAGTTAGAGAATTGGAAGATATGTTTCTGAAATTTTTATGTAACAAGACTATTTATTAACAATGACAAAATTTCGATATACACAACCTTTTGTACTGAAATTTGACACATAAATATTATCATTTTTTAAGCAATTATCATTTAAGCTATTATCATTTTTTAAGCTCATAAAAGTATGTGTGTGCATCTGACCTGAGTGGAGTTATTGTGAGTTATAGTCATATCTCTGTTGGTGTTCTATTATATTTTCCTTTGTATTATATTAAATTGATAATGATATTAAAACTCTAAAATACATTTTGCACTCTGATACTTTTTTTTTTTTTTTTTTTACATAACATAGTTACAACAATTACGATACTTTTTAGGAAAATTTGCACCTTTTCTTTCAAAAATTGAAGAAAGCAAACCACTACAAGCTTCAAACTACGACTTTTGACTATTAATAGGCTACATATTAATTTTAAAAAAATTCAAAACAATATTTTTAATTAAATCTTTTAACAAACCCAACAAAACTTTCGAAATTTGGCCTATTCACTCCATATCATTGAATAACCATCCAGTAAAATCATTGCTACATTACTGTCAGAAAAATTCGTCGTTATACACTAAATTATCCATCATTTTTAAACAAATAATTTCCGTACTCCTAGAAAACATGCTTTTTCCCATAATTCTTCCCGGAAGTCTGAAAAAAAGGCGGGGGGGGGGGGATTCTATTTATTCTTTGCACGCATGCGTATTGGCTGTATTAACACCAAAGTTCGAATTTGTTTTTTAAATAAAAAAAACCGAAAATTCAATAAATTAAAATTTCTAATTTAAAAACAAATTAAAAACAAACAAACAAAAATAATGCTTTCGAATTTAATAAACTAGCCATTTTCTCATTCATTTAAGGGGCCTCAGGAGTCTTACTTTTTAACTGGCAGTGGAATTTAGCAACATGTTACATTTAATTTTTTTTCCTCAGTCTCTATAAAACATAAATGCATAAAACTTTTAATATATACAACCTAATATCTCTTCTATTTAAAATATTTTTTTAATATTCTATATTGAATTTTTTTTGTTTCATTTTGATAAAAATATTATTTTATTATTTTTATTTACTTGCATGCACTGCGCGCAAGACTGTAGCAAACCTATTGGTTCAAGAGCCCCCAAAAATATTGATAGTGATGTAAAACTAATGTATCTTGAACGTATACTTCATTTTTAAGCAATTTATTTATTTATTTTATTTTAAATTTAAATTTAAATTATAAAATTTTGAAAAAATTCATTATTTTATTGATTTTTTTTCCTCAGTCTCTATAAAACATAAATGCATAAAACTTTTAAAATATACAATCTAATATCTCTTCTATTTAAAATATTTTTAATATTCTACATTGAATTTTTTTTTATGTTTAATTTTGATAAAAATATTATTTTATTATTTTTTTTACTTGCATGCACTGCGCGCAAAACTGTAGCAAACCTATTGGTTCAAGAGCCCCCAAAAATATTGATAATGATGTAAAACTAATGTATCTTGAACATATACTTCATTTTTAAGCAATTTATTTATTTATTTTATTTTAAATTGAAATTGAAATTATAAAATTTTGAAAGAATTCATTATTTTATTGAAAAATTGCCAATTTTAAATAATCAATGCAATTATAATACTAAATTCGAAGTATAAGTTATTCTTTACCTTAAAATGAAGATATTTACCAAGTTTCATGCAAATTGCTTTATTAGTTTGTGAAAAATGTTGCGCGCAGTGCATACAAGTCAAAAAACAATTTAACCCTTAAATGCCTGGTGTTGCTTTTCGGCAACATACCCAATTTAGGCTCTAAAATACTATTAGAATAATATTGAAGCTGTAATGCCTAATGTTGTCAATAAAATACATTCTGAAAATATTATTAAATTGATTTTCAACATGTAGATGGCAACACTTGTGCTGTTTAAGAATAAAGATAGATATATTTTTTTCAATTGTTGCTACTTGTTCTTTTTGTTTTGTTTGGGAGCTTGCGAAATACCCTATTTTGACCTGCAGTGAGCAAGTAAAATTTATTTCTTATTATAGTTCCTAAAATTATTGTGTGTTTAATACTTTTTATGAAGGCAAATTATTTTTTCAATTAAACACCAGTATTGCCGTTTAGTAACAAACTGGTTTTTAGCCGTAAACTATACTTAAAACAAAATATGATTTTTTTAAGTATTTTTCCCATGATTTATTTAAAAAATGAAAGCTGAAAAACATTATTACAATGATTTTTGAAAAATCAGGCATTTAAGGTTTAAATTTTTTTTAATCAAAATTAAACATAAAAAAATAATAAAATTTCAATCCAGAATATTAAAAGATTATTTTAAATAGAAGAGATATTAGGTTGTCTATATTAAAAATTTTATGCATTTATGTTTTATAGCGACGGAGAAAAAAAAATTAAATGTGACATGTTGCTAAATTGCACCCTTAGGTAAAAAGTAAGACTCCTGAGACCCCTTAAACTTATTCGCAATTCATATTTTAGAGTATTAAAAAAAATATTCACATGTAAAATATGTTCTAAATTAACACATTTAAAAAATATACAGTAGCTCAATCAAGTTATAAAAAATCAGTTTTAATTTTAAAAAGCAAACATTTCTTCTCGAATTTAATTTAAAATATAATATTCCTATTTTACATCTGACAATCCAATTATGTCTTATTAAAAATATGTCTAATATGTAATAATTTTTATCCTCTATTATTCTATTATTCTATAAGTGTCAAAACACCAACCATTATTGCATAACGACGAAATGTCCCTGCAATTAAGTTTAGGTTTCCGAGCTTTCTGAACAAGAAATTTAACAAGCCTTACTAATCCTCCATTTGAAGAAAACCCGAATCTTTATTTTAAACTCACCTTCTTCCAAGTGCACGCTGGCCGAGTGGTTAAGGGGGCTGGTCACTCAGCTTCGGAATTCTCCTCCGTAATGTTAAGTCTACGGACTTTGGAGGCATTTGTCTATTTAAAATATCTTCTCGGGAAATTCAAATTTTTAACAACTTTTATCTGTGTACTCTTCTTATAGGATGTCTTATTTTTTCTTAGTTTTCAAACTATTTCTAAAATCTAGGCTGAATTTAATATTTTATGTGTTAAAAGCGGGCGAACTGTGAGTCAGATTTTAACACTTCCTATGAAATTAAGTCTATACTTTAGAAATATTTTGAGAACTAAGGAAAAAAAGACATCTTTTAGGTAGTGTACACAAAAAATAGAAGGTAAAAATATTAATTTCCCGAGGAGATATTTTAAATATACGAATGCATCCAATGCCCATAGACTTTACATTAGTGAGGGGAAATCGGAAGCTGAATGACCAGCCCCCTTAAGATGCCGGACTCGAGACGTGCGGTCCCAGGATCAAAACCAGGTGGATCCGCGGAAGAAACTGGGATGTATTTAAAAAAAAAAAAAAAAAAAAAAAAAAAAAAAAAAAAAAAAAACCTTTTTTCAGATTACGGAAATTTTCTGTCCTAGAACGGAAAAAAAGAAACAGAAATTTCTTCAATTCTCGGATATAAACCAGCAGCAGTGCTGCCAGGAATATTTCCGTGAATTGAAGAAAGTATTTCTGAGACTGTGCGTTCAATAAGTTGCATGTCATTAGCAGTCAATTTTGTGTAAAAAAAGTTGATAAACTAATTCTTTAAAATACTAGCAATATTCGTAAACTTCTAATTATCACTCGGAAATAATTGAGATGCCTGAATAAAAATATTTTCTGCATATTAATTGATCCTTCTGTACCTAATGTTATAAATTACAGCTATTAATGTTGATTCGTTTGTTTTCAGGAAGCTGGAGATTGAAGTAACCCGCAGTATGGAGAAGATAGAGGCTGATTCGAAACGCGCGGTCCCAGGTTCAAAGACAAGGGAGTCGTCGGAAGAACGAGAAACGTATTTTTAAAAAACCCTTTTTTCAGATTACGGAAATTTTCTATCCAGAACGAAGAAAAAAGAAAGGTCATTTCTTCAATTCCCGGATATATACCGGTAGCAGCGCAGCCAAGAATATTTCCTTGAATTGAAGAAAGTATTTCTAAGAGTGTACTTTAGAGCATAAAATTTGTAACATAATGCTTGAAAACAGGGGCGCCGCTTCAAAACTTTCTTTCAGTCAAAAATTTCTTTTTATGTTGTTGGACACAGCTTAGAAACGATTGATAGTGTTATTCGCATAGATTTTTAAAATTAGACAAAGGTAAATGTGTGTCCCTTTCAGGATTTTGCAATAGCAAACTTTTATTAAGGCATCCACTTTCGGACACATTTTTAGGTGCGTTCGTAATTATACAGTGTCATCGAAAAATAATGATTGATTTTAAGTAACTGTCACAAAAAACTATGAAAGGTAATTTATTGGTTTTAGTCTTATAATGTGCGGCAAATATTTTTTTTTTCATACCTTAGTATGTTTCAATGTGAGCACCGTTCGGTGTGCACCAGGAGCAAATGTGTGCAATGTGAGCACCAGGAGCAGTTCGACCTGGATAAGTTCTCCGAAAAAGCCGCTGTACACTGACTATTGACTTTGACTCCACATACCAAATCACGCACTGTGCTTTTTGTTGCACGATCAACATCGTACTGAGCAGCTGCAGCCTGGTGCGTCGGCTGACCTTGACGACTGCGCAACTAAACTGCGCATAACACAGACACGCAAACGAATCCTGGTGAACTAAAACCAAACTTGCGTTCACCAGTTATCGTGTAGTGAAAGAATTACTCATTTAATATAAAATGTTTCGATGTTATGATTTATTTAAATCTAGGCATTATTTTTCGTTGACCCTGTATAAATAAGAAGTTTATACGAAGATAAATAAGAAGATACGAATTTTATGAAAATCAAATCATGATAGGTAATGATCCTAGGTTGCCATGGTCATTATTCTAGTAAATACTGTCATATGTGATTAATTCAATGATATCCCATGGTAGGTAATTATAATATAATATATTCTTAATTTTACAAACATTAGTCTTTGTTTTACAGGTTACCATGGTGATGACGTCCTATTTAGGATGGAGTCCTATTATTTCCGTATGACTGAATTTAATCTATAGAATCGTAATCAATTTTGTATTCATGCATTGTCGCATAAGAGTGCAACAGCTATTGCACCAAGATCTGAGTATTTATAAAACTAGTTATAGTATGAACGCACCTCACTTGCCCTGGGCCCACCCGCGGCTGAGAGGCTCTGCTCCAAAAGCTGGTAGACGAGAGGTGCTGCGTTCGAACCCAATCGCGACCGCCGGCCTAATCGTACGGCGTTTTCCGTTGTTTTCTTCGAACCGTGCGTAAATATGTGTTAGGATCCCTTAAAAAACACTACGAAGGGCATTCCCCCTCGGGGCCATATCCATAGTGGAGATAATCGGCCTTCATAAACAACACCAACACCTCATTTGTCATGTTTGACGTACAATTTCCAACTTTTTTAATTTACTTTTGTTCGGAAAAGTATGAAAAGAGCAAGTGTTGTTATTCGGAAATTATGGAATCGAAAGACTGTTCCATGTTTTGGTAAGCGCAACAGATTTTTCAGAAAATACTGTCAAAGGGCGCTTTGAATTAAATTTCCGGACGTGACAGAGAGAGCAAGGAGACAAATCGGTCGCCACGTGAAAAAAATCGCGTATAACTCAATCAGTAATTTATTTATCAAAAAATGAAAAACGTAATTTGATTCCAAATCGTTTCCATAGTCAGGTCTGGCCAATTGTGTGCCTTTACGTTTAAAAATGAGTCAGAAAATGTGTCAGAAAGTTTCACGTTTTTGAGCAAAGAATTTGAGAACCGCCTTAAATCGCACTGATCATTAATTTTTGTGCACTACACTGTTAAAAATTTGCAACATTCTGGCAGGTCATTTAACCGTTTTTTCCGAAAACGGTAAAAACAACCGTAACTTAACACTATTCTGACCATATTATTGGCCATTTTATGGTCAGAATATAGTTAAATTATGGTTATGAAACCGTTTTTTCAAAAAACGGTCAAATGACCTGCCAGAATGCTGCAAAATTTTTAACAGTGAGGGGATCCAATCAACGCCTGCTAAATAAAAGATAAAGCTTTGAAACGCTTTGTTGCGATGTTACGAAACGTCACGCGAAGCAAGGAAAGCAAAGAAATAAAATTCTTACAACTTGTATGTATCGATTTCGTTGGCTAGTGGAATTAGTGGAATTATTATTGCAAAACAAAGGAAAAAAATCGAACAACTTGCATGTTTCGGTTTCGTTGGCTCGTGGAGTTTGCGAGTCGATCGAAAAATCGCAGCATGCATTTTGTTCGAAATTTTTTTTCTTTGTTTTGCCTGCTTCGTGTGACTTTTGTGACGTCACACTAAAGTGTGTCACGTCTTTCTCCAATCTAGGGGGCGTTGATCCAACCCGGGCCTCCCGGTTTACAGAATATAACGGAAAACCATTTTTTTATATTACACTCTAAAATTGGGAGGAGCGAAAAGTTCACATTTTGAAACAGTGACAATCATTTTCACTCTTTTTGGAGTGAATTTTATAAAAATACAATCGAGTGGAACAATACAATCTTGGAGTGGAAAATTCCAGTCTTAAAGACTGGAATTTTCCACTCCCTAGAAAGATTCACCTAGACTATTTCACTCCATTGTCGAGAGTGAAATATGTCACTTCGTTGTCGAGAGTGAAATATCTCACACTGTAAAAAAAATACGACCAGTTTTCCTGTAGGAATCGGAAAAATAGTTGCCCTTATCGTACCGGAAAAATTTCCGACCCAGCTCGGAATAAAATCCGTAAAATACCGTTTTATTGACTATTTCCTTTTTTTGCGGATTTTATTCCGAGCTGGGTCGAAAATTTTTCCGGTACGATAAGGGCAACTATTTTTCCGATTCCTACAGGAAAACTGGTCGGATTTTTTTTACAGTGCACTCCGCTGACGAGAAGAAAAGCCTGGCATTATGCACTTAAAAAAAAAAAAAAAAAAAAAAAAAAAAAAATCCGTTTAACATTGAACCAATATATGAAGTAAAATAATGAAGAGCACCAAAATATGTCATTTCTTAATTTAAAAAAAAACTCCATTTCATATTGTAAGCTTGGAAATTACGCACTCCTTTTCAAGAGTAGCTATTCACTCTAAGCAGGAGTGAGTATTGTATGGGTATTAATAATCAGCCAATCAGAACAGTCTTGTCTACGACGTTTTTTTTTAAGGCAAGAGAAATACGTCCACCATTTTAGAATTAAAAGATACGGATATTACTAAAGTTATTATTTATGGATCTTTTTATCTTCATATAAAATTAAATGTAATTAATTCATAAAGGATACAGAAGGATAGAATATTCTCAAAGAGCATTCGAAACAGTTTTGCGGTTTTAAACTTCGATTACTGAAGTCTGCATTTTTTCCCGAGCGCGCGAAAAGTTATCTTCAAAGCTGAGTCATACATGCATTGATTGCATTATTATTTTTACTTCCATCTCGAGCCTATCATGACTGATAATTATACACAGTGAAGTTCATGGTATTAAATAAAGAGTGTCTCATTTGAGCCGATACATCTCAAATGAAAGGGTAATATTAAATATTTCGAAAGGAAGAAATGAGATTTCTGGAATATAAATAGTTTCGGTCGGGCCGAATTTTTGGCAGCATTTTCGCCGAAAACGAATTTTCGGCGCAGCTCAGATTTTGGGGCGAAAAGGAAACCAAAATTTCTATCGATCTCTAATTATATGTATTCGTATTACTCATAAGCTAATCAGAATTGCAATTCTACGACGCTTTTTTTAAGATCAGAGAAAGGCGTCCGTCATTTTAGGATTAAAACATACCGATATTATTAAAGGGATTATTTATGGAACGTAAAGGTAAGTCTTATTTAATTTTAATATTTTATTCCTGTAGTTTTGTATGTTATGAACATGAGTTAAATAGTTTTATGTTATATAGAAAAAGATTGAGCCGGAATTGTTTTCTTTTGAGATTTGTTGAAAATGTGTTGAGAAAGTATGCTGTTAGATTTTTTTCGGTTTTTTACTGTTTTCTGCTTATAAACACTTACAGTATTTATCGTTATTATTGTTGTTGTTTATTAGTACAATTATAAAATACTAATTATTTTTAGTGTTTTTCAAATTGCTATATTTTTTTTAATTGTATGTAAGCATTTTTCTGCTGTTTATGATTTTAATCAAAACATTTAATTATACACATTCTGAATCAGTTATTAAATTTTCTTCTATTGTAAACTCATTTTCTACGTTTATGATGCACGTAATTATTGGCACTAAAAAATAAAACATGATATTTAAGCATTGAAATAAAGTGTTTTTTATGCCTGATAGGAAGTTTATAGATTAAACTGCTTTAGTATATTTCTTAAAAAGTTCATATTTACTTAATATAGGATTGAATATATTTTTTAAAGAGATTAATAACTACTTTTTACATTAAAATGTTTTTCAAGCAGTAAGAACAGTTTATATGCAGTCATTTATTTTATTTTTATATTTCCTTCTTTTTTTCTGTTTCCTAGGTCAATCTTTTCCTATAAAACATATACAATCTATTTTGCTCATATTCACAAAATACAATATCTACAATATCAAATCAATACATAAATACAATATCAAACTACGGGAATAAAAAATTAAATTAAATATGGCTTATCGTGTCATTTCATAAATAAATATTGTATTAATTCCATTTTTCAGCAATAGCGGACGAAAATTAGAAATCATGATTAAGTTAAGGAATATGTTTAAAAGAAAAATATATACATACTAGAAAGATAGCCCATCAAAAATGACGGAAAAGGAGATATAAAGATATATACAACACATATGCAAGAATACGTGTAGTTTTTCTTACTTGTTCCACAGTGATAGATGAAAATGACTCATTTTGAAATGTGAAATCATGTTGCCAAATTTCCTTCTTCGCAAGGCACTTTTCTCTATTTCGAGAAGGCCCCTATACTAGAAAAATACCGAGAAGTGAATTTCTGCATCCGTCTATGTAAATCACATTAAAATTGGGAAGTTAGGAGCTCAGATAGCACAGCGCCGTCTAGCGACGGTTATTTTATTAGTAGCATCGGTATCAAGATGTAACGACGTACATTTTCGTATATTACATTTTAAATTCTGACCCATAGATTTTGAAAAAAACCCTTCAATGCGCGGAGTTTAAATGAAATTGCGGTGAGCTCGATTATGAACGGTTATGGGTTTCAATGGGAATTTCGCCAAATTAGCCAGCTATCGCCAAGCTGGCTTCATATATGGCAACTTAATTTTGTCGCCAAATTTGGCGGTATTTCGCCAAATTTGGATGTATTTTGCCAAGTTGGTCAGAATTTCAAGCTATTATGGCAACCCTGTCATTGCTACTTTTCAACAATTACTCATTGTTGAAGCTAATACCGATATCTCTATAGGAAGCCTAACTTGGCCGCGATGAATGAGGTGGTCCAACCGGAATTGTGAGGGACACACAGAGACTTGGATATTATATAAATAGATTCCAGAGAATTTAAAATTTAGACTCCATGTCCATATTAAATGAAACAAAAGCAAATTGGGTCTGTATGGGAATTTAAAAAAGATGCAAGTTTATAAGAATTGTTTTTTAAGTGGAAAAAAAAATAAAAATATTTTAAAACAGTGTAGAACTTTCCAAAAATAGCAATAATTTACGGAAAAGTACGGTAAAAAGGTAGGAATTTATATTTAAAACAAATATTAAAATGAAATCAAATATTGTTATATATATAACATCCACCTATTAGAAAGTTATTAATAAAACTTTACAAGTAAGTAAAATACACTAAATAATAACGTTTATTTAGTTTTAAATTCATTATCAACAACTGCTGAGACCTAAAGATCTAAAATTTGAATTATACATGGAAAAAAAAGAACATAACGTACATCACGGGAATTATTAAAACACTTAATACAACTTTATAGGTACCTGAAAAGAAAGAAATAATATTAATTGATTAATATTTCGTTTAATTACCTGCCTTTATGGGAATTTAAAAACTATCATAACTTTATAGGGCATGCAATAAAAGAAAACACAAAGAATAAGATTGGAATAAAATATTTTAGTTTATTTCTGTCAATAATCCAATTTATTTCATATGCAACTTTAACTGAATTTTTCCTTAAAAGTTCAATTAATGTTAGAAACTATGAATTAAATAAATATTGCTAATAAAATATTTTATTCCAATTTTTACCACTCTTGTATGTATTTTCACTTTTGCTCAGAGTGAATAGTCACTCTAAAGAGTTTTTTTAGTTCTTATTTTGACTCTGCGATAGAGTGACTATTCACTCCTCTGGGGTGAATAATCATTCCTTTTTTATTTAGAGTGTAGGGGAGCTGGGGGATGAATGGGACAAGGGATGGATGGGACATTCTCAATATTTCATGCAATGAACGTTTTTTTAGTTGATTTCTATTCTCATATATGGCCCTACCATAGTGTGCTTTAGAACCAAAAGCAAAACCACATGGCTCTTTTCATTTTTTGCAAAGTTGCATTTTTTTAAAACTCTGCTTAAAAGTAACTTTTTTTAAATTTTGAAGTTGTGAATAATTTAATACAATATAAACAAATAAGATATGTTGTAGTTATTTATTTGAAGGTTCAATATTGGTAATTATAATGAGTGCATATTAACCAATGTAACAAAATAATTTCTGTGGCAAAATAGTGGACAATTGAATCTATGTATCATAAGGATGATTGGGACAATTTAAATTTGGATGAATGGGACAGTCTTTTTCATCCCTAGAGATGTTAAAACATTTATTTATTAACTAAAATATATTATATAGGTTTATAAATTAATGATTTATGTTAATTATTAGTATTAAACTGTACTCGTATTATATAGGTTGTTTATTTTTAAAAATTATATTGAACCTTAATTATTGTATTGTAATAATGGTAAAATAGTTTATCAAAAATGTTGCTATTGAAACATTATCAAAATAGATAAAATTGTTCAAAGTAATGTACGTTTATTGATCAGATGGGGTAAATTATATTGAATTTGAAACTTGTGATAAATTCCCCACTCGCACCTCCCGTAACATAATTTCATTTGTGCATGATATCTAAGATACGTTGAATTAATATTTATTAATAATTTGTGAATGAAAAATATTGGCTATGCCGTATTTCAAAGACATTTTTCACTTACATTTCATATCTAAAATGTCTCGTAAGTGGGAAGGGGTGTCATTCAACCCATGTCAATTCAACCAAATTTTTTATGGTTTGTAACCCGACCCTCTGGGATTTGGATGAAACTCGGTGTATATACTAATTCTATCATGTTATAAATACATCAGAAATTTTTCCTTCCTAGACGTCTTAGTTTGTCAGATATGGGGGGTCCAATTTTTGGATTTTTCTCAAATCGCACATTTCTGAGTCTGTATTTTTAGACTGCAGTTCCATTTAAAAAAAAATTGTTTCTCTGGATCTAAATTGCGAATCATCTCAAAAATATCACAGTAAGTACATCAAAAGATACAGATTTTAATAAAAAAATATTTAAAAATTAATTTTTAATATTTAGGGCCAAAAAATTAAACCAAAATTGAAAGTTATGGTTATTTTTCCAAATGTTTGTGATTTTACGAAAAAGGCTCTACACAAAAAGGCAAATTAAATTTCCAATTTCTTTTTGTTGTAAATGAAAGTTTACACTTTGGGCTTTCTAGTTATGAAATAAAAAGATGTCTTTCTCATGACTTATGCAAAATTTTGCCATGTTTTGGGAAACTGCACCTATCAAGAAAAAAAAAATCTCTGCCTAATTTTAGCTGAGGTACCTAACTAACTACTGTGGTTCCTTTCTTTTGCAAAATAAAGTTTTTGCTTTTTTTCCTTTCTTCTGAGTAAAAGGGGGGGGGGGGGGTCTATGACTGCAGTCTATCCTCCCTCCATTAAATTTTGTGCATAATCCTTATGTTTCCATTATTTATTCATTCATATATTTTCTTTTATTATTAGCATTTTTTTTAATTTAAACAATCCCTTAATTTTGTGTTTACAATATAACTGTAAACAAAAAATCTTTTGTTGATATAGAATAAGAAAATGCAATAATGACTTTTTACCCATCAAATTTTCAATATGTTTTTTTCTGTGTGTGTATGTGTGTTTGAATTAAAATATTTTATTTATATTTAACATTCTTTTAAAACTTTCTATCTTATTATCTTGGATAATTTTAATCATTTTAAATATGTTTTTTTATAGTTTAAATGCCTTATATTTAACAAAGCCTAGTTCATTTCTACAGTATGAAACATATTTTTACACCTGCCTTGTATAAACAAATTCTGACAAAGGCAGGATAAAATTATTTAGTTAAGGCAGGTGTTTTCGAATCTGTTAATGAAATTATTATTAGTCTGCTGTTTCTCATAATAGAAGGGGGATCTATTTTTCCTTGTGCTGCAAATGAAAATAATAGATGAATTTGAAGTAACTAATTATGCTGCAAGACCGTCATGACAACTTCTGAGAGAAAAGAGAATCTTGTCTATGCCAGAAATAAGAAAAATTAAAGCCACAGCTACAGGTCCAGAAACAATTGAACTAATTGAAAAGTTTTATAATTGTAATGAATATTGAAGAATCATGACTGGAAAAAAAATGTAGTTAGCATTGCTAAGAATGTACTATGCACAAAAGCGATTGATATTATGTGTATCTATATGAGTTGTATTCTCTTTTTAAAAGGGAATTTCCAAAAAACTTGAGAATTATAACTCTAGGTATTCAATCCAGTATTAGCAGCACTGTTCATTTAATTGAATTTGTGACAAGCTAAGTAAAATATTTGGAAAATGTTATTCCACTCTTTTATAACGAAAGCTAAATATAATTTCCTAAAAGAAACTAAAGCAAACTTTGGCCCTCAAAAAGCTATCGTTTTGTAGGATTTCAGCAAAAATTTTGCTTTTCTTATTCAAGATGAGATTTAAAGTTACCATTGGACCAAAGAATCTGTACTCTTGATCCAACTGTTATATACACTCTATCTCTCAGTATTAGATTATCAGCAAGCAATATACACATTTTATCTTATGATATGCAACATGATGTCACTCTTGTGTGTTTAACACAGAAGGAAATGATATCATTTGTAAAAGAGATATTTCCTGATGTCAAGAAAGTCCTTGACTTTTGTTATGGGTGCTCTTGCAATATAAAAATTGCAAATTTTCATAAACCTTTACCAAAATGAAGAAAATTTCCCCTTAAGATATTTAAATTCTTTTGTGGGTGTGGGGGGAAGGAGTTGAGATAGCCACCGATTTAATATTTTAGACACTAAATCACGAAGATCTTCTAATATACCGATGTTTTGTTGCGTTATTATGTTTGGAGTTGCAGTAAGATAGGAAAATTGACATATATATTAGAAGGTTCTCAATGTTGCTTATTCATAATAAATATAAATTTTAAATTGCACAAAAAAAAAGAATGTTGCAAAATAAGTCTAAGTGATACTGCAAAAGTACGTCATTTATTTCTATATTTATATTTAGCTCAGTTATATTTTTGAATTTCAATCTTTTAAATATAATGTTTATTCTGATTTTTTAGCTTTAAAAATTTGCATATTATTTAACAAATTCCTTATTTGTTACATAAAAAAAATACAACAATCTAAATCTTTAAATTATTTATAAGCAATTTTATTTAATGTATTAGATTTAATTAATGATTATTTCAATTTTAATAAAAATGAAGTTTTTCTCCTAGCTTATGTAAAATTTTGCCCTGTTTTGGGAAATTGCACCACTCAAGAAAAAAAAATATCTCTAATATGTCTAATTTAAACTGTGGTACCTAAATAATTACTGTGGTTCCTATGGCTTGTTGAATTTATTTAATATAAGTGCTTCTTTTTTTTATTTACAAAGTAAAGTTTTTGCTTTGTTTTTTCTGAGTAAAATGAGAAAAAAATCTATGATTTCAATATCTACACCCCCTCCATTAAATATTGTACATATTCTTTGCATACTACCTTTGTGAAAGTATTTATAGAAATGCTATGCCACTGAATCCAATGATACAGGTACATTTATGTGACAAACATATGCGATAAGATTGAGAACAACACAATTTCAGATAATGTGTGATATGTACCAATAACATACAAATTTTCTACTGTTATAAAAATAAATAAATAAGTCTGATTTTAAGGGTTCATTTTAGGAAATAAATCAGAATGATTAATAAATTTATATTTAAAATGTGCAGCAATTATTTTGGTACCATAAGCAAAGTTAAAGATATTTATCTCTTGATAGGTACAGCATCCCAAAATAAGTCAAAAATTTTGCATAAGACATGAGAAAGACATCATTTTTATTTCATAAATAGAAAACCCAAAGTGTAAACTTTTATTTAAAATAAAAAGAAATTGGAAATTTCATTTGCCTTTTTGTGTAGAGCGTTTTTCGTAAAGTCACAAAAATTTGGAAAAATAACCATAACTTTCAACTTTGGTTTAATTTTTTGGCCCTAAATATTTAAAATTAATTTTTTAAATATTTTTTTATTAAAATCTGCGTCTTTTGATGTACTTACGGTGATATTTTTAAGATGATTCGCATTTTAGATCCAGAGAAACAATTTTTTGAAAATGGAACTGCAGTCTAAAAATACAGACTCAGAAATGTGCGATTTGAGAAAAATCCAAAAAATAGACTCCCCATATCTCACATACTATGACGTCTAGGAAGGAAAAATTTCTGATGTATTCATATCATGATAGAATTAGTATATACACCGAGTTTCATCCAAATCCCTGGGGGTCGAGTTACAAGGTCTGGTTGAATTGACATGGAATGACTAAGGGGAACAGATAGACAGTTGGAGTTTGCATTAGAAGTTAAAACTGCAGTAAAAGAAAAGATTAGCAACGCTGAAATATAATAGCCATATTATAAGATCATAGGGGAGAGTAGCCGAATTTGGACCACTTCACTTAATTTCAGGTGTAACTCACTTAATTTTTGGAATATCTGCAAAAGATCATTGTATCTATTCAATCCATTCATCTACTAACTAAATAAATATTTAGATCAATTTCTTTTTGAAAATTTTAATTTTTATTTTAATTTTAAAAAATTGTCAAAAGGGGTCCAAATTCAGCAATTGGTAGCCTAAGTTGGACTCCCATTCTCCTAAATTGGACCAAATAATATCAGGTTAATATCAGGTTTTAATGACTAGGGAATATAACTAATTTTATTAAAAGCAAAATTTGCGATTAATGAAACAATCAAACAAAATAACAGCAATGAAATACAGTGACGGAAAAAAAAAATCCCAACACCAAGAAAGACTTGTGTTAGATAAACGAAATTTGGTAGGCGTGTTTATACATCTGAAAGATGACATCGATTGAAATTTCGAGCTTCGCGCATAAGTCTAGTAGCGCCACTCAGAACTTGCAGATCAGGTTTACTTTAAATACGTGCTGTAAAGTTCGTGGACGGTATTTAGCTTCGAAATGTGACGTATTGAGTTGATGTTAACCAAGAATGCCTTTAACAAGACTAAGAAGCCACTGCCAACCATAGGCGTAGAGTATTCAAAATTATTGGAGGGGCTCAGCCAGTGGCGCAGATAAGGGAGGGGCGGTCTACCCCCCCCCCCTGGAACAGGGATTGAATTTTCTAAGTAATGAATACAAAAATAGTAAAACCTGCTAAGACAAAATTACAAATAACCGCTGAAAGTTTACATTTTATACAGGTTTTCGCCTACCTTAGCAGGTAAAAATTCAAAGAGTTCCTTTCGATGGATCATGAAATGTTTGCTATTAGACAAGATTTCGGTATAGACAGGTTCCGTTTACACAGGCTAACCTTATATCCATATCCATGCAGCAAAACTTTTTGTAAAAGCAATCGTAAACGACCGAAACAATATTCCGTTTAAGACAGGCTTCTGGCTAATTAAGTAAAATTGTACGGCAATCTTTCCTTCTGGAGCATGAAAAGTTTCCATTTAAGACAGGATCATGCCATAGTCAGGTTCCGTTTTGACAGGTTTTACTCTACATATATCATAAATATCTATATATCTAATAATAAAAGACAAGATCGCTGTTTGTGTGTTTAGGTCTGAAAATTTATATGAGAATAGTTCATTGCAGGTATGGATGCCCCTGAGGCTCACATTTTTAATTTTTTGATATTTTTAAATTTTTTTGGCCGAGATATTAATTAAAACCTCATCAAATAAGAGATCATTTTTTGAAAATTGGCGGAGGCGCGCTCGGGCATGACCAGAACCTGCTTTTCGAGAGGAAAGGAAAGAAGAAATAAATACATTTCCACCCCCCCCCCCCCGTTTTGTTTTAATGTCCATCAGCCGCGCCGTTTAAAATACGGAAAAACAAACGACATATTCTTATAGTTCGTACTTTTACATCCGAAACGCCGCAATAAGTTAAAAAAAATATGGTTCTTAACTCTTTGAAAAAAAATTTTTCAATAAGGGATTTCTCAGTCGATTTTTTCTCCCTTTCGCCAACACTTACTCAGGGCTCAATTTTAGAGGTACCGATTCACAAAAAATACACATTTAAAGCTAAGATCTTGTCCTTGTCGCCGGTTTAATCGGTTTTCTAAAAGACTAATTTTAATTCTTTAAACAAACTCGCGACCCCAAGTCACTTCGCGCTTCACCGATCTTTTTATCACAATCTTTTTAGATCATTTCGACAGACTGGACACCTATTACAAAAATTTCGTAATGTTCGAGCGAATAGAAGTATTTTAAAAAAAAAAAACTAATAAAATCTTAGAAAATTTCGACGAAAAAGCTAAAAAATGGATTCGGCGCGGTTTCGCTTGGCTTCGGCACACGTTTTCACTATTAAATATGAATGTTTTTCATGAAATTTTATAGAGTACACGGGAACAGTTATACTTATTTATAACATATTAAAATTTCGGACAGTTCGGACGACGAAAACTATTTTGTTGTTATTGTTGTTATGTTAAAGAATCCGACGCGAAAACAAGAAAAACTAGTCGAATGTAACAATCCCAAAACTTTCTTCTATCTCATACATGTTAATACTTCAAAATTAGTTATCACAGTGCCAAAATTAAATGACAATCTATGCTTATCTCAATCATAAGGATTCTAAAGATATAGGTTCATTAAATTGTGTACATTTTAAAAGGAGATATAAGCATCGCATCTTTGAAACAAACAATTGAATTTTGGCATCCACCCTTTTAGATGTCTGCAAAAAAATTCTCAGCTCAAAGAGCATAAAAGTGACACCTGTCGCACTGTATACACACAAGCCTAAAAAAAGATGGATTTACGTGAAAGTGAAACAGAATATGAAGTCTGATTAAATTCCGTGTATTAGTTTTTGAGACAGCACGATTGCGGAAATCGTAAAAAACTGAGCATTTCAGCGCCACCTATTGCACGATTTACACCGAAACGTAATAAAGAACAACATATATCAACGTCTAACTGAATTTGAAGTTTGATGAAAATTTGTGCATTAGTTTTTAAGATAGAGCTATTATGAAAATCATGAACAATTCTGTATCGCAGCGCCACCTGTTGGCCAATTTACACCAAAAGTAATCAGCACCATTTTATACCACAGACTAACCTAATCTGAAGTTATTTGATGAAAGTACGTGCATTAGTTCTTGAGAAAGAGCTATTGCGGAAATCGTGAAAAATGCAGTATAGCAGCGAAACCTGTTAGATGATTTACACAAAAACGTAATCAGCACGAAATAATCTCAGGATATAACTAAGTGTGAAGTTTGATGAAAATCTGATCATTAGTTCTTGAGGTATAGCTATTGCGGAAATCGGGAATAATGCATCATAGCAGCGCCACCTATCGAGCAATTTATACCAAAAATTAATCAGCACCAAAAAATATCGAGGACTAACAGAATCTGATGTTTTATGAAAATCTGTGCATTAATTTTTGAGATATAATGCGATTGGCCCCAACAACTATTCAGCACCAATTTATATCAGGGACTAATCGAACCTAAAGTTTTATTAAATTCTGTGCATTAGTTCTTGAGATAGAGTGCCCAAAAAAGGAAGAAGAAAACATGTCTTTTAGAAGTAGATATCAATATTGTTTTCACGAAAATTTTATACCGGGTGAGAAAAGATTATATTCATAACGATAAAATTTTTAAAGGATTCGGACCAAAAGAAACTATTTTTTTTTAAATATTATGAAACGACCGTAACGTGTAAAACAGAATATGACTTCTTACGAGCGCTTTTACCATTAAAAGTCAATATTTTTTGGAGATTTTTTTCGTTTAAAAATATAAATTTGGACAAAATCGGATTAAAGGTATAAAATCATATAAATTTGCGCTTTATTAAAGGTTATTATCATGGGCCCGGGCAACACCGGGCGGGTCTGGTAGTCTATAATAATAAGGAAAGAAGTTTGTCTGTCTGTCGGCTATGTTCTAAAAAAACCGCTGCACGCAGAGCTACAAAATTTTGTATGAAGGTACCTCTATGTATTTAATTAAGCGCCCGAAAGCCCGATTTCGAACTTTTTGAATAGACATTTTCAATATAATTTTTAATGCAGTTTTTAACACTTTTTCACGAATCGAGGCGATTTTTTTTAAATTATTAAAATAAATCCGATTTCAATCTTTTAGCGTATATTTTAGTGAATTTTGTCCTCTTTTCAAAAAATTTTATTCGGAATTCGTACAACGATTTTTGAATTTTTCGCAAATATTTGTAAGCGATTTTTAGCGTTATTTCGTAATTCGCAGTAGTTTTTTTTTTTTTTTAATTGACAAAAGGAATTCGGTTTCAAATTTTTAGCATTATACAGTAAATTTTGTCCTCCGAAATTTTTGACTTTTAATTCGATTTTTAATGCGAGTTTTTGCAATTTTTCGCAACGAGTTTTGACACTCGTGAAAGAATTCCGGTTAAAATGTTTTAGAGCACTTGTAGTAATTTTTGGCCTTTTTGTGACTTTTAGAATCTTCAGTGCTTTTTAATGCAATTTTCAGCGGTTTTTCGCGTTCTGCAGTGACTTTTTTACATTGGTAAAAGGAATTCGGTTTTAAACTTTTCGCCTAATGTAGTAAATTTTGTTCACTTTGAGCGATTTTTTGCATTCCGTTGAGTTTTTTTTTGACATTCGTGAAAATATTCCGGTTAATGTTTTAGTCCACTATAGTGAATTTTCCACTCAGCGACTGAAAGTCCACTCAGCGATTTTTGAATGTTTAATGCTCTTTTTTGAGGGTTTTTTTTCGTATATTTTGGCATTCATAATATTTTTTCTGTTTCAAACTTTCAGCTTAATATAGCAAATTTTCTCTTCCGCGATTTCTGAAAAAAAAAATTCCCCGTTTCAACACGATTTTTAGCGTTTTTACGCGTTCAGTACCTTTTTTTACATATATAGAAGAAATTCGTTTCAAACTTGTAACACACTGTTGTAATTTTTTTCCTCTGCGATTTTTGATTTTTTATCGATTTTTAATATGATGTTTAGCGTTCCGCTGCTATCTTTTGACATTCGTAAAAGAAATTGGGTGTCAAACTTTTAGCCCAATATAATAAATTTTGTTATATTTTCAATAAAGTTTATTCGAAATTTGTACAGCGATTTTTGAATTTTTCGCGAATTTTTATGCATTGTTTAAAGATTTTTCGTATTCCGCGGTGATTTTTCTACATTCGTAAAAGGAATCCTGTTTTAATCTTTTAGCCCATAATAACAAAATTTTGCCATTTGCGATTTTTAGAGTTTTCTCGCGATTCGCTACAATTTTTCCAAATTAGTAAAAGGAATCCGGTTATGTTCTAGCCCAAAATGGTAAATTTTGTTTTCTTTTCATTTAAATTTATTTGGAATTCGTGCAGCTTTTTTTTTAATTTTTCGCGATTTTTTCAGTTTTTTCGTTTTTTGTACTATTTTTCGACGGAGCGGACGGCGCCGGGCATGTCAGCTAGTTAGTGTATAAATGCATAATATAAGTACTACAGGGTTGCGCACGAAAAAGCGGCACTGCTGTGTTTGCCATGAATGCACATGTACAGATAGATACTTTTATATAAACATCGAAAAATCGAATCAAATGTCAGTCAGAAACGATACGGAAAGTTTATGCCTGACCCGGGTTTACAGAAAAAATTTTGACCCGGTCCCTACTCAGCCTGATATTAATGAAAGAAAATGGCCCTGAGAAAGGGTTTCTTGCTCGGCCTGAATAAGAACAACTGAATATGTACTGTTTATTGTTACCAGATCCTGGTGAATCGTCATTTACTATACAGAGAGACCGCTTGATAGATTTGGTTTATTTTAATAAATATGAGTTTTATGCATGATTTAGAGACAAAGAATTTCTTCCTTTATATTCTATGCTTTGGAGACACTGGTGATACTTCCTAGCTTCTAGTTTCATCATTTGCAACAAAACTTAAATCCTCTCCCCCCTCCCTCCCGAGTTTTTTAAAGCTCGTAAATTGGAGTCACTTTCTTTGTAGGTTCGGGAAACGACGAACCATCTTATCTGTGCTCTAATCAGATCATATCGCACACCATTTGTTGTCCGTTAAAAATGTGAATTTATTGCCCTATGTCTATGACGCCGAATCAGAAAAAGAAATTCTTCCAAGAAAGTGTGCCCATGCCCAGCAGTGTCTAAAGAAGGGAGAAAAACCCACCATGGAGAGTGCTTAGTTATTCCCCATACGCCACGCTAAAAATTTCCAGTTTTTACTTGTTTACAAAGAATAAGAGTAAACAGCGAATTTAGAGAAAGAACAATTATCCATCGAAAACATTATACGCTAAAAACTTTTGTAAATTATACGAAATTCCAAATTCTGAGTTTTTTTCTATGTCAGTTGGGGTAAAAAAATATAGCCCATCTGAAAAGTTATTGGAGGGGCCCGAGCCCCACGGGCCCATATAACTCTACGCCTATGCTGCCAACAGTTCACCGAGTTGGAACGAGGTCGCATATCGGGCTACGAGAAGGTGGATTTTCTTTTGCGATATTGCAGAAAGACTTGGCTGGAATGTATCCACTGTGCATGATTGTTGGAAGCAGTGGTCAAGGCATGGTACTACTTCAAGAAGACCGGGTTCCAGGCGGCCACGTGCACTCCTGAGAGGGAAGATCGCGTATTCGGCGTACGCCTGCGGCGCATCGTACTGAGTCTGCGGCAGAAATTCGAGCTGCAGTTGGTACCACAGTGACACAGCTAACTGTTACAAATCGGTTACTTCAAGAACAGCTCCGAGCTAGGCAAACTGTAGCGTGTATTCCACTGACCCTAAGCCATTGCCGTTTGCGAAGCCATTCGTGTCAAGCCAGAGCTCATTGGTGGGTGGAGTGGAGATCTGTTGTGTTTCTTTTTCATCAGAAAACACAACAGATCTCCACTCTGTCCTCCAATGAGCTCTGACTTGACACCAATGGCGTTTCAAACGGCAATGGCTTGGAGTCAGTAGAATGCACGCTACAGGGCACCTGGCTCGGAGCTGTCCTTGAAGTAACCGATTTTTAACAGTTCTTTGTTTCACTGTGATACCAACTGCAGCTCAAATTTCTGCCGCAGACGCAGAAAGATGCGCCACAGTCGTACGCCGAATACGGTGATCTTCCCTCTCAGGAGTGCCACGTGGCCGCCTGGAACCCGGTCTTCTTGAGGTAGTACCATCCCTTGACCACTGCTTCTAACAATCATGCACAATGGATACATTCCAGCCAATTCTTTCTGCAATATCGCTGAAAGAAAATCCACCTTCTCGTACCCCGAATATGCGACCTCGTTCCAACTCGGTGAGCTGTTGACAGTGGCTTCTTCGTCTTGTTAAAGGCATTCTTGGCTAACATCAACTCAATACGTCACATTTCGAAGCTAAATAACGCCCACGAACTTTACATCACTCATTTAAAGTACACCTGATCTGCAAGTTCTGAGTGGCGCTAGTAGCGCCACACTTATGCGCGAAGCTCGAAATTTCAATCGATGTCATCTTTCAGATGTATAAACACGCCTACCAAATTTCGTTTATTTAACACAAGTCTTTCTTGGTGTTGGGATTTTTTTTCCCTTCAGTGTATAATGAAATCAAATATCTGGAAATAAGAGTAATTGTTTTAAATCAAAATGTATTCAAAATATAAATCATAGTTATCAGTAATTAAGAATAGAAATTATGGAACTAAATGACAGTTACTTGAATATCATGTAAGGAGTGATGCAAAGCTTATACTTGAATTTTATTTATTTATTGTTTTCCAGTGCACACAACATGGAACCGCATACGGCAATCTGAACACTTCATCTTTTCTGCTATTTTATTTTTCTTACAAATTAGGCAAAACCAATCATCATTGTCTAGATTTTTCTTTTTAGATTCTGAATTATCAGACTTTTTTTTTGCAACAGAAGTTTTCTTTACATTATGTTTGTAGTTCTTCTCTTCCATCATTTTCTTGCTGATTGCATAATGCCTATTTTTTAAAACTCGATGTCCCAATTACTTTTGTGCTGTGAAAGCTTCCTTTTTGTCTTTTTTTTCATATCAAGGTTTAGTTTATATGGCGATGATGTTAACACAACTGTCTTTTGGCCCCCTCTGTACTTTGATTTAACTGAATTTAGCAAGGGAAATAACATTTCTAATGATTTTTTTGCTTTTGGGGAGGATTTGTAACTGCAGCCTTGTTGCAGGTCAATTTCTTCACAACTTAGTGTCTGTTTTTTGTTTCCTATATCTTTAACACCTTTTGGTGTCACGGGTGTTTTTTTTTTTTTTTTTTTTTTTTCAGGCAGTTTGTCTATGTCTTTTTCAACATTTTCATCAAGGTTTGAGATTTTATGCGTTTTAATGGCAAAAAAAGTATACATCCACCCTCCAGAACTCTAAAATATCTTCCATCACAAATATCCTGCAGGAGTAAAATGTTTGAATTCAACTCTGTAAATCAAATATGCGATAAGAATAAAGAACTCAAAGAAAATAAATACAATTACATACACGATAAAAGACATTGCAAACAAAATTTATTGCATAGACATGTAAAAATAATTTTATGTTTATATAGGCCTAAACTGTATAAAAAATTAATCCAGATATACAAAAAAAAAACTTGCATGGAGATAGTAATCCCTTATAAAATATAAAAAAAATAGTGTGCAAAGCGTACCGTCTACGGAATTCATTACTTACTTTTCAAATTTATGATCGCATATCTGGTCCAATTTAAGCACCTTAAATTGGCCCAATTACGGCAACTGCGCCATTTTTTAAAACAGTTAATTTCAAGACTAAGAACAAAAACAAACTCAAACGAATCCGCGTGAAAAATATGCGCAATAAATAGATGAATTCATATATGTATATGAAAACATAACAACTTAACTTATTTTTAAATTATTAACTTACGTTTAGTAAGAAAAAATTAGATCCAAACAGCTGACTTTAGATTTTTAAAAATTGTCTGAAAACAGCACGTGGTAGGCGGCTGCTTCTTCGAGTAATGAGTGACGTCATTCTGATGAGTAGGATTTCAGCGGTAGATGGAATCTCTTCCTGTAATTAACAGCAGAATGGCAACGGTCCAATTAAAGCGGCAGTCCAAATATGGCTACTCTCCCCTATATTACAAATATAAATATATATAAGTTTATAATCATAAAATTTTAACTAGGTAACATTGAATACAGGGAGAAAAATATTGCTGTCCCATCCATCCCTATTAGTGTCCCATTCATCCCTGCTATAGGGATGATTGGGACAGAGAGTAACTTTTTTGAATTTTATAATATTTTACTGTATAACAATAATCTAGACTAAATATGGTGCATAGTGTAGTCAAATACCTAATGTATGAAATGTGATACATGATATTGATAGTAACATTAAAAAAGTATTAAAAATAAATATTTTTGTAAAAATGTCCCATTCATCCCCCACCTCCCCTATTACATTTTTCTTAGATTGCCCCCTAACAGGCTAACAACATCAAAAAGCAGTTTTATTTCAAAAGTGTTTGTTTTGCATTCAAATAAAGTTTTGAAATTTATATACTACTTACTTTCGTATGAGTTAATAGCCGAAAAAATCGCCAAAGATTTTGTTACTTACAGCAGTCTTTCTTAATTCTGTTAATTTCAGTTGATTCAGCGCGTAATTCTATTACATATCTGTTAAATTTCTCTTTTATTTATATTATTTTATTTTATGGATGAAGTTTTAACTTCGGAATATCATATAATTTATGGAATATCAGTCGGAAACAAAGCTCAACTATTTATATTAACTTAAGTGCAAACGGATTTATCTTTCATAATCGTATGCATGCGATAGAGATTAGATTAAAAAAAAATTATTTTAAATACAATTAAAAATGAGTAAATTGCGATGCAGTTTTCAAACAAATTTCAATACAGTTTTGAGACAAATGGCACTTTTTTCTCTATTCGACGGTGTAAAAAGTGAAAATGTGCGATAGTTAGAAGTTAAAAAAATTGCAGTAAAAGTGAAATTTTATCGTCTTTTGCTGCCAACGTCAAAATGACGTTAGCGTTACGAACGGACACGTTTGTCCTTTATAATATAGGGGAGGTAGGGGTAATTAGGATCAGGAGTAATTGGGATTAGGGGCAATTGGTACAGATAAAACAAAATGACCCTGCTAATTATGAAGCTTGAGTGATATTGTACATGCGCATTTTTTTTGGAGTGAAAATGTATGTTCCTGTAGAAGTAATCACTGTTTTCCGAGAACACAAAGAAAAACGTTGTCCGTCAAAAGGAGAATGTTTTTGTTAAAAAGGTCGCGTGTAAAAAATTATAGGAATACAGTCGAGCCTCGATTTAACGAATCGCGATTTAATGAATTTCTCGATTTAGCGAATTTTTTTATGGTCCCGACAAAAATGGAACAATAATGCTTCAGTTTGACGAATTTATAATCCTGATTTAACGAATAATTTTCGTTGTGAAAAAGAAATTAAAAAGTGAAGAAATTTTCTAATATTATAAAAGATTTTCAATGTCCCTGTTTGTCAATTTTCTGAATATGTATCTTGTGATTCAGAAATATCCACATGCGAAAATGTACATTACAGCGAGGTTATTAATAGCAGTAGCATTGGATCGGCTAAAGACTATGAACAGTTATCAATTTGGATGCTTTGAAACGGTATTTGATGGCTCATGATGTGGAGGACAGTGCTTTCACAGTTTCAGGGGTAAATAATCAAAGAAGTTTGGAATACAAAATCGAAACAAAGGAAGAAAACTGTTGTTCTTTCACTAATATTAATTATCACTAAGTCCGTGGATGTTGACAGAACAAATAGTTGATTAAACGAAAACACTGCACAAACACAGAACAATTAATTTAAAGATAAATTTCTCACACAGATTACTTTTTCATAACAACTTCACACAGAATAAATTTTTACGTCTACACTTCTATCGTTCGCACGCAGACTGCGTGTGTCGGGAGAAAAGACTGGCAGTGCGCAGGTATGATGCGCATAAAAAAAATGTTCGCTCGCCTCTAAACCCAACACACCCCTCCTGCGAGAGATACATTTTTTTCCCCTTTAAACAATTCCAAAAAAAACACATATACTTTCATATACATACATACAAAAATTACACACAAATTACATACAATAATTACACATATCATAATAGTGAAATACTTTCCATAGAATATAACAACTTACCTCATTTACACCTTTAGTAAGGAAATCAGAAATAATATGTTCACCTTGAACATATTCCAATGAAATAATACCTTCTGACAATAAATCCCTGACAAAATGAAATCTTAAGTTCATGCGTCTAGATTTATTTGAGGATTTTGTACATTTAATCCATTGTATTGCTGCTTGGCTATCAGTGCTTAAAATTATTGCATCTTTTATAAATTGGTTACAATTTAACTCAGACAATAAGTTTACAGTCCATATTATATCTTTACAAATTTCTGAAATAGAAAATAATTCTGCTTCACATGTAGAAAGACTAACACTTTTTTGTTTACGACATTTCCAAGATACTAATGACTTTCCTAACAATACAACTCCCCCCTGAAAAAGACCTTCCATTTTCTCCATTTCCCCAACTAGCATCTGAACTACTATTTAAATACCCAAATTCGTTGCTGTAAAATAATTTTTTGTCTCTTGTACCTTTTAAATACCTTAATACTCTTTTAGCCACAATGTAGTGTCTTTTCTCTGGTTTGTGATTAAATTGAGACAAATAAGTTGTGACAAATGATATATCAGGACGTGTTCTATTGGCTAAATATAAAAGTTCACTAATAATTTCCCGATACTTAGTTATGTCAAACAATTCATTTGTTGGAGGAAAACTTTTATCTTCACCTTTAACAATAGGTGTTTTCACAGATTTACAATTTTCTAAATTATGTTTTACCAACAATTATTGAATATATTCTTGTGACAAACTTATACCTTTTTCATGTTTTCAATTTCTATACCTAAAAATTTAGAATTCTTATTTTCGTACAATTCAAATACATTTTTAATTTTAGAAACAATATTTTCATACATTGTTTGATTATTACAAAAGATAGCTAAATCATCCACATACATACATAATATAAAAATGTTATCATTTTCAACTTTAATGAATACACAGTTATCAGAAGCTAATTGATTTAATCCAATATTACCGAGTTCCTTTTTTATTTTTAAATACCAATTTCTACCCGATTGGGGTAATCCATAAATACTCTTTTTCAGTTTACAAACCCCTATCAGTTTTTCATATCCAGGTGGCGGTGACATATATAAAGTTTCTTCCAAATCACTATATAAATATGCTGTTTTTACATCAAAAAACTTAACAATCAAATTTAATTTAGCTGCAAGTGCAATTAGTAATCTAAATGACTCAATATTTACAACAGGTGAATACGATTCAGTATAATCTTTGTTTTTAATTTGATTAAATCCAGCTGCCACTAATCTAGCTTTATATTTTATTTCCTTATTGTCGCCCTCTTTTAAAGCATAGACCCATTTACTTTTAATCAATTTTGTTTTTTCTGGCATATCAACGATTTCCCAAACATTATGCTTAATTAAAGAATCCAATTCATTTTTCATAGCTATTTTTCAATCATGTGAATTCACACTATTTATTGCCCCTCTAAATAATTACTCGGGACATTATCAGTTAAATTAGCTGACGAATATTTAGTTTTCGATCTTTCGGACCTTCGAACTTTAGTCATATTTCCACTTCGGTCTTTTATTTTGTTGTTTCGATTCATTTTCCCCGTGCCTTCATGTCTAGCCGGAGACAAATTAAGTTCTGTTAATGGGGTTGCGCAACTGTTTTTCATTTCGCTTGTGTCAGAAATTTCGAAATTAAGAGATTTATTCTTTTGATTTTCATGAATTTCATTCTCTTCCAGAAAATTTTTATTTAATAGCGGTTCAATATCCCAACACTCGGAAAATTTACTTAATCCAAAATATTTACTTCCTTTTATAGTTTCATTGAACTTAACAGAACGTTCCTCAATCACTTTCTTATTTTTTACATCATAAATAAGATATCCCCTCCTATCTCTAGCATATCCTAACATATTTCCACTTCTCCCTGGTACATCGAATTTATTTCTCATTGTTTTAGGAATATGAAAATAAGCTAAACAACCAAATTTTCTTACATAATTTAAATTGGGCTTTTTACCTGTCCAAATTCCTAAGGGGATTTTTTCTTTTCCTTTACGCAGTGTTATATTAGATACCTGTGTACTACAACTGATAGCTTCTGCCCAGAATTTGGTGGGAAGTTCACTCTCATATAATAAAGACCTAGCCCTTTCTAATAGAACTCTATTCGCTCTTTCAGCCTTTCCATTGCTTTCGCTGTTATATGGGATAGTTTTTTCATGAAACATACCTGAATTAGGACGATAATTGTCAAATTCCGAATTGACAAATTCCAGCCCATTGTCACTTCTCAATTTTTTAATTCTTTTACCCATAAGATTTACATATTTAGCTTTAAATTTATAAAATACATCAAATACTTCATTTTTACTTTTGAGGAAATAAGTAAAATACATTCCAGAAAAATCATCCACTAGTACCATAAAATATTTTGCCCCACCAAGTGATTCAGGTTGTATCGGGCCACATAAATCCAAATGAAACAACTGCATAATATCAGAACTTTGGTCACTATCAATATTCGGATGACTTTTCCTGGTTATTTTACTTATGTCAGATGTATCACACTTAAAATCAGACACATTTACATCTTTAAGATCTATATACTCTTTCATTTTCAACATATATTTTGAATCTAAATGACACAATCTGTTATGCCACAGTTCATAATTACTAGCACTCTTATCAGTAAAATTACACCCAGAATTATAGACAGGTTGAAGTTTAATCTCTAATCGATTATCATTTTTAAATGCTTTAGTTAGAAATTTATTATATTTGTCAAAAATTAGCACACAGTTATTTTCAGAAATAATTCTACAACCCTTATCCATTAAAGCAGTAACAGATAATAAATTATATCTTAAATCTGGTACAAAACTAACATTGTTTATTGTTAAATGTATAGAATCATTTTTACTTACCGTATTACATGATACCGTACCTGTACCCTTCGAAATTATTTTGGAATTTTTACCTGCTTGGTAGATATCCTTTTCTTCAGGAATTAGATTCCTGTACCATATTTTATCTTTACACATATGCGAGATAGCCCCGCTGCCCAATAACCATATATTATCACATAGTTCACATTGTTCCGATGAAACAGTAAGTACCGAATTGTTTCTGTCCTTCACTGAATAATCTACTTCGTGGTGCGTTTTTCTTCTTTGTCGGTTTCCACTGGACCTGTCATTCCTTGAAATATTATTCCTGTAAAAACAATCCTTGGCTATATGATTCGGACGTCTGCAAACGTAACAAAGTCTCGAACTTTTGTTTTTCTTGGAGTAGAATACTTCAGCGGTGGTCCCTTCAGAACGCGCGGTATTCGTCTGTTCTTCTTCCCGTAGAATGTCTAGTACTTCATCCATGCTTTTCTCGCGTTGGGTTTTTAATATATCTCTTACTTTCGAGAACTTTCCTTTCAGTCCTCGTACCGTGTAGAATACAAGTTCTCTATCTGTTATAGCCAATCCAAGTGTTTGACATTTTGTTGAGATGCCTCGAGCTCTGGCTATATAGTCATTTGCAGATTCATTTGACTTTATTTCTAAATTCTTTAACTCGTTGCCGGCATCTATTCTACTATCTTCTGCTTGACCGGTAAAAGTATTTTTTCCCATAATAATTTCGCATTTTCTTCTGCTGCAAACTGTAGCTCCTGTTCATCTGACAATGACAGCTTTATGTATGCGACGGCATCGCTATTTTTTTGGTCCCATTCGGTGGAATCCTTATCACTCAGTCCTTCTGCTTTTACTTCGGATATGACAGTATCCAACCGTTTAAGGCTTAAAGCAGCTTTTATTTTGAGACTCCATATAAAATAATTAGTTCCGTTTAATTCGGGGACGTTTAACTTGTCCATGGTTTCTTTTAACAAAACTAACTTCGATTTAGAATATCAACCACTCTCTGCTACCATTTTGTTGTTCTTTCACTAATATTAATTATCATTAAGTCCGTGGATGTTGACAGAACAAATAGTTTATTAAACGAAACCACAGAACAATTAATTTAAAGATAAATTTCTCACACAGATTACTTTTTCATAACAACTTCGCACAGAATAAGTTTTTACGTCTACACTTCTATCGTTCGCACGCAGACTGAGTGTGTCGGGAGAAAAGACTGGCAGTGCGCAGGTATAATGCGCATAAAAAAAATTGTTCGCTCGCCTCTAAACACAACAAAAACATTTATAAAAGATATCTTATAATCTATCTATAATATTTGAATAAATGAGATTTTTTTTCTTAAATACGATGCTTGTGATTTATATTAGTACATAAAAAAAAATTATACAGTATATTTTCTTAAAATAACAAATATTTAACATTATTTTTAAGATAAGTGAGCATTGGTCTTTTAAATTTATGTATAGCCATTTTTTAACCTGTTCTGTTGTATAAAAAAAATTCCTTTTATTATTCCGATTTAACGAATAATCTCGATTTAACGAACAAAGTTGTTAGTCCCGAACGATTCGTAAAATCGGGGTTCGACTGTATTGAAAAATAGCTAGGGATTTAAATTTAGAAAAAGGTTGTTTTTAAGGGGAAATGGTTACGTTTTGCAACAGACGAAGCATAATGTTAATAGTCTGCATGATTCTAATTACTGCAGAAATTTCATTTTCGGGGTAAATGATTGCCTATTTTGTTTCCTAAATGACATTGTGGTTTAGAATGCATTTTTTAATCTTTCTGTTTTCAGATCCTGTGAAATGCCCTAGTTCTGTTTACTTTCCTGCACATTTTGTGTCAGCAAAATATTTATTTTACAATTTTATTTTGCATTTACTCCAATTGTTAGCCTTGAATGCTTGTATTAGGTCTAATTAGCCTCAACTCTTATAATGTACATGAATTTTTCCTCCTTCACAACATATGAGCTTTGACTGATCCTTTTTTCCCCGTTGGTTGCATTTCGTGTTACTTTGAAAGAAATTGATTTTTTTTTTTTTTTTTTTTTACTTTAAAAATTAGTTATTTAGTAATACAACAAGGCTATTCATTTTCAATAGAATATTTTGCATTTGATTTTGTTTTGTAGGCAGAGTGCAAAATATATAAATATTGAAAATCTCTTAAAAAACGTTTTTTTTTTCTTTTTCAGCGTACTTATCTTTCCAATACTGTATCTCTGAGAATAGTTGTAGTTGTAAAACCAAAAATATCTTGCTGTAAAGCCCACACCGCAATCTTTTAATCCCATTTATCCACGGCTGTGTATCTTGTAAGGCATGAAAGAAAGTACCACTGATCCCAATTACTTCATTTCACGGGAGTAATTGGAATCAAAGAGGTATTTTTTGAAAAAAAACACTTGTACCAGGGAACATTGAAAATAATTCTTTACACATTTCAAGAGACAACTACCTAATACATAACATTAGTATGTAGTTCCCTTCATTCTCTGGCAATTAATTGTCTAAATTCAAATTGTCAAAAGATGATCCTAATTAACCCTAATTCCCCTTGATAGCAAGGGTGTCCACATGGGGGGGGGGGGGGCAAGGAGAGGCTTGAGCCCTCCCGCCCTACATTTTGGTTTTGTCAAACCTTTTTTATATATAAATCAGTTGCAAGACATGAAAATTTTAACTTTATCTTGCAAAGACAAAGCATAATAAAACCTGCATCGCCAAGATTAGAAGGCACCGGAACAGTTTCCGTTTTAGACGGGTTTCCGTCTTAGCAGGTATAATTGTTGGGAATTCATTTTGTCATAACCATAATTTTTTTTTTCTTTTAAAGCTGGATTCTGTTAAACTTAAACTTACACTATGTGCAAAATTACTTAAAAGATGACACAGTATTTAAAAAATGTTAAATTATTTTAATACCTTAGTACTTTCAACTATAAAAACATAGTCTTCTTCAGAGGAATATAAGAAATACAACAGTTATTGACTCCTAATTTTCAATAACTGTCAATAACGGTTGTATTCTTATATTACTCTGAAGAAGACTATGTTTTTATAGTTGAAAGTACTAAGGTATTAAAATAATTTGACATTTTTTAAATACTGTGTCATCTTTTAAGTAATTTTGCACATAGTGTAAGTTTAAGTTTAACTTTTAAAGCTGAATTGAGTATTTCTATTTATTTAATTACTGGATTCTGTTTTAGACAGGTTCTGTTTTCATGAGTTTTTAATTAGTGCTTTCGAATAGTCGGCTTCTTATAAAGAGGAAAAACACAAGATAGGAAACAAATTCAATTTTAGACAATTTTTATCTTAGAAGGTGTTACTATGTGTGTTTTTTCCTACAAGACGATAACACTTTTTCTGCATAAGGGAAGGATTTCGTTATAGACAGGATCCATTTTCACAAGTAAAACTGATTTTTCGTAAACAAAACGCTGAGAAATTAGAGACAGATTTAACAATAATCGGTCATCAATCCGAAAATTCGAAGATAAAAAATATCACAGAAAATATCGCGAATTTTGACAAATGGTCACCGAAAAAAATCAATTTCGCCAATAGTTTTCAGAAACAATCACCAATTTCGTCAAAGGATCGCGGAAAAAGAACGAATTTCGTCAAAAGATCGCGAATAAAAGCAAATTTCGTCAAAGGATTGGAAAAAAAATCACCAATTTCGTCAAAGGATCGCGGAAAGGGACGAATTTCGTCAAAAGATCGCGAATAAACGCAAATTTCTTCAAAGGATCGCAAAAAACGCGAATTTCGTCAAAGAATTGCGGAAACAACGCAAATTTTGTTCAAGGATCACGGGAAAACGCGAATTTCGTAAAAGAATCGTGAAAAAAAAATTGCAAATTTTGTCAAAAGAGCTCGAAAAAATGCAAAGTACCATAAATATTTACTAAAATATATGATAACTTTGGAGGAAGTTGAGATTTTTTCTCATCCCCCGCCCTAAAATTAATCATATGGACCCCCTTGCTTGATAGTGTTTATTTATTGCTAATAATTCTATTTTAATCCAATATGACAAACTATTTAGTTTCTAAAAAAAAACATTTTTTAGCCTCACTTGCGATGGCTGGCGCTCTGAAATATTAAATTCCTAGGAGGGGGGGGGGACTTCCTCCCCCCTAGTTTCCCGCAAATTGGTGACCTAGCTGGAAAGTTCTTTCTAATCTAAGCATTAACCCTTTTAGGGGTAAGTAATAATGTTTCTATTATGGTGAATTCACACCAGAATTTTCGGAAAACTTTATTGGAAAATAAAGAATTGCAAATTTACAGATTTTTTTCCACTAAAGTTGTGAAAATATTTTTTTTTCCAACATTCTGGTACACATCTTGATTAAAATGAAATGATATAAAAAATATCCCACCGTCCTGCAAAGTGTAAAACCTGTTTCTTTCTCACTTAGTAAGTAAGTAGAATACAAATATCGATGATTCACATGAAACTTGTATATGCAGCAGTATACAAAACAATCTGAAACTGAATGAAAGGCACGTTTTTTCTTTCTTTCTTTTTTGTAAAACGTTCATTTAAATACAGATCGGTTTTAATGAAAACCGCTAAATCTATAGGAAGATAATTAATTTCTCGGTCAGTAGTGCCGCAACTTAAATTCACCCTTTTATCGTTTGATATATTATCGTCTCTAAATGCTGGCTCTGGATGAACTTCCTTTTGACCGGAGATTTTCCTCTTAAGATATGCTAATAGGGCATATCTCAGATTTCGTGGAAATTATTCTATAAAAATTCCACAAATCAGTCCTCATAGAGGAGAAAAAATATAGTTCATTGGTAATAGAGATGGGCATTATTTAACGTAGTATAAATAACAATGTGATTGTTTTATAGTTCATTATTTAGTAACAGATTAACGAAAAGTCCTTGTTAAATTTGGAACATATTACCTGCAAAGTATTTTTTTTTAAAGCTGAACCAATATTTTTTTAGAAATACATACTAAAGTTATAATAAAAATAAAATTTCCAAACTATATTAATGAAAAAAGAAATTTAAAAATATACTTTCAAATTTAAAAAAAAAAAAATGCTAATGAACGCTTATGAATTTTTGTTATGATGCACCAAAGCAATCAGGAACAAAGTCGTTAATTAACAACCGAAACCAGTCAAAAATCTTCCTTTCATGTCTTTACAAGACTTCAGTGGCTAGCAAATAGTATCGGCTGCAGAAGCTTAATAGCTTGGAAGCAATCTCTCAAGCAACCAATCACAGTCCAATTCGCTAGAAACATATGATAGTCCAAGAGCAGACAGCACAAAATCCTATGTTATCAAGTACAAGAAAAAAAACCTTCATTTTATGGGAGTGTAGAAGTAGGGAAATATATTGATCCATGTCTGCCGGAAGTGAAGTGGTACATAAGCCAAAAATTAATACCACCAGTAGTTGACTTGTAGGTTTATCATTGTGTTTGTCCTACAACTATCCTCCATGTTTTCATACCTTTGTTTGTAGGACAAACACAGTGATAAAACTATGAGTCAACCACTGGTAGTATTAATTTTTGGCTTATGCACCACTTCACTTCCGGCAGACATGGATCATTAGATTCCCCTACTTCTACTCAACCATAAAATAAAGATTTTTTTCTTGTGCTTGATAACTTAGGTTTTTGTGCTGTCGGCTCTTGGACAATGACCATTCGCTAGAAAACAACACTACTTTCTCTACGGCTGTTAAATAGTTCCGAGAATCTATATACAGCTTGACAATTATTTTACTGCAAAATAATCGTAATTCTTGATTCTAATGCTGAAACTGCTTTCGTTCAGTACGAATACAAAAAAAAAATTTAACACTTCACAGCGATTTATCTTAAACCGTTATAATTTTTTATGTAGATTCATAGGGTTGCATGCAATCGTTTTAGTCAATGAGATTTTTTGGAATGAAAAAGTAAAACATGTTTTTTAGTGCAGGGTATCGGAGCAAAATTAGTAAAGGGTAAAGGGTATCGGAGCATTTTTGGCAGAGTTAGTGAGGTAGCACCTCACTTTTTGACAGGGTGGGGCGGTTACTTTGAATTTGAATGTTTAAAAGGGATATTGCTCATGGAGTTTGAGAGGTTTTTTTTCATTTTTTATTCTGACACTAGATTTTTTTTTGGCCATGTGGTTTTATTTTATTTATTTATTTATTACTTTCTCATTACTGTATTTTTAGAAAAAATGAGCTGGAATTTTTTTTTTCTGTGATTTTATTTTACTGTAAAATAAAAGAAAGACAACAGTTTCGCATTATTTGGACGGACACTTAATTTTAATACTAACTAATCTGACAACGTAATGAAACTAATTTGAAATACGTAATGAAAATTTGTTTGCATAAATTGATTTTAATTAAAAGCGTATAAATAATATTTTCATGTTCTTGTGAGATTCGCTATAAATATGCGTTGATAGATATGGACGCAATGAAGTCGGGAACGAAATTTGATTTTTTTACAAATCATGTCGTTGAATATGTGTTTATTTTTATACAGGGCGCCTCTTCTTATCGTTTACAAAAATCTAATTTCTAAACCGTTAGTTTTAGAGGTATAGATCCAATTCAAAAATATTTCAAATTTTGTTATGCATCATTTAAAAATAAATTTACGATAAAATATCTGCTTTTTAAATAGTTAAGAAATTAAAAAAAATTATACAATGTCTGAGTCCTATAATTTTTATTTAGAAACAGTTTATCTGTGTTCTAACAAAAAATACAGTAAAAATTTGTTCTTCTGTGGCTAAAACTTACTGAGTTATGATCTTTATAATTTTAAGAATTGTCACCATTTTAGCCACCATAAATGGAAAAACGTGGTTTTAGTATCAGAAAAGCTGAAAATGCATGAAATTCAAAGTGTCATAACTAGGTAAGTTTTTGTCCTGCAAAAATAAAGTTTTTAACGGAAAACTGATTTTAATGGCGTGGATTCATCTCAACAAAAAGCAGAGTCTATATTTACGTCCCAGAATTATTTCAAACAGTTTGTTTAAAGGCCTTCTAATTAAAGCATGCGTTGACAGCATACGCAGCGATTAGTTATACGTTAGAAAAATAATAGGTTGTTGAAACTTGTTAAAGGTGCAAGTGTGGAACGATGTAACCTCTTAACCAAAAGTAACTCTATTTCCCATCTCTAATTAGAAATAGAGATAGTCATAACAATTTAACTTCCATAAGGCGCAGCTAATTTGTTAGATTAATCTCCTTCTACCCATAGCAGAGATAAGCTGCCAGAGAATTTTCCAAGTAGCACAGATTGTTGACAATTTGCACTGTTAAAAATTTGATCCAAACTCTCCAGACATTTGACCGTTTTTAGGGTTCCGTACTTAAAAGAAAAAACGGAACCCTTATAAGATCCCCCGTGTGTCTGTCTGTCCGTCTGTCACAGACTTTTTCTCGTAAACTATGAAACGTGGAAAGTTCAGATTTGGTAGAAGTAATAAAGGCTATTGACTCACATATTTATAGATTATTAACCATTCGAAAATATATTTAGGAAAAATATAGGAGGGCTAATTAAGTTACTTAAAAATAAAAATCTTTCTTTTATATGCCGTGTGTGGTATCGTGTGAAAGCTCTCGTAACGCCGAACTCAAAAATACCTTTCTTTTAATTTTAGGTATTATATTTTCAGTAATATCGTCAAAAATGTAATGCAAAAATATGTTCCCCTACCCCTATTTCCGAATCTACAGAAACTAAAATTATGAAAAAATTAGAGGTAGCGAAAGTATATTTAAACCTTGCAGGAAAACTATAGCGATTACCCTAGGTCACATCGTTTTTGAGAACATCGCATTTTTCCGTTACACATAAATTTCACTTTGCGGGCACTCAGCAAGGGTGTTGAGTGGCGCTCGAGGTACCTAGCGTCGCCGAAGTATAAAAGAAATGCTGACAATGATTTTCGAAATAAATTGTCGGTAATTAGCCGAAATATTAACCTTTAAAGACATGGACGGTTTGGACACACGCGTACTCTATGCGCCATCGGCTTTTAAATCCTGGATAAGAACTTTTAATGATATATTTGTGTAATGCAATGCCCAGTTACTAATTAATATATATATTAATTAGTTAATAGTATAATAAATATATTTATTATACGGAACCCTCTGTACGCCAGTAATACTCGCACTTGAGCCGGTTATTTGAAAACATGGTAACATAACCGTAATATAACTCTATTCTGACTATTAAATGGGCAAAAATATTATCAAAATAAAGTTAAAGTACTGTTGTGTATATATATGTTTTCTATAAAAACGCTCAAATACTCGGCAACTGCCCAGCTGCAAATTTTTAACAGTGTGTAAAAACGGTTGTGTATATGTTTTCTATAAAAACGCTCAAATGACTGGACAGTTTGCTGTAAATTTTCAACAGTATGTAAAAGCCGTTGGGAAATTGTTAGGAAATGGTCTGTACTTTGGAGCGTAGCTGAGCAGCTAATGGTTGGATTATGCTCGGGCCTTCGATGGCAAATGGTACGGTAGATCTTACTGTATATCAACATAAGACACCATTTTATGCTACTTTAAAGACAACGATGTTCTTATGTCATATTATTATTAACTTTATTTTTATCTCAAATGTTTGAGCCAGATAAAACGTTCAAAGAAATATTAATATCTAAACTTACAGTTTGAAGAAATTACAGAAATAGAGTAGAAAACAGGATTATGTTCCTGCCATTACTTTTCAAAAAGTTAGATATTTAAAATATTTACCGACTACTGCCTCCCCTTCCTCCTCTAGGTAAAATGGATCAATTCGGAAATGTTCTCTTTTGCTGCCAAAAGATCATTACAAAAAACAGGATATCTGTATCTTTAAAATTAACTACATTATAATGAAGGATAAAAAATATATATATATATACCATTTTTCGTACCATTTAACACGCTATCCATCGAGAGGTTCCGCTGTCAAAGCTGGATTCGAACCCAAATCGGCCTAACCGTTTGAGTTCTTGGTGGAGCTTTTTCCAACTTTGCTTAGTTTGCGTAAATATGGGTTAGGTTCCTTTAGAAAGACCCTTAGGAGGACCATTTTCCTCTTCACATCCCTCGCGCAGATAATCGGCAGTAACAGAAACGCCAAACACACCGCTATTTGATTTTTAACAATAGGGATCCTATACAAATGGATGAAGTCGTTCTTTGGATCAAAAATCTGTTAAAAAGAGAGAAAAAATTGAGTCACATGCATTTTCCAACTAAACTCATTACACTAGTCATCGTGTAAGATATTTCTTTTCACATGAAATTTATAGAGGAGACCAGGGCTAGTAGGCGCAGTTTTTAGTTTTTGATCTTTATAAATTTTTTATTTGAGTTTTTTAATAAATTTAACTGCACTTTTAAAGAACAGACATTTGGCTATAAATACCCGGAGTTTTGAGTTTGTAGCTTTTGTAGTTTATGTTTAGCGGAAGCCTAAAGTAAAAGGAAAATTGTGGGGCAAATCACGGGGCAAGTTGCCTATACCTATGGGGTAAGTTGGCACACGCTTTATAAAAATTTAAATGAAGCTCAAATAAAACACGCAGTTAAGCGAAATCAATTTCATTATTACCAGTATAAGTTTAGACTAAGGCGTTATAGCCGTACAATGTAAATTCTAAATTATACAGACATAAAAATAATGAATAAAACATTAACATTGAGTAACTTCTATCCTACTCTATATCATCATCAGAGTTACAGTTGCCACAAATAAAAAAATTAGTGTCTCCGTTTGGGCAAGCCACGTGTGCCCAAAATCTTGCATTGCAACCACTATTCTCGTTGTTTGCTGATTTTCAAGCTACCAGTGCACACCAAACACCGAGCCAACTTGCCCCGTGTTCAATGCGCCTACTTGCCCCATAATAAATTTCTTTACAAAAGGGAGACGTAATCCTCTAAGCATAAATAATCCAAGCAAATCACATATGGGGTAGGTACAGTTAATCATACACTAAGAAAAACTGCACAAGTTAAATCGCAATTATTAAGATAAGTATTAGAAATTAGAAAAAGATTGAAGCAACAAAAAATTACTCATGAGCGCAAAAAAAACCCAGAAAAATCGTAATAAATGTCCACTGCACGTAGATAACGATGCCAAACTACATTGAGGATTGTAAAAAGCAATAAGAAATGTACTCTGTGACTGGTTGCGCAATCTATCAACAAACAGGCGATTTATGAGGGCTGCGCCTACTTACCCCTGTTGCCAACTAGCCCCGGTCTCCCCTATCTTTCAAGCATGAAACTGATCTTTCCAAAAAGCGATACGGCTATATAGTCCAGGCAATAGGGAATTTTTCCTAGCAAAATTCATGGTAGTTCTGGAAAAAGGCTTACTATATGATTTTTGGGTCGCTGAATCTGAATTTTTAACTTCCCACCAAAATTTCCCCCCGCAACCCCCCAAATTTTGGTAGAATGCCCCCAAAAAAGGTTTTTATTAAAAAAAAGTATCTAGAAATTCAGAAAGTAGACAAAATTTGCAACAAATTAGATATATGGCATTATGACTTAGGATGAAGGGGAAGGGGGGATCTACCTCGGAACATGCGTGCGGTGCTGCGTGAACTAAGTTGCGCAATTCCACTTAACCACTCACACGTTTACATTCGCCCTCCCATCTCCCCTCCGAACTTTCTCTATAAGGTTTACTTTAAGTTTTTTGGGTCGCTGAATCCGAATTTTTAACTTCCTCCCAAAATTTTCTCCCTTGAACCCCCCCCCCCCCAAAAAAAAAAAAAAAATAGTTGTTTTAACTTAAATTTCTTATTGTTTTAGGGGAAAAGCATTACGAAATTCAGAAACTAGACAAAATTTGCAACAAATAGGATATATGACATTATGAAGTAGGATAAACGGGGGGAGAGGGGGCTGCCTCGGAACATTACCCGCGCGCTTTTCTCAAAAACCAAATTTTTTCAAAAAATCAATTTTTTGGGGGGTTGCCGGGTGAAATTTTGGTGGGAAGTTACAAATTCGGATTCAGCGACCCAAAAAACGTAAAGTGAGTCGAAATCCAGAACTAGTATTAATTTTTCCAGGTAAAATCTCCTATTGCCTGGACTTCATAACTTAGTGCACGTAGCGCCGCAGTGCATGTTCAGAGGCAGCCCTCCCCCTCCCCGTTCATCCTACGTCATAATGTCATGTATCCTATTTGTTGCAAATTTTGTCTAGTTTCTGAATTTTGTAATGCTTTTACCCTAAAACAATAAGAAATTTAAGTTAAAAACAACTATTTGGGGGGGGGGGTTCAAGGGGGAAAATTTTGGGGAGAAGTTAAAAATTCGGATTCAGCGACCCAAAAAACTTAAAGTAAACCTTATAGAGAAAGTTCGGAGGGGAGATGGGAGGGCGAATGTAAACGTCTGAGTGGTTAAGTGGAATTGCGCAACTTAGTTCATGCAGCACCGCGCGCGTGTTCCGAGGCAGATCCCCCCTTCCCCTTCATCCTAAGTCATAATGCCATATATCTAATTTGTTGCAAATTTTGTCTACTTTCTGAATTTCTAGATACTTTTTGCCTAAAACAATAAGAAAATTGATTTTTGTTATAAAAACCTTTTTTGGGGGGCATTTTACCAAAATTTAGGGAGGGTTGCGGGGGGGGGGCGAAATTTTGGTGGGAAGTTAAAAATTCGGATTCAGCGACCCAAAAATCATATATTAAGCCTTTTTCCAGAACTACCATGAATTTTGCTAGGTAGAGCCCCTATACGGTCTCTATTGCCTGGACTAATATTAAAATATATAACTTTAAAGCTTGCAATCACACTTTACACATGCTAAATACAAGTGAGAAATATATAAAGATTTCTCTCATGGTTTAACATTAGCGTTCTCGTTTCTTCGTGTGTATAGTGTATGTTCTTAAGCGAAAGCTGCCATTCTTTGGAAATCAGACGATGTCTCTGGTGACTGACAGTGTTGTTTTTATATGTATTTAAATAAACTGTACGAAGCTTTTTGTGAATTGAACTTGGTTTGGAATAAGGATTGTGATCTTGCTTGATTTTTATGAAATAAACAGCTCTATTCACAAAAAAAATCCCTGCCGGCTCGGCCTACGGGCACAGGTAGATTGTGAAGTTAAGTACTAATTTCACCAACAAAAACTAAATCAAAATTAGAGATAAACCCAGTTTAACAATTTTATCTGGCCGCTTTTGAGGGGTTTTTAATTTAATTTTTTTTTCTGTAAGAGCTAGTTTTATTAGAATCATGTTAATACTATATTTTTTTTTCCTTCAACCCATATTTTTAATTTGTTTTTATTATATTTATATGGGGCATTCTCACAATCTTTTGACTTTTGGGAAAAAAATCTGGCGAAATTAAACTTGCTAAAATAACATTTTAATCTGATAGACGAATGCCTTAATGATTCAAAATAAGAAAAAAATGGTCAGCAGCGAAAATTTTTTTATTTAACTGAGGTTTAGGTTAAACTTGCGAGTTTAATTTTCCTTACCATTTTACCCCTATAACTTTTTATTTTCTTCTAAATTTTTACTTATAATGAATTTGCATAGTACCCACAGGACATTCAAATGAGAAATAATACAAATGTAGTACTTTTAATACAGAATTTTTGTATAACATTGTCTTAAAGGGGTGTTAAAGAAGAGACGGTAAGGTAAAAAAAAAGGGACGAAATGGTAAAAAAAGAGACGGTAAGGATGGAACGGTAAGGAAAATTACCACCTATTTTTAGAAAAATCATGTTAAGACTAAGTGATAGCCACAATGTTCATTGATTTTTCGAAACAGTTGTTAACATTGGATTAAATTTTATTTATTTATTTTTTTTTTTTATTTACCTCGAAAAGTGCAGGAATAAACCTTGGGGACGGTAAGACTACGAATAAAGCCACGGTGCTTGAAATTTATATTTAAATGCTGACTTATATTCTGCAGTAAATTTCCTGTCAAAGAATTTTAAATATTCTTTCTCTAGCATACTTCTGCATGAGCAAAAACTTGAAAAAAATTCTGTCGCTGCATCTGAAGTGATTTTTTGTATAATTTTAGAAGAGGGGTAGTAAAAATTCTAAAACCCCGGGACAGAGCTCAAAAAATAATATCAACCCTAAAAATGTGTGCCGGTTAATTTTTAGCTACATATTTATATAAAACAATAGTTCCAGTTTCAGAAAAAAATTACATCGAATTATTTTTATTGAAACAATTTTATTCAGTCAGCTCCAAACTTCAAAATCAGCATCAGGGACACGGGACGGTAGATGATTTCCCCATGTGTTTGGACCCCCAACATCGTCGAAAACTTATTTATCTCGTTAATATTGTTGTGCAATCATGCAATGGGATGTTCCCAAGTATATGAAATAAAAAAAAACACAAAAAAGTGAATTAAATAAAAAATTATTATTCAGGGACATGAAAGTTAAAAGATTGTGAGAATGCTCCATATATATTGCTATAAGTGTTGGTCCTATCAAAAACTTGTCAGTATAAAAGTTGAAGATAATATTAATACCATTTATAATAAATTTAAGAGGATTTGATATCTTGTGAACTGACGAAGTTACAATTTTTTTTTTCTTCTTCACCCCCCTCCCTCTCTCTTTTTTAAATTTATTATTTTTTTTTTTCTGTAAGAGTTGGTTTTATACTATCAAAAACTTTTCAATGTAAAAGTTGTAGAGAGATTTGTATTGAGAAGATTTATAATAAATTTAAATGGATTTGACATCTTGTGAACGGACGAAGCTATGGAATTTTTTCTTCTTAAAACCCTATTTTTTCCGCCTCTTGAGCCCATTTTTATTGATATCAAAAATCTATTATGCATAAATTTTTGGCCCTTTTCCTAGAAGAAATAATAACTATAAACTGATGTTATATGTATTATAATTAAGAAGTAATGGGTTTTTTCTGTTTTCACAAATATCCTCTCTATTTCCACCCCCTTGGTCCGATTTTGCCCATTAACGAACTTGGCCGATATTTTCTGCCCTTTGATTTTATGTATTAGTTTGGAAGAGATTTCTACAGAAATTTGGAAGTTATCGCGTTCATAAAAAAGATATATGTCTATATATATATATATATATATATATATATATATACATCTACTTCTTTTTGTCCTATTTAGTAATAATTTACTTTAGGATTATTCTGTTAGCATATAACTAATTTATAATAGTTAGACTATTTACGTTAATTATAATTATTATATTTATATTAGTGATGATATTATCTGCAAGGTATGAGGATTTGAAACCGTATGGATCGATTTTAACTGCGACCATTTAATTAGGCGGGATTTTCGCTGTGTTAAAAGGGATACATGTTTGCGATTTTGATATGATCATAGAAATACTCTTGCTGTGTAAGTTTTTAATTTACATGCTCCAATTTTGTTCATGTTGTGCATTATGTTCATTATTACGCGCCTTGCATGGATTAATTATTTATTTCATTCAATTTATATGGCATGGTAAATTTATACTTTTTGGATTATAGTCGATTGGGTACATTAAAGAATTTAAAAAAATACAGAAGCAGTGCTTAAATGCTCTCTGAAAATCAAGCACAATATTTTTTAGCACATTCAAGAAGCTATTTTTATTCTTAATCAAATGAAATTTGCAGATGTCCTTATTCATATATCCCTTTAACACCTACAGATTTTTGGTAGAAATTAAAAGTCTTGGTGGTTAAACCTAATTAATAGAACCATATTTGATTGAAAAAAATATTTAAAAAAATTTCCGATGTCAGCTTACGTCAAGGGAGGTTGCAGGCTCGGCTTTAAGTCTCACAAAAAGAGAAAATTGTTTTGCTTTTCTGTAGGATCACCTACACAGTTGTGTAGGTCAGGTCTTAAAGTATTAAAGCCTAATAAAATAGCATTTTCATCTTTCGATAAAGGTAGAATCGACTCGAAAGTTCAGAAATCACTGACAAAATGGTTCTGTTTTGAACTGCTTTCCGTCACAGCTGTGCGATGTCATAATGAAGCAGTCATCGCTTGTAATTTAAGTCCAGGATACAACTGCATTTATCGAAAAACGAACAAAGCTATCCGTTTACAATATCTCCAGTAGGAATGCCTCCAGCTGTTACGATTTTACCTATAAATATGAATTCGTGAATATTTCAGAAAGTTTCGCATTACAAAGAAAAGGGGATTTTTTTTTTTTTTTTTTTTTTTTTTTTTTTTTTTTTTTTTTTTTTTAGAATAGCATTAACACTTAAAAAGGAAAAATCCCCCCCCCCCCTTGCCTAGTTAAATATGCTTTGTGTATCCGGTCCTGTTATCAGAAAACAATCGTAATGTCAAGTGAAAATCAAAATAAACATCTTCATTGACACAATTTTCGTAACCAGAGCAAGCCTAAGGGACTTTCTGCGACATCCAACCCAGCTGCATACACGCAAAGCAATCAATGCGCAGCTAGATAATCGTTCTCAGGTTTGAAAGTTTAGTTTTTACAAAATTAAAATACAGATTGTTAGAAACTTTTTTTTCATTTAAGAGACTTCACTAGTCACGCGGAGAAACTCGAACGCTCATGTTAAACCCATGGGAGAAATCTTTACAGATTTCTTGCTTGTATATTAATACTTTTAAATGATTTTTTATATAGGATACCTGAGATCGATATCCATTGTTGTGCGCTTGTACTTTTTCGATTTTAGTTACAGTTTTTTGTATGAGGATAGTTTCACTCTCAGACCCGGTTCCAACCGATTCCAAAAGAGAATGTGTCCGCATATAAAAAAAACAAGAAAAAAAAATAATGCATCAAGCATTGATTATAAAACACTTTCCAACACTTCCTAAATTCTTTACCAAAACTTCGCAGTTTAATACGGTTAAAAAAATCTAAATAAACATTTTAGAAAACTCGTAATACATTTGAAAACCAGATTTCAGCAACCGTCCATAGCGGAAAAATAGTCCAATTATTTTGTACAGCCCTGTATTTAATCTACAATATATACATATTCTACATAATATGCTAAAATTTAGTTTAATAAGAAAATGCATAGTAGGTTGAAAATTCACCTTTACCAGTTTCTATCGATATACAGAAACATACTTGAATTCTTTTGTATAGCTCTGTATAAATACCAACAGATTTTTATTGGTGCCACATATTAAGCTAAAATTTAATTGAGTCTAAAACACAATTAAAACTCTACTTCCAAACATTATCATCCTTAGGAGATCATGTATTCAGTTCTTTGCGTGGCCCTGAATATGATTTTATTTATATTATACAAACATTTCTAAGTATACAAAATATAATTCAACTTGAAATTGCATAGAGATAGACTAAATATAATTCAACTTGAAATTGCATAGAGATAGACTAAATATAATTCAACTTGAAAGTGCATAACTCAATTAAACCCACTCTGATAATCCGCAATGCTTGCGAATTCTTTTGTGTAGTCCTGTATAATAATCTATAAAATTTATACACCCACATAGCAAGCAAAAATTTAGTTAAACTTAAATGTACATACCATAAATGAAATCGCATTTCCAGTACTTACAGCTAGTAGACAGTATACTTCAGATACAGTACTCTATCCGAATCTTTTGCGTGTCCGTGTAAATGAACGATAAAGGCTATGCACACCATGTTATACATCAAGTATCTTGTAATAAGCATCAGAAATGCATGTCAATTTCCTTATATTTGAAATAGTGTAACAGAACTAAAATACGCTGCAAACAGCTTTTGCCTGTAGACTATTATGTAAGGGAATACTTTTGTGTGGCCCTGTAAATGAATAATAAATGCTTTGCATCCCATATTCTTCAGAATGCATGATTTAGTCCACTACATAAATTCTTATCAGTTTCATTATGTTTGAAATTGTATAACATCATTAAAATGAATTTGAAATGATTTTTTTCCCATATACCGTAATGTAACGGAAAACTTTTGACAGTCCCTGTAAATGAACTACATGCTGCACATTTCATTTTCAATACCGATCGTTCTATAGTAAGCATCAATAACATTAAAAATATCAGGGCAATCCGAGTATATTTACGGGAGTTAGAGCTCAGACAGACGGCAAGCAAACAGAAGTCATAAACACTTTCCAACTATGTTGGAAAGTGTTGAAGACTGTAATACAAATCGAAAAAGTACAAACGCACAACAACCTCAGCTATCCAATGCAAAAAAAATTATTTAAAAAGTATTAAAATACAAGCGAGAAATATGAAAATAACGCTCCCATAGCAATAACATTACCGTGCGAGTTTCTTCGCGTGACTAGTGAAGGACCGTTCGACCGAAAGAACCAATCCGTTTTCACAGAGTTACTGAACATAGTGCAGTAAAATCTCTAAATACAGAATCGCTATAAACTGCAAACAATTCCGCTTTAGACAGGCTTCCATCTAAGCAAGTAGATGCTTAAGGCTTCTGTCCCTGCCGGCGAAGACAGTCATGAGCTAATCCTATGGGGAGGGATTTATCTAATATCTGGTTTGCATTTCGGCATTTTTAAATAATTTTTTTTTTTGCATTGGATAGCCGAGGTCCGTCTCTACATCGCGTCTTTTTTACTTTTTCGATTTTGGTTGCAGATATTTTTTAGAATGACGCTTTCATTTTCAGAGTCGGTTTTGAAAGTGTTTGCTGATTACTGGTTTTGAAAGTGAAAGTAACTTTATAAAAAATATCTGAGACCCAAATCGAAAAAGTAAAAAAGGTGCGATGTAGAGACGGACCTCCGATATCCAATGCAAAAAAAAATAATAAATAAATAAATAAATAAAAAATAAATAAAAATGTCGAAATGCAAACGAGGTATTAGGTAAATCCCTTCCCATAAGATTAGCATTAGCTCGTGAGTGTCTTCGCCGGCAGGGACAGGAGCCTTAAGGGGTTTTGGCATAATACTCCATTTTGCAAAAAATGACGAAAATATCCATTTTTAAAATTTTGCTTCAGCGTCTACGCAGACAAAACTCGCAAGCTAATGTTATTCCTATGGGAGCGTTCTTTTCAAATTTCTCGTTTGAGATTCAATATTTTTAAAATGATTTTATCTTTCGTAGGATTGCGGAGTTCAATTTTTAACCGACTCTTTTTCTAATTTTTCGATTTGAATTGCAGATTTTATTATAATGAAGGTATTTTCCATTTCAAAGCCGATTCGCAATAGAAAGTGACCTCATAAAAAAAAAATCTGCAACCAAACACGAAAAAGTTAATTAAATTTAAAAAATCAAAGAACCCGACTGCACTAATTAATTATTTCTCATCAATGTGAAACTATTTTTTATATTACTTAACTATTTTTTTTATTTACTTGTATTGATGAGTTTTAAGTTGTGTTTAATTGTTAGTTCCTATCTATAAACACTGTTTTGATCAGGCCTATAGATGTCTATAAAGGTTAGAGTTGGAGTAAAGATAGAGATCCTACCTACACAACTTCCAGGTTGTGTAATATTTAAATGGAGCTTCTGACTGTAAAATAGTCAATGAAACATCGTCTTCATTTTGAAAGACCTATCCAATGATATGCCACTCAATAGGATGCGTAAATTTGTTTTTCGTCTCTACCGCCATTTTCTATTTTACAGCCGCCATTTTGAATTTATAAAAACAAAACCTAGCCTATAACCATCGGGCGGTCAAGACGAATCGATAGAGACATCATTCATTAAAATCCATACAGCTGTTGGGATGTTTCGAGGGTATAAAGAAATCCACATACCCAGATACGCGTGAAACACATAACCCTTCTTGGCAGTCGGGTAAAATAGAGCCCACAGACTCTGCTATTCTGTGTAAATATCATTTAAATACATTGAAATACAAACAAGAAATTTGAAAAAAAAATGCCACAGGTTCTACATGAGCGTGCGAGTGTCATAGCGTGACTAATGTATGCTCTTAAAATGAATTTAGACATGCCTAGCCTATTGAAAGATCCGATAGTTAAAAGTATGCCGAAAAGACATTTTATTGCATCCCTGTAAATGATTCATTAAATTCATTTTTCTCAGTTTTTTTTTTTTTTTTTTTTTTTTTTGTATCAAAAATGTCTGATCAAAATGCTAAAAGTTCAACATATCCCTTTCAATTGAGTAAACGATCCTTTAAGGTTCATTTCATAAAATTAAGGATAGGAATTTTAGTAATATAAATAGTTTAGCTTTTTTTATGAAAAATCTTATTTACATAGTCATTTTTTACTGATCTCATAACATTTTATTTATTTTTCTTAAAATAATTTTTTTTTCGTCCTAATAGTTATCAAACACATTTGCAATAACTGCGTTAGAAGTAAATAGATACAAGTAAAATTTGAATTTAAAAAAAAATTAAAAAACCCGACTGCGTAAAAAGTGACCTAATTAATTATTTCTCACCAATATGAAACTATTTTTTATATTACTTACCTATTTTTTTTATTTACTTGTATTGATGACTTTTGAGTTGTGTTTAATTGTTAGTTCCTATCTATAAACACTGTTTTGATGAGGCCTGTAGATGACTATGAATGTTCGAGTTGCAGTAAAGCCAGCGATCCTACCTGCACAACTTCCAGGTTGTGTCATATTTAAACGGAGCTTCTGACTGTAAAATAGTCAATGAAACATCGTCTTCATTTTGAAAGACCTAGCCAATGATATGCCACTCAATAGGATGCCTAAAAATTTTTTTTCGTCTCTGCCGCCATTTTGCATTTTACGGCCACCATTTTGAGTTTATAAAAACAAAACCCTAGCCTATGACCATTGGACGATTAAGACGAATCGATAGATACCTCATTCATTAAAATCGATCCAGCCGTTGGGATGTTTCGAGGGTATAAAGAAATTCACATCCCCAGATACGCGTGATACACATAACCCTTCTTGGCAGCCGTGTAAAAATGTATGCAAAAAAAAAAAAAAATAGTTTTTCAAAAAGTTGAAAATTGTAAAAGGAGTGTGGATTTTTTTTCCTTTGTTTAATTTGTTTTTTAAAATTCATTTTTGCTAATTTTTTCTTAAGAGCTACGATTGAATAATACTCTATATAGCCATTAATCACCGGACACTTTCAATTTTAGTCATTTTGTCTAATATTTAAAAATATACTTGTCGGATTCTTCTGGAATTTCAGGATTACAAAGAATATGTTTGACCTCAAATTTATCAACGTCCATTTGATAAAGAGGACAATTAGGGGACCAACAAAAAATCAAAGAAAAGTAATAATATTTGGGATCACCCTGTACATTAAAATGCCCGAAATGAGTTATCGCTGCTGAATACAAATATGTGGATACAGTACAACACGTTTACTGATTTTTGTAAGAATAGCACGTATATTCATGGAGATATAGCGATTTTTGTTTTAAGTTAAAAAAAATTCTTGCATGTTTTTAGCTTATGTCGTGCAAGATTTTCAACCAAATTTAACGCCAGTTTCAGGAAAATTGGCAAAATGTAGTAGAAACAATATAATGCAATTGGAATATAAATATATTAAATAGTATTTTAGGAAATATCAGCAGTTATATGAAATAATTTTTATCTGCTCATGCGAGAACGATAGCAGAGATTTTTTTACATAATTTAATAGTCAACTCTATGGAGCATAAAAAAATCCAGTCAAATATCGTGAAAATTCAGAAAGATATCATCGATGGAGTGAGCTGATTTTTAGTTGCTCTCTAAAAATAACTGAATGATAAGGGATGTTCCACAAATTGTCATTTTTTATTAACTGACTTTCAGAAAAAAGTTAGTATTTAATGAATATCAATGAGTAGATTTGGAACAAATGCTTCGATTTTCATATTTCTTTTTACCACGGAATAAACTCGTTCTGTTGGTTATCCAAGAAGAACTAAAACATCAATAATAAATGGAAATTTAAAAAAAATTAAATTAAAATTGGCAGTTTGTGGAAAATCCCATATCATTCAGCTGCTTTTAGAAAGCAACTAAAAATCACCTCACTCTATTGCCGATATCTTTCTGAATTTTCACGATGTTTGACTGGATTTTTTTTATGAGTTGCTCCATACTATTAAATTATGTAAAAACATTTTTATCGTTCGTGCATGCGCAAATAAAAATTATTTCATACAACTGCTCATATTTCATAAAATATTTAATTTATTTATATTCCAAATGCACTATATTGTTTCTACTACACTTGGCTAATTTTTCTGAAATTGGCGTTAAATTTGGTTGAAAACCCTACATGATATAAACTAAAAACAGGCAAGAATTTGTTGAACCTTTTTTAAAAAATCGTTATATCGCCATGAATATACGTCCTATTCTTATACAAATCAGTAAACATGTTGTAGAGTATCCACAAATTTGTATTCTGCAGCGATAGATCATTTCGTGCATTTTAATGTACAGGGTGATCCAAATATTACTGTTTTTCTTTGATTTTTTGTTGGCCCCCTAATTGTCCTCCTTATCAAATCGACGTTGATAAATATGAGATCAAACATATTTTTTTTGTAATACTGAAGTTCCAAAAGAATCCGATAAGTATATTTTTAAATATTCGACAAAATGTCTAAAATTGAAAGTGTCCGTCCTATGATTAATGTCCATATAGAGTATGTCGAAGAGGTATTATAAAATTATCAAAGAGAAAAAAAGATTCAAAGATTACTGATTCCCTTTAAAAATCTAAGCTAATAACGCGAAGATACTTGCAAGCTCATGTTAAACCAATGGCAGCGTTCGTTTTAAATTTATCGTTTGCATTTTAATATGTTTAAATTTTCTTTTTTTTTTTAATAGCATGACTAAAATCGATGTCTATTGTGGTATTTTTGTACATTTTCTTTATTTTGGTTGAAGTTTTTCTTTCTTTATTTCTGAGGACGCATTCAGTTTCGGAACTGGTTTCGAACAGACGGTTTTGCGTGTTCAATTTCTGTCGAAATCGCTGTGCAGGAAGGTACCGAAATGTCTTAAACTATGCGCTTCGAAGACGGTTTTGCTATTTTTTAATTAGTTTACTTAATCAATTAATTAAATAGTTGAAATTTGCTATTTTTATTTATCTTGCGTTTTCAGTGTATGCATAAAGAGGGCACAATCATACAAATTCAGAGAAGCATTCATGAAAGAAAAAGGCGATCTTTTTAAGGTATAAAAAACAACTTCCATAATCAGAAAAAACTTGAAGGCCTTGATAATGCGTTGCCATTAACAGAGATTGTTACAAGTGACGTTATTGAATAACTCATAATTATTTTTAATCGCCGCTAATTCTCTAATTGTAAGGAATTAATATCACGGATTAGAATTTGATTAAGTTTCACATGTACAAATAATGCAGCACACAGTGTATGTCAAATCATAGGATATCGTATTTTGTTTGATGAAGTTGGTTTTCGAAGAAAAATATGAAAAACAGAAAAATTATGCATAACGGCTGAACCTAGATCGCATGATTTTCGACTCCATATTATTTGCATATAGTATATTAACACAAAATTAGTATTATTCAATCCTTCCATTGTTTAGTTGGTTGAGTATTCCATCACGAGCAATGTCCTTTTTTTTATCTTTTGCCAATCGTGGTAATGGAAAATCTTATGTTACAAAAAATGAATATCATTTAGAAATATAGAATTCTGACATAATTTTTTAAGGTGAAAAAGCAATCTATTGTACTTTTATATACACTAGTGTGCAAAACTTAAGCAACAAACACAAAATGTTAATTTCTAAACACGTGAGTACTCAAAAGAAAATTCTACAAACAGCAAGAGTAAAAAATAGGTGTTATTATAACAGCACAGCCAGTCTATAGATAGTCTTCCATGACCTCACAAAAAGTCATTAATCTCACAGTCACTACAATTAACTGAAATGTGATATCTTTCATTCATCTAATTTTTAATCTCATTTGATCACTCCACCGAGAAGTCACTATGACTGCTGCTTTTTGACGAGTCACCAGATGACCTTACAATGAAGTCACCTTGTGACCCCCATATGAACGTCATTTGGAGATTCCATTGTAAAATCATCATGATAGCTGCTTTGTGATGAGTTCACAAGTGATGGAAAATGAAGTCATCTGGTGACTTTTCCCAAAGGAGCGCAATGGTGACTTCACAGTAGAGTCTCGGTCACCTGAAAGTCACCGTGTGATTTCATTGTAACGTTATTTAGAGACTCGGCACAATGTAATTCTCACGATGACTTCAAAATTGAGTCTTCAAATAGCAGTCACATGAGAATCACGATGTGACTGCCTTGTAATGTCACTTGATGACTCACCACAAAACAATAATCACAGTGACTTCTCAGTGGAGTCACCATATGAGATGACGATCATTTTAACGTAATGATGAGACGAATAAAATATCCCAAATTTTGTTTCTCCGTAGTAACTGTAACACTTGTGGCCATGTGTAACATGAAGAAGATGTCACATCAACTAAGTGGGTTTCAGATATAATACCTATTTGCTACACCTGATGTTTATATCATTTAATTTTGAGTACTCACATGATTGAAAATTAGCATTTTATGTTTGCTGCTTAAGTTTTGCACATCAGTGTAATAAAAAGCAATACTGGGCATTAAGTTCCTTTAAAGAACATATTTTTTTTTAACCACTTGATTTAATTTTTCAAAATATAGAGGAACATGTGTACTTTTTGACTTAATATATTTTTTAACTAACGATTTTTTAGGTTGAAATTGGTAATAATAATAATTCCGATAAAATTAATATACAATTATAATGATCTAACAGCACTAGAAGCATAGATAATAATAATAACACTTAGAAAGATAGAATTCCAACATAAATAAAAAAATAAAATGTAAAAAAAAAAATACTAAATATTTATTATACAATGATTTTAACTATCTGATTTAAATCTGAGCCCCTGTCACTAGGTTTATTTTTATTTTATATCTAAGACCATTTTAGGTATATTAAAGGTGATTCCACAAGAAGTCGGGATTTTTTTTTTCACACAATGGACTCCGTTATGTTGAGGTCATGCGTAATTATTTATGTTTTTTTTACATTTTATGAAGTTAACAGAGCACAGAGTCCAGTCTCAGTGATAGTGTTTGTTTCTCGGGCAACGCCCGGCAGGCCAACTAGTTTCTCATAAACATAATATTAAGAGCAAAAACCTTCTCTCTTCTTATTTCTTGCGCATTTAAAACTGAATGAAAACCAATAACTTGTAATATTTGTTTTTAATTCTTTCCATTGCAATTCTCTATCATTTCTGTTTTTTTTTTTTTTTTTTTTTTTTTTTACTTTCACTTCAGCAATTTAAAATTTTCTGACACACATGCACGCGGAACAGGGGCTAACAAAAAAGGCAGGCACCCGCTTACACGTTCCTCGCTTGTCGGATCGCTTGAGTCACGTGATGCTCTTTTCGTGACGCAGGTTCAGCAAAAGCACGAATGCGGATTCACGAAAAGAGCATCATGTGACTCTAGGGGTCCGAAGAGAGACGAACACGAACGGTAGCCTGTCTTTTTCATTAGCCTCGATACGGAACTCAAAAAACAAATACCTACATTTTACTTTTAATCCAGGTTGATTGGTTGTTTGGTTGTCTGGGGGTTTTATGGCACAAAATCCCTTTAGGGACATGCTGCGCCAAAAAAAGAATACTAAAAACACATAAAAGTGAAATTAAGACATTGACATTAAAATAATTAAATAGGTTAAAATGAAAATAGAAAAAGCCATCTGGATGGGATACCCATCCAGATGTAGTCATACAAGTGTAGAAAACAATATTCTGAATTAGTAAACCAGTAAAGCATAAAAGTAAAAATATTTAAAAAATGTATTTAAAAAAAATGTAAGAAAAATTGTAAATCTGGATGGAAATTACCATCCAGATGTCAAGAAAATTGTCAAACTTATGAAGCATATATCTCAAATCCTCCCTATATCTCAAAATAAAAGCCTGCATGCTTTAAAAAAAAATAAAGAGTCCTTTTTTCTTTTAATCCAGAGTAAATTCTAATCCAGATAGGTTGTGTCAAGCGCTGCACAGTGGGTAAAAATCGCAAAAAAAGCATTAAAAATCAATAACTTTTGAACGGGCGGAGCTGGGACTTCAAATTTGAACCACATATACATTTAAAATCACAACAGTTGAATGGCTTTGTTTATCAGCTCGATTGGGCCTCATTAAGGTGTCCATAATTTTAGGAAAAAGTTTAAAAAGCCCCCCCCCCAAAAAAAAAAAATTTAATGTAAAAAAAGTCGGTTGGGTATCGAAATCTATGTACTTTTGGACACTGAATCGAATAAAACCAACCCACGTCCATATGATTAACTGTTCATGAGATATGTACTACCGTTGATTGTTAGATATGAAGAAGGTAGCAAACGTTAACAACATATTCAATTTTTTTATACAATGTTATTTATGATGAGTTAGATTTCTTTTTTGGTCCAATAATATTATTAGACGAAAAAAAATTTTTTTCAAAAATTTAGACCCGAAATGGAATGCTGAGTACTAAAAATACGTAAGAAGTTACAAAAATAAAATAAATTTTTTCTCGCAAAAAGTTACGCGAAATAGCACCCATATATATATATATTTTTTTTTTTTTTTTTTTTTTTTTTTTTTTTTTTTTTTTTTACATATGTTACTAGGAAGATAAAAGAATAAACCGATAAAAAATAATTCCAGGCCAGGGCCAGAAGTGTATTAAAAATGTATTTAAAAAAATATTTTTTCACTGAAAAAAGGTAATTCTATAGTTTATAAATTAAGTTAAAATATAATTATATATACGAGACATTCTCCCATAATTTTATCTTCCAGGAATAAAAATCTTGTGAAATTAAACTTAATAAAATAACATTTTTAACTTATAGAAGAATGCCTTAATGCTTCAAAGTAAAGAAAAAATGGTCAGCTGCGATAATTTTTAATACTATTTTACTTAACTGAAAAACAAAGTTAAACTTGATTGTTTAATTTTCCATACCGTCCCCTTAACGTTTTATCTTTCTAACTTTTTATTTTCTTCTAAACTTTTACTTATAAAGAATTTGCATAGTAACCATAGAACATTTAAATAAGAAATAATAACAATGTAATATTTTTAGTACAAAGTTTTGATATAACATTGCTTTAAAGGCCGAAATTTAGCAATTTATAATATTTTATGCTGAATCACTTTATTTTATTATTATTTACCTGTAACACACATGTTCCAGATATGCTAATTTATTATATATACCTACCAGGGTTTTAAAATATAATTGTTATTTAAAATCTTTTACTAAGAATTTCACGGTTGTAAACAGAAAATATAAGAGTAGGAACGGTAAGAATATCACAGGGACCATAAGGACTGTAGCAAGTAATTACAATTAAATATATAGAACATTGTTTCTCTGACTGTTGTTCGCTAACAGATAATGAGAGGCTGCAGTCAATCCGAAAAAATAAAATGTTTATGTACAAGAAATATCTGTTATTAAATAACAATAATCAAATATTACATAATTGGTATTGATGCCAATGTAGTCGGACAAGTAAACGTAAACATGCATTAATACGCGGCTGCACTTATTTATCGCTTGAAAGCTTTATTACATGTGAATTTACATTTGAAACACACAGAAGTAAATTATTTTCAACTAATTTAGTTTTTGATGCTAGTATGAAAAAAAGTGCTTTTCACACAGATAAGAAATAAAAAAATATGTAGCATCACTGTTTTGAAAGAATCCGTTACTAAGATTTCATTAAAAAAGTATAATAAAACAGGCTGTTTGCTTTTTTTATTAATATTTAGAGGGTCTCAATACTTAAAAGTTTTAAAACGATGATTTATAACAAAATACATGTGAGCTATTCTATGATAATTTCAACTTTCATAAATAAGAAACATGTGAAATTCAACTTTAAAAAATAGCATTTTTAAAATTCAGTTTTAAACTTTCATGTTCTTGTTGTTATAATTAGATAATGTTCTTATTTAGTATTGATGTTTAATACTGTACTATCCCAGTGAGAGATTTGTCATCCATTTAATGAACAGGGATGGCAAGGAAGGGACGGTAAGGATGGGACGCGGTCAGGGCCGTAACCAGCGAGTCCAGTCAGAGGGGGCTCTGAATTTTTTTGGTGGGGCTAACATATTTTAACGATCCATATCTTAAGCAAACTAAATATAGTAAAAATGATAAAATGGACCTGTCTATAAAGGAACCCGTCTAAACCGTAATCTCTCTATAACGGAACTTCCTATACTGAAATTCTTAAACGGAAAATACTTCATGGTAATCGGAAAATGAATATAAAACAATTAGGGCGGTGTACCTCTTAAGAAAACCTACCTAAAATAGAACTTTTCTCCATCCCGTGTGATTTAGTCTTAGGTCTTATTGTATTTAATGGGAAACAGATAGCATCTGACACCTCATAAAAAAATGACTCTATTGAAATTTTAATAAGGAAAACTAATGGATTGTACACTGTATTCTATTCCCATTGCAATTTTTGCATTATTAAGCATATTGCTTCTTTTGTCCCTTGGTGTCTTCGGAAAAGGGACGCCCCCCCCCCCCCCCCCTCTCTCAGCTCACGTTTGTTCGTGCAGTGTGTGCATATATACACGCAATAATTCCTATGTGTACTTCTATGTATAACTTTGTACCAATTTTGTGGAAAATAAAATTTTAAAAAAGTTAAAAAATAATTTCTAAACAGACCATTTGTAATATGCTAAAATGAGCACCACTACAATTGCCAGTCCTAAGCTTGGAAAATGTGTGAAGGGAAGTTACCTGAAAAACACTGCCATAGCCGTTTTTTAAAGTTGTCCAATTATCCGGATTTTTCATTAACCGGATCGGCATCGGCCCCGATTGGTCCGGATTATCAGCGCTCTACTCTATTGAACATTAATTATATATATACATATTTGAACCGCTGATTAATCAAATCAGTCTTTCTGTTGAATAAATTAGTGTAATTTATCATGCTAGCATTCTGGCAGAAAAGTACATCTTTATTTACAAAAACACCGATTCATACAACAAACATAGAAATCTTCAACCCCCCAGCATGACAATTTTTTTAAAGATGCGTTTTGAAAAAACTGAGAAAAAGGAATCTGTTGGTATAGAGGTCTGCACGGGCCGGAATTTCCAGGCGCGGGCCCGGCCCAAACGAAAGCTGTCTTGATCCGGCCAGTTCATATTTTCACAGTTCACGGCCGTACAAAAATCAGTGAAAAGAGACTCGGCCAGTTGAAAAATCAATTAAATCAGGCCCGATCCGACCCGACTCAATTTCTACAAAAAATTCAGATTTTTCTTAACATACAATTAAGATTCTTTTAAAGAATACTGCATACATATTTATGGGATAATTTTACAGCATATTTTAAATTTACGATGTGTTCGCAAGACAGAAAATACACAATAGCAACATTAATGATTTACTTAGAGTCTTAGACGTTTCAACATTCAAATAAGCATTCATTAAAAAATTCATATTGTTTAGAATAAAAGAAAAACGGGAAGGTTAAAAACATGATGATAACTTTTGAGGGTATATCATAAAAAGTAGATTTGCGAAAATATTTCTATTATTCCTTAAGGCTTTTCTCAAATCCAAAGAAGCTACTTTCTGACACATTTCTAAATTCATTTCTTTTCGAAAACGTCAATATATTTTTGAGAAAATACTGTCCAAGTTAGCGTTTTGAATCGAATACCCGGAGACGATAGCACGGAAAAGGAGAAAAACCTACAGTCACGTGACAAGAATCTCTTATATCGCTATAAGTAATTTATTTATTAAAAATGGGAAACGCTATTCAATTCCAAATCCCTTCAATAGACAGGCTTGTCAATTTTATGCCTTTACAGTTAAAAATGTGTCAGAAAGTTTTTCGTTTTTGAGCAGTGAATTTGAGAACCACCTTCAAGTATATTTCCAAAAATTCCGTTAACAGAAGTTCATTATCGCTATTAATATTTTTTACAAAACAGTTGCCTGCCCTAAACATCCTGAGAACAATTAAGTCCATTTCTGGCTATGTTGAAAAAAAAAATGCAAGCCTGATCTCGGTCCGGCACGAGTCTTCTGGAAGAATTAAGCCCGGGCTCAAACGCCATGTAACTGTCCGATGCCGATCTCTGCGCTGGAAAATGTTATATTTCGATATTGAGGCTGGCAAACTAGTATCGGCTCGTAACGCACATTTATACTTATTCTCGTGAAACTCATATTCATTGAAAATTATTCATATTTTCTCGTCTGTGTTTAAATATTTATATCGGGCCGACAGACCCGCTTAATTTCTTTTATTGGCCCGGTCCAGCCCGGCAGGCACGCTCAAATTTTGCCGGCCCGGCCCGTTTGAAACTTCGCCTTCATTTCGCCGTCCCGGCCTAGTACAGGCTTCTAGCCAAGCCCGGGATCGTGCAGACCTCTACTGTAGGATACAGTTATTATACGTTTCCCTCATTTCTAAAGATCTTTAAAAATATTCTTCTTTCACTCAATAACGAAAATTTTTCTGATGCAGTTAAGAAGTAATTTTCTTTCCCTTTGCCTAAAATTTTCAGCTTCTCACATTTATTCGCCTAAGAATTGAATACCGTTTCCCATTTTCTTATAAATGCCATGATTATAAATAACATGATTTATAGTCATTTGCTACTCGATGACTAGCATTTCGTCGTTAAATGCCAAGAAAATAAGCCTACAAAGTCCAATTTGCCGTCATTTTTTGACAGATTTTAAAAAAATTTCTGTATAGTTTGAATACTTGCAAATATCTTTATAAATAAAAGATATTCGCGAACATGTCAGAAAGTAGCTGGTTTAGATTGGAAAACATCCTTATACAACACAGAACACAGTTTAATTCCTTGAGCTTGAATAATCATATTTGCAAATTTTATGCCTTTATCATTAAAATTATTTCGAAAATGTGTCAGAAAGTAGCGCATTTATACTTGAAAATAGATTTAAATGAAGCATACGCCAAATAATTGAAGACATTTTTGTCATAATCTTATAATAAACTTAACCTTAATCATGCTTTTTCACTTAAGGCTCCTGTCCCTGCCGGCGAAGGCACTCACGAGCTAATGCTAATCCTATGGGGAGGGATTTTTCTAATGTCTCGTTTGCATTTCGACATTTTTTAATAATTTTTTTGCATTGGATAGCCGAGGTCTGTCTCTACATCGCACCTTTTTTACTTTCTCGATTTTGGTTGGAGATATCTTTTAGAATGACACTTTCATTTTCAGAACCGGTTTTGAAAGTGAAAGTAACTTTATAAAAAATATCTGCGACCAAAATCGAAAAAGTAAGAAAGGTGCGCTGTAGAGACGGACCTCGGCTATCCAATGCAAAAAAAAAAATAAATAAATAATAAAAAAAAATAAATAAAAATTAAAAAAAATAAAATAATAATAATAATAATAATAAAAATAACTTAAAAATGTCAAAATGGGAACGAGATATTAGAAAAATCCCTCCCCATAGGATTAGCATTAGCTGAGGAGTGCCTTCGCAGGCAGGGACAGGAGCCTTAATGTTTTTTATTGTTATATGACAAATAGAAAATAAAATGTTTAGCAAATTCATGGAACACAAGAAAAAAAAAAAAAAAAAAGACGAAAGTTCAAAAAGCAAACAAAAAAATGCCCTACCTCTGCTTTCCTTCTGCCTGCACCCATAGAATGAAACAATTTTTGGCTTTCAAACAATTATTTTTCTTATTCCATTTGTATAAAATGACATTTTGTTATCTTTCTAATTTCCTTCAACAAACATTCTAGTTAGTTTCCAAGTGATATTTCATCATTAACTAAATCTGCTGTCAAATACATAATGTCAACAGGCAAATCATTAACATTTAGAAACACGTCTTTTTTGTGACTACGTTTTAGTGAAGACGTTTAACCATTGCTTAACTAATTATCGATTAACTTGAGCAGCATATGTCTATTTCCATTCATCCCGTATACGACCATTGCTTTTAAAATGTCAAGATGTACGAAAACATGTGGTGGCTAGTTAGTGCATCTGGACTTAATTTTTTCGGGAGAAAGAAATGTTCCTACTTAGAACGCGTTTCGAGAATTGTAACGCAAGCAAGATAATATACAACAACTAATCTAATAGGGTTCTGAACGCAAAATGTTTGTCATATTCCATTGCATTCAAGCAGTTAAAAGATCTAAATGTTTTTTTTTTTGTTTGTTTTTAAAAAAAAAAAAAAGTTAAAACGTACATTTTGTTGAAAAAATAAAAAGTGTGGAAATCGTTAGAGGGGGCTCTAGAGGAAGCTAGGGGGGCTCAACCCCCATCGCCCCCATCTGGCTACGGGCCTGGACGCGGTAAGGAAAATTACCACCTATTTTTTAGGCAAGTCATGTTAAGCCTAAGTGATAGCTACAACGTTCATTGATTTTTAACAACAGTTATTTACATTGAACTAAATAATAAAAAATTAATTTACCTCTAAAAGTGCAAGAATAAATCTTGGGGACGGTAAGACTACCCATAAAGCCACAATGCTTGACGTTGATATTTAAATGCTGATTTAAATTCTGCAGTGAATTTCCTGTCAAAGAATTACAGTCATTTTTTCTCTGGCGTACTTTTTCATGAGAAAAAAGTTGAAAAAAAATCTGTGGCTGCATCTGGAGTAATTTTTTGCATAATTTTAGCAAGAGGGACGCTAAGGAATCTAAAATCCAGGGACAGAGTTAAAAAAAATATTAATAACCGTAAAAATGTGTTCACCACCTATTTTAGGCAAATCATGTTAAGACTAAGTGGTTGACACAATGTTCATTGATTTTTAGAAACAGTTATTTACATTGGATTAAATTAAAAATAATAATAATAATTTACCTCGAAAAGTGCAGGAATAAACTTTGGGAACGGTAAGACTACCAATAAAGCCACGATGCTTGAAATTGATATTTAAATGCTGATTTAAATTCTGCAGTCAATTTCCTGTCAAAGAATTTTAGATATTCTTTCTCTAGAATACCCCTGCATGAGAAAAAACTTGAAAAAAATTCTGTGGCTGCATCTGTAGTGATTTTCTGTATAATTTTAGAAGAGGGACGGTAAGGAATCTAAAACCAAGGAACAGCGATTAAAAAATAATAACGACCCTAAAAATGTGTGCAGGTTAATTTTTTGCTACATATTTATATAAAACAATAGTTTGAGTTTCGGAAAAAAAATTACGTCGAATTACTTTTATTAAAAATTTTTTATACAGACAGCTCCAAACTTAAAAATCAGCATCAGGGAACCTAGCGATAAGGAATTTCCTAGTACATTTTTACCCCCAACGTCGTACAAAACTTATTTATCTCGTTAGTATTGTTATACAATCATGGAATGGCATATTTTCCAAAAAAATAAATAAAAAAAACAAGAATACGTAATAAATTTTGTCTGTATCAGGGAGAAATTACTTTTCATAAAGAAAAAATCTGTATCAATTTAACAGGTGAAAGCTGGTAGCATTGCTGAAAGATTTTTTTTTTTTTTTTTTTTTTAAGAATGTGTGAGGTTCATAGGTAATAAATTCGAAAAGTCAAAGTTCTTTAAAAAGCACACTAAGGGTTGTTTTTTGTTACCTTATGCGGATATGAGAAGATTAAAAATATCTAAACAATGAAACCTATTCTCAATTGGCAAGAAACGTAATTTCGTAACACCCAATAAACCCCATTACAAAATAAATTTCAGAATCTGGAATAATTTGAATTATGATATTTCTATTCATTCGAAAAAATCTTGATTGAAATTTTTTATGGCGCATTTGAGGTCATTTTCTGTCTCACAGGTTGAGAACCACTGGGCTAAAATGTTTCTTTAGTTCACCAGAACAAATATTTGAAATGGAGTACTCGCCTTCTATTACTTCATGCAAACACGCCAAATCTTCCCAAAAGGGAATTTTTTATTCAGTTTCCTGTCGTTCATTTCCTTCATCGGCAGCATCGTTGCATATAAATCAAGAACTTCTGATTCACGAAGTAATAGAAGCGATTAAATGCCTTTAGCAAAATATCTCGGAGGTTGAAGGAATCATCTAAAAATGAACGAGTTGGGGTCAATATTTATGCACTTCCTTACCAATTTCATCAAAAGCGGAAATTTTGCAAATCTTCTGCCTTGAATACATCTTGCAGAATTACAGTAATCAGTTACATAAATACGGGATGGCAAGTGTTAAGGGTCCTGTCCCTGCCGGCGAAGACACTCACGAGCTAATGCTAATCCTATGGGGAGGGATTTTTCTAATATCTCATTTGCATTTCGACATTTTTAAATATTTTTTTTTTTTTTTTTGCATTGGATAGCCGAGGTTCGTCTCTACAGCGCACCTTGGTTACTTTTTCGATTTTGATTACAGATATCTTTTAGAATGACACTTTCATTTTCAGAACCGGTTTTGAAAACGAAAGTAACTTTATTAAAAATATCTGCGACGAAAATCGAAAAAGTAACCAAGGTGCGCCGTAGAGACGGACCTCGGCTATCCAATGCAAAAAAAAATTATTTAAAAATGTCGAAATGCAAACGAGATATTAGAAAAATCCCTCTCCATAGGATTAGCATTAGCTCGTGAGTGTCTTCGCCGGCAGGGACAGGACCCTTAACGACTTCATGTTGTTGAGCAAGGATCTGTTAACACTGAAACCGCCATAGTGGTCATTTTGACCGGTAACAAATACAAATATTTCGATTCGAACCAGAAATTTCCCTGTAAATTAAGTTAAATATGTACCACGGAGAAATAAGTTAAATAAATTAGTTATATACAGTTTTAAATTAAAATTCTGGTGCAAAATATTTTTACAATACTTGAGTAAAATTTCCGGCGGTTCTAGTGTTAAGGGAAAAATTTGGGCCCTTTAAAGGACTCTTCGCAGTTTTTTAGGTGCGTTCGTAATTATATAAATATGTAGCACCTATAGTTCTTGTCTGGTCCGTCCGTCTGTCTGCATATAACAACGCAACAAAGACTCAATCGAATGGTTTGAAATTTAATATATACAATCGTTGCAGAATTTTCTCGAGTCATTTCAAATTTTATAAAAATCGAATCAAAACTTAAAAGATATTAATAAAAGTTTTCTTCATTCTATTAAATCCTATCATAAGTCATTCATTCAATGCTATCCCATGACAGGTAATGATTCTAGGTTGCCGTTGTGATGCCCACCTTATTTAAGATGGAGTCCTATTATTTCCGTATGACTGAGTTTAATTTATAGAATCGTCATAAATTTTGCATTCATGCATTTTTGCATAAGCGTGCAACAGCTATGGCACCCAGATCTGAATATTCATAAAACTAGTTCTAGTACGAACGCACCTCATTTGCCGCGTTTGACGCACACTTTCCGACTTGTTTCTATTAGGTTGAGCAAAAAGTTCTGGGAATTTTTTTATCTAACAGTTACCAGAATTTGTATCGCATATAGAAGTACTAGTGGTATATCTATAGGAGTTCAGGAATTTCGGCTGCAAAATGCCTATTGAACAGTATGATTTGCGTGTGTTGGTCCAGTGTTGCCAGATTGGGAGACTTTTTAAATTCAGGTTATTTGACTGTCACCACTTTATAAAAATAGTAGAATTCGCACATTTTTCAGAGTTTTTAATTATTTTAAAATAGGGCAAATATTTCTATTTAAAAAAAGTGATGACAATCAACAATCTGGGAATAAAAAAGTCCCCAATCTGGCAACACTGTGTTGGTCCGGCATTATTGGAGAAAAGGTCTAACGATTCTGAAAGCCGTCGATGAGATTAATGAGGGTGAAGGTGCTGGTACGGATGGCAGGGTTGGCCCTTTGGCCTTTTTTAAAATTTTAAAATTTCGAATTCACACCGGAAAAGCTGAAAGAAGAATGTTTACTTTATGCAATCAGGAAATGTCGACGATTAAATAACGAAAACAATATAATTGAAAATTTCTGTTTTAAATATGAAATTTTGGAATTTAAAAAAATGCCAAACTGGTAACCCTGACGGATGGCGGCTAAATTCCAAGGAGCCGCCATGGTACTTCCAGCAAATACGGAATCTGCCAGAACGACGGCAGAAAGTCGTGGACTAGGATGATCTCTACTTTGAAGAATAGTCCTTGTTGTTTTTATTATTGTTAATTTTCGCACAACAACCTAACTTTCACAAATTTCCCAGAACTTTTTGCTCAACCTAGTACTTAAAGAGTAGCCTTCACAAAATTGTTTGTCTTAAAAATATACCTTTCATAAAGTTTTTTTTTTTTCCCCTCCAAACTAAATCTTTCACATATTTAATCATTTAAAGACAAATCTGACCTGTCACAAAACAACTGAAGTCACCCAATAAGATATCATCTAGCTATTTCATATATAAAGAATCTTGTTCAAAATAGATCAAAAAAAGTATCTGAATTGAATGATAATTTCGAATTCACAAAACTATGGATTGATTTTTCATAAATATAATCATACACTCTTTACAATTTCACAAAAATAGAACCCTGTGAGAAAAGACTGGACAGATCCCTACTGAGGTACCAAATGTAAATCAGTGTAGGTTCCTGAGTGGTGTTTTCAGGTCCAGTACGCACTATAAAAAGTTCTCTCTCTATATATATATATATGTATGTACACACTGTAAAAAAAAAAAAAAAAAAAAAATCCGTTAAAATATGGAAATTGTACTGGCAATCGAGACGCCAGTACTATTTCCGTATTTTAACACTAGAACGCCCGGAAGGAGTCGATTCGACTCCGACCATGTGATTAAATGTCAACTGGAACCAGAAATTCTTTCATAAAATAAGTTAAATTTAAACCACGCAGATTTACGTTAAATAAATCAGTCAAACAATTTTAAATAAAAATTCTGGTATCAAATATTTTTATGAAACTTGAGCAAAATTTCCGGGCGTTCTAGTGTTAACGGAATTTTTTTCTGTAAACTTTTTGTAAAAACGTAATTTTTTCTGGAATTTACCGAAAAATTTCGTCAAAATACGGAAATAGTACTGGCGTTTCGATTGCCAGTACTATTTCCGTATTTTAACGGAATATATCAGTATTATCGAAGTGATGTTGATTTCCGTACTTTAACTGAATTTTTTTTACAGTGTATACCGAGAGAGATACGTATACATAATCAAAATGAAATGAAATCACATGTGTGAAAATATGTTATTTATCGAATATATATTCTTTATATATTCAGTTAATTAGTTAATATCATAGATATTATTGAACTAATATTATTAAGTCCTAACTCTAATTGCTTAAATAAAAATCTGTGCTATTGAACCCTATTGCTGCTTAAAACCTTATAAATATTTACTTTTTTTCTTTATTTTAATGGGGAATCCTGAGTTTTCGCTCACATGCTCTGAAATTATTAGATTGTCCCAAAAGTTTTTTTCGTTTTTTTACAAAAAATAAACCATGCGAAATTTCGAAAACGGCGAGATTTTATTGAAGTATATATGTGTCATTCAGTTCAATAATCTTCTTCCATAATTCCTTCTTTTGAAAACATTTGTGATTTGCTGGCAAAATACTTTTCGAAGTGATGTTTTATGTTATTCAACGGGTCAAGTTATTTTGGCGAAAGAAACTTTTGAGACAAAGAAACAAATAGCAGTGGGACGGAGCTATATCCGGAGAATAGGGAGGACAGCTCAGAACATTTCAATAGAATGCAAGGAGATTGTTTCTGGCAGTCAAAGATGCATGTGCCTGGAGTTGTTACAATGGAAGACAACCCCTCGTCTGTTTGTTAATTCGGAATGTTTCCTGGCTATTACTGCCTCAGTTCGTCGAGTTGCGAGCAGTATTTTTCAGAGTTGATGCTCTGGTTTGATGGAAGTAGCTTGTAGTCGATCCAATCCCACCAAATAACAGCAAAACTTTCTTTTAGTGGAGTCCTGCGTTAGTGACAGGAATGGGACCTTTGTCTCGGTTGTATCAGGATTGTTTGCGTCCCAGGTTGTTATAAAGGATCCAACTTTCGTCCACGATGACCAATCTTTTTAAACAAGGATCTTTTTCGTAGATGGAAATGCGGTCTAGAATGTTGCGCTCCGTCAGATAATGGGCTACTGGCAACTATTTTTATATTCTGTTCGGATCGCTATTGTTCAGTGAACATACATTTTATCAATTTAGATTTATGACAACCCATTTACTTCAACTAAAATCACTTTAGAGTGATTTATTGATAACTTTTATTTAAGAAAACCTTTATTGATATTATCTCTTTAGCAATTAACCATGAATCATCTGAAATGGCGTTATATTCAATTTTGTTTATTATATCAAGTTACTTTCATCTCCTCAGTTGTTTAAAAATAATTATTGTGAGTTATGGTTTTTGATCAAGGAATCAAGGTCACTTCCTGGTTTGAGTGATTGTACTTTTGAAGAGGCAGTTGAACTCAAGCATTCGGACTGTACGCAACAGCTCATCTCTCTAGCTGTGATTTCGCAATTTTCGCAGCCGGGTAACAAAATCCCCGGTCCTTGTAACCTGCAAGCGTCCTTGTAAACTGCAAGCTCTCTCTACTGTGCACATGCAAGAAATTGTAACATGTTAAATCTCAATATAGTTTCATTTACATCTTGTGTTGATCTACTAATTCTATAAACACACACAGAAACATAAAAGCTGGAGGCACCGCTGCGAGATCTTGGATACCTTTTCAAGATTGGATTAATGTACACTCATCATATCAGTGTTCTAAATAGTGTTTTCACCAGTTTTATGTGGAATTGCAACAGACGACGGAGCACCTCGCATCACATTTATTACAGATAAGTACATTTTATCTTATTGTTATTATCGGTTTGGCTTTTGTTTTTTACGCTATTCACATCATTATTTGAATAATGAATACCGACTTGGAAGCCGCAAAAAAGGCTGCTGAAGAATTGGAAAAGGCAGCTATAAATTTACGTGGTAGAGCTAAATCTGCTCTAACAAGGATAAACAACTTCATTAACTCGGAGCAAGCTTTTCAAATAAATGACTTGTACAATAAATTAGAAAAATTAGAGACAGTTTACTCCGATTTTGATAAATATGATGCCCAATTACCAACTGAAGCATCTGAAATTGAGGAATTTGAAAAGAAATATTATGAAACGAAAGCCAAACTGCAAACGGAACTTGAAAAAGTTACCGTAAATGTGCATGCACCTCAAATAATAAATGATCAGATTCCAGTTGTTAGTTCTACTATTTCTAACAATTTTAAATTGCCTAGGCTCAATATAGAGCAATTTAATGGTGATTTTAAAAACTGGCTATCATTTAAAGATTTATATTTATCATTAGTTCATAAAAATGCCAGCATAACTAATATACAGAAGTTTCAGTATTTAAGAGGGTTACTAGGGGAAGAGCCAGCCTCTATTATAAAACATATTCCTATTTCTGAAAACAGTTATTCAGAAGCGTGGGAAAAATTGCTGTCGAGATATGATAAGAAAAAACAAATTGTTTCCACTTTAGTTAAAACATTCTTGGACATTAACCTCATTACTCACGTAAATGCATTTAGCTTACGCTGTTTATCAGATGTATCAGAGGAAGTAATTAGAGGCCTTAAATCAATCGATGAAAAGGCATCTGGCCGTGACTTATGGCTAATTCATATTTTATTACAAAAGGTTGATTCTAAAACAAGGGAGGAATGGGCAAAATTGACCTCAAGCGAAGACTTTCCGTCTTTTGATCAATTTATTCAGTTTATAAATGATAGATTTTCATCTTTAGAATTGTATAAAAGTGAAAATGAAGGTTCGCATAAACAAGAGAAACAGTATAACGTCAATAGATCTTTTTCCAGTGTCATTAGCAAATGTTTATTGTGTAAATTTAATCACTCACTTTACAAGTGTGTTAAATTTAAAGAATTAAGCATCAGGGATAGGAGACAGTTTGTTAAGAAAAACAAGTTATGCAGTAATTGCTTGTCTGACAAGCACACTACCTGGCAATGCAATTCCTCTTACTCGTGTCATAATTGCAAGCTGAAACATCATACTAGTTTATGCGAAAATAAGCTGCAAAATTACGCAATATCAACTTCTTGTTCAAATGAAAAACAGAGCCGCAAAAACAAACCTGATTCAGAGGCCGGTTCGATTCCGGATGAGAATAAAAAGGAAATTTCTCCTTCCATAAATGCAGTTCAAACATCTTTCGCACTTTTGCCCACTGCTAGTGTATATATTAATGATTGCATGGGTCAAAAGCACACTTTAAGAATCATGTGTGATAGTGGATCAGAGTCTACATTTGTTTCTGAATCCTGCATGAAAATGTTAGGAATTAAAAGGAAAAATGCTAGGTTCCCCGTAAAAGGTCTGTCTAACTCAAAGATCGCAGTAACTAAGGGTTACGTAATGTTTGATCTTACATCAATTTATAATGCAGACACCAAGTTGTCTGTTAAGGCATTTATTTTAGATGATTTAACTGCTCCGTTACCTGCGGAAAAAATACATGAGAAGCATTTTTCGCATTTAAAGAATATAAACTTAGCGGATCCACATTTCGGGACACCAAGTAAAATAGACATTATTCTAGGATCTGATTATTTCTTTTCTATTTTGCTTCCTGGTCAAGTAACAGATACTCAGAGCAACTTAATTGCTCAAAATTCAATTTTTGGCTTTCTGGTATCAGGGAAAATGCCACATTCTAGTACATCTCCAAATTCAATACATAATTTACACATTTATGAAGTTAATATTGATAAAGAGTTAAAGCGTTTTTGGGAAGTAGAAGAAGTATTTAATAAGAATACTCAAATGAAGAGCAATTTGTTGAATCACATTTTCAGGAAAATTATTCAATTAATTCCGAGGGTCGTTTTGTGGTTAAGTTACCTTTTATTCAATCTAAATCAGAATTAGGTAATTCTAAACCTGCCGCAATTTCTCGCTTGCTTGCTATGGAAAAGAAATTTAGAGAAAAACCAGAATTTAAAAATCAGTACAAAGAGTTTATGTACGAATATGAAGAATTAGATCACATGGAATTAGTTGCGCAAAATGACATTAATAATTATGAAAACAAACACTACTTTCTTCCTCATCATGCGGTTATTAAATCTTCTAGTATCACTACTAAATTAAGGGTAGTTTTTGACGCTTCATGCAAAACTTCAAGTGGTGTTTCCTTGAATTCTATTAAAATATCTAGAAAGGGTGAGTTCGCGATTAGCGTGAAGCTAAGGACCCAGTATAAATATAAAATTGTTATACCAAAAGTTTTTTCATTAATAATGAAAGATAGAAATTTATTTTCTTACCTTTCTGGTAAAGCAGACATTCGCTGGTTTCCTTCATGTGAAAACAACCTATAAATTTTTATTTAATGAGTAGATATTGTAAATCGTGAAAAATATCTTCTTAGAATGATGCAGATGCACTTGTAGAGAAAAAACTATTTAATGCACGACGAATTCTGGGTTACATGGATGCACACACACACACACTAAAAAAGAATAAAATAAAAGGGTTAAATATGGATACTATAAAAGTAATAACATTGGAAATCCAGTAGGAGATGTAAGTCTTCCATTGAACAAAGAGTTAACGCAAGAAAAACCGTGCGTCTTGGCCTCACAAAATCGGGCCTTCAAGTGAAGAAGTAAAAAGGGGCCCACAAGAGTTAAAACAGAGTAAAAAAACTTGAAACAATACAGACTGCTTAATAAGCAAAAAAGGTTCTATTTAAAATCAGTCTATCAGAAAAGTTCTGTGGTGCTGCGATCTGTTATCGCCTTTTCGAAACAGAAGTCTTTTACACAGTCCTTCGGTAGTTTGTGATCTTACGCCACGATAACTCAGGGAAGTGTCGCCATCTTGGAACATATTTCACAACTAAAAGAAACGCGTTGCATATTTCACGAGGAAATTGTCATTTCACAAGCGAAGTGATGTTGGACATAAAATCACTTACACTGTGACGTTTTCCAACACCCCCGCTTTTTATGTCAAACCGACGAGCGTAGAATGTTTAACTTGTTTCTCAAACACTCGAAATGAGGCTTAGGCAACGGCTTGGTGAGCACGTCTGCCAGCATTAACTTCGATGGGAAATAAGTTATTTTAATTATACCATTCTGGCATAGATGTCTGATGTGGTGATACTTAACTTCCACGTGTTTAGTTCTTGTCTGTGCCTTTTCGTTTTCGGTCAATCTTATGGCTGATAAGTTATCTTCGTACAATGTTACGGGTAGTTGTTGACACAGTTCGAGGTCATTTAACAGGTCTAACAACCACGAAATCTCTTGACCTGCATTAGAGGCAGCGATATATTCAGCCTCCGTGGACGAGAGTGCTGTGCAACTCTGCTTCCTCGATGGCCATGCCAATATATTATTTCCTAATTTAAACAAGTTTCCAGTGGTTGATTTCCTGTCTATTCTGTCGTTTCCCCAATCGGCATCGCTATATGCCGTTAGGATTGGAGGTTTTGTTTTATCTATGACGAATTTAAGATCTTTGGTAGTAAGCAGATATCTAATTAATTTCTCGATAGCTTGCCAATCGACTTCCCTTGGGGATTCATTCCTTCTTCCCAGGATGTTAACGACTGATGCTATGTCGGGTCTAGTTAAAGTTGCAATGTATAGAAGCCCTCCTATAGCCTGTCTAAATTTTACGTTATCTCCCATTAGTTTCCCGTTTGGATCTAGATTAAAGTAGTTAGTATTCATGGGTGTATACGTAGGCTTACCATTTAACAAATTGAATTTTTCTGCGATTTGTATTATTTTGTGTTCCTGGTCTAATTCTAGATTACCGTTTGCTTTTTCCTTTATGTTTATGCCTAAATATTGTGTTACTTGACCCAAATTTTTGATTTCGTATTGCTTTGATAATTCAGTGTATATTTCGTGTGTGTCTGTTTTGTCTCCTGCGACTAAGATGTCATCAACATACACTATTATGTATGCGATTTTTCCATCTTGGACTCTTTTGTACAGACATTTGTCTGACGCGCATTCAACGAAATTTAGTTCTTTTAGAGATTTACTTATTTTTTGGTTCCACGCCCTAGCTGCCTGCTTAAGGCCGTAAATCGCTTTGTTTAAACTACACACTTTATCTTCTTCCCCTTTTGTTATGTATCCCTCTGGCTGATGCATATAAACCTCCTCTTCTAAATCGCCATGTAAGAAAGCAGTTTTGACATCTAGGTGAGTTATTTTAAGATCTTTGTACACCGCTGCGTTTAAGAATGCTCGTAAGGTGGTATGCGCTACAACGGGTGCGTAGGTCTCGTCGAAATCGCTTCCATATTTTTGAGCATATCCCTTAGCGACCAATCTGGCTTTATATCGCTCTATAGACCCGTTGGCTCCCCTTTTTGCCTTAAACGTCCACCTACAACCTATGACGCGTTTTCCCGGGATAGGTTTTATTAATCTCCAAGTATTATTTTGCTTCAGAGAATCTATTTCCTCACTAGTGGCTTTTAGCCATTTATCTTTAGTTTCTGCGTCATTGATATTTTGTAGGTCTGTCCATGACTTTGGCTCCTGAATTTGACACAGGTTTGCGCTTATTCCATAACGGTTAGGTGGTACACCACGATTTTGTCTCTGCGATCTTCTCGGCTCAAGGGATGTGTCGGTCGGGGTGTTATTCTGATCATCGTCGCGCTCTTCTAGATCAATTTCAATATTATCTGCGGGAGTTTGTTCGATGTTTTGATTTTCTTTGGCGGGTATAATTTCCTCATCTTTTATACCTTCTTCGAAGAATTTTACGGTTCTAGATATTATAATTTTATTTTCACCCGTATATATCCTATAGCCCTTGCTTCTGAAATCATATCCCAACATTATTCCCTCGATGGCTTTCTCATCTAATTTATTTCTTTTAGGTTTGTCGACATAGGCAAATGCCTTACATCCGAATGTTTTGATGTTCGAGAGATCGGGTTTTCTTTTATGCCAAAGTTCATAGGGTGTCATGTTATTTTTGTTAGCCTTTGTTGGTAGACGGTTGATGAGGTAGGTGGCGGACATGACAGCTTCCCCCCAGAATTGCTTAGGTAACTTGGCGTCCGACAACATGGTTCTAGCCATTTCCACTATCGTTCTATTCTTTCTTTCTGAAACGCCGTTCTGTGGGCTAGAATAGGGAACACTCAATTGACGCTCTATCCCGTTTTCTATCAGGCAGTTTTCAAATTCGTCACTGATATACTCTTTTGCGTTATCGGACCTTATTGCCTTTATCAACTTGCCAAATTTATTTTTTGTTAGCGCTATGTATTCTTTCAGTTTGATAACGGCTTCCGATTTATGCGCGATTAAGTATGTTATTGTGTACCTGCTATAATCATCCGTGAATGTTATAAAGTACCTTTTCCCTCCTATCGTTTCAGTATTCATGGGGCCACATATATCGGAATGTGCGAGGGTACCGATGTCTTTGCTTCTGTTTGTGGCTACTTTAGGGTAGGGCAGAGCGGAAAGTTTTCCTTCAATGCACTTGTGCATCGCGTGTCATGTTTACATTTGTTAATTGTTATCCCATTGGCTAATTCATGATTAACAAGGTATTTAATATCATCAAAATTTTTGTGTCCGAGTCTTCGGTGCCACAATGAAATACAATTTGTATTGTTACAGAAAGTTTGAGTACTTATAGTATAGCCGTAATCATCTTCAGGGTTTAATACGTAGAGATTATCATTTAATTTAGCTGTCAAGATTATATTATCATCTTTGACAAATAAACATGCATTTTTCTCGAAAATTACCTTTATATTATTTTCAGTGGCTTTCTTAACTGACAATAAATTGCCCTTTAGTTCTGGACAGTATAAGACGTTTCTTAGTGTAATGTAGTGGTTTTTGTCTGTTTTTATTTTTACGTCGCCCATACCTTCCGAATTAAGCCTTTTTCCATTAGCGATTGTTATATTCCCAAAATTCCCGGCTGTGAATGTAGCAAAATTTGTTTTTGCTGATGCAACGTGCCTGGTACAACCCGAGTCAATGATATATGTGTTTGGATCTGTTGTTTGTGTTTGGTTAATTTTTACTGACTCAATTTCAAAATTGTTTTCCACTGGGAAGAGAGGAATGATCGATTGGTTGACCTCATCCTCTATATTTGATTTGCTGTTAAAGCAAAAATTCGAGGAGTCGGTTTTACTACCATTGTGTTGATTTTTGGGGTTTACCGAATTGGCTTTAAAGTTGGCATGGTTGTTAAATTTATTACTGTTATAATTTTCACTTCTTTGGTAATTGTTTTTTTTTGTTTGTTTTTCAATTTGTAACATTCTGAACGAGCGTGCCCATCTCGTTGACAGAAGCTGCAATATTTTTTGTTTCCTTTATTTATGATTTTATATGCTGTGTCCCTTGGTCGTGTGCTGGTGTTTTTGTATTCGATTCGATGAGAGTACTCGTCGATGAGTTTGTTTTTTACAAACTCGAGGTCTAGATCCTTTTCGTCTCTAGCCTCCATGCTCGTTATAAGAGGAGCATATGACTGAGGCAAGCTGCAAAGCATAAGAGCCACAATGTGCGAATCATTTATGAGCTCTCCAATGGCAGCGAGTTTGTCGCGGATAGTTAAAATATTGTTGATATGTAGATTTAAGTCTCCGCCCTCATTGAGCCTTTGCGAATATAGTTTCCTCAAAAGGAATAATTTGGATGATAAATTCGCCCTTTGGTGAACACTTTTTAATCTTTCCCAAATTTCTTTGGGAGATGTCAAATGTCTGATGTGCACGATTTGTGTATTTTCAATGCACAAACAAATTATGGCTTTCGCCTTAGCCGCGTTTTTAGTATATGTATCATCGGGTGTGGCAGGTGGAGATTCTGTTATATATTTGTATAAATCGTCTTTAATTAACAGATTTTCTAATTTGAAACACCAATGATTGTAATTATTATCATTTAGTTTCTCTACTGCCGTAATTTCTTTTGTGGCAGACATAGCGTGTTATTCAAGTTTTATAAATTCTTTGATAACAAATATATTTACTATAAGAAGTTTGTGACTTTCTTAAAATAATTTCTTAGAATATGTTCATAAATATAAATAAAATGATCAGTTATTCACAATAATCAATCAATATTCGTTCACAATAATACTCTTTTTGCGATATTATATATATCGTTATTTATTCATGCACATTTATTTTTATTTTCATGTATATATTTCAATATTTCATATCTCATATGTGCATCTTGTTCATCATTTTATCACAATCAGATAAACAAATTTTTATTACTGGGTTTTATTTATTTATTTATTTATTTATTTACTTTCCCCTTCAACTCAGCCTTCATAATCTATTAAAATATCTAGAAAGGGTGAGTTCGCGATTAGCGTGAAGCTAAGGACCCAGTATAAATATAAAATTGTTATACCAAAAGTTTTTTCATTAATAATGAAAGATAGAAATTTATTTTCTTACCTTTCTGGTAAAGCAGACATTCGCTGGTTTCCTTCATGTGAAAACAACCTATAAATTTTTATTTAATGAGTAGATATTGTAAATCGTGAAAAATATCTTCTTAGAATGATGCAGATGCACTTGTAGAGAAAAAACTATTTAATGTACGACGAATTCTGGGTTACATGGATGCACACACACACACACTAAAAAAGAATAAAATAAAAGGGTTAAATATGGATACTATAAAAGTAATAACATTGGAAATCCAGTAGGAGATAAGTCTTTAGGTATTAGGTAGGGATAAGTAGGAGAGAGTAAGTCTTCCATTGAACAAAGAGTTAACGCAAGAAAAACCGTGCGTCTTGGCCTCACAAAATCGGGCCTTCAAGTGAAGAAGTAAAAAGGGGCCCACAAGAGTTAAAACAGAGTAAAAAAACTTGAAACAATACAGACTGCTTAATAAGCAAAAAAGGTTCTATTTAAAATCAGTCTATCAGAAAAGTTCTGTGGTGCTGCGATCTGTTATCGCCTTTTCGAAACAGAAGTCTTTTACACAGTCCTTCGGTAGTTTGTGATCTTACGCCACGATAACTCAGGGAAGTGTCGCCATCTTGGAACATATTTCACAACTAAAAGAAACGCGTTGCATATTTCACGAGGAAATTGTCATTTCACAAGCGAAGTGATGTTGGACATAAAATCACTTACACTGTGACGTTTTCCAACAAATTCTATTTTGGGTGTAGGCCCTAAGTTACAACGGGACATTTTCGAAATCTTACTTAATTTTCAAATTCCGAAAATAGTCTTTTCAGCGGATATAGAGAAAATGTACCGCCAGATTTTGGTTGCTGAAGAGGATCAAATTTATCAGCAAATAGTTTGGAGGTCTAATCCTAATGAGGAAATAAAAAATTACAAATTGAAAACTGTCACATATGGTTTAGCGCCAGCATCTTTTCTGGCAACTAGATGTATAAAACAAATCGCTCAGGATTATACAAAAAATCCTTGCATTTCGCGCATGTTAGAAGAGGATATGTACATGGATGACTTATTATCCGGTACGAATACTGTTAGGGAAGCAATAGAAACTTGCAAAGAAATTACAGATTGTTTAGAAGCGCATGGTTTCCACTTGAGGAAGTGGAATTCAAATTCACAGGCATTTCTTAATGAATTTATAGATTCTTCTAGCACTGAATCAAATTTTAAAATCATTCCTAGTGACAACGGAAGCTCCAAAGTTCTAGGCTTAAGCTGGAACTCTTCATCAGATAGTTTTATTTTCATAACTGCATTAACACTCACTCCACCTCTTACGAAGAGACACATTTTAGCCGAGTCTGCACGGATTTTCGACCCACTAGGTCTAATTTCGCCCTGTACTGTGATTTTAAAGGTATTTTATCAAAAACTTTGGCTTACAAAAGGGAACTGGGACTCTGTTATACCGCAACATCTTACAGACGAATTGTTACAATTTCAAATTTCCTTTAACGGACTAAATCAATTGTCTGTTCCTAGATGTGTCACGCTTTCATCCGGTAACCCGTTTGAATTACACGGTTTTTCTGATGCCTCAACATTGGCTTATGCTGCCGCAATTTATTGCCGACAAAGTTGTAAGGGGAAAATAAACTCTTTTCTCTTAGTTTCTAAAACTAAAGTTGCTCCAATCAAACAGATTTCAGTGCCAAAATTAGAGCTTTGCGGTGCGCACCTACTAGCTAAGCTGTTCCGTTCCGTCATGGAAACATTAAAGAGTTACAAGTTCGATATTTGCGCCTGGACGGACTCCAAAGTCGTCCTTTCTTGGCTATCAGCACATCCGCGTAAATGGAAGACTTTTGTCGCGAATAGGACAGCTCAAATTACCGAAATTCTACCTACAAAGCACTGGAGACATGTACCATCCAAAGAGAACCCCGCAGATATCGCTTCACGCGGTATTGATCCAAAATGTCTTCCAGGTTGTGATTTGTGGTGGAAGGGGCCAAGTTGGCTAACTTTAGACCCATCCAATTGGCCCAAAGACGACTCAAATGTTGAGGAATTTGATGATCAAATCAAAGCCGAACAAAGGTCTGATCCAATTTTTTCCTTTCACGCCCACACATCAAATGATCTATTTGATAATTTGTTTCAAAAGCACTCTTCACTTGCAAAAATTACTCGCATTTTGGCATATTGCCAAAGATTTATCAAAAAATGCAAGAAGTCTAACGAAACAGAAATTTCTTCACCACATCTTACTTACGAAGAAACAAAAGCTGCTGAAGAGAATATTGTTTGTTGGATTCAGAATTCTTACTTTCAGGAAGAATTTAAATGTATCCAAGAACAGAAAGTTTTGCCAAAGAAAAGTACGTTACAATCCCTCCACCCGTTTATTGATGATAAGGGTCTGTTACGGGTGGGAAGACGCTTACAAAATTCACAATTATCCTTTAACCACAAACATCCTTTAATCTTGCCCTCACAGCATAAAATGGCTGAGTTATTAATACAGCAACAACACATTGCCCATTTACATGCTGGGCCTTCACTGCTATCCCACATCATCAGACAATCTTATTGGATAGTTGGTGGAAAAAAGATCATTAACAAATGCATCAATAGATGTTTAAAATGCTACAGATATAAAAGGTCCATTGCAACCCCTCAACTAATGGGGAATTTGCCACAGCATCGAGTAACCCTGGAACGTCTATTTTTTTCCAGCGGTGTCGATTACGCAGGCCCTATATCTATTAAATTTAGTAAGGGTCGGGGTGCAAAAACAACTAAGGGCTATATAGCTTTGTTTATTTGTTTGGCTACAAAAGCGGTGCATATTGAAGCTGTGAGTGATATGACAGCTGAGGCATTTATCGCCGCCCTTCGACGTTTTAGTGCAAGGCGAGGCACCCCACGGCATCTTTACAGCGACAATGGCACCAATTTTGTCGGTGCATCCAGAAAGTTGGACAAAATTTATGAATTGTGGCGTTCATTTACAGATAATGAAATTATGTCACATTATCAAGTTGAAAACTCTCTAGAATGGCATTTCATCCCTCCTTCTGCCCCTCATTTTGGCGGGATTTGGGAGGCTGCGATAAAATCAACAAAGTATCACATCAAGCGAGTCATAGGAGAGACATTGCTCACTTTCGAAGAGCTAACCACGTTACTCACCCAGATAGAAGCCTTGCTCAACTCGCGGCCGCTTATACATTTAAACGATAATGATACTGAATCAATAAATGTTCTCACTCCCTCACATTTTCTTACAGGGGATATTTTGCACTCTATGCCCGATGAGTCAGCAACCACTACAACCAATCTAAAGAAACGATGGGAGCTGCTCCAAGACATGAAAGCCGGCTTCTCCAAACGTTGGACCAGAGAATACTTGGCCTCGCTGCAACCCAGAGCTAAGTGGAAGATCGCCACGCCTAACATCGAGGTGGGACAGGTAGTATTATTACTGGACGCGAATCAACCGCCTGGAACTTGGCCGTTGGGTCGTATTACGGAGGTCCACCCAGGCAGTGATGGACTCAACCGAGTGGTGACTGTGCAACGCGGGTCTTCATTCTTCAAACGCCCAGTGCACAAGTTGGCATTACTCCCTCAGTATCAGGACTAAAGCCCTGATAGGGGGGGAGCATGTTCAGTGAACATACATTTTATCATTTTAGATTTATGACAACCCATTTACTTCAACTAAAATCACTTTAGAGTGATTTATTGATAACTTTTATTTAAGAAAACCTTTATTGATATTATCTCTTTAGCAATTAACCATGAATCATCTGAAATGGTGTTATATCCAATTTTGTTTATTATATCAAGATACTTTCATCTCCTCAGTTGTTTAAAAATAATTATTGTGAGTTATGGTTTTTGATCAAGGAATCAAGGTCACTTCCTGGTTTGAGTGATTGTACTTTTGAAGAGGCAGTTGAACTCAAGCATTCGGACTGTACGCAACAGCTCATCTCTCTAGCTGTGATTTCGCAATTTTCGCAGCCGGGTAACAAAATCCCCGGTCCTTGTAACCTGCAAGCGTCCTTGTAAAATGCAAGCTCTCTCTGCTGTGCACATGCAAGAAATTGTAACATGTTAAATCTCAATATAGTTTCATTTACATCTTGTGTTAATCTACTAATTCTATAAACACACACAGAAACAGCTATCTTAAAAAATAAGTTTTGTAGTATGTTTCTTTTGCAGACGTTGTCAAAGTGTATGTGAAAGATTTTTGTTTTCAGAAAGTGGTGCGAGATGAATTTAAAAATATCACGCGAATTGCGAAATAAACTTCTGGGACAATCTTTGACTGTCAGAAACAAACTCCTTGCATTCGATTGAGACGTTCTGACCCACCAGTGTTACCAGATTGGGGACTCTTTTATCCCCAGATTGTTGATTGCCACTGCTTTTTTAAAATAGAAATATTCGGCCTATTTAAAAATAGATTAAAAATTCTGAAAAATAAGGCGAATTATACTATTTTAAAAAGTGGTAACAGTCAAATAATCTGAATTAGAAAATTCCGCAATCTGGCAACACTGTCAGCCTCCCTCCCTACTATCGGGACATTTCTTCGTCCGACTACTATTTGTTTCTTTCTCTAAAACGTTCTCTTCTCTAAAATAAATTCACTCTTTGAATGATATAAAAAAATCACCTCGATAAGTATTTTGCCATCAAATCACAAATGCTGTGGAAAGAAGGCACTTCCGGAGAAATGTATGAAGGTTTGTTGAACAGAATGGCACATACCGGGTGAGCTAAAAGTTCGTTAAAACTTTAAAAACTCATAAAAAGGGAAGAAATTATGATAAAGGAGTGCAGTTTTCAAGAAAGGACTCACAAGGTAGTCGGATTTTTTTTAGCAGCAAAAAAAAAATTAGTTAAAAAATAACATGTAGAGGGCGCTGACGACCCGAAACACAATGAACAAGCCAACAGTTGTGTCGTAGAATGTTCTGGAGGTAATGTTGAACATTTGTTATTGGGAGAACAAATGAATGGAGCGTACTGTTGTCCTGTTCATTGTCTTTCGGGTCGTCAAAGCCCTCTACATGTTAATCTTTATCTAATTTTTTTTTTTTTTTTTTTTTTCTTGCTGCTAAAAAAAATCTGACTACCTTGTGATCCCTTTCTTCCAAACCACACTCCTTTTTTACGAGTTTTTAAAGTTTTAACGAGCTTTTGGCTCACCCAGTATAGGGTAATTCCGGGATTTATGACGCACATTTTTTTTTAATTTGTGTATAAAGTTCCATGGTGGACATAAAATAAAAAAAAAAAATAATGCTGTGCTATTTAATGTTAAATATGCAACGCGTGTAGTGCGACAAAAAATTCAAAACAAAGTATTAATATTTTTTAAAGATTTTTTTCTAAAACATTACACTGCGGCGCATCACCCGTACATTCAGGATGAGTGCCGCCCGTGTGCGGTAGTAATGCCGCGCTTGTAATAAGAACAGAATGAAATTATAAATAAATAAAAAATATATATATTCATAGCTGGACTATAATTAACGATGTAATAACAAAATGAATCTAAATTAGTACGGTGAAACCTATTAGTAAATTCAAATTAATAATTGTTGCCTACTTTCACTATTAAAATTATTGACTTATTTTTTTAAATTAAATTTTAATTGTTATTTCAGCAACAACGTAACGTCAATGTATTAGAAAGGGAAAAGAAAAAAAATAAAATTGTGTTTACATAATTTATTTGTTAACCCTTTCGGGATCGATGGCTTTTACATAAATTTTATTCGGTTAGTACCACTTTTTTAAAAGAAGTTACATTTGCTGAAATAATCATGAAAATGCTCTAATTAAAGAAAGCAAATATTACTTTTCTTTTTTACTGGTGCCAGAAACAAATTTTGTAAGCTCTTTATATAGGTGCTTATATGCACCTATGGTCCCGAATGGGTTAAAATACCTGTTTTTTCGACTACAATCTACAGAAAAAGTGTCGAAAAAGTACAGTCTTTATGTAACTACATTTAAACACTTGATGCAACGAAGCCAATTACACTTCCTCTTTTTTAGAGTAGTTTACAAAGAACGTCTGCGTTACGCGTAATCACATTTTTTGTTATTATCATCTTGACTTGCATCTTTCTTACCCTTCTTACTTTTTATTTTCCCCTTTTTCTCCTTTGGTTTTAGTAAACTTGATAACATGCCTAACATGGTTAGTCTGTGCAAAAAGAAAAGGAAAAGTTAATAACACTTAATCATCCCGTACAAAAGAAACTGCGGCATGTATACCGGAATAGCAGTGCGGCATGCATCCCATTTCTCATGGTGCTGACGTCGGCAATCACAGTTACCTGCCATCGCTAAGGGGAATGGCGTAACCATACACACAGTACTCTATACAAACGCTACACTTAGTTTTGACTTCGAAATCATGTATGCATTTAGTAATTAGTGTATGAAAAGTATTTAAACATAACGTGTTTAAAAGTTTGGACAGTGAAATCCTGCACTTAAGTCAAATTAAGGATTGCACTTCTACAAGTAAAAATCGAAATGGGATTTACGCTATACACTGGTTAAAATAATCTCATTGCGCACCTATACTGTGCGTTTGACGACCATCTATCGATAATTACAAGAAATACAAGGGGTGCGGCATTTATCTCGTATGCGGCGACTCTCCCGGAGTTACCCTATACTTCAGTAAATCTCGTCGTTTTCAAAATTTTGTATGGTTCATTTTTTTGTAAAAAACAAAAGAAACTTTTGGAGCAACCTAATATTTAAGGCATAAGTCTGTCCATTTTCAGCAAGTAGGGGAGCGCCTTAGAAGGTGGCAAATTGTAAAAAGCGGCCAATATTCGCATGACTAAAAAAAAAAAATCAACAATACTATCTTACTGTATTGATAGTAGCGATAAACACACATCTAACGCACTATTCGGACGCTTCAGAAGAACACAGTCAATATATTCTAAAACACGAAACTAACAAATCGACCTTTGCAAAACATTGCTGGAAGATGAACCATACTTTTGAATTTAACTCTGCTAAAATTTTCTCTAAATCCACTTCTTACACTTGAACTTAACTTACTTGAAGCATTTCGTATCTATAATAATCATAAAAATATTGTTAATTGTGACTTCACTATTCCCTCATTGTTAGATTGTTGGAAGTATTATATAATAACCTTCCTTTCTGAATTTCTACTATAGCATTTTTCAACATTACCATTTCTTTTCCCTGTACAATTTCCTATTGGCATCTTCCTGTAATTTCCTGCAATTATATTGGTCAATAAACCCATCCCTGAAACTCACTCCTCCTCAATATATATGAGCGAAATTCCAGCATTCTTATTATGCATGAGTATCTACAGCAACAAACATATTCGCAAATTAGAATAATTCTTTACTAAATGGCGTATCAAAACTAACCCTACTAAATCACAGGCAGTCGGTTTCACTCGTAATCACTCTACCCCTCCTCCACTCTACCTTGATGGCTCCTTTGTCGGCTTTGGACGGGAAGAGAATCTGGACGGGAGATACTGTCCAGGGGGTTTTCCTGGACAGTACTCTCACTTGGCGAAAGCACATCGAATATAATGTCCAAAAGTTCTACAAAGCTGAACGCGATCTTGCCCACTTCCTGTATAGCGATGAGATGGGTATCTCTGTATAATAAAACACAGTGTAACGATTCCGGCTCATACCCATCCTTGAGAAAAGCAACATATCGCGGCCATGTTAGGCATAAGTATTCAAGAGACCGTAAGTTTGCCGATTGTTCAGCTTATGGAAATATACATATAATCTGCTTACTATCACATCTATTCTTCTTTATTTTCTCTAAAACCTTCAAAACTATCCAATTTTAATGTTTTAAATTCTATATTAAAAATAACGGATAGCCAGCTATTATACAATGGATAACCAGATATAAAAAAACGATACTGTTGCCCTTTAGAACTGCAAATTCCAAATCTAGAAATAAATGAATGACTCTTACAGCGTTTCACAAATAATAATAATAATAATAATAATAACAACTGATTCTGCTCTTAAAATATTTGTAAAAGTATATTAATGCTTTTAAATATTTTGAAATGCGTTTTCACTTTTTCATACCAACTCATGATTTTGTGAAAAATCGATTTAACAAGACTTATAGCGCCATCTATCGACCAAAAATTAAGGTTACGAAACACTATTCTTATACTTGACTAAAAATAATTTCGTCTTTTTCTTACAAGTTACTTTTACATACTAAGACTGTTTTATTTCTTTAAAATTTATCCTATTTATTAATCATACATATACATATATATATACACACTGCTCAAAACAATTAGGGGAGCACATGGTTTTAACGAAATTACGCAAATATTTACACCGATAAGTAACGTAAAATAAAACATCCATAATTTAAAGTGTTGTAGAAAACAGATAAAGAAAACTTCACATGTAAATTAAAGTTTATGACGTCAAAAACTAAAAAAAGGAGATAAGTGCAGAAACCGGGATTTTGCAGAAATGTCTGTTTCACTGCATAGGTTGTAAAATTCAATTGCTCAGCTTGTGTTTTGAGAAAAGATGGCTTGAAAATGTCACAACAACATGATTTACCGCAATCCATGACTTCGTATTATCGGGACAGTTGAATTTGGGGAAACACAACGAAGTGTAGTGGACGCTGTTGGAGTCGCAAGAAGTGTCCATGAAAGGCTGTGGAATCGACTCCAAGACACATGGAATGATAGTCATCGACAAGTGCAAGGTCGAAAATGTGCTAACACAGAAACTGATGACCGATATATCCTGTTAACAGCTCGTCGAGACGGAACGGAGAATGCTACTCAGCTGCAAACACAGTTGTTCTTGGCCACAGGACGAAGGGTGTCCAGCCAAACAGTCCAAAATAGGCTTCATCAGGGTGGTCTCTATGCACGTAAGCCAATGGTCTGTATTCCGCTGACCTCAAGCCAGCCACTGTGCGTTCCACTTGAGGAACTGAACATCGAGTTTGGAGGCAACGTTGTTGGAGTCAAATTCTGTTTACAGACGAGCCCCGATTCAGTCTGGATGTGACATCTGATGTGTTTTGGCATGAAGAGAAAGAGGCACTCAAAATAATCCCACATTCGTTCGTGACAGATCACATTACAGACGAGGTGGGTTGATGCTATTGGCTGGAATCAGCATAGGTGGACGTATGGGCCTGCATATCATTCGGAATGGCAATTTGAGGATCCGAAGTTATACAGACGAGATACTGAGACCTCATGTCGTATTTTATGTTGCAGAAATTAGTGATTTCTTTTTTTCCATGCATGATAATGCCAGACTTCATACAGTTCGTCTTGTGGAAAACATGCTTGAAGCTAAAACAATACACCGTATGGAATGACCAGCATGCTCTCCTGACCTAAATCCGATCGAGCATGTTTGGGACATACTCAGGCGACGCATTGTTGCGAGACCGAAGCCTCTTTTTACTGTCCGGGACTTGGAGATTGCAATTCTTGAGCAGTAGAACAGTATTCCCCAAAGTCTTGTCGATAACCGCATCGTATCCATGGAAAACAGGTGTGCAGCAGTCTTAGCTGTTCGAGGAGACCACAATACTTTTTTTTATCATTTACATGAAAACAAATTGTTGTCCTAAACTATCTTTGCATGTTCTTTTTATCTTTTCAAAGAATAAAAGCTCCCTTACAACTTTTTTTGCGTCTTTTTTTCTGTATTGCGCATTGATACACATGTACTATCCATTTTATGTCCATACATGGCTGTCTTGAACTGTTCTCTTCACTTTTTTGCTTGCTCCCCTAATTTTTTTTTAGCACTGTATATATATATATATTTTTTTTTTTTGGTGGTTGGGGGGGGGGGGGGGGGTAAACGATAAAAATACAATGTCAAAGTGTTATTAAAAAAAATTAGTATTATTTCAATAGTTGCAGCAGACTTTTTTTAATTACGCAGTTTTATTGCATATTTGTTACATTTTTGTTTTATTAAGAAATCTTAATTTTGTTATGGTATATTAGCCGGAAAGCCTGGTCTAACCAGAAGTATTGTAAATGCTAATAGTGTGTTTATGAGAACATAAACTAGCCAAACTTTGCTCATCTAAATGCTTCCATATTGTCAATTATTTTTTATCAGTTTTTAAAATTTTAAGTAAAAAACGCAATTTATACCTACCGTCCTAGGACGGGCATTTACACTAGTGGACAATAAAATACTGTTATATAAGACAGTACTCCGCCCTATACTTCTCTACTGTGCCCAGAACTGGGCTCTGTGGCTAAAACAAGCCTTCAAAAAATCCAGATCCTGCAAAATAAGACTCTTCGAGGCATTGTCCGTGCATCTTGCAATAAAAGAAATACTACGATCCACCATGGCGTCAAAGTTCCACCAATCAGATCTGCCATCAAAAACCATCAAGCTACCAAATTCTTCAATAGCATTCCTAACATCCCTAATCCTACTTTACATAATATTTCTGTATACGATGAACGTGCCTGAAGGTGTAGACCTCGTGCAACACTTTATCTTCCTGAAAATATCGACCCCGGTTAGTCTACCTACAGGGTTATTTTTCCTGGCTGCTCACTGTATAACTTCTTATAAATTTTGTAGATATTTAATTTCATTAAATCTCTATTATTAATTCAGTTTTACTTTTTGTCTACTTTCGTATTTTGTATTTATTTATAATGTATGGGGCCTTTAAATGGCTTTTTTTTATATAAATGGGAGGTTTTTCCACCTTTACCCGTTTCCAGATGTTCTGGACATTGGCTATGGTTTTGAATGGTTCTACCACAGGCTACTACCGGAGGTGCGGAGTCTGATTCCTGATCTCGTCCAAGTCCAAGTTCAATTCCATCATTCTTTGTATTGATGACGGTATACTGAATGCTACCAAAACTAGTTTGAAATGAGTTAAAACTTTCGGTTACTTAAGACATTGTTTATCTTATATTGTACAGCTATCATCTTAATTTGCATAAGAATTGTCTTGTTGACAGATTTCATTTACACGACTGAGTGTCTAAGGATAGCGAATGCACTCTAAAAATTAAATACTTAAATTTACACATGAAAACAGCTATACTGATGATACAAAAACGATTTGTCTATGTGTGCAAATTGCCAAATGCACGTCTTGTGTGTCAGTTTCAAAATACACAGTTTAATGTGTAAATTGCACATGAGTACACATATCTAGGTGTAATATGCAAAAATGACAGATATTTGTATACGTAGCTTAACCTTATAATTTTGGATGTAAATTGTGAACTGAATGTTTATAATAGGTTGCAAGACAAATTTGCATGAACAACAAACTCATGTGCTTGGTGTGTTTGTTCTCTTTCAAGCAGATTTTTCTTTTTCAAGCAGATTTTTTTTAAGACCACAAAATAGTGTATCTTTATATTACAAATAAACGGTCAAGTGCGAGTATTACTCGCGCGCAGAGGGTTCCGTATAATAAATATATGAATTACACTATGACGCAAAAGTTTAGACAATGAAGAAATTCTTACATACTTTGAAAAATATTTATTCAATTTTCAAATCACTGCTTGAAATTAATGTGCTGTACATATAAACAATATTTATAACAAAGAAAAGTGGAATTGTGCATATTGCAATAAATTAAATGGTAACAAAAATAAACTGCTGTCTCAAAAGTTTAGACACAAATTAAATAAAATCGAAATAAACAATTTTTAAAACCTGGTTGCGCATCCATGCTTATGTATTACGTCATATACACGAGATTGCATGGAAGAAACTAAATCTTGCATAGTTTGTGGATCGATATCGTACCATGCATTCTCAATAGATGTCTTAAGTTCCTTTTCAGAAGAGTATTGTCTAGCGTTGCTATAAACTTTGCGACACATGATGCTCCAAAGGTTTTCTATAGGGTTAAGATCTGGGCTACATGCTGGCCAGTCGAGAACTCTTATATTATGGGAATTAAACCAAGATTTTGAATGTTTTGCAGTGTGAATTGAAGCATTGTCTTGCTGAAATTCCCACTGAGGACCCCCTAGAAGCTCAGCAAATGACAGTAGGTTTTCTTCTAATGTCTGTGTATAATGCTGTGAAGTTTGACGACCACTGGTGAAGGTCAGAGATACTTGTCCATTATAGCAAAAGGCTGCCCAAACCATCACCGAGCCCCCTCCTTGTCTGCGACTAAAAAAACGTCGAGGTTCCTTCCGCAAGTCATGCCAATACGATAAACAACCATCTGGACCATCCAGATTCCACTTTTTTTCATCGCTAAATATGACTGACTGCCATTTCTCTCCATATGACATATGCTTTCGAGCCCACATAAGTCTTTGTAACTTATGATGTGGTTTCAGAGCTGGTTTCTTCTGCATTTTGCTATAAACGATTGTTCCTTTTTCCAAAATTCGTCTACGAATCGTATCCTTTGATACAGAGAGTCCCGATGAGCTTTGAACTCCACGTACGCTCATTTGTTGAGTACTCGCTAGTCTTTGTATCAGGCGATCCTCTCGTACATTTGTCACACGTGGCCTCCCAGACCGACATTTTGCTTTATATTCGGAACCACTCGATAAAACTCGATAAATAGATTTTTTTGACCTATTAATAATAGCAGAAATTTCAGAAACGCTCTTCCCTTCACCTTTCAACTGCCAAATCCTTGAAACCTCATTCACTTGAATTTCTTTAGCTCTCGGCATGTCGACTATGAAGCGCAATCGTTTGCAGAACTTAAGTACTCCAAATTTGTGAACTGAAATTTCAGAAACGCTCTTCCCTTCACCTTTCAACTGCCAAATCCTTGAAACCTCATTCACTTGAATTTCTTTAGCTCTCGGCAGATCGACTATGAAGCGCAATCGTTTGCAGAACTTAAGTACTCCAAATCTGTGACATCATCGATTCTAAATTTGCATATGCCAGCGAATATTCAAAGAAATTTAGAATAGTGTCTAAACTTTTGCGACAAGCACATTTGAATTTTTATGAAAAAAATTAGTATTATAGCAAATAAAACGACTGTCTTTTGTACATAGCATTTTAAATCAGTTTTTGAATATATTTACAGGTTTTTGTAATTCTGACGTCATAATTCTACATTTTAAAGCTGAATGACGTCATTGTCTAAACTTTTGCGTCATAGTGTAGTAATTGTATTATTAAAAAAAACTGTCGCTAAAACAATACTAAGACTTTGTAAAAAACTTTGCAAAGTAGGGCTGGGTATATCAGTATATACTAGAAAAATGTAAATGGATATACCATCAAAGTTCAAAGATATATGGAACCAAAATAATATCACATATAGCTATTCTGTGTAACTCATTTTTACTTTTTTCTATCTTTACAAGAAGATTCGTGGAATTTTTCGATTTCCGGTTTTCGACGGATTTATATGTTTTACGGGACAGAGTTAATGAAAAACATGTTTTTACAAAATGTCTGTCTGTGAGTCTGTCTCTGACAAAAAATTTGTGGGCGCTCTATCCTAAGAACAAGAACTATTGAACGAAATTTAATAAAACTTTAGAGTCAGTTAGTCTCTGATATAAATTGGTGCTGATTACCTTTTGGTGTAAATCGCCCAGCAGCTGGCGCTGCTATGTTGCATTATTCATGATTTCTACAATAGTTATATCTCAAGAACTAAAGCACGGATTTTAAGAAAACTTCAGATTCAGTTAGTCCTTGATATAATTTGGTGCTGATAACCTTTTGATGTAATTTTGGTATAAATCGCCCAATAGGCGGTGCTGTTATGCTGCATTATTCATGATTATCGCAATAGCTATATCTCAGGAACTAATGCACGAATTTTCACCGAACTTCAGACTCAGTTAGCCCGAATTATATATATATTAGTGCTGTTTAGTTTTTGGTGTAAATCGTCCAATAAGTGGCGCTACTATGCTGCAATTTTCAGGATTTCCGCAATAGTGGTATCTCTAGAACTAATGCATGAATTTTCATCAAACTTTAGATTCATTTAGTCCCTGATATAAATGTTTCCTGATAAGTTTTTGATGTAAATTGCCCAAGAAGGTGACACTAACTTTTCACGATTTCCGCAATAGCTCTATCTCAAAAACTAACGCACGGATTTTCATTAAACTTCAAATTCAATTAGAAGTTCACGTAAGTTGTCCCTTATTAGATTTTCGTATAAATCATCTAACCGGTGGCGCTGCTGTGCTGCATTTATCAAGAAGTATTAAGATGTATGTGATAGAAGAAAGTTTTGGGATTGACACATCCAACTAGTTTAATATTATCTTAATCTGTTTATAATGAACTTAATTCGGTACTGACAATAAAAGCAGTGCATATTTAAACTTCATTTGGCATTTCATAAAACTAAATTCAGCATAGTAATAACCTTTCTTTCTACAGTGTAGTTAAAACAAAACATTCGTTCAAAGTTTACATTTGGCATTGTGCTAAGCGCGCTTCGAAAGGAGGTCACAAATTTGCAACGCCGCCTTGGTCCTTGCCACGTTTTTCCAGATAGGTTTTTAATTAACTTTTAAAGTCACTCGAGGCGTATTCAAAGATACATTCAATGCAAAATAGTCGCGAATCCCATAGTATTTATGTAATTCATTCTAATTAAAGGGTCTCAAGGCTCTCAAAATTGGAAAAAATGAAAAAAAAAAGAACATTTTCAACATTTAATATATTAAAATACATATGATTTTAAAACACAATTTTTATTGGGATGAAAGAAATAAGTATTTTCTTTTATTTCATGTATTTAAAAAAAATGCAAGATACATAATTAGCATTTATAGAGAGCTCTAAACTGTCAGACATTTGATGAGCAAAAAATTTGTATAACGGTTTAAGCGCAGGATTACAAAATAAATATTGCAATTAGAATGAAATTTTTGGTGCCTACTTATACTTCAGATTGCAGTAATTAGCCTTAACCTAAATAAATTTGTATTTAAAGCATTTTTATATTTTTAATACAAAGTTGTATTTAGCTAATACAAAATTTTGAAAATTTCAACAACATAATCAGTTTAAAAAATTTTTTTGAACATTAAAAAAGAAATTTTATGTTCAGTTTATACAGATTAACATGAAATGTATGTTTTGAAAATTTCGTGGAAAAATATTCAAAAGTTTTTGAGATATCGTGCGCGTTATCCCCCAAAAAGTCATTTGGTGAAAAATGACTTAAAAGTTTCGAAAATGTCACTTCAGCTATTCAGCGGGCATAATTCTAAAAGCCATAACTTCTGTTCTAATGAGAATTTGAAGGAAACAATTATATTAAAATATTCAGAAAAGATAGAAGATTAACATCTAAGAAATTTAAAATTAAAATATTTTTGAAGCTTTAAGAGTCCTGAAATCCCTTGAATTAGTCTTTTTTTAACAATTTGACGTTTATTGCTTTTATACTGTTACTAGCCATTGCATTACACATATATAACATTAAAAGTTGTTATCTGGGCCTTAACCCTTTCGAGGGCGGTGTCCTTAGAAAAGGACACCTAATTTTAATTCCAAAACTGACAATCGGCACCAAGAATATTTAATTAAACTTTTCCTTTTATAATGTACGTGAAAATAAGCAATTTCGTATTGTCTAATGAATTCGCTTAAATATTCTGGTGTCAGTCCATTATTTCAACAGTTTATAAACAGAGTTACTCGGCGCCGGAAAGGGTTAAAAGCCGATGGTACATGTACGCCGCCTCTGTCATTATGTATGTCCAAAACGTCCATATCTTTAAGGGTTAATATCTCGGCTAATTACTGAAGATTTTTTTCGAAAATCATGATCAACAATACTTTTATACTTCTGCTACGATAGGTACCTCCAGCGCTCTGAATGCCCGTAAATCGAAATTTGTGTGTAACGGATAAATGCGATTTTCTCAAAAACTATGTGACCTAGAGTAATCGCTATAATTTTCCTGCAAGGTTTACATTAACGTCTACTACCCCTAATTTTTTCACAATTTTAGTTTCAGTAGATTCGGAATTAGATGGGGGGAACATATTTTTGCGCTACATTTTCGACGATATCTTTGAAAATGTAATACCTAAAATTAAAAGTAATGTATTTTTGAATTCAGCGTTACAAAAGCTTTCACGCGATACAACACACGATATACAAAGAATTTTTTTTTTCAAGTAACTTAATTTGCCCCTCCACATTTTTACTAAATATATTTATAAATGTTTAATAATCTCAAAATATGTAGGTCAATAGTCTTTATTATTTCTCCCAATTTGAACTTTCCACGTTCCATAGTTTACGAGTAAAATGGCTGTGACAGACAGACACAGGACTGATCTTATAATGGTTCCGTTTTTACTTTTTAAGTACGGAACCCTAAAAACACGATCATCTGAAATTATATTTACTGCATGCCATCTCTCTGTTAAAGTTGTTTTGAAATCCTAAAATCCTATAGCCACAATTTATGAACAGAACCTGTATAATCTGAATAAATACACTGTAATATACACTGTAAAATAAAATTTGTAAAATACGGAAATCGCGATGCCAGTACTATTTCCGTATTTTGTCGGATTTTTTTTTCTACCAATTTCAATCAGCACTTTTCAAAAATACATTTACATCAAGAGAAGAAATTCTCTGTTTAAATCAATCTACAGTAAACAAGCAATACTTACCGGAACGGAATACGTACTAAGGAACTGCTTCTTTCCAAAGCACCACCTTAACCATTCAACTACGATTACACAAGCTTAGATTTCAAGTATCGATATTTATTGAGTACCACATAAATACACATATTTCTGTGTAATATTCTGTTCTTGCACATATAGCTTTGTAAAATTCATACACATATTTCTGCGTAATATTCTGCTACGCATATTATACTTCTGCGCAATATGTAAAATACAGAGATATTTTTGTAATATACAAAGCGTGTAAAACACGCCGATTGGGGTTAATCGGTACAATTTTCTACATTTACGCTCTTGTTTTGAGTTTTTGAAGGGATAACAAGCCGGTAAACACACATAATACAAGTAAATTTTTGCGAGAAGAGTGTAAATTTTATGAAAAACGTGTAATTTTACAAATTTACACATACACCTATATAAAAGTGATTAATTTACACATATATTTTTTAGAGTGTACTTCCTTTTTATTTCAAGGGTAATTATTCGCAAACACGCTCTGCAGAAGTATCGATAAAATCTGGAGCCATATTTTTAATATTTTAATGCTATCGCTTAGCGAGCGGAGATGTTATTCAATGGCCACCGTGATCACACGATCTTTCCCCGCTTGATTTCAGTGTATGGAGTTTTGTAAAGGATCCAGTGTACAAGCCCCCCCCCCCCTTCCTGCATCCATCCCTGAACTAAAATCAAGAATCTGCACTGCAACTGATTGGATCGACTGAAACATGTTGACAAATCTGTGGCAAGAAATGATTTACCGAATGGACATTTGCGAGGACATTACACACCGAACATTTGTGATAATGGTAAACTTGAACTATTTTTCTATCTTACAACAATATGTACTTAATTTTTGTTTTCCTGTCAATTCCATTCAATAAATCATTCTTTTTGCCCAACTAATTTGTAGACACCCTGTATATTGGCTGAATGAATAATTTCAGGCGCTCGGGCATATTGAGGGCCTGTTTTTATTTTAAGTGCGCTCGAAACTTAAAATTAAGTTAAAGTAATCACTAATCTCAAGTCATAAAAAGAGCAATCATAATCAAGAGCATAAATCATACCTTCCACTACGGCAGTTTCCGTATATGGGGCATTCTCACAATCTTTTGACTTTTGAAGGAAGAAAATCTGGCGAAATTAATCTTGCTAAAATAACACTTTAATCTGATAGACGAATGCCTTAATGATTCAACATAAAGAAAAAAGGGTCAGCAGCGAAATTTTTTTTATTTAACTGAGGTTTAAATTATACTTACAAAGTTTAATTTTTCTTACCGTTTTACCCCTATAACTTTTATTTTCTTCTAAATTTTTACTTATAATGAATTTGCATGGTACCCACAGGACATTCAAATAAGAAATAATAAAAATGTAGTACTTTTAATACAGAATTTTTGTATAACATTGTCTTAAAGGGATGTTAAAGAAGGGACAGTAAGGTAAAACAAAAGGGGTGGTATAGGAAAAAAGGGACGAAATGGTAAAAAAAGGGACGGTAAGGATGGAACGGTAAGGAAAATTACCACCTATTTTTAGGAAAATCATATTAAGACTAAGTGATAGCCACAATGTTCATTGATTTTTAGAAACAGTTGTTAACATTGGATTAAATTAATTTTATTTTTTAAATTTACCTCGAAAAGTGCAGGAATAAAACTTGGGGACGATAAGACTACCAATAAAGGCACGATCTTGAAATTGATATTTAAATGCTGATTTAAATTCTGCAGTAAATTTCCTGTCAAAGAATTTTAGACATTTTTCTCTAGCATACTTCTGCATGAGAAAAAACTTGAAAAAAATTCTGTGGCTGCATCTGAAGTGATTTTCTGTAAGGTTAGTTGGGGCAACTGGGTCATGATTTTACAATGTGACTCTGGAGCTTCTGACAATTCGGCTTCAAAAGATAATTTTCATTTGAATTAAAGTCTGAACTTCTGTAAATGTGTTCAGTTAGGTTCCCTCTATCAGACAGAAATGTTCAAAATTACATTTTAATATTTAAAAATATAAAAATATGCATATTTTATCTTTCTTTCCTCATGGGTCCAGTTGCCCCATAAAAATGGGGTAAGTGGACCAGTAGGGTCTATGTTCCACACGCGTTTATTTTTTTTCATGTGGGATATCATGTCCTGTTTGAAAAAGTGTAAACTTAAAAAAATTTAAACCAGGCAGATTCTGTAAATTATATGTCAATAAAGAGCGTTGTAAGGGAAACCTTTGCTGTCAATGTGTCTAAAATAAGCACTAAAAGTGAAAATATTAGATTTATTTATACCAAAAACATAAAAATCAAGTAAGTACTTATGTACTTTAGTATAGGTAATAAGTATAAAAGTCAAATGGGTATTTTAAGAAAACAAATAGTAAGGTAAATCTATGAACAAACGGCTGCGTAAGTACTTAAGTACTTTATCTGTATCCAGGGGTCGCATTATATAGGGAAAATTTTATTGTTCCTACCAGAACCCTTAATGAGTTACCTTCATGATCCTTTTATTTAACATATTCTAAAGAAAGGTGCGATGAAGATATTATTTTCAAAATAATGGTAGGAACAATAAAAGTTTCCCTATGGGATGAGACCACTGTATCGTACAATTTCAAGGTTTGACTATCTCGCTTTCAATCGTTGAAAATGTTGAAATAATTTAATAACACCAGCATTTACAAGGGAATCTATTTAAAAACAAGTAAACGTATATTTTCGCGTACTTAATAAAGGTGAAATTTTCATTATAAATTCCGGTGCCAATGAGGCAATTAGGAATTAAAATTATGTGATGCCATAATGGCATCACCGCCTCTCAAGGGTTCAAGAAATTTGGTTTGATATCACCCAATATGCTTTTTTTTAAATTTTATTACGTAATTTTAATAAGGTATTCTATAATTTTCTTTATTGTGAGCAAAAAACAATGGAGAAATTTACTTCCCGTTGTAAGAGAAACAAAAAAATTATTTATAACTATTGGGGTAACTGGATCCAGCATGGTCCAGTTACCCCAGATACGTGTCCTAGTTACCCCATTCTTGAAAAATTTATGAGGTAACTGGGACACCGGGCTTACATTTGAAACATGAAGTAAATATGTATAGATACCTAATAATATTAACGTAGTTATATGCCTAATCTTTAAAAAAAAAAAGATATTGTTTAATAAAAGTACTTACAGTATTTTAATAAAAAGCCGAGGAAGTTCAACCAAACTGACGTTGTTTTTAAAAAAAGAAACGTAAATTTTCGACACCCTATCACAGCAAAGAGAGAGTTATTATTAAGTTGACACACGTTGTTTTAGGAAGTAGCGGTTAAGGGGCATAGTTCACAAAAGCTAAAACTTAAAATACATCAACAGTTTTTTATAAAATAGCCTATGGCCCAGTTACCTCGTGGGTCCAGTTACCCCAACTAACCTTATAAGTTTAGCAAGAGGGACGGTAAGGATGAAAAACCCAGAAACAAAGTTCAAAAAATAATATCAACCGTAAAAATGCGTGCAGGTTAATTTTTTGCTACATATTTATATAAAACAATTGTCCTAGTTTCGGAAAAAAGTTACATTGAATTACTTTTGTTGAAACAATTTTATACAGACAGCTGCAAACTTAAAAATCAGCATCAGGGACGCGGGACGGTAGATGAGTTTTCCTGGTATTTGGACCCCCAACATCGTCCAAAACTTATTTATCTCGTTAATATTGTTATGCAATCATGCAATGGGATGTTCCCCAGTATATGAAATAAAATAAAAAAAAAAAAACACAAAAAAGTGTATTAAATAAAAAATCATTATTCAGGGACATGAAAGTCAAAAGATTGTGAGAATGCCCCATATATTTGCTGTGATTAATTTCATTCAGCAATTCATCTTCTCTACGTAATGCTGAAAAAAAATACTGAAAATTTGACTCATCTGTAGATATATTGATACAGCAAATTTCTTATATAATTTATAATTATTTTCACCACATAAAGCAGGGAAAACATTAAAAATCTGCTTCATCAGTACATTTAATTAAAATAGAAAATTTCTTACATATTTTTATAATTATTTTCATTCAGCAACCAATATTCTCCGCATAATGCTGGGAAAATTAAAAATCCGCCTCATCTGCCTCTGCTCTTTATTGATACACCAATTTTCTTTTTTTGTTGAATAATAATTTTCACTGAGAAACCCTTTTTTCTATACATATTGCTGGGAAAACCTTAAAATCTGCCTCATATGCATTTCATTGCGGAACGCAGGTAAAACACAAAAAATCTGCCTCATCTGCAGATTTCATTATTTCAGAAATTTTCTTAAATATTTTTCGTAATTATTTTCTCTAGCAATCCCTCCTCTTTACATAATGTGGGGAAAACATTAAAAATCTGCCTCATCTGAGAATTTCATTGATACAGCAATTTTTCTTATATATGTTTTATAATTGTTTTCATTTAGCAATTCTTTTTCTCTACGTAACGCTATGAATGCAATAAAAATATGCCTCATCTGGAGTTTCATTATTGCAGAAATTTTCATAAACATTTTTTATAATAATTTTCATTCGGCTATCCGTTTTCTCTACGTAACGCTGGGAAAACATTTAAAATCTGCCTAATCTGCAGATTTCATTGATACTTCTGCACGGGGTGTTTTCAAAAAATATACCCTTACGATCAGGAGTCGGAAGTAGCGAAACTACAGTAATCGCTACTTTTTACAGTAGTTTTAATATCTATATTTTTTAATTTTCTTTTTTTTTTTATTGATGCTTTAGTTTTTGGAAAACCACCAGAACGAGCCTATTTCAAGAAAAAAAGAAGATGTGGAAGATCGGTATATTATGCCACAGTTTCGGCTTAGTACAATGCGCTGTATAAATAGCAAACCCCAGTCATGGGTCTGTTTCCTGTAACGAATGTCCACTAGGCTATAATTCAGGAGAAAGTTCCATGGAAAAATCTTTATTAAGACTAAGATGTAAAATTAGTGGTGGCCCCCCATTACTCAGCAAATTTTAAGCTGTTTACAGTACGACGATCAGAGAGCAAGTTCCTTTCGATCTGCGTTATACAGTCAGACCTCGTTATCCCGACACCCGGTTTTCACGTCACTCCGCTTATCACGTCAGTTTTTCAAAGTCCCAATTTTCTGTATATGATTTTAATGTAAATAAACTCCGGATTTCACGTCGTTGTATAGTTTTTAACTCCGGATATCCCGGCGGTTTAGGAAAAGTGTCCATTTTTTATAATCCATCTTATAAGCTCGGAAATTAAGCGGTAAGAAATGTCTTAAGCAAACTTTTTACAAAAGCGTCTAAAATATCCATTGAAATAAATAAGAAATTTTACTTCAATCCTTTGTCTGAATAAATAAACCCAAATACTATGAATGACCCACTTAAGTTCCTGACAGACATATCAGTCTACTCGTGGTCTTTTTGTTCTGGTCAGGCTGCGCTTTCTTGTGGTTACACGGCGTTTTTCATCCGACTAAAACCGAAGCATAGCATTTCATTGAAACGATCAGAAATTGCCCAACATCCATTTCTGAAACAACGAATATTGATTACAATTCATTGTAGGAAGCACATCCAGGGATAAGCGAACCTTAATTCATCAATATTTCATGTAACAATAAAAAAAACAAATCACCATAAATCTGATTTTTATTCTTTAAAGTTTTGTTTTTGTGTTTATTTTGTTTAATAATAATGTTTTATCGCTTAAAACTACCAGAACAGTTATGAATTTCAAACTGTCTTAAATTACTTAAAAATACAGCATTTTATAAACATTTTTCTCCAACTCCGGTTACCGCGACACCCCGCTTATGACGTCACTTTTTTCTGGTCCTTAGAGTGTCGGGATAACGAGGTTCGACTGTATAATACGCCAAGAATACATCTGTCTTGAGCCAATACGCTAATCACAAAAATAACCGTTAAACTGGGAAATATGTTAAAATTCGAACGAGATAAACGCCAAGAACAGAAAACACATTCGGCAACGAATTATTAAGTGAAATAATAAAGCAAACCTATTATTGCTTACATAAAGTCTAACAGTGATGATAATTAATGACAAATATCTATTTGCAAGCAGATGTAAAAATGAAATTTATGAGTCTTTAATGCATTTACGAGACGCCAAGCAAGCTTAAATTAAGTATATGATCTTTAGATTATGCAAACAGATTTGTAAAAAAGCGGCGTTTAACAAATAAAATATCAATAGAGAATATTTATGCGGGGAAAGAATTGTGCATAAATTAGAAATAACAAATAAATCATTTTTCTGAATGATAGCTTTTAACAGAAGAAAAAGCGTTTACCTAATTAACTGTCAATAAAAAATATTTATGTGGGTATAACGATTGCACTTAAATTAAGACATAACTTAGAAATACAGAGAAATTACAACGGCAACGAATTATTAAGTGAAATAATAAAGCAAACCTATTATTGCTTACATAAAGTCTAACGGTGTGGATAATTAATGACAAATATCTATTTGCAAGCAGATGTAAAAATCAAATTTATGAGTCTTTAATGCATTTATGAGACGCCAAGCAAGCTTAAATTAACTATATTAGCTTTAGATTATGCAAACAGATTTGTAAAAAAGCGGCGTTTAACAAATAAAATATCAATAAAGAATATTTGTGCGGGGAAAGAATTGTGCATAAATTAGAAATAACAAATAAATCATTTTTCTGAATGATAGCTTTTAGCAGAAGAAAAAACGTTTACCTAATAAATTGTCAATAAAAAATATTTATGTGGGTATAACGATTGCACTTAAATTAAGACATAACTTAGAAATACAGAGAAATTACCTTTGAATTCTCGCGTTACAGCAGAAAGCAAAAATAAATATAGAAAAGGGATTAACTTTGAATGAAAAATTTAACACAAATATATGGCCTCGCCATAATCAAAAACGAAGCATTTGTTCCAAATCTACTCGTTGACATTCATTAAATACTTTCCTGAATGGGTATCTGCCTCTTTAGGTTAGCGTTTAAAAATGTTTATAGTAACATAGAAACACGGGCAGCGTACTTTAGTAAGCCTAAATAAAAACTTTTAGTAATATACTTGTTTAATGCAATGTCCAGAAGTAGTATAAAAATAATAAACATCAAATAAAAAAGTGCTATTTTAATTCGAATTAATAGAACGCCAATGGTTTCAAGTAACATTAAAAACATTTAATATGCCAACGCTTTTTAAAGATTGACGGTCACTCTTTAGCCCCTTGAAGGGCGATGGTATAAAATATATCCCACTTAATTTTAATTAGCAAATGCCACATTGACACCCGAATTTTGGAATGAAAATTTAATTTTATTAAGTAAGTGGAGAAGTGCTTTTACCGATTTCAAAATAAATTTGATTGTAAATTCTGGTGTAATTCAATCAATTCAGCATTTTACAAATATAAGTAGTTTGCCCCTGAAAGGGTTAAGGTGGTCTCACGACTCTTAAAATTTGAAAAAAATAACCATTTTTTTACATTTAATATCTTAAAATGTATATGATTTTAAAACACAATTTTTAGGGAGATGAAAGAAATAAGTATGTTCTTTCGTTTCATATATTTAAAAAATTACAAAATGCAGAATTAATATTTATACACGGCTTCAAACTGTCAGACATTTGTAAAGCAGAAAATTGGTATAATAGCTTAAGCGCACGATTACAAAATAAATATTGAAACTATAATGAAAATTTTGGTGCCTAATTATACGTCAGATTCTAATAATTAACCTGAACCTAAATAAAGTTGTATTTAAAGCATTTTTACAATTTTAATACAGTTGAATTTAGCTTAAGTTGAATTTAGTTAATACAAAATTTTGAAAATTTCAGCAGTATAATTCCCCCCAAAAAATATTTTTTTAAACAATACAGATGAAATTTTAGGTTCAGTTTATACAGACTAACATTACGTTTTGAAATTTCCATGAAAAAATATTCAGAAGTTTTTAAGATATCCTGCGCGTTATACCCAAAAACGTCATTTGGAGAAAAATGACTTCAAAATTTCGGAAACTCCGCTTTAGCTATTGAGCGGGTATAATTCTAATAGCCATAACTTCTGTTCTAATGGGAATTTCAAGGATACAATTATACCAAAATGTTCAGAAAAGATAGAAGTTCAGAATATAAAATAATTAAACTTTCGAAAAGTTTGAAACTTTAAGAGTCCTGAGACCCATTAATGCAATATCTAGTGATAGCATAAAGGTAATAAATATCCAATTTACAGTAGCGCTCAAAAGTATTTTGACAACCTTATATTCTCTCTTATTTTATTTAATATAAAAATTTAAAGGAAAATATATTCCCTATAATTGAGAACACTATGACTGCAGTTATTTAAATGTATGAAGTTTCAACTTGTTTGTTTACAATCGGCGCCACCGAAGAAATATGACTCCTCCTTAGCTCAAAAGTATTTTGACAATTAGTTTGCATTTAATTGTTGAAGGTGTCAGTGGTGCTATAGCTTCGATTAGTGTTTATATTGACTTATTGTGATTATTTTTAAGGATCGGGAATGCCGAAAAGTAAAAAAAATATTGAAGTGATTCTAGAAAAGCCGCTGTAAATGCCCTTAAGAAAAGTAGACTGCAAGCAGATCTAGCTCGTTCTTTTAACGTGTCTCGGCAACTTGTTATTACATGGAATAAAGTTTTTAATAAACAGAAATACATCGAAAATAAGCCTCAAAGTGGCCATCTGAAAAAAACAACTTGAAATGTTGACTATATTATAAAAATGATATCTACAAGTGATTGTCGTAAGTCCGCAGTAATGATAAAAAATTAATTGAAAGAAAATTACGGCATAGACATACACGTTTCATCAGTCAAACGACACCTAAACCTCTATGGTTTACATGGTAGAAGACCAGCAAAAACACGTTTGTTATCTACTAAGAATAGGAAGGCTAGAGTTGCATTTGTAAAACGGCATAACCCTTTCAGGGGCAAAGCAATTCCATTGCTAAAGTGTTGAAATTAATGATTGACACTGGAATTTAAAAACAAATTTATTTTTAAATAAGAAAAAGCTATATTTCACACCCATAATAAACCGAATTTTTTTTAACCAAAATTCTGGTGTCAGTCATTAATTTCAACACTTCAGCAATAGCATTGCTTTGCACCTGAAAGGGTTATGCCATTTTACAAATGCAACTCTAGCCTTCCTATTCTTAGTAGATTAGAAACGTATTTTTGCGGGTCTTCTGCCATGTAAACCATAGAGGTTTAGGCGTCGTTTGACTGATGAAACGTGTATGTCTATGACGTAATTTTCTTTCAATTCATTTTTTATTATTTCAGCGGACTTACGACAATCACTTGTAGATATCATTTTTATAATACAGTCAACATTTGCAAGTTGTGTTTTTTTTTTTTTCGGATGGCCACTTTGTGGCTTATTTTCGATGTATTTCTGTTTATTAAAAACTTTATTCCATGTAATAACAAGTTGCTGAGACACGTTAAAAGAACGAACTAATCCTGCTTGCAGTCTACCTTTCTTAAGTGCATTTACAGCGGCTTTTCTAGAATCACTTCAATATTTTTTACATCTCGGTATTCCTGATCCTTAAAATTAATCACAATAAGTCAATATAAACACTAATTGAAACTATAGCGCCACTGACACCTTCAACAATTAAATGCAAACTAATTGTCAAAATACTTTTGAGCTAAGGAGGAGTCATATTTCTTCGGTGGCGCCGAATGTAAACAAACAAGTTGAAACTTGATACATTTGAATAACTGCAGTCATAGTGTTCTCAATTACAGGGAATATATTTTCTTTTACATTTTTATATTAAATAAAATAAGGGAGAATATAAGGTTGTCAAAATACTTTTGAGCGCTACTGTATAAATATATACATATATATATATATTATATATATATATTACCATTAATTAAACATAACCTACCACCGTCAATTATTATGAATTAAAGCTGTAAGTATTAAAAAAAAATATATATATTATAAGAATTATTATGGAAGAAAAAAGAAAAAAGTGGACACCGACAAAAATTGAAAAGCTTATACATTGAATTACGTTATCAAGGGCACAGAATTCAATGATATAAGCAAAATGGTTGTTTTCTGTGGGAAAAATAAGCTAAAGCTAAAATTAATTTTCCCCTGTGCCCGAACAACCACTAAAATCAAGTGAATTGATTAAAAATGAAAGCAGAATAGAAACAAATAATATGAAATGGAAGAATCAATAAAAAGTATTTAAATATTTATAGGATATAAAATATAAATAATAAACACCATACCGATTAATATTTCAGTATTTTACAAAAATCCATGTGCACATGTCTACCAGTATATCAAAAAGATTAAGGTGAATAAAACAGTTAAGAAATCACAGTAAATGATACCAAAGGATGCAGTTAATACATTTTGAAATAAAATTTGAAATACCTTGTAAAACAAATTTAATCTAATATAAAATAAATAGATATTAATTACATTATTTAAAATGCACTATTAAATTAATAGATAACAGTTTAACAATATCGTCAAAATTTAGCTAAAAATACCCCCTGGTGTATAAATTATAACTGAAATGGAGCTAGAAAAATTAAAAATTAGAGCAATCTGAAAGAGACAAATTTGGTGCTGCCATCTATTATTAATTATATTAAACATCTATCGCAAGATAAAAATTTGTAAGCTTTTGAATGTAAATAACTGTTTAAACAGCAAAACCAAACAAATCCTTATATAGAGAGAATTATAATCCTAATATAAATCACACAATGTATTTAAAACTATTGTTAATAAAATTTAAAAGCATACAATATATTCTATTAGCTAACTTATTTAAACTAAACTAAGAGTTTAAATAATGCTAGAACATTGATAATATATAGCATATAGCTATATGCTATAAAACAAAATAAATTCAGTAATAATTAATATAAATAATTATTAAAAATAATATACAAATTATTTTTTAATGAATTATATATTAGATATTTATAAAATGAACAGGAAATAAAAAACATGTGGAAGTATATAGAAGGTTAAATAATACTTAAAATCCCATTACTTAAAAAGCACAAATATAGAATGTGGATTATTTTCAGACATCCATAAAAATCCATAAAGTATGAATGTGGGACATTCAAAAACATTAAACCGATAATAAATATTAAAAAGAATAGAGGAATAATAATAAAAATAATTACCCAATTTTAATGCATACAGTATAACTATATTTATATTAAAACTACTTATATGTATATTATTCACTATAAGAGTGGCATACTATTAGTAATTAATATGATATTGTCCTTAGTAAATTAAAATTTAATAACAAATAATTGTAAATTAGATTAATGAATAATTAAGCTAATTATAATATTAATGAAAATCTCCAATTTACATATAAAATATCAAATCAACATCCACATAAAATACATAATAAAAATATAGTAATAATACAAGAGCCCCGCTTTTTTTTTTTTTTTTTTTTTTTTATAAATAATTAACCATTGCGTATTATCCAGACAACACCACCCTCCTCCGTACTCTAACATCTGCCCACCCAACCAACCTATAATATATATTTTTTTTATATTATTTTACAATTTTTTATAGATATTTTTTTTATTTTATAATTTTTTTGTAATTTTGTTTACGCATGTGTTAATTTGTGTTTATAGATCATGTAAGAAAAGTACTAATTGTATATTAATGAATATATGAATTTTTTTGGAAAACCATGATTTAATGCATCATAAATTAGTTTTTTAATATTATTGTTAATTAGAGGAGAAGAACATAAACATTTTATTCTATATAAATGATTAAGTATTATATTACGAAATACAGAATGATGTAGACAAGATTTAAAATTTGTAAATGTATTAACTGTGAATTTAAATTCTTTACGTTTGTCATATAAATCTGTGACTGTTTTATTGTCTTTTATTGTAATTTTAAGATCTAAGAAGTTAATTGTATTGTTAGATAAAAGGTTTTCCGTTAATTCCAAATTAGTGGGATAATCAACTGGAAATCGAGTAATTGCAGATTGATCAGTTTCAATTAAAATGATGTCATCAATAAAACGATATAAATGTAGATTATTATTAGTAAAATTACGTTCATAATGAGATAAGTATAAGTCTGAGAGTAAACTGGAAGTACAACCGCCTTGTGGTATACCGACATGCTGTAAATATAAAGTATTATCTTGCAATATATAATTATTATAGATAATGAAGTTAGTTAAAGATTTAAAATATGCAATATCTATATTAGATGGTAATTCCAGTTTTTTATAATACTTTTTAAATAATGCATTTATAATTTTATGTAAATCTAATAGGTCTATATTATTAAAAAGATCTTTGAAGTCATATGTCGTTATATTACAAACAGAATGAAGATTTTTTAAAATATTAACAAGTTGATAGCTATTTTTTATACAATGTGTATTATCATTGTTTGTAGTAAGTTCATATATTTGATTAAGAATTTTTAAGAGAAGTGTATTGGCTTTATTATTATATGTATTACAACCAATAGTAACAGTCCTAAATTTAATAGGAGTTTTATGAAATTTGGGAATAAGAACTAAATATGGATAATTAAAATTAGTAGATAAAATATTTAAAAGTTTATAATAACTTCGAATTTTACGATTATTTACAATTACATTTTCATTAGTTTTTTGAAAAGACTTATTAGAAGAAATAGAATTTGTAAGAAGTTGGTGATAATATGATTTACATATAATAGCATAATTGTTAGGAGATTTGTCTACATATGTAATAACGAAGTTTTTTTGTAATTTAGTAATTTGTTGGAAATAATGCTGTGTATTAATAGAAACCAAATCAGCAATATTATTTTTTAAAGCCATAGTTAATTTATCAATTACTAATATCTTCCATTGATTAAAATATTCAATAGGCTTATTATAAGAGATAGAAATTTTATAAATAAAAATATCAATATCATATGTAAACTGTTTGATAACAGATTTAACATTAAATTTAGATGGAAGTCTATATTTAGTACCATAACCCATTAGTTGTTTCAATTTAAAATCATGAACAATATCAAGATTTCCAGTGATTATATGTCCATGATCATTGTTTATGTATTTTTTTAGAGTGGGGACTTTGCAGTTACACGGAAAAGTACTTGCAGCAGATGTATTTTTTGAAAATGTATTGTAGTTAAAAAATTTTCTCCCGATTGTATTCGGATATTTAAAGGTTTTTGATATATGAAGATTATTGATAGGAAAAAAACAATTTCTATCATTAATTATAGAATTGATATTAATTTTATTAAAAATGTGATTTGAAAAAGTAATTATCATTTGAGTATTCATGTTCTGAATTTTGTGTTTTTTTTATATTAATATTTAAAAGAGTAACCCTACTCATAATAAGGTCAAAGTAAATATCAGAGAAATGTTTAGAGAAAGATTTACTTAGAAAGACATTTAAATGTTGTACCAGCTGTTTCTTTTTAATAGCAAAGATGTTTTTACGAATTAACAACCAGTTATAATTTTCTAAGTAATTTCGTTGAAGATCATTAATTTGTTTTGTGATAGATTTTTTGGAAACTACAACTGATGATGAACCCTTTCCGCGTTTATTACGTGTTGTTTTAGCATATAAATTATGATTAAGAGTAGGATAAATTGGAGAATAATCAATATTGTTATTTATAGATGTGAAGACTTTGACAGGTCTGTTAAATACTTCACTGTTAAGTCCATAAGGATAAATTGTGTTATAATATTTCATATATGATGATTCCATATAAAGACGTTCTGATTTATTTTTTAGAATTTGAAGGATTTCAATTGTCGTATTTTTAAATAGATGTTTATGAAAATGTTGAATTTCAGCTGTAGATTGTATATTTTTTGCTTTGTTATTATTAGAGTCTGATCGATGATGATTGATTCGTTTATGAATTGGACCTGATGTTTCACCAATATATTTCATATTACATAAGTTGCACTTTATACTATAAATAACATTAAATGCTTTAAAAAACTTGAATAATTAGGATCTGAGACAATTTGTGTCTGAGCAGCGTATGGACATGTCTTGCACCGAGAATCATAGCACTTACGAAAAAATAAAGGACGAGGGGGAGAGTATAAATGGTCGCTGGATGACGATCCAGGAACAACCCAATTGTTATTCCTGTACCGGGCACTACACTGCATAGATGCTAAGTGTATCTTGCCAGTATCGAGATGTTTACTAAGAACTGCCATATAAAAATTATGTATGGAAAATGCAATAATTGCCATAAAAATAAGAAATTTTAATAATAAAAATTAATAATATAATTAAATTAGCCTTGATTAAATAATAAAACTTGAGTATGAAAAAAAAATATACAATATTTACAATCATAGAAGCAGAACGCAGAAACAATCTTCAAATTATCCAAAACCAAATTATGATAACCCAAATAACGTAGATTAATAATAGCAAGAAACCACTAGACTATTTTATAACAAATAAGTCTAAAAAGATCCGCATAACATCCAAATCCTAGAACAACTATAAACATGCAAAGACAACCAAAACGCTTACCCAACTAACTACTCAGATCAAAGTAATATGAATTTAAACTAAAGCAAATTATCATTAAATCTATGAATAGAAATAATTATTGCTACCATATTAATGTATATATAAAATGATTATCTCTACAGAATTATGTAAAGCTATACCACAAATATAAAATATATAGGACAATATCATACACTAACTACAAGAAAATTCAGATAAAATCATAACTAGAAAATTAAAAAACATTAAATAAATCGTTGCAATGATAGGAATGAAAAAATTAATGGAATCCTAAAATAGGTATCAGATAACTACATTGTAGAAATCTTATTGATAATACACATAGATTGTGCGCTAATTGCAGCAATGATCTAAGCGTATAATATTTAAAAGATTGCTAAATAATTTAGCGACCTGGGAATATATAAAAATATATATAAGATACCTTAAGGAAAAAATACATCAAAATGAATTGTTGACATTCAAAATGAAAAGATATTTAATATATAATATACATATATATATTTAATTAAGAAAGAAATGAAATAATTGCACCATTACACGAACAGCGTATTCCGAAAACCAGTGAGAACTTAGCAATACAAGTTATATCACTATTCTTCAATAGTAATCGTTCTCTTATTTAGTTCAGAATTCTTATCATGAATAATACAAAAGTTAATATTCATAGTTATATGTGAATATGTGCGCTTTCGTTCACAATCATGATTACTCGCACGCTGGTCGGGATGACTCGCATCCTGGGCGTAAAACTTATAAACATAATGGTTCTTAAATGAAAACAGAAAAATAAACATGAAGAATTCCACATTTACGATCTCGTCTTAAACAACATCTATAGAAAAGTATGTATAGGACGTCACTATCGCTGAATAATACACATAACCACCAAAAAGCGATGTCATCATTCAGAAAAATCGGGTATCTAATAATTCATAAATCTTCATTTGTTTGTAACTTTAATATGGATACTGAAAATTAAATATTGTGTATAATAGCTCCTTACACATCACGGATTAATAAAATTGCATTCTTTCAGCTTTTTCATTGGAATTAAGTACATGCGGAGAAAAAAAGTCGCACATATATACTTTGAAATACATTTTAATAGCAGACAATATTCTTGGTATAGTATGTATTTTTTTTTTCAGTTTCTATTAGAAAATGGCAACAAAAAGATATATCAATCTACTATTTCCGTTTTCTTTCTAAAGAAATGGAGTACTTCAGTTGCCAACCATTACAAAAATTATTTAAAAAGTACAAACAAATATCTCAAAAATAAATTGATATGCAGTTTTCAAACAAATTGCATTTAAAAGTACTTTTTTTCCCTATACGACGGTGTAAAAATTGAAAATGTGCGATGTTTAAAAGTTTAAAAAAATGGCAGTAGATACAGTCAAACCTCGTTATCCCGACACTCTAATGACCAGAAAAAGAGTCGTCATAAGCGGAGTGTCGAGGTAACCGGGGTTGGAGAAAAATATGTTTATAAAAAGCTGTATTTTTAATTAATTTAAGACAATTTTAAATTCATAACTGTTCTTGCAGTTTTAAGCAATAAAACATTATTATTATTGTACAAAATAAACACAAAAACAAATTGAAAAAAAATAAAAATCAGATTTAAGATGACTTGTTTTTTTATTGTTATATGGAATATTGATGAATTAAGGTTTGCTTATCCCTAGATGTGCTTCCTATAATTATTTTTAGGTAGCTTTCTTTACAAAAAGCTACCTATTGCAGGAGGAAAGCGATTTCAAAAAATTTTGGTATATTTTCATCGATCATGACCCCCAGACCCCGAAACCACCCTCCGTTCAAAATTGATATATCATCATCATCATCATCAACCGTTTTCAATCCACTGCTGGATGTAGGTCTCCCCCAGATTTTTCAAATGTTTCCTGTCTAGTGCTTTAGTCATCCAATTTACACCGGCTACTTTTCTGATTTCATCACTCCATCTTACTTGAGGTCGTCTTCTTGGCCGTTTTACATCTCTGGGATACCACTGTAGGGTGTTTGTGCTCCATCTATTGTCTTGTCTTCTTGCGATGTGCCCAGCCCATTTCCATTTTAGCCGTTTAATTCTTTCAATGATGTCAAAAACTTTCGTCTGACTTCTTATCCAGGTTATTCTTTTTCTGTCTCTTCAAGTTATACCTAGCATACATCTTTCCATACTTCTCTGTGTTGTTTGTAATCTTTGTACCATCCGTTTTGTTAGCGTCCATGTTTCTGCTCCATAAGTTAGGACAGGCAAAACACATTGGTTAAATACCTTTCTTTTCAAGCACAGGGGCATGCTACTCTTCAGAATAATATTGTTCTTCCCAAAAGCATTCCATCCATTTCTTATTCTTCTATTGATTTCATTCATGATACTATTATCAGATGATATTTCTTGCCCAAGGTACACATAACTTTGCACTTCTTTAATTTCAGTGTTGTTGTAGACGATTTTCTTTTTTGATGCAAATGAATTGAACATCACCTTAGTCTTTTCCAAGTTTATTTTTAATCCCACATTAATGCTAGCTTCTGCCAAATCTTTTAGCATATTTTCCAATTCTTCAGGACTGTTACTGAAAATTAAAATGTCGTCAGCGAATCGGAGATGACTTAAATATTCCCCATTTATTCTAATCCCTTTGTTTTCCCAATCCAGCTTCTTGAAAATATTTTCTAAGACAGCGGTAAAAAGCTTAGGCGAAATGGTGTCTCCTTGTCTTACCCCTCTTCCAAGCTTGATCTTTGCTTTTCCTTTGTCCAAGCGGATGGTTGCTGTTGCTTTCTTGTAAATCTTCTTTATAATATTGATGTAAGGTTTGTCTATACCAATGTTCTCCAGAGATTCTACTACTGCTGATGTGTAGACCGAATCAAATGCTTTTTCATAATCAATAAAGGCAAGGCAAAGAGGTAAATTATATTCCTTATGTTTTTCTATGAGTTCCCTTACCGTTTGGATATGATCCATTGTGCTGAATCCACTTCGGAATCCTGCTTGTTCTCTAGGTTGAGCTGAGTCCAGAGCTGATTCAAGTCTTGTCGCTAAAACTTTGGTGAAAATTTTATAAATCACTGACAGTAAGCTGATTGGACGGTAGTTTTTAATGTTTTCCTTCTCTCCTTTCTTGTAAAGTAGCACCATCACAGCATTATTCCAATCTTCTGGTACATCTGACTTCTGGAGACATTTGGAAAACAGTAAGGATAGCATTTTTGCAAATTCTTCTCCTGCTTCTTTGATAAGGTCGATTGTAATTCCATCTTCTCCGGGGCATTTACCTTTTTTCATAAATTTAATGGCTTGTAAAATTTCGTCTGTCGTCACTGGGATTATGGCATCGATTTCTGTTAAGTTTTCTCGTGGATCACATAAGTTGATTTCCCTCTGATCTTCACATTTATATAAATCGTTATAGAATTTTTCGACAATGTGTACTATTTCTTTATTGATTTTGGTGATTGTTCCATCTGCCCTCTTTAGTGCAAAAATACCTTTTCTTCCAACACAAAGTTTTCGCCTAGCTGATTTTAAACTTTTGTTATCTTCTAGAATTTTCTTGACAAGATCAGAGTTAAATTTTCTGATATCTTCTGTAACACATTTTCTTACCGTTTTACATAATTCAGCATATTCAACTCTTGATTTAGGATCGTTTTTCTTCATTTTAAATTCTCTGCGTTTCTTCATCAATCTTCTTGTTTCTTCTGTTATTTTCTTTGTCTGCTTTACTTGTGCATCGCCGGCTATCTTCTTTGCAATATCTTGTAGAGTACTGGTTAGTTTCTTATTCACTACTGTAACATCTTGCTCTTCTTCTAAAGCTGATTGAAGTACTTGGAAACGGTTTTTAAGTTCCAAATGGAATTCTTCTTTATGTTTCTGGAGATTTATTATATCGATTGATTTCTTTGAGTGTTGCAAAAGCTTCATTCTTTCCACTTTAGTATTTAACAGCAGTTTGCTTCTAACCAACCTGTGATCACTTCCTGTATTGAAGTTATTGAGAACGCTGCAATCCTGAATAAGATGCTTTTTGTTTGTTAAGATGTAGTCGATTTCACTTGTTGAGCCATTTGCACAACGCCATGTCCATTTTCTTTGTGGCTTTTTCTTGAAAAATGAATTCATGATATACAACTGTTCACATTCTGCAAACTCAATCAATCTGTTTCCTCTTTCATTTCGCACCCCATATCCATGATTTCCTACTGATAACTCACCTTTCTCTTTTTCCCCAATTCTAGCATTCCAGTCTCCCATTATTAATTTTATGTAGCATTTTCCCTTTTGATGCATTGAAGCTACTTCTTCATAGAAATCCTCAACTTCTTCATCAGTATAGCTTACTGTTGGTGCATAAACTTGGGTAATTTGCAGCTTGTATCTTCTGGACACTTGTATTACTAACCTTGCAACTCTATCTGATGCACTATCATATTCTACGATGTGATTCTTCCACCTTTTATGAATCAGAAATCCTACACCGCTTGTTCTTCCATCTTCTGTGCCTTTGTAGTATAATACATGTCCGCTGGCAAGATCTATCTTCTATTCTCCTTTTCTTCTTACTTCACATAATCCTAGGATGTCCCAGTTGATTCTTTCTAATTCTTCTTCAAGTTCCTGAAAACGGTTTTCCGAAGATAGGGATCGTCCATTATACGTAGCCAAGGTCATCAACTTATGGCAGCCTAGCCGAGCCCGGTTATTCTTAGCACCCTCTGTCTTCATGTCTTTCTGATCGCTGCCGTAACCAGGAACATTCAGACCACCGGGAATTAAGGGCCGTGATTTATTTTGTGAATTCATGGTAAAATAAGGGGGGTAGGTGGCCAAATTCCTCCAACTGGCCAAGCGGGTTGGAGGAAGCCCATCCGCGTTCGTTCCCCATGCACTAGGTAAGGGTACTAACAGGCTGTACCGGTGGAAAATTGATATATATATATATATATATATATATATATATCTGACCTATGTCACACTGTAACTCTCGTATTTATGAACCGATTTGGATGTAATTCGGTGTGTACATAGTACATACCAATGTCTCGACCGAGTTCGTTGGCCAGTTTCATCCGCCATTTTGTTTCAAAATGGCGGCCATTTAAAAATTTTTAAAAAATTGAAAATGGAAAAGTATTTTTTTCTTATGTATTTGACCTTTATACAAAGACTCCGTAGCAGTTTTTGTTTCGTCTATATCTTAAAAAATGGCTGAGTTATAGCATTTTGAATTTCTAGCGAAGCTGACATTTTGAAACGTCCTGAATTTTGTCACGCGATAAAAGGCGTATTTATGAACCGATTTGGATGTAACTTCGTTTATACATAGTACGGATCAATGTCTCGACCGAGTTCGTTGGCCAGCTTCATCCGCCATTTTGTTTAAAAATGGCGGCCATTTAAAATTTTAAGAAAACTTTAAATTTGAAATGTGGTACCAAAAAATTGAAAATTGAAAAAATATTTTTTTCTTATGTGTTTGACCTTGATAAAAAGATTCGGGAGTAGTTTTTGTTTCGTCTATATCTTAAAAAATGGCTGAGTTATAGCATTTTGAATTTCTAGCGTGGCTGACATTTTGAAACGTCCTGAATTTTGTCACGCGATAAAAGGCGTATTTATGAACCGATTTGGATGTACCTTGGTGTGTACATAGTACATACAAATAACTCAACCGAGTTCGTTGGCCAGCTTCATCTGCCATCTTGTTTCAAAATGGCAGCCATTTAAAAAAATTTAAATTTAAAATGAGATACCAAAAAATTGGAAAATGAAAAAGATTTTTTTCGTATGTGTTTGACCTTAATACAAAGATTCCGGAACAGGTTTTGTTTCGTCTATATCTAAAAAAATGGCTGAGTTATAACATTTTGAATTTCTATTGTGGCTGACATTTCAAAACGACCTGATTTTTGTCACGCGATAATAGGCGTATTTATGAACCGATATGAATGTAACTTGGTCGGTACATAGTACATACCAATGTCTCGACCGAGTTCGTTGGCCAGCTTCATTCGCCATCTTGTTTCAAAAGAGTTGCCATTTTAAAAAAAAATGTAACTTAAAATTTAAAATGAGGTATTAAAAAATTGGAAAATGAAAAAGATTTTTTTTATGTGTTTGGCCTTGATACAAAGATTCTGGGGCAGTTTTTGTTTCTGAAAATTTGTTCTTTTGTTTATATCTTAAAAAGTGGTTGAATTATAGCATTTTGAATTTCTATCATGGCTAACACTTTGAAACGATCTTGTATTTGTCACGCGATACCACACGTATTCGCCTATTTCGATGGAAGAAGGCATGTGGATAGTATACATCAATATCTCGACCAAGTTCGCTGGCCAGCTTCATCAGCCATCTTGTTTCAAAATGGCGGCCATTAAATTTAAAAAAAAATTATATTTAAAGTGAGGTGCAAAAAAATTAGAAATTGAAAAAGGTTTCTTTCTTAAGTATTTGACCTTGATATAAGGATTCAGGAGCATTTTTTGTTTGTCTTTATCTTAAAAAATGGCTCAGATATAGCAGTTTCAATTTCTAACGTGGGTGACATTTTGAAAAATCTGATTTTTTGCCTGCGATAGCACTCGTATATATCAACCGATTCCGATGTGAGTGAGCATGTGAACAGCAATTAATAAGGTCTCGACCAAGTTCACTGGTTAGCCTCATCCACCATGTTGTCTTAAAATGGCAGGCACTTTAAGAAATCGCCGAATTTGGCTGCCAAATATAAGTTACTTTAAATAAAAGCAGCTTGGATAAAGCTGACTAATTTCGCGAAATTCTCATTCATAATGATTTAGTATTGATAAAAATTAGTATTGAATCTCCTACATTCGGTTTCCACTTAATTGAGCTTCCTGTGTTTGAATAATATAAGTTGGCTTTTTTTAAAATAAGGAATATGAAAGCTACCTCTGCCTCCCGGCACTGGCCGGAAGGACTTTTTCAATATTATACAATGAATTGTAATCAATTTTCGTTGTTTCAGAAATAGATGTTAGATAATTTTTTAACGTTTCAATGAATGTAATGATTAGGTTTTAGTCGGATGAAAAACGCCATGTAACCACAAGAAAGCAACCACCTGACCAGAACAAAAAGACCGCGAGTAGACTGATACGTCTATCTGGAGCTTAAGTGGTTTATTTATAGTGTGTGGGTTTATTTATTCAGATAAAGGATTGAAGTAAAATATCTCATTTATCTCAAAGGGTATTTTAGACACTTTTTTGAAAAGTTTGGCTAAAACATTTCTTACCGCTTAATTTCCATGCTTATAAGATGGACTATGAAAAAGGGACAATTTTCCTTAACCATCGGGATATCTGGAAATTATTCAACGACGTAAAAACCGGGGTGTATTTACATTAAAATCGTGTACAAAAACTCGGGACTTTGAATACCTGACGTGATAAGCGGAGTGATGTGAAAACTGGGTGCCGGGATAACGAGGTCCGACTGTATTATGAGTATTTAGCCGTACAACGATACATCAGCTTCTTTTTACGGCTGGCTTATGCAACGGAACGTTATTTTGTAGGGACGACATTTTAATTGTTGCCCGAAAGAAACAGCATATCGGGGCTAAAAAATAATGAAAGAGCAGGAAAAATTGCAAACTACAACTTTAAACATGAGTTGTATACTGAACAGTCTTTTGGAAGAAGATATTTTGGGCTTTTTTAACCCTTAACCCTTTAGTGCGCAGCTTTGCACGTATGCAAACAACAGTGTTTTGAATTTAATAGATTTTTTTATTCGTATCTAGTACCTAATTCACACCAGAAAATTAAAATAGCAATATATGCTTTAATTAATAACAGACATTTTTTATTTAAATAAAGCGACATAACCCATTGAACCTTTCTGGTGTGAAGTCAGATTCTCTCAACTACGTGATTTCTAGAACGTATTCTATCATGGGAATTAAAGGGTTAAAATTTAAGTTTTATAAAATAAATAATTATATAAAATAAGGTATTTGCAGACATACTTATTAAAACAGTTACTAATTTGCACTATTTTAGCGTAAAACAGCCAGACGACAGTAGTTTTTACTTGTATTGTAGATGTGCAACAGAAGACAAGATTGACGTATGATAAGAAAAATGGATCTCTGATTTTTTTCATTATTTTTCCTGTGTCATAAACCTTTCAGAGTATCATATATAATTTTTTCGAAACAAAATAAAAAATCGCGCATTTAAGGGTTAAACATGAGTTGTACACTGAATACGAACAGTCTTTTGGAAGACGATATTTTGGGCTTTTTTAACCCTTAAATGCATAGTGATGCATATCTACATCACTTTTTATTTAATTCTTAGCAACCAGTATGTTTATATAGAAATATTAATCCTGTAAAAATTACAAAAATATGAAGTTAAAAATCTATCTTAAAATGTTTGGTATCTAATCTTTAATATAAAAGTATAAAACATAATTCTAAAAAAATAATTTATGCATTTAAGGGTTAAGTTTTACAAAATAAAAATTTATATAAAAGAAAGTATTTAGATTCACACCTATTAAAATATTTACTAATTTGCAATATTTTAATTTTTACTTGTATTGCAGATGTGCAACATAAGAAAAGGTTGACGTATTATATGAAAAATGTATCTCTCATTTTTTTTTTTTTTTTTTTTTTGTATTATAAACCTTTCAGAGAATCATATATAATTTTTTCCAAACAAAATAAAAAATCATGCATATAAAGTTTAAAAGGTTAAGTATTTTAAATCTTCTATCTAAAATATTGATTTCTAATAATGACATTCAATTTATTCAAAAAGGACAATTTTAGCCCCTCCCGTACTTTTTATCACGGCATTATTAAATACAGGAAACTGTAAAGGAAAAAATGTCGGCGTTTTTCTCTTTCACAGCGAGATACTAACGACCTTAGTTTCGAGAACAGCGAGGAATTTTAGGCAATTAGCATAAATAGCGGCGAAGAATTCGAACGTTCGTTGCCCGATATACTTTAATTAACTTTGCTTATTGAAGATACCAGTCAAGTTCTAAAAAAATATATTTATAGCTTTCGTGTAGCCTGTTACTGGCACGAATGAATCCAGGATACAATAATATTTTCAGTCTCATTCTAATTGAATTTTTTTTAATGTTGAAACGACTTCAAAGAGAGAAGTTTCTGTTTAGGTTTATTACGTAGGCACAGGACGCGTCAAAGGTTCGTTACAACTTTAACCCCTTCCGGACGAGCGTCACATATACGTGACGTATAAGGTGCTCAGAATGCTTGATTTTTTCCACTAGTTATTTTTTATTGTAAATTTTGCCTTAGCTATGGCTGTTCTCAAATGCAAGAGGGCAACTTTATGACATAAGTTTTATTTATTTTTTTTTGTTGTTGTTGTTCCGAAATGCATGAAACTAGCAGGTGTTGTTGTTCAAAATCTATGTAATCAAGCTGTTTTTTCCTTTTTTTTTTTTTTTTTGCAAACGCAATAGATCTTTCAGAAAATAGTGTCAAAGTGGGCATTTTTAACCGAATTTCCGCGCGAAAGTAGAATAACCACTCAAGAATGGGGAAAAAACATGTTTATCCGCTGCCGTCGAAATACTCAAGGCCAGAGGACACGAGTTGTGACGTCATCACTAATCGACCGACTTCTCACCAGCGTTGGAATTCACACTGGAAATTTTTGAATAGCAATTTTCATTTATTTTATTTGTGGAATATCTATCATTTATAAAACAATAATAACTATTTAAACTTACTGGTGAGAATTCGGTATCCCTAAATAAAAAATTCACCCATATGCGGAATGCACACCACATATGGGTGCCACAGTGTTGCCGCATCTGGCTGATTTTTTTATTGAGGAATTCCAAATTCTCACCAGTAAGTTTAAATAGTTATTATTGTTTTATAAGATGATGGATATTCCACAAATAACATAAAAGAAAATTGCTATTCAAAAATTTCCGGTGTCAATTCCAACACTAGTGAGAAGTCGGTCGATTAGTGATGGCGTCACAACCCGTGTCCTCAGGTTTTGAGTATTTCGATGGCAGCGGTTTGTCACGTGATCAAAATCGCGTTTAACTCAATAGGTGATTTATTGATCCAAAAATGGAAAACGCAGTTCGATTCCAAATCGCTTTCCAATAAAAAATGAATTTGTAAATGTGTTTGCACTTGTTGAGCAGAGCAGTTGAGAACAGCCTAGAGGGGATTGAATCAGGGCATTTTCCCGATTCAATTAGGCAAAAATTTCGGTTTTGGAAAACCGGTGATAAAAGATTAAAAATTCTGTAAAAGACGCTCGTCGTGAAGGGGTTAAAGTCCAAATAACAACTTAAAAAAGTCAAAATACATATATATAATTTAGAAATAATTGCAGAAAATTTCACACGCTTGTTTTTAGTCATTTGAATGGTTAATTGAATGGTGCAGATGCAAAAGTCACATTATCCACTTTTTTGAGGTACTGAGTTATTCATATCGTCGTGTTCATCTTTTTTAGGCGAATCGGACTGTACTAGTGATTTTACCATAATGAACATATTTGGTTGAAAAAATATTGCTGAAAATCTCGGATGAACCAACCTGTGAGTCAAAAACGGAAGTAAATTGCGTTAATATTTTGTAAAAAAAAAAAAACGGACTAAAAAACGGATACTACTGGCAATCTAGACGCCGGTACTATTTCTGTTTTTTACGCGAATCTTTACCCATAAATTACAGAAAATGTTCCGTTTTTCTGATTAAAAACGGAAAATTTTCTGTAATTTATGGGTAAAAATTCCCGTAAAAAAACTGAATACTGGAGTCTAGATTGCCAGTAGTATTTCCGGTTTTTTATACAGTAAGGTGTAAAAAAATGTTTCACTAGTTTAATGACAGTTAAGAAGTTGAGCCGTGTCTAATAGTAGAATTTTTGCACAAATTATTTTCAATAAATATTTTTTGCATTTTGATTTTTGTTGTTTATTACTCTCGAAAATAACTTAATAAAAACAATTGTTCAGAATTTTTATTTTATTTTTTTGTGTGTTCTTGTTGTTTTAAATTCATAACTATGTTGGTTTAGAACTAACATTACTCATAAAAGTTTGCTGAAAAGTTAATATTTTCCATATTTAAATTTATTTTATAACTTTACCAGAATTATTACAGGTTTAGGACTATGTGCAAGTAGTTGTTATGGCAACAAATATGTCGCAAAAAAAATTGTACCAATATATCACGTTCATTAATAATAATCAGTTTTTTTAATTTTTCTCAAAACTAGGTTAAGTGGAGAATTTGAATTTTTCATCTACACCCTTCAATTGCTGAATATTATTCGACTTGGCTAAGTCGTTTACTCTTTCCGTCCGCAGCCCTTTATTCTACACTTATTTCGACTCTTTTGCGGAAGCCAGTTTAAAAAAATCAACAAAATTGAAAATCGAAACCAGACAAATTTAAAAGATAAATTGCACAAATTAAAGACAACGAAGGGAGGGCTTGGGGCCCTGAAGCTACCGAACGACTCCTGCTGCGTCGAGCTTATCATTAGTCTTGGTCAGCGGTTGGGGGTGGGAGGGCCAACCTCCGCGGCGAGCAGCCTCTTTCTGTCAGCAGCCCTTTATTCTACTCTTATTCCAACTCTTTTGCGGAAGACAGTTTGAAATAAAATTGAAAATTGAAACCGGACAAATTTAAAGAGAAATTGCAAAAATTAAAGACAAGTCGTAGACTAACAGAGTGAAAAAGTGTTCAAACCTGGACACTTGACCGCCGCAGAATTTGCGGAACGCGGCGTGCCCGTCCGAGGTCCTTTCACTTTCTCTTCAACATTGACCACTTTCTGACACTTGACCAGACCTGGAAAAAGAAAATGAAAAGACGTCACCGGACAACTTTAAATGCTATTTTCATTCAATTAAAGAAGAATATAAACAAATAAAATATACAACTTCAACATTATATCAAAGCAAAAATACTAGTTGAATGTGCCAATCCTAAAACATACTTCTATCCCATATATTTTAATATTTCAAAATGTTGTTACAAATGTCAATATTTCATTTTTATCAGTTCAATACTATATCAACTTTGACTTTCATGTTCAATTTTTGCTTCAGTCAATGAATTGGAGTGAAAACGAGTTCATCTCCATCATGATATTTATTAAAATCAATAGTTTTCCGTTATTCTGTTGTATGTAGACTGTTCACGAATAGTCGGCTTATCAGGATGGGATGTTCCCGTCGATTCACAAGCCGCCAGTGTAAAATAAAATTACGAAAAATCAAGAAAATTACACAAAATCGCTATTATAGCGTCCCCTTCCGGCGGATTTTTTCCAAATTCAGAGAGGACCTTCTGGACATGGCTAAAAACAAACACAAAAAATTTGGTTCAATTCTATGCATAACTTCATACACTTTTCGATGGTACAATATTAAAAACGGCACAAAAATCGCTATTATAGCGCCCCCTTCCGACGGAGTTTTTCCAAATTCAGGGATGGCCAAAAACATACACAAAAAAATTGGTTCAATTCTATGCATAACTTCATACACTTTTCGATGGCACAAAAATCGCTATTACAGCGCCCCCTTCCGGCTTCCAAATTAAGGGAGGACCTGCTTGCCATAGCCAAAAACTAAAAAAAAAAATTTTTGGTTCAATTCTATGTATAACATCATACACTTTTTGATGGTACAATGGCGACAGACACACGGACAGACGAACATTTTCTATAAAAATGTTTTTGGGGATCTCTGACCCCTAAAACGTGTAAATCCGTCAAAATTCGGAAGTCGAAAAAAATTTTGAGTATAATAGTTTCTTCTATTGAAGATAGAAGGAAGTAACAAGAATGAGAACTTACTTTTAATATTGAAACAAGTTAAAAAGTGTTCAGGCTTGGACACTTTCTCACTCTATTGGTTTACGCCTCTTAGCAAACTTGAATAAAATTCAGCAACTAAAATTTCAAATTAGAATAATTCAGTTATTAAAAATTTGCGGAATAAGATTAGGTTTTGATATCGCATTTTAAAAATTGAATAAAGATAAATGTCATCGAAAATTAGTAAGTGCGTGAGATTCACAGGGCTGCCACAGGCGACTATTAGGTAGCTTTCATTACAAAAAGCTACCTATTGCAGCCGTTCGGAGGAAAGCGATTTCAAAAAATTTTGGTATATTTTCATCGATCATGACCCCCCAGACCCCGAAACCACCCTCCGTTCAAAATTGATATATATATATATAATTCTTATAATTAATTTAATCTTTATATACTTACAGCTTTAATTCATAATATTACGGTTTTTGATGGTGGTAGGTTATGTTTAATTATTGGTTATATATATATATATATATAACCATTAATTAAACATAACCTACCACCGTCAATTAATATGAATTAAAGCTGTAAGTATAAAAAAAAAAATTATTATAAGAAATATTATGGAAGAAAAAGAAAAAAGTGGACACCGACAAAAATTGAAAAGCTTATATATATATATATATATATATATATATCTGACCTATGTCACACTGTAACTCTCGTAATTATGAACTGATTTCGATGTAATTCGGTGTGTACATAGTACATACCAATGTCTCGACCGAGTTCGTTGGCCATCTTCATCCGCCGTTTTGTTTCAAAATGGCGGCCATTTAAATTTTTTTTTAAAAATTTACAATTTGAAATGTGGTACCAAAAATTTAAAAATGGAAAAATATTATTTTCTTATGTATTTGACCTTTATACAAAGATTCCGGAGCAGTTTTTGTTTCGTCTATTTCTTAAAAAATGGCTGAGTTATAGCATTTTGAATTTCTAGCGTGGCTGACATTTTGAAACGTCCTGAATTTTGTCACGCGATACAAGGCGTATTTATGAACCGATTTCGATTTAATTCGGTGTGTACATAGTACATACCAATGTCTCGACCGAGTTCGTTGGCCAGCTTCATCCGCCATTTTGTTTCAAAATGGCGGCCATTTAAAAAAATTTTAAAAATTTGAAATTTGAAATGTGGTACCAAAAAATTGAAAATGGAAAAATATTTTTTTTCTTATGTATTTGACCTTTATACAGAGATTTCGGAGCAGTATTTTTTTTTCGTCTATATCTTAAAAAATGGCTGAGTTGCAGCATTTTGAATTTCTAGCGTGGCTGACATTTTGAAACGTCCTGAATTTTGTCACGCGATAAAAGGCGTATTTATGAACCGATTTGGATGTAACTTCGTTTATGCATAGTACATACTAATGTCTCGACCGAGTTCGTTGGCCAGCCTCATCCGCCATCTTGTTTCAAAATGGCGGCCATTTAAAAAAAAATTAAAAATTAAAAAATTAAAATGAGATACCAAAAACTCCTTCCGGCCAGTGCCGGGAGGAAGAGGTAGCTTTCATAATCCTTATTTAAAAAAAGCCAACTTATATCATGCAAACACACGAAGCTCAATTTAGTGGAAACCGAATATAGGAGATTCAATACTAATTTTTATCAATATAATGAATGAGAATTTCGCGAAATTAGTCAGCTTTATCCAAGCTACTTTTCTTTAAAGTAACTTATATTTGGCTGCCAAATTCGGCAATTTCTTAAAGTGCCTGTCATTTTAAGACAAAATGGTGGATGAGGCTAAGCAGTGAACTTGGTCGAGACCTTAGTAATTGCTGTGCACATGCTCACTCACATCGGAATCGGTTAATATATAGGAGTGCTGTCGCATGCAAAAAATCAGATTTTTCAAAATGTCACCCACAATAGAAATTGAAACTGCTATATCTGAGCCATTTTTTAAGGTAAAGACAAAAAAAAAAAAAATGCTCCTGAATCCTTATATCAAGATCAAATACTTAAGAAAGAAACCTTTTTCAATTTCTAATTTTTTTGCACCTCACTTTAAATATATATATATTTTTTAATTTAATGGCCGCCATTTTGAAACAAGATGGCTGATGAATCTGGCCAGCGAACTTGGTCGAGGTGTTGATGTATACTATCCACATGCATTCTTACATCGAAATAGGCGAATACGCGTATTATCGCGTGACAAATACAAGATCGTTTCAAAATGTTAGCCATGCTAGAAATTCAAAGAGCTATAAATCAACCATTTTTTAAGATATCAACAAAAGAACAAATTTTCAGAAACAAAAACTGCTCCGGAATCTTTGTATCAAGGCCAAACACATAAAAAATCTTTTTCATTTTCCAATTTTTTAATACCTCATTTTGAATTTTAAATTTAATTTTTTTAAATGGCAACCCTTTTGAAACAAGATGGCGAATGAAGCTGGCCAACGAACTCGGTCGAGACATTGGTATGTACTATGCACAGACCAAGTTACATCCAAATAGGTTCATAAATACGCCTGTTATCGCGTGACAAAAATCAGGTCGTTTTAAAATGTCAGCCACAAGAGAAATTCAAAATGCTATTACTCAGCCATTTTTTTTTAGATATAGACGAAAGAAAAACTGTTCCGGAATCTTTGTATTAAGGTCAAACACATACAAAAAAACTCTTTCATTTTCCAATTTTTTGGTATCTCATTTAAATTTTTTTATTTTTTTATTTTATTAAATGGCCGCCATTTTGAAACAAGATGGCGAATGAAGCTGGTCAACGAACTCGGTCGAGATATTTGTATGTACTATGTACACACCAAGGTACATCCAAGTCGGTTCATAAATACGCCTGTTATTACGCGAGAAAACTCAGGACGTTTCAAAATGTCAGCCACGCTAGAAATTCAAAATGCTATAACTCAGCCATTTCTTAAGATATAGACGAAACAAAAACTGCTCCCGAATCTTTTTATCAAGGTCAAACACATAAGAAGAAAATATTTTTTCAATTTTCAATTTTTGGTACCACATTTCAAATTTAAATTTTTCTTATAAATTTAAATGGCCGCCATTTTTAAACAAGATGGCGGGTGAAGCTGGCCAACGAACCCGGTCGAGACATTGGTATGTACTATGTATAAACGAAGTTACATCCAAATCGGTTCATAAATACGCCTTTTATCGCGTGACAAAATTCAGGTCGTTTTAAAATGTCAGCCACGCTAGAAATTCAAAATGCTATAACTCAGCCATTTTTTAAGATATAGACGAAACAAAAACTGCTCCGAAATCTATGCATAAAGGTCAAATACATAAGAAAAAAATATTTTTCCATTTTCAATTTTTTGGTACCACATTTCAATTTTTACATTTAAAAAAAAATTTTAAATGGCCGCCATTTTGAAACAAAACGGCGGATGAAGCTGGCCAACGAACTCGGTCGAGAGATTGGTATGTACTATGTACACACCGAATTACATCCAAATCGGTTCATAAATACGCCTTTTATCGCGTGACAAAATTCAGGACGTTTCAAAATGTCAGCCACGCTAGAAATTCAAAATGCTATAACTCAGCCATTTTTTAAGATATAGACGAAACAAAAACTGCTCCGGAATCTTTGTATAAAGGTCAAATACATAAGAAAAAAATACTTTTCCATTTTTAATTTTTTGGTACCACATTTCAAGTTTTAAATTTTTTAAAAAATTTTAAATGGCCGCCATTTTGAAACAAAACGGCGGATGAAGCTGGCCAACGAACTCGGTCGAGACATTGGTATGCACTATGTACACACCGAATTACATCGAAATCGGTTCATAATTACGGGAGTTACAGTGTGACATACGTCAGATATATATATATATATATATATATATATATATAAATTTTGAACGGAGGGTGGTTTCGGGGTCTGGGGGTCATGATCGATGAAAATATACCAAAATTTTTTGAAATCGCTTTCCTCCGAACGGCTGCAATAGGTTGCTTTTTTGCACTACCTAAAAATTGGAAAATGAAAAAGATTTTTTTCGTATGTGTTTGATCTTAATACAAAGATTCCGGAACAGTTTTTGTTTCGTCTATATCTAAAAAAATGGCTCAGTAATAGCATTTTGAATTTCTATTGTGGCTGACATTTTAAAACGACCTGATTTTTGTCACGCGATAACAGGCGTATTTATGAACTGATTTGGATGTAACTTGGTCTGTACATAGTACATACCAATGTCTCGACCGAGTTCGTTGCCCAGCTTCATTCGCCATCTTGTTTCAAAAGGGTTGCCATTTAAAAAAAAAAATAATTTAAAATTTAAAATGAGGTATTAAAAAATTGGAAAATGAAAACGAGTTTTTTTATGTGTTTGGCCTTGATACAAAGATTCCGGAGCAGTTTTTGTTTTTGAAAATTTGTTCTTTTGTTTATATCTTAAAAAATGGTTGAATTATAGCACTTTGAATTTCTAGCATGGCTAACATTTTGAAACGATCTTGTATTTGTCACGCGATAACACACTTATTCGCCTATTTCGATGTAAGAAGGCATGTGGATAGTATACATCAATACCTCGACCAAGTTCGCTGGCCAGATTCATCAGCCATCTTGTTTCAAAATGGCGGCCATTATATTAAGAAAAATATATATATTTAAAGTGAGGTGCAAAAAAATTAGAAATTGAAAAAGGTTTCTTTCTTAAGTATTTGACCTTGATATAAGGATTCAGGAGCATTTTTTGTTTGTCTTTACCTTCAAAAATGGCTCAGATATAGCAGTTTCAATTTCTATTGTGGGTGACATTTTGAAAAATCTGATTTTTTGCATCCGACAGCACTCGTATATATCAACCGATTCCGATGTGAGTGAGCATGTGCACAGCAATTACTAAGGTCTCGACCAAGTTCACTGGTTAGCCTCATCCACCATGTTGTCTTAAAATGGCAGGCACTTTAAGAAATCGCCGAATTTGGCAGCCAAATATAAGTTACTTTAAAGAAAAGCAGCTTGGATAAAGCTGACTAATTTCGCGAAATTCTCATTCATTATATTGATAAAAATTAGTATTGAATCTCCTATATTCGGTTTCCACTAAATTGAGCTTCGTGTGTTTGAATGATATAAGTTGGCTTTTTTAAAATAAGGAATATGAAAGCTACCTCTTCCTCCCGGCACTGGCCGGAAGGACTTTTTCTTTAATTCTATCTTGCACCATTTTTTAAACAAAAAATCTTCGCATGCACTTTGACTACTTTTATATTGTATTCGCACCATTATTTTAAGAAAATAAATTTTGTAGTATATTTCTCTTGCAGAAGTTGTCAAAGTGTATGTGAAGTTTTTTTTTTTTTTAAGTGTGCCAGATAGAATTAAAAAATAGTCGCCTGTGGCGGCCCTGGATTCATTATTATTTTAAAATCCTGTCACATAATCTAGAAGTTTAATGTTTAGTTTCTATAGATCACTTATGAAAAGTATGACATCTATACATTACCATAAAAAATTTAACTGGAAGATTTACAAGACATTTACAGGCTGAAGACAATTTTACACAATTTTTAATATAATTTTGGTGAAATATATATATATTGTTCTGATAATAAGCTAACAAGAAGAGAGTCCGAGGTTGGTGTCACCGAATGCAATGAACATTTGTGTATCGATAGAGTATAGTTAGTACATAAATATACAGGGTGATTCATAAAAGATGGGCAGAACTTTAAGGGGTTATAGTATACTTAAAGACAAATAATATTAAATAGGAGACTAAGGGTCCCAGACGTATTCCCAAGGAGATAGGGGGCATTAAAGTTTAGGGTCCGAAATTTCAAATGATTATAAAACATGGAAAAATTGGTCGATTCGTTTGCGGTTTTTGCAAAAAATTTTCTTTATGCCAGTATTTTCTTGAAATAAAATTTTAAAGTTCAATTTCAAAAAATGCCGATAGGGGGCGCTTTAGACTTTGGAGTAACAAACAACTATTTTTTAACGTTATTTTTTGTATTTCTTTAAATGATTTCGAAAGCTTAGACATAAACTTAAATTTTGATCTAAAAATCTGAGTCCTAACGAGTAGTTAAGTAGCATAAACTGAAATTTGAAATTTGAAACCCTTCTCCCCCCAGAACAAAAATCAGTTATTCCCGATCTTTGTGTCGTAGATTAGGCTCTAACTACTGCCGCGTTTTGCTAAAATTATTCTTTATGTCAGTATTTTCTTGAAAATAAATTTTAAAGAAAATTTTCAAAAAATTCCGATAGAGGGCGCTTTAGACTTTGGAGTAACGAACAACTATTTTATACCGTTATTTTTTGTGTCTCATTAAATGCTTTCTAAAGCTTAGACTTAAACTTAAATTTTCAGCTCAAAATCTGAATCGCTGAGCGTGGTTCAGTAGCGAGGGGAGGGGGTTCAAATTTCAACTTCTGAACATAGTTCAGTTTGCACTACTTAACCATGCCCAACGATTCTGTGCTGTGATACGAGGCAAAAATACAACTTTCGTCAAGGACTGCATAGTCGGAATTCACTCATAAAGGCACTGGCACAGTTGGAAACGTCGCTCATGCAAACGTTAAAGCTCCATTCCTGACGCTAGTCACCGGGTGAAGAAGGAAACAGAAAGTATGCAAATGTCAAATGGGGAAGAAGATCACGTATGCAAAATTTCGACACGATTCAGGCATAAAAACCACTGAACGGTGAGTCAAGTGTAAGTCGCTGTAGTAATGAATCGGAAGATGGTGCCCTTCACGAATAAGGAAAAGGCTGAGATGCATTTAATTTACGGAGCGGCAGATGGAAATGGTGCAGAGGCACAACGAATGTACGGAGAGCGATTTCCCAACAGGCGATTGCCTAACCGCAAAACTTTCGAGCGCTTGCACAGACAGTTGTGTGAGACGGGATCATTTCTCGCTTCCCGGTCGAATGCAGGTCGTGCAAAAAAGGACGAATCAGTAGTTGTTGCAGAAGCCATTCTGGATGTAGTAGCGGCGCAGCCAAGTACAAGTACACGAACAGTGGCTAGGCAGGTGGATACCTCACAGTCCATGACTTGGAGGGTACTGAAGGATGAACATTTGCTCCCGTTTCATGTGCAACGAGTCCAGAAACTGTCTCCAGGGGGTTATCCAAATCGTATTGAATTCGCCCGCTGGTTTCTGCAGCAGAACGCGCTAAATCCACATTTTGGACGAACTGTGCTTTTCACCGATGAATGTACCTTCACACGTGAAGGTACATTTAACACACACAATGCACATGTATGGGCGGATGTCAATCCACATGCTACGTATCCACATGCTCATCAGAGACGCTTTTCCATCAATGTTTGGGCAGGAATCCTCGGAGACCACCTAATCGGACCGTACCTTCTTCCTGAACGCCTCAACGGTAAAACATACCTCACATTTCTGCAACATGTGCTGCCAGACCTGTTAAAAGTTGTTCCTCCAAGCATCCGGCGGGTCATGTGGTTCCAGCACGATGGAGCGCCAGCCCATTACGTACGAGACGTCCGCAACTATCTGGACATCACATTTCCGAACAGATGGATTGGTCGAGGTGGTCCTGTTGCTTGGCCTGCTCGCTCGCCAGATCTTTCACCCCTCGATTTCTTTTTTGGGGACGATTGAAGGCTCTTATGTATGAGACACCCATTGAATCCCCCGAGGAACTGGTCGCCAGACTTTCCGCCGCTGTAGGGGAAGTGCTCGAAAAGCCTGATGTTTTCGCGAATGTTCGCCGTTCCATTCTTCGCCGTTGTTCTGCGTGCATAACCTCTGGTGGTCACAATTTTGAACATTTATTGTAATTACATGTTAATAAATATGCTTTGGTAACATAATCCTAATTTGTGTCTTTTTACCTCGTATCACAGCACACAATGTGTGGACATGGTAAACTGAACTGTGCTCAGGAGTAGAAATTTCAAACCCCTCTCCCCAGAAACTTAACAACGTCTAACGATTCAGATTTTGGGCTGAAAATTTAAGTCTAAGCTTTAGAAAGCATTTAATGAGACACAAAAAATAACGGTATAAAATAGTTGTTCGTTACTCCAAAATCTAAAGCGCCCTCTATCGGAATTTTTTGAAAATTTTCTTTAAAATTTATTTTCAAGAAAATACTGACATAAAGAATAATTTTAGCAAAACGCGGCAGTAGTTAGAGCCTAATCTACGACACAAAGATTGGGAATAACTGATTTTTGTTCTGGGGGAGAGAAGGGTTTCAAATTTCAAATTTCAGTTTACGCTACTTAACTACTCGTTAGGACTCAGATTTTTAGATCAAAATTTAAGTTTAAGTCTAAGCTTTCGAAATCATTTAAAGAAATACAAAAAATAACGTTAAAAAATAGTTGTTTGTTATTCCAAAGTCTAAAGCGCCCCCTATCGGCATTTTTTGAAATTGAACTTTAAAATTTTATTTCAAGAAAATACTGGCATAAAGAAAATTTTTTGCAAAAACCGCAAACGAATCGACCAATTTTTCCATGTTTTATAATCATTTGAAATTTCGGACCCTAAACTTTAATGCCCCCTATCTCCTTGGGAATACGTCTGGGACCCTTAGTCTCCTATTTAATATTATTTGTCTTTAAGCGTACTATAACCCCTTAAAGTTCTGCCCATCTTTTATGAATCACCCTGTATAAGCGCCATAAAGCGCAACCTCCAGGGGTCTTGAGAAAATAAGTCACAAAGTTTCAGCTACAGTTTATAATCATATAAATTTCCTTCTTCGGCAAGTGTCTCCGTAGCATGGTCGGCAGCATGCTGGATTTGAGATTTTTCTGCTCGGGTTCTAATCCCGCTCGGACTTGTTTTTCGGAACGAAAATTTTTATTAATCATTTTCAAACCGCAATTGGAAAATGTGTATAGTAGAACCTTTTTTATCCAAAACTCTTTTAATCGAAACTTTTGGTTAACCGAAATCTATTTTTAAAGCTTTTTTTTTTTTTTTTTTTTTTTTTTTTTTTTTACTATCACATTCCTTGTGTGCAAAAATCCATTCTGAAAGCTTTTTTTTTTTCTTTTAACTTGCATATTCCTTGTGTGCAAGCGGTTCTTTCCGAACTACGAGTACATATAAATATTTTCGATTCCCTTTTTTAGAGTTCCTTTGAATTTAACTGGAGCTCCCGTAAGCTGCGAAATGGAACGAAAAAAAAACGAACAAATTAGAAATTCTGAAGTTTTTGTATGTTTTACAAAAGGTTTGGCTTGGCTGGAGCAGCAGAAAGATTATGATACTGGTGAACTAATAATATTAAAAAACTCCGTGATAGAGCCTCAAAGCAAAGGCAATCGAAACTGCAACAAACAAAACATTTTTTCAAACCCTTGTGATACACGTAAAAAGGTACTTAATTTCAAAATTAAAATTCAGGTATTTTTGTTTCTATTTTGCTATTGCTTTATTTTTATTAAGCACTTGTTACCAAAATCAGAATTATTGCGTATAGTATTTCTCCTTAATCTTAAAATTGAAGCATTCTCGATTATCCGAAAATTTCGATTTTCCGAAAGATGGACGGTCCCAATTACTTCGGATAATCGAGGTTCTACTGTATAATAATTGAAATTTTAAAAAAAAGTTTGAATTAAATGTATGTTTTGTAGCATATAAGTGCTTTTTTAACTGCGAAATTTTGCATGTTTAAATATATAATGAAAATTAAAAAGAAAAAAAAAAAAAAAAACCCGCATATTTATATGTCCATAGACCAGAAAATTTTTCTTGTTATTTAAAATTATTTACAGTTATTTCAATGAATATCCACAATGTTCAACAGAGAAATAAAATAAGTGAACAAATATATTATTTTCATTTTGTTTCCTCATTCAAATGTATTTCAAATATTTCATGGTTTATTAAAAATATGCTTTTATATTTTTAAAGTCTGGGATTCTTGATTTTTAATTAGAATAAGCGTCTATGTAGTAATTTCTTTCGGAAATCAATTTTTTTTCTTGTTTAATATTTTTTTATAATGCAGTTTAATTATATATAAATACAATTTTAAGTGCGAATCTTTGCATGTTTATATATTTAATGAAAAGTAAAGATAAAATAAATAATTAATAATCATGACAAACTAAAAATCCCTGCCGGCCCGGCCTACAGGCGGAGGTAGAAATCAAAATTAAGTATACTAATTTCGCCAACAAAAACTAAATCATAATTAGAGATAAACCCACTTAAACAAATTTATCTGGCCACTTTTGACTAATTTTGTCAATTCTATGCCAAAAATAATTATTTCATTTTTATATAATAGCTGGTTTTATCAGAATCATGTTAAGGAGGTATTAAAAAAAATACGTTTCCATGCTCAACAACTCGAAATTTTCTGGCACATTTTCAGATTCATTTTTAATAGAAAAAATATTAAAATTGATGACGTGATTTTTTAAGAGATTTATAGGCGACCTGTGTTTTTGTTTTTCGATCAATTAAAACTTGATTTATAAACAATTATTTTCTCAGTAGGACAATATTTTTGGTTTCTAACACAATCACTTCGGGAAATTCTGTTCAAAATGCCCACTTTGACATCAGGGGCATTCCACGTCAAATCAGGCAGTAAAATATCAATATGTAACCCACCATCACAGATTTTAATGAAACTGTGTGTGTTTGTTCTTACTATTAAGATATGATCACCAGTAATTTTTTTTGCTCCTTGGTGAAATAGTTTCTGAGAAAAAAATTGTCAAAGTTTTGAAAAACTGCCGTCAGTTGGCATTCTTGATAGCTCGGTTTTCAAATGTAGCATGTCATATATATAATCATATTTTAATATCTACTCTACAAATCATCTTCAAATAATTTATGCACAATATTTAGGGTACGCAGCTTATGAAAAAAATATATTGTTACGCTTATAGCATTTTAAGTGTGTCTAAAAAAATATTTAAACTTTGAAGTCGTGAATTTTTTATGAAAAATAATACATTAACAAAAAAAAGCATTATCAACAAAAGGCGGTATTTTTATTAAATTTATTTTTTATGGGAGATATACTTAAAGGTGTCCTTTACCTGATTCTGAAATAAAAATAGTGGGATTTGGGGTGTTTTTGGTAGTATTTCCTATTTAAAAATATTTTGAGGTGCATTTCATATCAAATCAAGCAGAGTCATTCCATGTCAGTTCCCCTAAGCCATTTAATCACTGTCACAAATTTCAATGAAATTGGGTTTGTTTATAGCTTATTTTAAGACGTAATCACCTTTCATTTTCTTGATCCTAAGTAAAATATTTTTTAAGATAAAAAATATCAAAATTTTGAAAAATTGTTTTAAATTTTTTTAATGACAGTTCGATATTCAAAGACTACATTAAAAAAAAAAAAAAAAAAAAAAAAGTCATTTCAATATAAAATCACTAAATAGGTTTCAAATAATGTATATGTGACAAATAATGTAAGCTGATTATTATTTCTTGTTTTTTATCATGTTTAAACACTAAGAGTGTCTTTTATCTTATGAATTTTTAAAATCAAGAATTTTGTCAAAAATAATGTGTTAATCAAAAATTTATTATTAACCGAAGGCAGGGTGTTATTGCTTTTTTTTAATTGTACGTAAAAATATCTTTTAAATGGTTATAAAATAAAAATAGTGAACATATGAGAAAAAATTATCAAAATTTTGGAAAAATGCCACGAGTTGCCATTAATGATTGTTCAATTTTCAAAGGCCTCATTTTATATATAAAATCATATTTCAATAACTAATAAAGAAATCTTCTTCGAATAATTTAAGCAAGGTAAATAAAGTATGTAAATTATGAAAAAAATATTGCTGTAATGTTAAAAAATATTTAAATGTGTCTAAAAAATTGTATAATCTTTGAAATCAAAAATATTTTACAAAAAATAATGAAATTATTAAAAAATCTTTATCAATCAGAGGCGGAGTTTCTATGACTAATTTTTTAATTTTAAATTGTACATAATACTACATTATAACTGGATCTGAAATAAAAATAGTGGGATTTTGGTTGGTTTTAGTAGTATTTAAATCATATTTAAAATTATCAATATTTTCAAATGTAAAACCTATCCAATGTATCATCCCTGGAAATATTTTTATTTATACATTTATTTTATTTTTCAAATTACCTTTTATGTTCGTTTCTTAAGGAAAAAAATAAACAATATTGTTTTTTAGTAAAACTTCTAGGGCGAAGAGCAATTATCCCTTTCCAAAAAAGAAAAAAATCACTAGCTCCTCACCGCCCAATAGAAATTTTCAAAATGACAGTCCTAATCTTTAAACTCATATTTGGCTGCTAATATTGAAAATTTAGCATTGAGCTGCTAATATTGAAAAAAAAACCAAATTTCACTCTGTTGAAGAAAATTTTGACGTATTGTGCTTTAAATATATGCAAAAAATGCATAATCCATTATATTTATATCTTTCAAATAACTATATCTAAAAAAATATTTAAAACTTAATGAGTTGCACTTTTGTAACTTTATTCAGTTTCTAATGATATCTACCGTAATTTCGGGTGTATAGCCCGCAGATCAAACAATTCAGTTTGGACCCAGAAATTTTATTCAGTATTTGAAGACCAATATTTACTGTGATCTAAAAAGTTACATTTTATTTTTAAAAATTTCTGGGTCGAAACACGATTGTATGATCCGCGGGCTATACACCGGAAATTACGGTAATTTGATTTATTTTATCACAATATTGCTGAAAGATGGATTTTCAACATATATATGTGTGTATATATATCCCTGTTCTCAAACAAATTATTTAAAAATTATTCATTTATGTTTAATAAAGCATATATATATTGTTTATACACTTACAGAAAATACATACAGCAAATTTTATGATATTATGTCAATAATGTCTAAAAGTAAAGAACTTATCTAATAGTATGTAACGAAAAATTTAACATCTGGTGTAATGACAACAAAATTTTATAATTGTTTTACTTAATTTGGATGAATGAAAAAAGCTTACATGTTTATATTTTATTGAAGTACAGGTGAAAATGTCACAAAGACAATCCTATCTCAACAACCACTGAGTATGTCACATTCACACTACAGCTGATTTTTTTTTTCTTTTTGATCTTTCGGGTTTGATTTCAGATGGTAATGAATTAATTAGTTTTGTTAGAAGTGTCATTGCAGTCAGCATATTAGGCTCACTATTTCTTTTTATATAATTTGTTTTGATTGACTCGATGAACAACAATATTTAAAGGGACCATTTCATGACTTTTCAATTAAAAGCTGATTTATAAATTCATCATGTTGTTTAGTTATTATTATCGTCTTAAGATAATAAGTTGATATTAAAATTTTTAAATGCAGTTTATTTATTATTTGAACAGTTGAAAGTATTTTTCAATAAGAGTGCGGGCTGTTGATTTTAAGTCGGCTGTTGAGCAATGTAGTGTTGGTAAAGGAACTGGTACTATTTAATTTAATTTTTATTGCTGTAAATAATATTTGTTATTTTATTATTGTATGTATTATATTTAAGCAAGAGTAGAAATACACGATATCGTAGTCATTTTAGTACATCTTAGTATGAAAAGCTTCAATATTTATCATTAAACATTCACATTTTATGAAAATTTTGTTAAAATTGCTCATATTTTCACTATTTTTATTTTATAACTATTGAAAAGATATTTTTTCGTACAATTAAAAAAAGTAATAACAGCCTGCCTTCGGTTAATAATAAATTTTTGATTAACACATTATTTTTCACAAAATTCTTGATTTTAAGAATTCACAAGATTAAACACACTCTTAGCATTTAAACATGACAAACAACAATAAATAATAATCTGCCTACATTATTTGTCACATATACATTATTTGAAACTTATTTAGTGATTTTATATTGAAATGACTTTTCTTTTATGCAGTCTTTGAATATAGATCTGCCATTAAAAACATTTTTAAAAAAATTTCAAAATTTAGGTATTTTTTTTTATCTTAAAAAATATTTTACTTGTAATCACCTTTAATTTCCTTGATCCTGTCTTAAAATGAGCTATAAACATACCCAGTTTCATTGAAATTTGTGACAGTGAATTAAATATCTTAGGCGAACTGACATGGAATGACTCTGCTTGATTTGATTTGAAATACGCCTCAAAATATTTTTAAATATGAAATACTACTAAAAACACCCAAAATCCCACTACTTTTATTTCAGAATCAGGTAAAGGACACCTTTAAGTATATCCCCCACAAAAAATAAATTTAATAAAAATACCGCCTTTTGTTAATAATGCTATTTTAGGTAATGCATTATTTTTCATAAAAAAATCACGACTTCAAAGATTAAACATTTTTTTAGACACACTTAAAATGTTATATAAGCGTAACAGTATTTTTTTTTCATAAAATACGTACCCTATATATTATGCATAAATTATTTGAAGATGATTTGTGGAATAGATATTGAAATATGATCATATTTATGTCATGCTACATTTGAAAATCGAGCAGTCAAGAATGCCAACTGATGGCAGTTTTCAAAATTTTGACAATTTTTTTCTCAGAAACTATTTGACCAAGGAGTAAAAAAAAATACTGGGAATCATATCTTAATAAAAGGAACAAACACACGCAGTTTCATCAAAATCTGTGATGGTGGGTTACATGCCTGCCTGAACTAACATGGAATGACCCATCATTGTTTGAAATATATTCTGCCTCTATCAAAAAATCGACCATTACGGTACATTATATAGTTTCTGAATAAGAGAATCTACCAATTGGATGCGTTTGAGAGCAAAAGGGAATTTAAAAATGAGTAAGAAAATAAGCAATTTGGATTTGAATACACCCTTCATAAGATGATTTTAAGTGGATTTCGTATGAAATACTACCTATTGGCTTCGTTCCTATGTTGAAATTTGTGAAAAAATTTTGCAGATCTACACCGATCATGACCCCTAGAGCCCAAAACCACCCTCAGTAAAAAACTTTATCTATCTATCTATCAATCTATCTATTGATAGCAAAAAGGATTTTAAAAATGAGTAAGAAAATAAGCAATTTGGATTTGAATACACCCTTCATATATCACTTTCTTCTGGACACGATAACTTCCACAATTCTGCACCAATCTCTTCCAAACTGATACATAAAATCAAGCGGCATAAAATCTCGGTCAAGTTCGTTAATGAGCAAAATCGAACCAAAGGGATGGATATAGGGAGGGGTTTTGTGAAAACCGAAAAAACCCCATAACTTCTTAAATTTTGTACATATCGAATCAGTTTAAAGTTTTTATTACTTCTAAAAATAGGGCCAAAAATTTATGTATCACAGATTTTTGATAAAGTTAAAAATGAGCTCAAGGGGCGCAAAAAGTAGGGTTTTTGGGAGAAAAAAAATCATAACTTCGTCAATTCTCAAGATATCAAATTCAATTAATTTTATCATGAATCTCCTCAATATTATCTACAACTTTTATATTCACAAGTTTTTGATAGGACCAATTCGTACCGCAAAAAAAATTAAAAACGAAAACAAAAAGTGCGTTTCAAGAAGAAAAAAATCCATAACTCCGTCAATTCAAAAGATATAAAATCTCCATGAATTTATCATATATCTTCTTAATAATGTCTACAACATCTATATAGACAAGTTTTGGATAGGACCAATTCTTACAGCAAAAACAAATTAAAAGTACATAGCGGTTGAAGAAAAAATTCATCTTAAATCATCTTAGTAAGGTCCAATCCAAACTGCTTATTTTCTGACTCATTTTACAATTCATTTTTACTCTCAAAGGCTTCCAATTGGTACCTTTTCTTACTCAGAAGCTATATAATGTACCGTAATGGTCAATTTTTTGATAGAGGCAGAATATATTTTAAAACATGCTGTCAAAGTGGGCCTTTTGAACCGAATTTCCCGAAGCGGATTGTGTTGGAAAAATCATCGTATTAAGGGAGTATTCAAATCCAAACTGCTTATTTTCTGACTCATTTTTAAATTCATTTTTGCTCTCAAACGCATCCAATTGGTAGATTCGCTTATTCAGAAACTATATAATGTACCGTAATGATCGATTTTTTGACAGAGGCAGAATATATTTCAAAAAATGATGTCAAAGTGGGCATTTTGAACGGAATTTCCCGAAGCGATTGTGTTAGAAACGAAAAATATTGTCTTACTGAGAAAATAATTGTTTATATATCAAGTTTTAATTAATTGAACGACAATTAAAAACACAGGTCGCTTATAAATCTCTTCAAAAATCACGTCAACAAGTTTCATGTTTTTCCTATTAAAAATGAATCTGAAAACATGCCAGAAAATTTCAAGTTGTTGAGCATGGAAAAGTACTTTTTTTAATATCGCCTTAACATGATTCTGACAAAACCAGTTATTATATAAAAATGAAATAAAAACTCGTCAAAAGCGGTCAGATAAAATTGTTAATGTGGGTTTATCTCTAATCATGATGTGGTTTTTGTTTGTGAAATTAGTATACTTAACTTCGAGATCTACCTCCGCCTGTAGGAATTTTTTTTTTCTTCAACCGCTATGTATTTTTAATTTGTTTTTGCTGTAAGAATTTGTCCTATCAAAAACTTGTCTATATAAAGGTTGTGGACAATATTAAGAAGATGTATGATAAATTAATGGGGATTTTATATCTTGTGAATTGACGGAGTTATGGATTTTTTTCTACTTCAACCCCCCCTTTTCGTTTTCGCTTTTAATTTTTTTTTTTTTTTTTTTTTTTTTTTTTTTTGCGGAACGAATTGGTCTTATCAAAATCTTAAGAATATAAAAGTTGTAGATTATTAAGGAGATTTATAATAAAATTAATTGGATTTGATATCTTGAGAATTGACGAAGTTATAAATTCTTTTCTTCCAAAAATTTTTGCGCCCCTTTAGCCCATTTTTATTTTTATCAAAAATTTGTGATACATAAATTTTGGCCCTATTTTAAAAGTAATAAAAACTTTAAACTGATTTGATATGTACAAAAATTAAGAAATTATGGATTTTTTTTTTTTTTTTCACAAAACCCCTCCCTATTTCCATCCCCTTGGTCCGATTTTGCCCATTAACGAACTTGACCAAGATTTTATGCCCCTTGATTTTATGTATCAGTTTGGAAGAGATTTGTGCGGAATTGTGGAAGTTATCATGTCCAGAAGAAAGTGATATATATAGATAGATAGATACATAGATAGATAAAGTTTTTTACTGAGGGTAGTTTTGGGTTCTAGGGGTCATGATCGGTGTAGATCTGCAAAAAATTTTCAGAAATTCCAACAGAGGGGAGAATGTAATAGGTAGTATTTCATACGAAATCTACCTAAAAAAAGTCAAATCCAAAATGAAGAAAAGTCACATTAAGAATTTAGAATGGGGTATTAAAAAATCATCAAATATTCGAAATACTTTCATATAGAAACAAAAATAAAATAATATAAGTATTCACTCATTTATATCACGTGTTTTATTTTTTTTTTTTTTCTCTGTGAAAAATGGTAGATTATTCATTGAAATAACTGTAAATAATTTTAAATGACAACAAAGAGTTTTTGGTCTATAGAAATTATAAATATGTGGGTTTTTTTACTTTACTTTACTTTTCATTATATATTTAAACATGCAAAATTTCGTAGTTAAATAAGCACTTTTATGCTACAAAACATACATTTAATTCATATTTTTTAGTAAATCTCAATTATTATACATACTTTTTCAATTGCGGTTCGAAAATGATTGATAAAAAATTTCGTTCCGAAAAACAAGTCCGAGCGGGATTATAACCCATATAGAGAAAACTCAAGTCCAGCATGCTGCCGACCATGCTACGGAGCCGCTTGCCGAAGAAGGGAATTTGTCCGATTATAAACTGTAGCTTAACCTTTGCGACTTATTTTCTCAAGACCCCCTGGGGGTTGTGCTTTGTGGCACTCATATATTTATATACTAACTATACTTTATCGATACATAAATGTTCATCGCATTCGGTGACACCAACCTCGGACCCTCTCCTTGTAAGATTAATAAATAGAATAGCCCACCTCATCCAAGTTTCAACTGAACCAAAAAATATCCAATATAGAGTAGGTGGGGGTAAAAATATGCACTGGCTGATTTAATATGAAGAAACATTTCTACAATCATGACTGCTAGGTGACAGTTTGGTCTGAAGTGTAGTAGCTCTGTGTTCAAGCCTTGTGCAAAAAGTAACACTTCGTACCAAGAAAATGAGGCAAGTATAAAATTTCAATCTAATATTTTTAAATTTTCACTTCATTGTTTAGCTGACAATACCTCGAATTTTTACAAATCCAAAAATTACCGAAAAAATCCGAATTTTTTCATATCCAAATCCGGAGAACGGAATCTTTTTAGCTTCTAAATGCCGTGTAGTTTACCTTGATCGCATTTGTTTAAACTCGTAGGTAGCCGGTTAAGAGGCTACTTCAGTAACGCTCTGGGATGGAGTGGGTAATGTTATTTCAATGGAAGAAATTTAGAAGTTTTATTTTTTCGCATTTTGCTCGAATTTAATATTTTTTGTAGCTTTCAAAAGCTGTACTTCTAAATTATGCACGCCATTTCAAATTTTATTTCATTTTTTAAATGTTAAGGCGATATAAGTGCGTTATTTTAGATTCTGTAAAGGTTCGCCTGTAGTGTCTTATCGTGAAAAATCTACTTGACATTTTGAAATTTGGTAAAAGGGCAATTAGCTTTCTGAAAATACTTTTTATTTTGCTTTAAAAAAATTTTAAATCTATGCTGTATTTATAAAAAGTTGAAACACTTTTCTCAGTGCTGTAGTTAGGTGGGAACGCGTGGGAAAGCCGTTCCCAGAAATATTTGGTTTGTTACTGGAAAAAAAAAAAAAAAAAAAAATATCGTGTATGAGCACAATTTTTTTCAAGCAAAACGGTAATTTATGCTAATTTTAAGAAGATCCGTTTCACTTATATTCAGAAGCCGTGTAGGACCTCCGTTAAATTTTTTTGTCCTGAACCATATGTAAAACCTTGGTAGTGATCAAAAAGAAAATTATCAGACGAGACAGCTTGTCGTAAATCAGAGAGCACAGAAAACACCTCTCATCATCGTTCTTTAGGAAACTTCTAGGATAGATATGCCCGTAAGTAATATATGGATTTATTCCTGTTATTTCAATTTATTTTTGTTCATAATGGAAAATATTACTATGCGATTGATTAAATATTGCTTTTAGATGGATGCTATACAAATACAATACTATAAGAACTACAATATAATAATTATAACTGTTAATTGAAAAAAGTCGGCATTTAGCTAAATGTTTTAAATTGGATATTGGCTTAGCAAAAATCCAGTAGCATCAATATCTACTCTATGAAAAGGTGCGTTCCCACAAATATTTTTTCCAACTACAGCACTGACTTTTCTTTAAAACAGCCAAAACTGCTAAAATTCCTGCCTCAGCCAGGATCCGCCCTCTATTTCAGGGGAACTTCTCAACGGAGTCCAAACGGAGGTAGGTGTAAAAAGATTAGGATATGAAAGATCCTCCGTAGTGTAACAATTTTGCCTTCGGCTATACTCAACTGGAAGGGTAAAGCTAAAAGTTTCATTTTGAATTCAAAGAGAGGGAGAATGAACCGATTGTCATAGAATGGATGTTTCAATAATATTGTTCATGGTTTTATGATGTTCTTATCTTTTGATTATCTTACATTATGAAATACTTATTGAATTTTTACATATATATATTATATCAACTTTTGAAAGGAGGGTAGTTTCGGGGTCTGGGAGTCATGATCGATGAAAATATACCAAAAAGTTTTTTAATCGCTTTCCTCCAAACGGCTGCAATAGGTAGCTTTTTGTAATGAAAGCTACCTAAAAGAATGAAGCAACAAAAAATTACTTATGAGTGCAAAAAACAGAAAAATCATAATAAATGTCCACTGCACGTAGGTAACGCTGAAAAACTACAATGATGATTGTAAAAAGAAAGAAGAAAGGCTCTCTGTGATTGGTTGCGCAATCTATCCAGAAACAAGCCATTTATGAGGCCTGTGCCTACTTACCCCTGTTGCCAACTAGCCCCAGTCTCCCCTACCACATGCTGTAGTTGCCTCTCTCAACCAGCTCCTGTTTCTTCTTACAATTCCTCCTTCAATAACATCCTAGGATCTTGAGTTATGAATGTCAATGACTGACCCCCTTTTCCACTTATCAGCTTCTTTTGACAATGCAGGGTGGTGTTCGTACATACATCTCTTGACCAGTTTCAAGTTGAGATAGCTGCCTAACCTTTTTGTCATAATAGCTTTTAGCTTCCCTTCTCTTTAACAATATCTTGTCTGGAACGAAATCCCGAATTTCTGAGACATAGGCAAATTAGATCTTGTCCTTGGAGACATCAACCTTTGAATTGGACTTGAGTATATATTTACCGTTAAATATTTTAAAGTGAAGAAATACTCAAACTATAAATCTTCATTATTTTTAATTGATTTCTTCATAATATTTTTTGCAATTTTGACTACTGATTCTCCTTTCCATTACTTTGATTGTGATAGGGTGTCGATGGGGAGTGTCTGAAATTCCACTTCTTTGCAAACTCTAAACTTCTAAATTGTTCCATTTATCAGTAATATATCTTTCCATTATCAGTAATTAGAACTTCAGGAATACCATGCCCACTAAAATGCTGTTTGCATCTACTTATGTTTTCTGATGCTATGTCTGTCAGCCTATCAACTTCAAAATAGTCTGAATGATGATCTACAAAAAATTAAGTAATAATGTACCATTTATTTCAAAAATATCACGATACTCTTTTCCATGGTAATTCTGATGTCATATGTGTCTGATTGGGTTCTTTTTGCAAATAACTTTGATTTAAGTTACAAATTTTACATATTTTGAATCACGTTTTTTAGATCACTTGATATTCTTGGGCAAAATAATATATCTTTTGCTATTCTAATGGATGCATTTATTCCCAAATGACCTTGATGAACTTTCGAAATCATGTCTTGTCTCAAAGACCTAGGAATAAAAATTCGATCATTTTAAAAACAATTCCATCCTGTACTGTTAGATCCTTTCTGAAAGTCCAATATTCTGCAATTAAGGGTGATACTTTTTTCCCCCAATGGCCATCCATCCAACACTACCTTTTTCAATTCAACAAGAACTGGATCTTTATTAGTTTGTACTTTTAAACTTTCATATGCTGTATCTGATACTTTTAAAATTTCTTAATTTCTGAGAGCTCTTCATAAATACTGTCTGCTTGAAAAATATCTTGTTTCACTTCGTCATGTGAAATTTCTGACAGTGAAGGTCTAGAGAGTATATCGACAATATGCATCTTCTCTCCTTTTTTAAATAACACAATTCAGATTAAATTTTTGTGGACAAAGAAGCATTCTCTGCAGTCTTTTTGGAGCTTTCAGTAGTTCTTTTATTTAAAATAGCCTCCAATAGCTTGTGATCCATTTCGACTTTTATTTCACTTCTCCAACTTACAAATCGATGAAATCTCTCACAACAAAATGTTATAGACAAACGCTCATTCTCTATCTGAGTATATTGCTGTTCAGTTTCATTTAAACTTCTCGAAACATATGCAATTGGTTTTCCTTTGAATAGCTATTTCTTTATTTGTGTCATAATAACCAAGAATAGGAGCTTTGATCACTAGATTTTTTACAGCTAAAGAAGCATTTTCTTGCTCTTTTGTCCATTCCTATCCATTTTTTTTATAATCAGTTTTCTTAATGGCTCCCTAATCGATGATAATTTAGGTAACAATTTACTTAAATATATTGTAAAGCCTAAAAAACTTTTAATTTCACCTACATCTTTTGGTCTTGGCATATTAGTGATACCCATTACTTTTTGGGGATATGACTTTATACCTTGAGGGGTAAAAATATGTGCTAAGTATTTCATTTCTTTCTCCCTGAGTTTTATTTAATTTTTGTTAAATTTAACTTTAGCTTCCATTGCTTTTTGAAAAAAAATCTCTAAATTACGATCATGATCTTTCCTAGCTTCTTCCTCCGTAGCACTACATCCCACAATAAGTATGTCAACAGCTGTGATGATAATTCCACTTAAGCCTTCAAATATTTCATGCAGTTTTCTTTGATATTCTTCTTATGCTGTGCAGAACCCAAATGGAAGATGTAAAAACTTGTGCCATCCAAAAAATGGTAAAATTTGCACAATCTGAACTTAATTTAGCATTCCAAAAACCATCTTTAGTGTCCACCACTGAAAATATCTTAGCATTAGTTAGCAACGGCATAATTTCTCTATTGTTGTAATAGGATACTCTGATCTCTTTAATGCTTGATTCAGATTCTACGGAACCAAGCACATTCTCACTTTATTTGCAGTCTTTGCCAAATCTAGATTGCTAATCCAATCAGTCAAATGAATGACTTTACAAATAATTTTATATTTTTCCATATCATTAAATTTCAATTCTCCTATTCTAATTCTGAGTGGAATAGAAATTCTATGAGGAGACTGCTTCACTGGAAGCATGCCTGTCTAAATTTGTAAACTATATTCACCCTCCAAACAACACAGCCCTTCAAAAATTTCTTTGTAAAGTAGACTCCCTCAAATCTGCATAGCTTAGGACTAGAGGTTGTGCGGATTTTAGAATTTTGCAGATTTTTGCTCACAGATTTTGTTTACATTTTTTAAACTGTAATTTGAATGTAATAATGCAATCAAAATTATAATGAATACTTGCAAATGTAGTAAAATATTAAAATAAATAAGTAAAGTAATAAACTAAAATAATAAAAAGTTAAATAATTTAAAAAATGATTAAATTATTTGTTATTAGGTTGTGATAATGGGTATCACAATCTGTGTCCATCTGATACATAATTTTTTTTTTAAACATTATCCACCTCTAATGTTAAACATGTCATCAACTTTTTAGAACCATTAACCTTAAAAATCATTTCTATTTGACTACATAACTCAGCCTATGGTTCATCAGATTCATCATCATCATCATCAAATTAACAATATCTTGATTTTGTTTCAGAAATAAATCTATAATTCCTTCATGAAAAATCACGAGTTCAGTCATATTATTGAGAATTACATATTATAATACATACTGAATGATATAAAACTAAAAAATTCTGTAATTTTACCCCTACATCAGAACTGAAATTTTCATTGTTTACAACTGTGATGGTGTATGGATTTTAGGGTTGCCGATTTGAGGGAGTCTACTGTATTTATTAAGCAATGTTTCATGACTGAATGGCAAACTTAAAGAAATTTTATTTATCTCAGTCTTTCTCTCTAATAAATTTGACATCTAGCAAGCTTCTGCACTTAACAATGGACTTTCCCTAGATTTAACAATTTGAAAATCTAAAGGAAACATCTCTGAATTTCTCCAACATATAATAGTAATCTGCCCAATCAGTTTTAAATTCCCCCCCCCCCCCCTCCCCAAAAAAACATCATTAGATTTACTTTTCTGCGACTTTGGTTTGAATCTTCACATAAATTACAAAGGTCACTGTAACTCATTACATTAATTGTTACACCTGTGTCCATCTGACACATAATTTTTGTTTTAACATTATCCACCTCCAATGTTAAACATGTCATCAACTTTTTAGAACCATTAACCTTAAAAATCATTTCTATTTGACTACATAACTCAGCCTGTGGTTCATCAGAATCCTGTTCATAAAATTATTTTATATTCTTATTTTTTGCAAGCCTTAGCAAAATGGTTTTTCTTTCCACAGTTTTACTAAATGTTGGATATTTATTTTTCCCAAATTCATGTTTTTGAGCACAATATTTAGATCTAAATTCAAATCTGGAATGACTGTCATTCTTATAATATCCTGTTCTATAATTTTTTAATTTATTTTCAACTCTATTAACATCTTCTAAATTCTCAGTTTTATTAGTCAAACTGTTCACATCTCTGTTTGCACTTTCATTACTTTTATGAATGTCTATTGCTTTTTGAAAGGTTAATTTATTAGCTGTTTTTTGTTTTGTATTTCTGTCACAATTACAAGTCTATTTTTAATCAATTCTTCCAGCATATTTTGAAAATTACATTTTGATGCTAACTTTCTTAATCTACATACATACTATATGCTCTTGAACTGCTTCATTAAATACAGATCTTTCATAAATTTTATTTACACATGGCAGAAAATGTTCCGAGAAGGCTTTAATAATTGAATTAGACTTTGTTCTATCCTCTTCAGATAAGCCAAATGTTGATATATAAGGAACACTTCTTTCCCAGTAACAGAAAGCAAAGTAGAAAAATTGCCTCATCTGTTTCACTTAATCCAATAACAATTGAATAATTTATCCAACTTGCTTTAAAGAAATTTCAATTTTCTAACACAATTTTACTCATATCAACAGGTTGTGGTGATGGAATTTGATTAGGCATTTTCAAGCTAATTCAGCAATAGGTCAGACTTATCAATGTTTCAAACTTCAACTAACTCTAAAATATGATTTATTCAAAAATCTTGAGCACTTTTCCTTAATTCCTGACACCATGTTTGAATATTCTTCATATATCACATCACAAGAACTACTAACCTAATGCACCTTTATTAAAACATTCATACATATTGAAAATAATTCACCTTGACATCATACCATCTCACATTCCCCATGTTTACATACGAGCCATTAATTCCCAAATTGGCTCAGCCGAGCTCAGCAATCTGATTGGTTAAAACTGAAGGAAGTGACGTAGATATGAACTGGTGCTATGGACACCAGATTTGGCGAAAAATCACAGATTTGTGTGGCAAAATTCTGCTGTTGTTTATGTTTATAGAAAACGAGCTTGAGCTTGTGTTATATTTCAGAAATTGCGCGTCATTTCCATTTCATATTTAAATTTCTTATTTTATTTTTTGTATACTATCAAAAGTGTGATGTTATACTTGAAATGGATTTATTACCAAAAGACAAACTTATAACAAAGAATTATTATTGATGGGACTTATTTAAGTTTGATTAAAGAAGTCAAAAATGAACTTAAAGAAAAAAGGATCAAATTTAACAAAATAAATCAATTTAAGTCATTATAATTGCATTCCGTTTTACATTACACTACTTCATAAGAAAATAAATATCATTTTCTACTATATAAATATCATTATTTAAGAAAATAAATATCAAATAAAGTTTTTTTATATTTACTAGCAAGCTGTTTCATTCATAAATTTCATATTTATTTACAGTTTTATATATACCATTTGTATGAATGATTTTCCTCACTGTTCTAATTGTACATATCTATTCTATTTTGTTAAATTTATTTTTAATCAGCTTATAAAGAAAGTAGTTTTAAAGTATAAAATTAATAAAGTAATCAAATTATTTACATTTTTTTATGTTTAATAAGCCTAAAATTATAACTGTTTAATTCTGAAGTTTCTTGTAATAAAAATGCCAAATATTATTTCTCAATAAGTGTTTGAGAATTTGAAGGACAGCCTCTGGCTTATTTTTTAGATAGTTTCTAGGTTCTTCATAATAATTTATTAAGAATCACCAGTCCTGTATGGCATTCAATGAACACTAACTGTACACACTCCCCTAAATAGCAGTTATTTATTTACTGTTTATTTTTTAATTTGCTTATATTTTTTTTTTTCTTTCCCAGTTCATATATTGTTGACATTCTCAAGAGGCCATGAAAATGGGGGGTGAAACAAATATAAAGTGTGAACAGAAAAATGAAGTCTGAAAGTGTGAAGTCAGAAAGTTCACAAAGTTGGAAAAAGAGAATGGATGCTGAAAAATGGAATGATCATTGTGCAATATAATTGTACAATATGTAAATAAAGGCAATGCCTGGTGGGGCGGTCTTCTGCATAGCGCCATTTCGGCCATGCAGTAGTGTTGAACTTTCCGGACAAAATACTGCCTGAAAAATGTATACCTAGGTTATATAACTTTCGAAATAAATTTAATTTTAAATTTCGATAAATAATTCTAACTCGCAATTTAAAGAATGTATTAAACCTCAGATACATAACTGTAAAATAACCCAGCAGAAGAAATTGTGAGACGCAGATTCGTTTTTCCTCTTTTCAGATCTCACTGTGATCAGGATGCTTTTTTTCAGTTATGAGAAATAAATTGTGAAATATGTCAACCGATCACTGGGGGAAAAAAAATCTCAATATCCCATCCCTTTTAAACATAAGAAAAAACCTTAATAAAACATTGCACTTGAAATTTAGGATGAGGGGGGGAGGAGGAGGGAGAGGGGCACTATAATTTTTTTTAAACCTCAGTGTTTCTTACCGTTTTAGCTAGATAAATGCTGCTAATTAAATATTACCATTGTTATGCGATCTGTTTGAAACTTTTAGATACATTATAAAACATGAATATTTAAGCAAAAGGATGCCGAGTCAAATACCTCTATTTTCTAATAGTGATTTTTGTAAAAACTTTAAATTCTTGCTTTAAAGCGGTACCTCCTCGACTAATATACCTAGAGATAGGTTGTTTAATGTAGTTTCATTCAAATACAGCTTTGTTAAGAAAATATTGCCCTACCTGGCCAACCTGCGCAGCACGTCTGCTAAACGCTGCTGTAGGAAGCAGGAACACAGTTCCAATTTTGTTCGCTTTGAAGTTCATTCGAAAAGTAAGGGGACATTCAACAGTGTGTGCACAGCACACCTGCTATACACTGCCATAGGCAGCACGGACACGGTTCGATTTTTATTCGGATCTACATTTTATGTGAATTCAAGGACCCTGATTGAAGAATTTGGGAGTGCATACACAGCACGCCTGCTATATGGTTCCTTTTTTAAAGGCAGTGGGGGACACAGTTTGAAGTTCTTTTGCTTCAACATTTCATATAATTAGTGGCTCTGATAAAAAAAGAGGGGCCAGCAGTGCATGCGCAGCACACCAGCTATATGATGCCATAGGCAGTGGGGACACGGTTCAGGGTTTGTTCACTTCAAGATTTCATGAAAAAGGAGGTGCCCGTTAGCGGGCCGGCAGTGTGTGTGCAGCATCCCTACTATACAGTGCCGTAGGCAGCGTGGATACGGTTCAAGGTTCATTTGCTTCGAGATTTACGTATAAAAAGAGGGGGAACACTAGCGGGCAAAGCCATCTAGTATAATATTAATCAGTAAGAACCCTATTTATTTCAATGTTGTAATCCACATAAGAAATATGAAACATGCTACTCCTGCAGACAATTTTTATTGTACCAAATTGCTGTTGCAGACACAACCAAGATTTTCTGCTGCTGGGTAAAATAAATTTAAAAATACTAATGCTCATATTTATTTTTGTAAACAGAAATCATATTCTTTTTTGCATTTTATGAGAACATCACATTTTATTGCAAGTTTCATAGGTTTTAATTGCATCATCCATAAAGGGCTATTTCACTTATTTGAAAACACCTGCTTGCTAATGTTAATTCTTTTGGGAGAATTTTTTTTAAATATCTCTTGCATTTCAATCATTTTAATTTTTTTTTTTTTTTTTTCATTTGGTAGATCAGGCAACTTGTGTGTTGAAATGTTGCAGGTTGAAATATCTGAGGTCGAGTTGCGAGTTGTCAAAAATTTGTTTTTTGGGTTCGAGTTTTTTGTCAGGTTTGGGTCAGATACAACACTATCCATGCAGGACTTCAGTTAGCTGTTGTGCCTCTGACTAAAACTTTTTATTTTCATAAAAATAAAATGTAATTAATTTACCAATGACGCGAAATTACTTTCTAATTATAAGAATTTCACCTAATTAAATGTTTTAGGTATACATACTTTGACTATTATTTTAACACAATCAAACTGATTGGTAAAGCTATCATACGAATTGAATATTTCCAACTGAGCGAAAAAATGCCCAGGCTGGGAATCGAACCCAGATCCTTGGCTTACAAGGCCAATGCTTTTCCGTTTAAGCTAACTGGGCCGACATGCTGGCTGGTTGTCGGCCCAGTTAGCTTAAACGGAAAAGCATTGGCCTTGTAAGCCAAGGATCTGGGTTCGATTCCCGGCCTGGGCATTTTTTCGCTCAGTTGGAAATATTCAATTCGTACGATAGCTTTACCAATCAGTTTGATTGTGTTAAAATAATAGTTGTTCTACGTATCCATCGTTTATATGGAGTTCCTTTACCTGCGGTTTATTCTGTTGAGCTGTCTACATGACAGACCAGATGTTCTACCTATAAGGTTATCTGAGCGAAACATGCTGGCTGGTTGTCGGCCCAGTTAGCTTAAACGGAAAAGCATTGGCCTTGTAAGCCAAGGATCTGGGTTCGATTCCCGCCCTGGGCATTTTTTCGCTCAGTTGGAAATATTCAATTCGTATACATACTTTGTTTTAGAGATGCAACGAATATTCAGCTTCGGCTGAATATCAAGTCCATTATTATTCGGCCTTGGCCGAATAATACTGTAATAAATGTTTTTATATTTACACAGTATAACTTTTTAATTTGACGATTTATATTCATCATGTATAATGAAAAATTTATTTGAAATTAACTAACACTTTTTTTTCCATTCACTTTCATACCCCGAATGTGTTTTATCTACCCATTTTTATATAAGAGGCTAATTTAGGAATCATGTTAAAAAAATTTTATGCTGTATCAGTAAGTACAAAAAGTACCTGTAATAAGCTGACATAATCAGTTAAATTTAAAATTAATCTATTCAAAATTGTTTTAATACAGCTGTACAAGCAAATTCAAAATTTTTTTATCATAATGGGAAGTTTAACATTTATCCCTTGTTACATAAAAAAATATTTCTTTCAATAATATTTTGAATTATACCTATAAAGAACATAAATATATGATTGATTAGTTATAGATGTATTATATGTATACAAGATATTTAAGTCGTATATGTTACAATACTTATGGGTTTTTTTTAGTAAAATACACTTAAAAGTTAAATATAATTTAAGTGATTTTTGTAAGTGTGTTACCATTTCTTATTAAATAATGAAAGAAACGTGAGTACTAAACTCTTTTAATTAGTTATGCATTTACGTTTTACATATTTTTTTCAAGAATAGCATTGTAATGTTTATATTTACCTTAAAAAACAGTTAAAATGTTTTCAATAAACATAGATTGTGATGCAGAAACAGTAATAATTCAGCATTAGCAGGTGATAGTCTATTTCCTTTTTTTTTTTCGTAAATGTTACCTGCTTCTGAAAATAATGAGTGACGACATTCTTCCATTTGTATAATTGGGCGAATAGTTTACAGATTTTTATAATTTGGAGAAATTGGTCGACTGGATAATCAAGTAGTACACATTTTTCTTAACCTGGCCCATGCAATAAATCGCCAAGTGTTGTATCTGTTGAAATATTTCATATTGAATTCAATTTTAAGCATTATGAACATTTATTTCATGTTTAAATTAATTATTTTCGTTATTTAAATTTATCTCTCATTAAAACGATTTTTGTTTGTTCCTTTTTTTAATTAAAAAATAAGATTTTTCTTTTATTTTGTGAGATGTTTACATTATTTTCTGATATAGTCCTTTCCATTCTTTAACCTATAATAATATCGCCACGGTATAATCACATGCAACCCTTTCGCAGGCAACATCAATAGAATATGAAATTTATTACCAAAAATCATAGTTATCCCTGTATATTTTACGCATAACCACTGCAGGAATATTCTCTATCGAATGATACAATCTGAAAAAAAATTCACCAGGTAGTTTTTGAAATAAAATGAATAAAAATTAATTATATGAAATGAGGAAAAGATCTCAGACAAATGTTCATAATTTATTTACACACACAAATAATAATAAATTCACAAGTTCGATATACTAATATAAAAATTTATAATATAAAAAAAGAACAACACATTTAAATAATTATATTATTCATTAGAAATTTTACATTTTACTTAGGAAATTTTACTGAAATACAATATATATTGTTTATTTGTTTTATATAAATAAATCATTCAAAAAATAATTTTGGTAAAAAAAGATTTAAATGTTGCAAAAAAGCTGTTTTCTACAGAGTTACAGTAATTTGACACACTTTTGCAAGTTATAAAAAAAGTTAAGGTAACCTGGTGATTGGATCAGTATTTTTCTGCAACTGATTGATGAAATCCAAAATTTTTCTTTTTTTTCCTTTCTTTATTTACTGCACATGATTGTACAATTTTTTATCAAAATACAATCTATAAATTTATCAATTTATTTCAATGACAGACTGATGAAATCAACGATTGACTGAAGAAACTCGTGACTTTTCATTGCACCTGACTGAAGGAATTGGACAATTTTTGCTGCAATTAATTGCAAAATCCACTTTCTTTTTTTTTTTTTTTTTTTTTTTTTTTCCAGCAAGTGATTGCTAAAATGATTTTTATAGACAAAAGACTGATATGACTGAATATGACTCAATGACTGATAGATGAAATCAGTGTTTCTTTTAACTGTGAGTGACTGCCTCAAATTATCATTTTTATCAATGAGTGATTGACACTTTTTTTTGTTATTTTTCAAGGACTACTGTCAAAATCTGCAATATTTTATTGGGACTGATTGAAACAATTTCCAATTTTTTAATGCTACTGATTGATGAAATGTATGTTTTTTTAATACCAGTGAATACTGAAATTTATGATTTTTATTTACAACTGATCAACAAATTTTGTAATATACCACAACCAATTGATGAAATCAGTGAGTTTTAATGCAAATTAAGAAATAAATGATTATTTTCTTCACTGACTGAAGAAATTCACGTTTAAATGACAAAGTCTTGAATATCACAACAAACTGAAGAAATTTATTTTTGGCATAGAATTGACAAAATTAGTCAAAAAATAAATAAAAAGTCCTATGCAGCTACAAATAAACAATCTGGCTTCACATAAGTTTTATCTATTGCAGTAAATTTAAATGTCTATTAAAAAAAATTAATTTAACTCTAAGCAAAACTATATATTTATAAAAAATTGCAGGTTTTTATGTGTATTAATGACATTAAAACATGCATATTTTATGTATGTGACAATTAAAAAAACAAAATAAATGAAGAAATAGCTCATGAACTCTAGAAAATAAGTGTTCACAAGTAAGACTTTTAAATGGTTAAAATCCAGTTAAAAATGATGTGAAAAACACATTATACAAAAATATTCAGAATATGAATTGCTTACATAGAAACTTTTAAAGTGAGAACTAATAATAAAAATTAGTTTATATGAAGAAAAATAAATAAATAAATAGAAAAAAATACACTTATTTACAAAAGCACTTATATTTTCTGATTTTAAAATTGAATGTCATGACCAGGGGTAAGGAATTTTCAGAAAATCTTACCAGCCAAAGATTTATTTTACCGCCAGCAAAATGCAATGTACAGTTGGAAATTGTAATAATAAAACTTAGGCAATTGCAAAAATAGTTGATTACTATTGCTACAATACATTTTCACATATATATTTTTTCCCTGTAAAATTAAGAAAAACATACACAAGAGAGAAAGGAATACAATAGAACTTTAGTATACTGAGTTATCACAGAAATTTGTAAAATATAGCTAACTAGTAAAAAAATAAAGTTCTTGACACTTGGCATATCTTTTGGCATGGAGTTTTTTAAATACTGCCTACAAAATTCACTCGCCCTGTCAAAAAATCCATGCCAGTGGCGAGTGAAAAGATGTATTTCCCCACCCCTGGTCAGGAATAATTCAACATTAAGCAAATTAAAAATGTTTACAAGATACAACAACAAAACTTATATTTTAACCAAAAATTCATTTTTACATGTAAAACTTAAATCATGCATACAATAAGGTAATTCATTTCACTTAATTTTTTTTGTTTTTTAAATGATTGGATAATATGAACAGCAGTAAATGATTAAAGTATAAAGAACTTTAGACATACATTAATTTAATCTTTAGTTTTGCAATAAGAATGATCATCGTTGTTTGTGTTGTTAACATAATCTATGAGCGATAATTTATACGATGTGCTTGGCTTCGAACAAGTAGTTGCTCTTTGACATGGCTTTTTTTTTTGTTGAATAAAATCTTTCTTGTAACTTTATTTTTTTATTTGGAGGCTCATTATTTATGTCTCTTTTTTTTTTTTGGTCTGCACATATTAAATTAATTATATTATCAATACTGTTATGTATTCTTTTCCTAGTATCTGATGAAATTTCATGTTTATCTAAAAGAGATGACATAGCGTTTATTTTGTTTTTTAATAGTTGATCTTCTAAAGCATCAGAAGAACTACTACTGGCTGTCAAATCAGCAAACCCATTACTTGTTATAATGTCATTTATAACCTCACTTTCTTTTTTACTTTTGAGAATACCACTTGCATTAGCGAACTATGAACAGCATGAATATGCTTGCATAAATTACCTACTACAATCGAATCAATGCAACTACATGTATAGGAATGAATACATATAGAGCAAAATCGGCATTTTAATTCGCAAGCATGATCATCCTCAACAGACACTTTTTTAATTTTATATTCTAATTGACTACATTTGGATGATTTTATTTGCCACCCATCCTCAACTTTTTTAACAGGGTTTGTCATTTGTAATGCACTTCGATGTCTGTTATGAATTTCCAAAAATTTTTTGGAAGAAGGACCTTAGATTAAGTTTTTATATCTTTCGAAGGTTTTATCTCTTACAAAACATAAAAAGTAAGATATACACATGTCTATTCTTTTGTTTACTTTACCATGCATATATATGTGCTTTAAAACTTTGTGGAAGGCCTCCAAATACATATTAGTGTTGATACCTGCATAAAGTCTATGGCAATACGCCCATAACTTACACCGATTGACATAATTTTTCTGGAAATATAATCCAAATTCTTTGACATCATCATCTTCACTGCACTCTTCAAGAAAATTTTCTAATAATTTTTCAAAATGATAAACATCTGTTGTTTCCAACATTGTTCTTAAATACTTGTACACTGTAATTTTTTTTTCTACTCCTTTAACCTTGGAAAGGGCTTGCTTCCAATTTTTATCTATATGCCAGGTGCACAGAAGTTGTCTTTCAACTTCACCAAATATATTCTTCCAGCTATTATAATAGGCTGGAGAATCGTCTGACATAAAAATTTTGGCTTTAATTTCGAAAATTTTTTCTTTTATAGATTTAAAAAATATATCCATGTGATTAGAAGAAATTCTGTTAGAAAAGCAAAATGCCACAGGGAAGCCCAAACCGAATTCATCAACAATGACAATCGTCATGAGATAGAAATCGTACATGTTTGTGCCATGTGTAGAATCTATACAGATTTTGTCTGATCCAAATTTCAGAAACATATCCCTTTGGATGGGCGTCATTATGACAAGAATAAAGTCGTCTTTTTCAAAGTTTTCAACAACAGCACCTTGAGGTTTATAAAAAATTACAGGAGACACTTCTTTCATTGAGTTCATCTTGGATACAAATAATTCAACACTTATAGCATCATTTTGGTGGCTTTTGGCATCATCTAAATTATTTATTCGAGCAATATTATGAAGATCTTGCCGGGTAAGAAGATGTATTCTCTCGAAAGAATTTCCCAGAGTTTCTCTTACATCTTTTAAGCATCGCTCAAAAGGTATTCCTTGAGCCAATTTTCCTGTAAAAAAATTTCAAGAACATTAAATAACTTAACATTAAATCAAGAACATTAAATAATTAACAAGTTTCATGATATTTTTTTGTGATCGATTTACAAAATTTGAATATATATTACAATTTTTTTTTTACCAAGATTAACCTTAAACTACATTAAATTCTTTTTAATAATATTCCATACATATTCTGGTTTATGAAATTAAAATCCTATTATTACATTTAATATTAATCTTTATAGGAAAGAAATAAATTCTTAATCCATCTTAAAAAATATTTATTCCAATACGCATAAATCTATAAAAATGGCTAAATTAAAAATATTCTTAAATAAACCTTATTTCTCAAATTCTTAATAAAATGAGGTAACTTTTCATGGCAGTTTGGGGGAAATTCTCATTTTTTCAGCAATCCTTTAACAGAAATTTGCATTTTTTCGCAATTGTGTGGCTAAATTTTCATTTTTTCTGCGATTATTTGATGAAATTGACATTTTTTCCTCTATCCTTTGATTGAAATTTGTGTTTTCCTAACAAAATTTGAATTTTTCTCCAATAATTTGACAGAAAGTTGCATTTTTCAGAGATCCTGGCTCAAAATTCGCATTGTATGCAAATGGTTGCTGAAATTAAAGTTTTTCAGCATGCATTTGTCGAAATTCACTATATTTTCCTTATAAACAAAAGATTGATAAGTCAGTGGCAGAAATCAAACATGCAAAAACACTGCTATTCTAACCGTTTTATGATGTAGATTACATTATGTTACAAAATTTTGTTTTTTACTAGTTTAATTTGCACATTCTTCCATGTTTAAAAATTCATATTTATAGATATGTGATAACATCACATATTCCTCAAAGCTGATAAAATAAAATGTTTCCTTAGTTTACTTCCCTAGAATGGTATAAAATTGGTACCAGATAAAAGTTCATTAAAAAACGTCAAAATTTGACATTGATAACGTTAAAAATCTAAATTTAATCCCTTGAGGGGCAAGCAATAATATCTCTGTAATATTGAATGGTCACTGAAATTATCAAAAAACTTTATTTTAAAATAATAAAAAGCAATTTTTGAAGATTTTGTCACAAAGTTAAAAATATAAAATTTCAGTACTTTTTGGTTAGCCGGGCACCAGTATTTTATATAGATATACATACATATGTGTGTGTGTATATATATAATATATGTATATAATATAGATACATATATAGATTATATATAAATGTGTATATATAACACTGATGTTCAAGCTAACCGAAAAGTAACAAAATTTCTTTAAAAGTTTCTAATGTGAATCTTGTTTAAATTAAGTGGGATAAAATATATCCCACCATTCCTCAAGGGATTAAAGAAACTATAGGCCAGGGTCGGTGAACTTTTTCACGTATGCATGCCAATTTTCCCCTAAAATATTTTACATGATCATGGGCGTGCCAACAAATTTAGTAGTAAATCAAAGTAGCAAAATTAATTAAAATACTGATTTTAAGATTTAAAATATGTGGGTGATATTTTGTAATGTACTTAAACATTTTAAAAAAATCCTATTTCTCTTGTTGCGTCTTAGATGCCAAATAATTCAGACCAGCTTCGTATTTCAGTTTTCCTTAAGAGAATGTCAGCTGAATTGCAGACACCTAACAACAGGTTTCTACTTGACTTTTCCATACTTTACATGCCCCCCCCCCCACACACACACACACAAATAAATAAATAAAAATAACTACCAGAAAAAAATATATCAAAACGGCTTCTTTAAAAAACTTCTATGGAATTGAATTTGAAATTCCAACTTATCATAATTTCACCATCAGAATTTTTACTTATGATTGTTATTTCCCGATAATCTCCTACTTCCTTCAATATCAAAATTTTTTTATCCAATATTGAGCTAGATTGGGATTTATAAAGTTGCAGTTCAGTTGCATTCAGTTTCTGTATGACAGCGACAAACAACCTAATTTAGAAAAACTCAGCAAGTCTAAATTCAAAATAGTGCAATTGTGCATTTTCATTATATGAAAGGCTGGGGTGTAAAGCATTGCAATAGACATTTTTTAATTTTTTTCAGATTTTTTTTTTTTTTTTTTGAAAAATTGTTTAACTGCATCGCAACAACTTTCTAGAAGTACAGAGATTTTACACAATATACAATCAATATTTATTCAATAATTTTTACAACTGAATTTACAAAATGAAAGCTATTTGCACATAAGTCCTAAAATAAAGTCTATCAGGGAAAAAATATTGCACATAGGTTAACAGAAGTTCCATTCCTAAAAAATCAGCTGTTTTGCAGGAAGTAATCATAATAATTTTGTGTGTATTTTCTTTACACACAATTTGAAAATTGAATCTATCAAAAACTCCATTTTGTTAATTACCTTGCCTTACATGCGAGCCCTGCAATATTTTAATTTAGAACATGGGTCTATGCCGTGCCGAAAATAATCTCCTGCGTGCCATAGGTTCGCCGTCCCTACTATAGGCTATTATGGTACTTTCTATGACAAACATTTACTAAATTTGTTACAAATACTTACGAGCTAATTCTTCTTTTTCTGCTTGATTCATGAACAGATGCTTTATTTCCATCTCATGACCAATATGAGTTTTATGATGGAGGACAAGAAGTTCTTCTTTTTCAATTACTTCTATTGTTGCTGGACAATGTGAACCCATCTTACAGGTACCTTGGGATTTAGGTCCTCTTGTGCCTATAAGAAAAATATTTTGTTATCTTATTTAATCATTCAACAATTCTTTTCTAAAAATACAAATAAAAAAATCATGGTATCACATTACTGTAATAAATATTTTATTTTTTTGTAAGTAGAACCTTCTTTTATGTAAAATTTTGGTTAGTTGTATAATGCCAAATTCTTAATTCTAAAATGAAATTCCAATTGTAAGAGTGCTTCTTAAATTCCTGATAGGACCAGTGATGGAAACTGAAAAGTAAAAGGTAGGCGTCAAACGACAACTACTGTAAAAATCTTAGGCGTCAAATTAAAATTTTCTGTTGCAATTTCTGAAATTTGTTTTTAACATTACTGTATGCTCAGGGATTCAAAATTTTACGAGGCAGCAGGAAATCTCTCATAACTAAATTTAAATTTGTTTGTCTAATATTTCATGTAAAATTCTCAATATTAAATTTTCAGCAAAGAAAATTTTTAATTTTTAGTGATGAGCAGGAGTGGGAAAATACATCATTTTACTCACCACTGGCGAGTGAATTTTCTGACAGGACGAGTGACTTTTTAGGTAGTCTTTGAAAATTGCAAACTATAGAGGTACACCAAAAACATTTTTTTTATTTAGTAGTTAGCTAGCGATGTAAACATGATATGAAGTTCTACTTTATATTAAACTTTCATCTCTTGTTTATATTTCTTAATTTTATAGGAAAAAGTACATGAAAATGCATTATAGTAATATTAACCAACTATTTTTGAGTTGCGTAATTTTGTCATAAAAATTTTCAACTGTACGTTTCATTTTACTGGCTGGTGAAATAAATAATCGGCTGGTAAGATTTTCTAGAAATTCCCCACCCCTGGTGATGAGAGAATACCCGCTGGTGCCTAGACTTTTGCATAACTGCATATGCTATATGCATATATATATATATAAGCCCAAATACTTGCTTTTATTTAAAATTACAGTAAAATCCCGAAAGTAAGCCACCCCCACCCCCCCCCCCCCAAAAAAAGAAAATGATAAATGAAATAATGAAAACCCTTATTTTCAATAATAATAAATGTAGCTGTTTAGATTAATTATCTCTTTATTTAAATTATGAATCTTCTTTAAATTTAACTCAATTTGCATTTAAAAAAAAATAGCAGTTTGATAATCAGGAATTTGTACAATTCTACAAGACTGATGAAGTATTTTTTTTTTTTTTTAATTTCATTAAACTTTCGTTCATTTATTTAATATTTAAAATTAATTCAATAACTAAAAAGAATTTTTTGTATCTATTACTATTATTTTTTAACTTACTTATTTTAAAATTGTTCCTATTACGTAGATTTGTTACTTTAAAACTACTTTCTTCACAAGTTGATAAAATATAAATGCATTTAACTAGAATAGGTATTGTATAATTAGTACAGGGAGGAAAATCATTTATACAAATGGTATATATAACTGTAAACAAACATTAAATTTATGAATGAAACAAGTTGTTAGTAAAGGTAAAAAAAAAAAAAAAAAAACTTTTTTTACTATAAATAAATGAATTTTCTTCTGATTTATCAAATAGAATGAAACATTTAACTAAGATTAACATTTTGCTTATTTTATTGTAAATTAATAATTTCTTTTCTAGAAAAAAAAATTGCTGGATATAATTACATTTTTAAGCTTATCACATAAGAAAGGCTACATTACTGTGGCAACATGCAATGGCCGTTTTTGGCTGAATATGAACTGAACTGATATCATCACAAGAACTTTTCTCTTTGTAATTTGGCAACAGTCCACGGGTGATATTGTGGCTTGCCTTTCCGTGCGTGTTGTTTGTGCGTATTTTCCAAGATGTTAATAAATATTATTATTTGTTGTTAACCTTCTGATGTTATAACTTAAAGTAAGAAAGTTACATCTCACCTAAAATGTACATGGTGACCACGGACTCTGAACGCGTTTCATCGATAATTAAAAAAAACAGCGTGATCGATCAGCCTCATGGCTACTTAGGCCTAACCTCAAGCAACGTGCTTTCAAGATCTCCAATTCGATGATAAGTTCGCAACATGTCATTATGCCTCGTATCTGCTTAATTATAAAATGCTATCAGTGTAAATAAATACGCTGTCTCCAGGTATGGTTACAGTTTTTTCTTATTTTATATAATTTTTTTCTTCTCGTAATGGCTGTTCCCCGTTTTGTGTCAATCGCAAGTATTACTTCTACTAAGAAATTAATTGTAACCTAATATCTGTTAGATCATTTTTATTTTTTTTTGTTTTGTACTTGCACCTTGATATGTAAATATTTATTTTTTTCCTTTCTCGTGTTGCAAATCGTATCGTAATCGGAACAACTTTATTGTGTAATATAAATGTATATTAATTTTAATCATTCTTATCACACCTAGTAATTTTTATTTCCTTATTTTGTTGGCCTTCAAAAGTAAAATAAAGATATGTCTGTCGATCAAGAGACAGGAGTTCTTGCCGTGCAGGCAAAAATGCCAACGTTTTCTAAGCACAATATCAAACTATTTTTCACGCAACTTGATTCGGCATTCACACTTAATAAAATCGCTGATGAAAAAACTAAATATAATTATCTAATCAACATTTTAGATACTGATATCCTGTCCTCTGTTAGTGATCTTATATTCACACCGCCCGATGTAAACCCTTTTACTACTCTAAAAGAAAAGTTGCTAAAGATTTTTGAAAACTCTACTGCCCAAAAAACGAAGGCACTCCTGCAAGAGCTCACACTTGGGGACCAGAAACCAAGTGTGTTGCTCAGAAAGATGAAGGACCTTGCCTCCGGCCAAGTTACAGACGATTTTCTAAGAACTCTTTGGCTACAACGCCTGCTAAGTAACATTCAAGCCGTTTTGGCAGTAGGGGGTGATGAATTGGACAAACTTGCCGTCCTGGCAGATAAAGTGTCCGAAATCAGCACCCCCTTCAATGATCATGTAATAGCTGCAATGTCAGAGTCCAACGAGATAAAAATTCTACGTCTTCAGGTTTCTGAATTGTCAAAAAAGGTCGAAGCATTAACAGTATCTTTGTCCGAGAATCGCTCTCATTCTCCACATCGTAGAAGAGGAGGCAATTTTTATAGAAACCGCAGTTTCTCAAACGGCCGGAGACATAATGCCGATATTTGTTACTATCATACACGTTTTGGCCCTCAAGCTAGAAAATGTACAAAGCCATGTTCTTTTTCCCAAACCGGAAATGACACGAGTGCATCACAGTAGTGGCATGTGATCGCACACAACCTCCACACAATAGTCGCTTATGTATTTATGATCCAGCCACTAAGACAAATTATTTAATTGATTCAGGTGCAGATGTCTCTGTAATTCCCAACACCACCAAATCAAACCCATCAACTTTTTGTCTTTTTGCTGCCAACAATACTAAGATATCCACTTATGGGCAAAAACTTGTTGAAGTTGAGCTAAACCTTAGACGTAGCTTCAAGTGGGAATTTACGTTGGCAGATGTTAAGCATCCTATTATTGGATCAGATTTTTTAGCTCATTTCGGGTTATTAATTGATCTTAAAAACCACTGTCTTATCGATCCACTAACGAAATTAACTAGCAAAGGCCAATTTATAAAGGGTATATTTACATCTGTCAAAAGTATCTGTAAGGATTCAACCGTTCATAAAATTCTAAACCAGTTTCCTAACCTTACATGTCCCCGCCCTTTTAACAGCAAAATTCCTCATAATACTTACCATTTCACTGAAACTTCTGGCCCACCTGTTTTTAGCAAACCGTGAAGACTCCACCCTGCACAACTTGCTGCAGCTAAACGGGAGTTCCAATTTATGTTAGAACAGGGTATCTGTCGGCCATCTAAATCTAATTGGGCATCTCCTTTGCACCTTGTTCGTAAGAGTTCAGGTGACTGGCGTCCCACCGGGGATTACAGAGCACTTAATAAGATAACATGTCCTGATAAATATCCTATAACCCACATTCAAGATTTTACTCATAATTTGCATGGTGCTAAAATTTTCTCAAAAGTAGATATTGTGCGGGCTTTTCATCATATCCCTGTTAACCCTACTGACATTCCCAAAACAGCCATTACTACCCCATTTGGTTTATTCAAATTTGTTTTTATGCCATTTGGGCTGTCGAATGCTGCCCAAACATTTCAGAGGCACATTCATGAAGTTCTCCGTGATCTTGATTTCTGTTTTCCATACCTGGATGACATTTTGATAGCCAGTAAATCTCCAGCTGAGCATGAAGCACACCTTCAGCAAGTGTTAAGTGGTCTTGACAAATATAATTTGACTATCAATCCATCTAAATGTGAGTTTTTCCTGGATGAAATTCAGTTCCTTGGACACCTAGTCTCTGAGCATGGTTGTAAACCTCTTCCAGATAAAGTTAAGGCAATTATAGACTTTCCCCAACCAAAAGTAGTGAAAGAACTCCGCAGATTTTTAGGTGCCTTAAATTTTTACAGACGTTTTCTTTCTGAGATGGCTTCCATTCAAATGCCACTAAATCACTTGCTGCAAAATTATCAAAAGAATGACAAACGAGAAATTTCTTGGACTGATGCTACGACAAAAGCTTTTGAAACTTGTAAGGAAAAACTTTCTCAGGCCACAATGCTATGTCATCCTGATCTAACTGCTACATTAGTGTTGCATGCAGATGCATCTGATACAGCTATCGGTGCAGCATTACACCAAAAAACAGAACAATGTCTTCAGCCACTTGCATTCTTTTCAAAAAAAACTTTCTCCTGCACAGCAAAGCTATTCGGCTTATGATAGAGAGCTGTTAGCTATTTACGAGGCAATTAAGTACTTCAGATACATGGTTGAAGCTAGATCATTTACTATATACACTGACCACAAACCTTTGTGATTTGCGTTTGCACAGAAACCTGATAAATGTACTCCTCGACAACTTAGGCATCTTGATTTCATAGCTCAGTTTTTGACAGATATTCAACATGTCAGCGGGCAGGATAACAGTGTTGCTGATGCACTCTCCCGCATAAATGCAATATCCCTGGATACAAACAATGACTGAAGCACAACTGAGTGACAGTGAACTGTGTGAGCTACTGCAAAACCCTACTTCATTCAATCTAGTTCTAAAGAAGTTTCCAGTAGAAAGTGGTTCCTCATCTGAACTTTATTGTGATGTCTCGACTGACAAAATCAGACCTTTTCTACCCCTAGTGATGCGTCGCCAGATCTTTGACAGTCTTCATGGACTCTCCCATCCTGGTGTCAAGTCAACCGTGCAGCTGATAAAACAACGTTTCTGTTGGCCGTCTATGCAAACTGACATTACCAAGTGGACTCATTCCTGCATTCCGTGTCAGCGCAGCAAGGTCACAAGCACACATTCAGTCGCCCAGGTCAATTCGCCACCCCAAGTTCTCGCTTTGAGCATGTCCATTTAGATTTAGTGGGTCCTCTCCCTCAGTCGAAAGGCTGCCAGTATCTCCTAACACTAGTGGACAGATTTACACGTTGGCCAGAGGCCTTTCCAATAGAGGACATAACTGCTGACACTATTGCCTTCAAATTCTATTCTGAGTGGATTTGCAGGTTTGGTGTACCTCTCCGGATCACCACAGACCGTGGACGACAATTTGAACCTCAGCTGTTTGAAAGTTTGTCTAAAATCATTGGCACCCACCCTATATACACGACTCCATACCATCCAGCATCGAATGGACTTGTTGAACGATTTCACAGAAGTCTTAAGGCTGCCATTTGCTGCTATGCCACAGAACGCTGGGTTGAGATACTACCCACTATTCTCCTGGGCCTCCGCTCATCCATCATCCATCCTGCAAGCTAGTGTTGCTGAACTAGTCTATGGTGAAACTCTTCGCTTACCTGGTGAATTTTTTTCTGCATCCAAGGACTATATAGATCCAGCTACATTTGTTGGTCACTTGAAAGACCACATATCCACAATCCGTCCTGTTCCAACCAGCCTGCGCACTGGTCGTTCCATTTTTGTGCATAATGCACTTTCTTCATGTAGTCATGTCTTTTTACGACAGGATGCTACTCATAGAAGTCTTCAACCATTTTACACTGGACCATTTCAGGTGTTATCCCGCAGTGATAAAACCTTCACCATCCAGCTACACAACAAAACCTCAACTGTGAACATTGATCGGTTGAAGCCAGCATTTATCAATGTAGTTCCTGATGCTGTGCCTCCAGAACAAACTGTGTTTTTCCCTTCAGCAACACCTGACCTACCGCAGTCTCCTTCTGGCCTGACAACCAGCCAACCGCTGTCTTCTGACCCGTCTACCAGTCAACAGCCATATGTTACCAAATCTGGTCGCCGAGTTAAATTCAACCCCCGTTATCTTGACGCCACTTCGTCACTGGGAAGGGGGTGATGTGGCAACATGCAATGGCCGTTTTTGGCTGAATATGAACTGAACTGATATCATCACAAGAACTTTTCTCTTTGTAATTTGGCAACAGTCCACGGGTGTTATTGTGGCTTGCCTTTCCGTGCGTGTTGTTTGCGCGTATTTTCCAAGATGTTAATAAATATTATTATTTGTTGTTAACCTTCTGATGTTATAACTTAAAGTAAGAAAGTTACATCTCACCTAAAATGTACAATTACCATTTATAAATAATTTTATTCTCTTTCCTAATGTAACTGATATATTTATTTTGATTGTTACTCTAAAACTATTTCCTTAAATAAGTTGATTAAAAATAAATTTAAAATCTAATAAATTAGAATATTGCAGATTTACCTAATTGGTACAGTGAGAAAAATCATTCATACACATGGTCATTTTATATAATAGTAAATAAACATACAGAAATTTATGAATAAAACAGCTTGTTAGTGAAGGTAAGAAAACTTTATTTACTATAAATAAATGATAGCTTTCTTCTCATTTATCAATCAAATAGAATGAGACATTTAACAAGAATCAATATTCAGTAATTTTATTATAAAATTAACATTTTTGTCCCTGAAAAAAATTGCCAGATATAGTTACACATTTAGGCTTATCACATAAAAAGGGCTAAATCACCATTAAATAAATAACAGACCCTTTCCTAATGTAACTAGAATTATACTTATTTTGTTTGTTGCTCTAAAACTATTTCCATAACATAAGTTGATTAAAAAATAATTTAATAAAATATAATATTGCAGATTTACCTTATGGTACAGTAAGAAAAATCATTCCAACACATGGTTTTTTGTATAACAGTAAGCATATTGAAATTTATGATAAATAGCTTGTTTGGGAAGGTAAGAAAAACTTTATTTACTGTAAACAAATAACTTTCCATTAATTTTTCAATCAAATAGAATGAAACATTTAATATTTTGCATTTTTATTTACAACACTTAAGATTCTTTTTTTCCCCAAAAGTAACAAAATAAAAATGCAGGATTAAATAATGGTTCTTTTAGGCTTATCACATTTCTTACCATTTTCAAAATTATATGACACTTTTTCTAATGTAACTAGTCTGACATTTTATTTATTTCTTTAAAACTATTTAAATAACATAACCTGATTAAAAACAAATTTAATTTAATAAATTATATTTTAGATTTAATTCATGATATACATAGTGAAAAAAAAATCATTCATACATATAGTCAGTTTATTGGTAAACAAACATCTATTGAAATTTATTCGTGAAATAGATTGTGCAGGTAAGATCTTTATTTATTGCACATGAGTGATAACTTACTACCGATTTATCAATCAGTTGTATGAAATATTTATTAAAGATCAAAATTTTTTCATTTCTTTTTTTTCAAAATTAATAAAATTCATTTAAAAAAAGTCTAAAATAAATAGTTGTATATTTAGGCTTATTATAGATAACCAAGTTACATTACTTATCTTTTTTTTTTTTTAAATCATCTTAGACTATTTTCAATGCAACTAGTGTGATGTTTAATTTATATAGAAAAAAAATTGCAATTTCTGAAAAATTCTTTTAAAAATAAGAACATTATGAGGTAAATAAATTTATATCAGTTATGAAACGTGTGTGTGGGGGAAGGGGGTGGGGGTGTAGAAAATGTATAATTATCATCAAAATTTTCGACTAGTTAAAAATGTCAAATACAAACTAACAAGCAAATACTAAAGGAATGTATAATGATAACTAATTTTAATTTTTTTCAAGCACCAGATAAATTGCCTTATATACCAAATTTGGCATATGTGCCATAGGTTAGCCAACCTTGAATGAGATATATTTCGTTCTTTTTTTCTTTTATCAAGACTTCAAAAATTCTAAATGTTGCAAATTGTATTAAAGAACAAAAACTGAATAGGTGTTAAATCTTCCAACACCACCCTCTCCCTACTTTTGTGCACACCGTTTTCTATAATAAATGTATATAATTTTTCATATGTGTACAGAAAATGAATAGTTAATTTTCTGCCTAAGCTAGTGCACAGGACCAAAAGTAGCCTTTTTTTGCACTTGAGGCAAATAATAGATTTCGCCCCCCCCCCCCCCCCCCCCCCCACCTTCCTTTATGAACAATAAAAAAATTCTACCACAGATACCCTATGCAAAAAAAAAATCCTTAAAAATAAAAATCATTTAATAATAATTAAAATGCTAGCAAGAAATATGTAAACAATGCTTCTAGACAATTAGAATTAGAATTAGCTTGAGCATTAAGAGCCTGTACTAGTCACACTAAGAAACTGAATCAATGTTCAACCTATGGGAGCATTCTTTAAAAAATTTCTCACTTGTAAATTACTTTTTCTCCTTGTTTAGAATAGTATATCTATCCTATTGAAACTGGGTTAGTGTTTACTTTTCCGATTTTGGCTGCAGATGTTACTTTTACTTTCACAAGTTTGAAAATAACGCTCCCACAGGTTTAACTTAGCTTGCAAGTTTCTTTGTATTTCACATACATTTTTGTATGGAACAACAAACAAAATCTTCATATGACACCTCCTTCTCCTTTCGTTCTGGTGCCCGGGGCACATGCCCTTCCCCCTCCCTAGTTCCAGCCCTGCTGTGAATAATAATTTAACAGAATTAGTGTAAAGTTGTTACCTGTTGATTGGGAAGCATATATACCAGAGCGATTACAAGTATAGTAACTTTTCTTAGATCCATCTTTTAAAACGGTACTTGCAAATAATGTATAAAAACTCTTTTCTTTCTTTTCTTCCATTTCTTTCCAAATCATAAAATCTAAAAAAAAAAACCATATACTTTAATTTGGATGGTAAGTTGATTACTTGCACATGCAAAATATAAAGCATTTTCACTTGTATAGAATCGTTAATAGAACAACACTCTGCTACTTCCAGGGTTTTAAATATCATGATATTTTCGAAAATATCCAATATTTTGATATATATCCAATATTTTTTATATATATCTGATATTTTCAAAATAGTCATCTTACTGCTGATAATAAATATTTTCAAGCATAATATAAACTAGAAGCTAAAAAATATTAAAGCAACACTTAATTCTTCGCGCACTTGATGACACTTGATCAACACCCGCTCTGTAATGTTAATCCTATGAACAGGTTATTTTCGAATTTCTCGTTTCAATTTGAATATTTTTAAACTTTTTTTTTTTGCATAGGCTAGACGAGGTCGATCATTAATATGACTCTTTTTCGATTCTGGTTGCAGATTTTTTTTTTTTTAAAGGTATTTTCAGTTTCTAAACTGGAAGTACCTTTTTAAAAGAAAATCTGCAACCAAAATCAAAAAAGAGTCATATTAAAGTCACTATTATTCATAATACCTCATCTAGCCTATGCAAAAAAAATGTTTAAAAATATTCAAATTGAAACGAGAAATTTGAAAATAACATGTCCACAGGATTAACATTACGGAGCGGGTGTTTTCAAGTGCATGAAGAATCCCCTTAACATGAAAACTTTAATCAAACAATGTTCAAAAAATGCATTTCTCTTTTCCTTTCCCGCAACTAATTGAAAACAGATACAATTTGCTTTATATACTTATATAAACTGTAGGATTTGTATCAAGTTTCAAGAAAGTTTTATATTTTATTAAGCAAAATATTAAATACAAAATAGTTTTTTAAATTGAAGAATTTTAACATAAATGTAAGCTAGTCTTATTTTTCATTCCCTAACCTGTTGTACAGTGTTTAGACTCAAACTAAAATCAGAAAAAATTCTTTTCTAAAGACGCTGTATATAAATGATTATCTAAATTACAGTTTATCTTCAAATGGCTGTTCTGAATTAGTTGTCTGACATAATTATTAGTTATACATTTAAAAATAAAAGTTTTAAACATGAAGCTTAGAAAAGATATTTTTCTTTGCCTCAAAAAGTCACTGCCAGAGACAAAAGTTGTTTATTTACAGAATGACACAGTCAATAACAATTGAAAATTTCATGTACACTTGCTTTGACTGAAGAAAATATCAAGATTATCTTGCACAGTGATATTTTGAAAATAAATATCAAGAATTTGAAAATATCAAAAATCTTGATATTTTTAAAATAAATATCGAATATATATCAAGATATATATATCCATTGATACAGTCAAACATCGTTAGCGCAAACACTCAGGGGGAACATTTCTTTGTTCGTGTTATCCGAACTTAAATACATTGCATACAAATGGATGGGGCAATCAAAAACGAAAACAGTTCGTGCTGAAAGTAATTCACGATAAGCGTGTTCATGTTAACGAGGTTTGACTGTATATATCAACAAACCCTGGCTACTTCATTAAAAAAATTATAATGACATTTCTCATTGTTTGAAATTTAGTGATTAAAATATAATACTGATAAAATATATTTACCTGTTTTGTTTGGAAATGGCAAACTTTGGCTCTCTAATGTAATATGATGATCATCCTTGATATGTTGTCGAAGTTTACTATATGAAGAAAATGACCTTTCACACTCAGGACATATTATTTTATTAGAAACTTCAGGATCAATATTATGCACAGTTCTTATATGCCTGTACATATTTTTAGGGCTGAAAATCCCTTTTCACAATAAGGACAAACTGCACTCATTTTTAGGTGGAAAGATACGATGAGACGCACTATAAAATTTGATAAACAACATTAGGAAAAAATAGCAAAAAAAACAACAAAAAAACAGCAATAATATTTTCATATATCATTTTGAGAATGGGACACGTGCTAAGCAAGCGATTCGCAAATTGGCTCCGTGTGGTCACGGCGATTGCCAACAGTCTCAATTCTCAGCGCCAAATCTTTTTATCCCAGCAACCCAATCTTGTAGCATCAATAGCCAATCAGATTGCTGAACCAATTTGGCATTTACTGGCTCGTTGCTTACATGTACTTCATCCACTGTTGCCATTCACAGTATAAGTAAATTGCACAGTTAAATGTACTGTTATCTAACACCTGTCACATAATGGCTTGAGTATAGGCAGCCAGCTTTGGGATCACTACAGTATTAACAACTGTAGATGCTAAATGCAGCTATCCTGGCACTAATCTATTTGGCTATCTAAAAATCGCATGTCTTTCTACCACGGTTCTTTGATATATGAAGAAAGTTGGTAAGTGACACAATCATCATTTTGAGAAAATGAGCTGTAAAGTTCCAAATATCTATATGCATTTATTGTCCAAAACCTCCTTTATCAATTAATATCTCTATGAGTATTAGTTTTTTTTTTTTCAAATAGTAATTTAACAGATAGTAGTGGCTCATTCATTATCTTCAATGATAGGATTAACACTTTTTTTTCAATTCCTACTATTAGTTCACACTCTCCCTACATTTATTTATTTATTTATATATCTTGTTCAAATTTTCAATCGTTAATAAAATACTAATTATTCATCCTATCAAGTTGAAATAAATTTTTTAAAACTTGTATTGGAGGACAATTGCTGTTAATACAGTTTTTTCAAATATTAATTCATTAATTAAATTTTAATTAATTTTAGTTTTACATGGGAGACAAAATGGAGGCCATTGGTTATTGAAGCATTTAATGCATCTTCATATCTATAAGGGGGTTACCATAGGGAGGACCCTGTTCTATCGCCAAATACCGTCAAGTTTGTCTCCAACTTGGCGATATATTGCCAAATTTGGTGACCAAAATGAGTCACCAAATGTGACGCCAACTTGGCGATATCTCTAATATTTCACCAAATACCCATAGACTTCCATTATAAACCTACTTGCTTATAGAAAATCAACAAATTGAGATACTTTAATGCAACAAAAACTAATATTAGCTTAAGGGATTATATTAAATTTTTCTTTGATGACCTAAGTAAGAATTGACTTTAAAAACAAAATTTTTATATTACTTGTTTTTTTTTTTTGTTTTTTTTTTTTTGCATATCACTTTTATCGATATACATCATGACATATATCAGATATTTATTTTCAAAATATCAAAGATGTTTGATATTTTCATATACTTGATATTTATTTTCAAAATATCAAGATATGTTTGATATTTTCTATATTTGATATTTATTTTCAAATTATTGCTGCACGAGATCTTTAAATGAAATTTTCAACTGTTATTGACTGTCATTCTGTAGGTAAAGAACTTTTTTCTCTGTCAGTGATTTTTTTAACCAAAGAAGAAAACAAATATATTTTCCATGTTAAAACTTTATTTTTAAATGCAGAACTAATAATTATGTAGGACATAATTAATTCAGAACACCCACTAAAAGCTAAACTGTCTAATTTAAGGGTAGGGCGGGCAGGCTTCATTAAAAAATAATCTTTTCTGGTTTTGGTATAGTTGAGTTTAAACTGCACAATATGTTAGGGTATACAAAAATAAGACAAGTTTACATTTATGTTATACTTTTTCAAAAAAAAAAAAAACTTTTGTATTTCAAATTTTGTCTTATAAACTTCTGATTTCTGGATACTGTAGTTTGTTTTATGATAAGTGTATAAAGCAAATTGTTTCTGTTTTCAATTAGTTGATCTTCAATTTTGTTCTAAGCAAAGTTGAAAGTGCCTAACAATTGATTTTTTCATACCTATTTCGATTATCTCTATGAAACAAATACTGTTGTTTGAGCATTCTAGTAGCTTTGGTTGACACCTATTGATAAAACTATAAAATTCTTTTAACTATGAAAACTGATGGGTGGGTCAACCCTCCCTAGTCTCCCCTATATCAAAATATCAGATATTTTTGAAAACATCATGATATTTACAAAACCTACTTTCTATGTATTGACTGAAAACCGTATTGCGCCACTTTGTCTACACTTTTCGAATTATTGACAGCTTATTTATTTTTTGTTTTAACTTTTAGATCATCCTGTATCAGCTTTACACTGGAAATATTAGCAATAAAATAGTGAAAGATTTCTCGCCAATATTATTGCAATATTAGGAAAATGCAAACATGATACTATCCAATACAAACAGTATTGGCTCAATGCTGTTTTGTTACTTCAAGGTCAAACCAATTTTCATCTCCCCCTTCAAACCGAGTTATTTTCCACAATTAATCATTTTTCCATATGAGCAATCAAAGAAGAAGCATGACAAATAAGGGTCATTCCATGTCAGTTCAGGCAGGCATGTAACCCACCATCACAGATTTTGATGAAACTGCGTGTGTTTGTTCCTTTTATTAAGATATGATTCCCAGAATTTTTTTTTACTCCTTGGTCAAATAGTTTCTGAGAAAAAAATTGTCAAAATTTTGAAAACTGCCATCAGTTGGCATTCTTGACTGCTCGATTTTCAAATGTAGCATGACATAAATATGATCATATTTCAATATCTATTCCACAAATCATCTTCAAATAATTTATGCATAATATATAGGGTACGTATTTTATGAAAGAAAATACTGTTATGCTTATATAACATTTTAAGTGTGTTTAAAAAAAGTTTAATCTTTGAAGTCGTGATTTTTTTATGAAAAATAATGCATTACCTAAAATAGCATTATTAACAAAAGGCGGTATTTTTATTAAATTTATTTTTTGTAGGGGATATACTTAAAGGTGTCCTTTACCTGATTCTGAAATAAAAGTAGTGGGATTTTGGGTGTTTTTAGTAGTATTTCATATTTTAAAATATTTTGAGGCGTATTTCAAATCAAATCAAGCAGAGTCATTCCATGTCAGTTCGCCTAAGACATTTAATTCACTGTCACAAATTTCAATGAAACTGGGTATGTTTATAGCTCATTTTAAGACAGGATCAAGGAAATTAAAGGTGATTACAAATAAAATATTTTTTAAGATAAAAAAAGATATCTAAATTTTGAAATTTTTTAAAAAATATTTTCAATGGCAGATCTATATTCAAAGACTGCATAAAAAAAAAGTCATTTCAATATAAAATCACTAAATAAGTTTCAAATAATGTATATGTGACAAATAATGTAGGCAGATTATTATTTATTGTTGTTTGTCATGTTTAAATGCTAAGAGTGTGTTTAATCTTGTGAATTCTTAAAATCAAGAATTTTGTGAAAAATAATGTGTTAATCAAAAATTTATTATTAACCGAAGGCAGGCTGTTATTACTTTTTTTAATTGTACGTAAAAATATCTTTTCAATAGTTATAAAATAAAAAATAGTGAAAATATGAGCAATTTTAACAAAATTTTCATAAAATGTGAATGTTTAATGATAAATATTGAAGCTTTTCATGCTAAGATGTACTAAAATGACTATGATATCGTGTATTTATACTCTTGCTTAAATATAATACATACAATAATAAAATAACAAATATTATTTACAGCAATAAAAATTAAATTAAATAGTACCAGTTCCTTTACCAACACTACATTGCTCAACAGCCGACTTAAAATCAACAGCCCGCACTCTTATTGAAAAATACTTTCAACTGTTCAAATAATAAATAAACTGCATTTAAAAATTTTAATATCAACTTATTATCTTAAGACGATAATAATAACTAAGCAACATGATGAATTTATAAATCAGCTTTTAATTGAAAAGTCATGAAATGGTCCCTTTAAATATTGTTGTTCATCGAGTCAATCAAAACAAATTATATAAAAAAAAATAGTGAGCCTAATATGCTGACTGCAATGACACTTCTAACAAAACTAATTAATTCATTACCATCTGAAATCAAACCCGAAAGATCAAAAGAAAAAAAAAATCATCTGTAGTGTGAATGTGACATACTCAGTGGTTGTTGAGGTATGTCTTTGTGACATTTTCACCTGTACTTCAATAAAATATAAACATGTAAGCTTTTTTCATTCATCCAAATTAAGTAAAACAATTATAAAATTTTGTTGTCATTACACCAGATGTTAAATTTTTCGTTACATAATATTAGATAAGTTCTTTACTTTTAGACATTATTGACATAATATCATAAAATTTGCTATATGTATTTTCTGTAAGTGTATAAACAATATATATATGCTTTATTAAACATAAATGAATAATTTTTAAATAATTTGTTTGAGAACAGGGATATATATACACACATATATATGTCGAAAATCCATCTTTCAGCAATACTGTGATGAAATAAATAAAATTACCGTAATTTCCGGTGTATAGCCTGCGGATCATACAATCGTGTTTCGACCCAGAAATTTTTAAAAATAAAATGTAACTTTTTAGATCACAGTAAATATTGGTCTTCAAATACTGAATAAAATTTCTGGGTCCAAACTGAATTGTTTAATCTGCGGGCTATACACCCGAAATTACGGTACATATCATTAGAAACTGAATAAAGTTACAAAAGTGCAACTCATTAAGTTTTAAATATTTTTTTAGATATAGTTATTTGAAAGATATAAATATAATGGATTATGCATTTTTTGCATATATTTAAAGCACAATACATCAAAATTTTCTTCAACAGAGTGAAATTTGGTTTTTTTTTCAATATTAGCAGCTCAATGCTAAATTTTCAATATTAGCAGCCAAATATGAGTTTAAAGATTAGGACTGTCATTTTGAAAATTTCTATTGGGCGGTGAGGAGCTAGTGATTTTTCTCTTTTTTGGAAAGGGATAATTGCTCTTCGCCCTAGAAGTTTTACTAAAAAACAATATTGTTTATTTTTTTCCTTAAGAAACGAACATAAAAGATAATTTGAAAAATAAAATAAATGTATAAATAAAAATATTTCCAGGGATGATACATTGGATAGGTTTTACATTTGAAAATATTGATAATTTTAAATATGATTTAAATACTACTAAAACCAACCAAAATCCCACTATTTTTATTTCAGATCCAGTTATAATGTAGTATTATGTACAATTAAAAATTAAAAAATTAGTCATAGAAACTCCGCCTCTGATTGATAAAGATTTTTTAATAATTTCATTATTTTTTGTAAAATATTTTTGATTTCAAAGATTATACAATTTTTTAGACACATTTAAATATTTTTTAACATTACAGCAATATTTTTTTCATAATCTACATACTTTATTTACCTTGCTTAAATTATTCGAAGAAGATTTCTTTATTAGTTATTGAAATATGATTTTATATATAAAATGAGGCCTTTGAAAATTGAACAATCATTAATGGCAACTCGTGGCATTTTTCCAAAATTTTGATATTTTTTTCTCATATGTTCACTATTTTTATTTTATAACCATTTAAAAGATATTTTTACGTACAACTAAAAAAAAGCAATAACACCCTGCCTTCGGTTAATAATAAATTTTTGATTAACACATTATTTTTGACAAAATTCTTAAATTTAAAAATTCATAAGATAGAAGACACTCTTAGTGTTTAAACATGATAAAAAACAAGAAATAATAATCAGCCTGCATTATTTGTCACATATACATTATTTGAAACCTATTTAGTGATTTTATATTGAAATGACTTTTTTTTTTTTTTTTTTTTTTAATGTAGTCTTTGAATATCGAACTGTCATTAAAAAAATTTAAAACAATTTTTCAAAATTTTGATATTTTTTATCTTAAAAAATATTTTACTTAGGATCAAGAAAATTAAAGGTGATTACGTCTTAAAATAAGCTATAAACAAACCCAATTTCATTTAAATTTGTGACAGTGATTAAATGGCTTAGGGGAACTGACATGGAATGACTCTGCTTTATTTGATATGAAATGCACCTCAAAATATTTTAAAATAGGAAATACTACCAAAAACACCCAAAATCCCACTATTTTTATTTCAGAATCAGGTAAAGGACACCTTTAAGTATATCTCCCATAAAAAATAAATTTAATAAAAATACCGCCTTTTGTTGATAATGCTTTTTTTGTTAATGCATTATTTTTCATAAAAAATTCACGACTTCAAAGTTTAAATATTTTTTTAGACACACTTAAAATGTTATAAGCGTAACAATATATTTTTTTCATAAGCTGCGTACCCTAAATATTGTGCATAAATTATTTGAAGATGATTTGTTGAGTAGATATTGAAATATGATTATATATATGACATGCTACATTTGAAAACCGAGCTATCAAGAATGCCAACTGACGGCAGTTTTTCAAAATTTTGACAATTTTTTTCTCAGAAACTATTTCACCAAGGAGCAAAAAAACTTACTGGTGATCATATCTTAATAGTAAGAACAAACACACGCAGTTTCATTAAAATTTGTGATGGTGGGTTACATATTGATATTTTACTGCCTGATTTGACGTGGAATGCCCCATAATGATGATTTCTGATTAACATTAATTTTAAAAATGGACTGGGTGTTTTTTCCAGAGTAACTAAAGATTTGTCAAGGTATTCCCCCCCCCCCCCCCCATGAAGATTCCCTGAGATTTTAAGGCTGTTCTCAAGTTCAAACTGTCTACTTTCTGATACATTCTTGAATTCATTATTGATCGTAAATGAATGAAATTGAGAGGTGCTCTTATTCAGAAACTATGAAATTGATATTGTTTTTCATTTTTTGATAAAGATATAAAATTTTCAGAAAATGCTGCTAAAGTTAGCATTTTGAACTGAATTTCCAGATGTGACAGCCTGATAAAGGTTTTATGAAACAACGATCAGTTATACATCAGGTTACACTTCATCTATCAGAAAAGGAATCTATTTGATTCCAGATCACTTCAACAAACATGTCTGAAAGTGTCACGCTTCAACATTTAAAAATGAACTCGTAAATGTGTCAGAAAGTTTTGTCTTGCTGAACAGGGAATTTATGCTTTCCTTGAGTATTCAGATTTCCAGGCTTTCCTTTGTGTATGAACCTTGTACTAGGAATCTATTTTCCCTATTTTAGAACTAAATAACTAAAAATGAATGCAAAGAATAAAAACACATTTTGTGATGGCAGTGTACTTTAATAAATGGTACTTCCATGAAACAAATGATCACTAACATTTTACAAAGAAAGTCATATTACAAGAAAAGTAAGCAACTGGTGTTGGTATTCATGTTTAACAATTCTTTCTTGGCAGTGATTACAAGAATTGAGAAAAGCCACCACAACAAGTGAACAATAACATGGCAGTGTCTTGATCAGCATTTACCACAGTAATCGAGGCACAATGACATCCAGTTGGTGGTACACACTCATACAAAATAAATGAAAGAAAACACAAAATGACTTAATTACAAAATGGAAATTTCAGTGCTGGCCAAGACAAATGCTATTTTACACTAATTTAGAAAAGTTTTTAGATTGTTTCTTTCTTTCAGTACATTGTGTATATTCTTACAACTTAGAAGTTTTTTACTATGTAATATAGGTGGGTGATATCAGTTAGAAACATTCCTATAGAAAGTATGTGGAAAAAAGAGGGATTAAAACAAACTAATACCCTCACTAATATAATAACTAAATGTTACTAATATTTATAGATAAAATTTCTGTTAAATAAATATGTTTTTATGATTTACAAGCTTAATGCCATAGATTGAGAAATGAAAAAAAAATCGTATTGCAGAGAATGTGAATGAAGAATTAATCTCATATATTAAACAATTTCATTTTATTACATACTGCTGGAGGTAAAAATGTAAAGTTGATTAAAAAAAGAAGTTACAATACATTACATTTTTAACAAAGTTTCCAAAATAACTGAATTTAACAACCACTCCTTTCTATAAATCTCACAAACTCTACAGATTTCACGACTTGACTACTAATGCCAAACATATGTACCACTTACTTCAGACAAAGGCAACTATTATTTTTTTCTCTACCGCTATTTTAGTTTGATTTTGGATACTGTACTTTCAAATAAACACTTCCAATACAATTAATATGCATTTAGGAGAATCTTATTTAAATACTATTGATCCAAAGAATCCAGGGTTTCTTTTCAATGACCTTTATAAATACAATTTTTAAAAAGCAGCAATATTCTCTAAAAAATTAAAAAATGGGTCCACATTCAAATTAGCACCAGGGCCCAGCAAATTTTCTCTTCAGCCCTGGTCCCTTGGACAGAAACATATCCAAATCCTGGGCTCTTTTTCACAAAAGTTGTGCCTCATTTTAGAAATAAGACAATTTTAAATGCATTCCTAAAGAACAAATCACAATTTCTTACATGCATCTCTTTTCTAGTTTTTTTTTTTTTTTTTTTTTTTTTTTGCATAAATGACGAGCTAAACTGCCCTGGCCCCAACTCAATGATTATAACAAATTTATTTATCATTCTTAAAATTTTGGTTCCCTGGATGGAATGTTGTGATACTGACAATACAAATAAAATCCAAGATCAATTTACTAAACGGCTCCCCCCCCCCCCCCCCCCACAATTACTGTTTTAACTCTGAAGACTATTTCAGTCTGCTTAAAAAGAAAATGATAATTTAGAAAAGAAACTTACATGTAATAATGCTAAACACAATTATTCATCCTTAAATGTGATAATTAACATTGTTGTGATTTATTCATGAGCATAACAAAGCAAAAAGCATACATAAAGCTAAGAAATGTTTTCTTAAACTGTTGGGTTTAAGAGACTGAATTAGCGATTACAAAATGTTAGCTTTTTTTTAGGATTTAATATTTTGTTTAGAAGGCAAAACAAGTTTCTATATACAAGGAAATTTTTTTAATGTGCACATTATTGAATTTAAATTTATTATCTTTAAATGTTGATCTTTTTTCTATCCCTAAATTTTACGCCTGTGAGTGAGGACTGTGTCCATATAACTTTTTAAATACCAGTTCACTGTGTCCATATAACTTTTTAAATACCAGTTAAAGAAAATTACATCAACTGTCAGTGCTTCATTATTTTATCATAAGTTACATATTTTGAGTTTGTGTCATCTACTTCAAATAAATTTGTTTACTACTTGCATTGTAACAAATTAGCTATATTTTACAGAAAACAACAATAGCTATGAAATTATTTTAAAAGTAAAAAGTCAAATTAGATTTATCTTTTAGATCTTCTCAATCTATGGCTCAGCTAAGAATTAATTTCAGGTGTTAAATAAATAAATGAAATTACTTTTTAAGATATAACTTAGTTTAAGATGGCTAAAAGATAAATAAGTAAAAAAAAAACTTTTGATAATTTAAAAATATATAAATAAGCAATAACTTTTAAGACAAATTTTCAACTACCAAAAAACAGATAAAAACTAAATAGAAATTTAAAGTACCTTTAACATAAATCATGTTTATTTGGTGCATTTTTTAAAAACTATTTTACAAAATAAAGTTTTCTAAAAATAATAACGTAATATATTAAAAAGCATATTATATAACAACTAAATAGCAGACTTAAATTCTTGACCACTATAGTCCAAGAATATATTGAGCAATAAAATCAATAAATTAGTTTTTTTTTTATTATTATTAAACATCAAACAAAATTGATAAATAGAGTAATAATATGTTGAGTATTTTGCTAAATAGTACTTTAGAGCACTAAATTCCTTAAGTGGAAAAAGTGAATGAAGTTTACTAAAAATAATGAAGTAATACATTTAAAAAAGCATATATAAATAACAACTAATAATAGTAGTACTTAATTTTTCATAAAGTATATTCTGAGAATACATTGGCTACAAGAGCAATAAAATCAATATATTACTTTTTACTTTATTATTAAATAACAAACAGAAGTCATAAGAAAAGTAATAAATAAGTTGAGTATTTTTCTAACTGGTACTTTAAAGGATTAAATCTCTTCTTAAGGGCAAGTTGGAAGGTCAAAACCTAAATTATATTGAATTTTCAATTTTTTAATATTTTGAATGTACCATTTCTCCTCTTTCTACTGATGTATTACTTTTGTTTCTATGGCAACCAGAAGTTTGAAAATTTTTAGTAATTCTGTTTATCTACTTTACTAGTAGTGCGTTTATTTACTTTAAACTTGATTTTCTCAAAATGCTGTTTTTTTTAACTTCAATGTACCTTTTTGAAAAAACTATTATACATTATGCTTTGAAATTTTGCTTGAACATTCTATATATATCCCAGTTTAATCTGAGGTGAATTGTTTAAACTCATAAAAAAAACTTTTATTATTATTGTTATCTTTGAAAAAATTGCATGTTTTTTAAAATTTGAATGTGGTTTCTACTTCAGATTTTTTTTAAATATCCAAGCTTTATTTAATTATAAATTTAACTTCAGATTATTAAGAATTGTTTATTTTAGGCATAAAAAAATTTCAAGTCCATATCTTAAGTAGTTTATGAGAAAAGGTACATTAACTTAACATGGCAGGTATAGGGATTCCGACTGCCCTTAAGTGAATGAAGTTTATTTAAAAAATGAAGTAATGCATTAAAAAGCATATATAATAACAACTAATAATAGTAGACTTAATTTTTTGTAAACTATAGTCTGGGAATATATTGACTACAAGAGCAATAAAATCAATTAATAAATTAGTTTTTAGTTTTTTTTTTTATTAAACAGCTAACAAAATTCATAAATAGAGTAATAATATGTTGAGTATTTTGCTAAATAATACTTTAGAGCATTAAATTTCCTAAGTGGAAAAAGTGGACGAAGTTTTCTAAAAATAATAAAGTAATACATTAAAAAGCATATATAATAACAACTAATAATATTAGACTTATTTTGCACTAATTTTTTGTAAACTATAGTCTGAGAATATATTGACTACAAGAACAATAAAATCAATTAATAAATTAATATATTATTTTTTACTTTTTATTAAATAACAAACAGAATTGATAAGAAAAGTAATAAATATTGATTATTTTGCTAAATAGTACTTTAGAGCATTAAATTTCCTAAGGGGAAAAAGTGGACGAAGTTTTCTAAAAATAATAAAGTAATACATTAAAAAGCATATATAATAACAACTAATAATATTAGACTTATTTTGCACTAATTTTTTGTAAACTATAGTCTGAGAATATATTGACTACAAGAACAATAAAATCAATTAATAAATTAATATATTACTTTTTTATTAAATAACAAACAGAATTGATAAGAAAAGTAATAAATATATTGATTATTTTGCTAAATAGTACTTTAGAGCATTAAATTTCCTAAGTGGAAAAAGTGGATGAAGTTTTCTAAAAATAATAAAGTAAAACATTAAAAAGCATATGTAATAACAACTAATAAGACTTATTTTGCACTAATTTTTTGTAAACTATAGTCTGAGAATATATTGACTACAAGAACAATAAAATCCAATTAATAAATTAATATATTATTTTTTACTTTTTTATTAAATTACAAACAGAACTGACAAGAAAAGTAATAAATATATTGATTATTTTGCTAAATAGTACTTTAGAGCATTAAATTCCCTAAGTGGAAAAAGTGGACGAAGTTTTCTCAAAATAATAAAGTAATACATTAAAAAGCATATACAATAACAACTAATAATATTAGACTTATTTTGCACTAATTTTTTGTAAACTATAGTCTGAGAATATATTGACAACAAGAACAATAAAATCAATTAATAAATTAATATATTACTTTTTTATTAAATAACAAACAGAATTGATAAGAAAAGTAATAAATATATTGATTATTTTGCTAAATAGTACTTTAGAGCATTAAATTTCCTAAGTGGAAAAAGTGGATGAAGTTTTCTAAAAATAATAAAGTAAAACATTAAAAAGCATATGTAATAACAACTAATAAGACTTATTTTGCACTAATTTTTTGTAAACTATAGTCTGAGAATATACTGGCTACAAGAACAATAAAATCCAATTAATAAATTAATATATTATTTTTTACTTTTTTATTAAATTACAAACAGAACTGATAAGAAAAGTAATAAATATATTGATTATTTTGCTAAATAGTACTTTAGAGGATTAAATTCCCTAAGTGGAAAAAGTGGACGAAGTTTTCTCAAAATAATAAAGTAATACATTAAAAAGCATATACAATAACAACTAATAATATTAGACTTATTTTGCACTAATTTTTTGTAAACTATAGTCTGAGAATATATTGACTACAAGAACAATAAAATCAATAAATAAATTAATATATTATTTTTTACTTTTTTATTAAATAACAAACAGAATTGATAAGAAAAGTAATAAATATATTGATTATTTTGCTAAATAGTACTTTAGAGCATTAAATTTCCTAAGTGGAAAAAGTGGATGAAGTTTTCTAAAAATAATAAATTAAAACGCATATATATAATAACAACTAATAATATTAGACTTATTTTGCACAAAGTAAACTATAGTCTGAGAATATATTGGCTACAAGAACAAAATCAAATTATAAATTAATATCATTTTCATTGCTTTACTTTTTTATTAACAAACAGAATTCATAAAAAGAGTAATAAATATGTTGAGTATATAGTTAAGTAGTACTTTAGAGCACTATAAGACCCTAAGTGGAAAAAATTCATTTAATGAAAATAAATTAGATGCAATATCATAATTAATAGAGCAGCTGGATGCATGTTTTAAAATTTTGTTTTCATAAATATATACAATAAATAAATACATAAATAAATATATAAATAAATAGTACTTTTTGGGACTGTTACTTGTGAGATGAATATCTTCTTTTACACTAATAAAACAATAACTTATTAAAAACAAATACAAAAAAATCTTGGTATGATTAAAATGGCTCAAAATATTCACAGCTGAAACAACAAAGTGTAATGCAAAGTAAATTTTCAGCTCTAGTCACTTAAAGAAATTTACAAGTTAATTAAGCCCTCATTTAGCAGTTCAACTCTTTCTCTTCACATCTACACTCTAAAAAAAAATGTTAAAAAAAACCAAAACACTCCTCATTTGAGGAAATTTTCATCTTTTCACTGAAGAATTTTTTTTTTTTTTTTTTTTTTTTAAATTTAGGATTGCAAAGTTTCTGTGGTTTAGAGGAAAAAGGATATACATTAAAATTCATTTCTCAACCATAAAGCTGCTTGGAGCAAAGTTGAAAGAATAATCTGGTGATTTGACAAAAATAAAGCCTAGATTAGAATATTTCAGATAATTTTTATATTATATTGGTAAAATTTCTGTGTTTTGAATGTTGTTTTGTCTGTTTGGTGTAAATCAAAGTGGAAATTTTCATGAATTAAGGAAATACAATAAATGGAAAAATACACGTCAATTCATGATTTCTTTTATAGTTTATATGAAAATTTGTTTACTTTTATTATCACACTAACTGTAAAATTATACTGGGATATAACTAAAATTTTTTTTAAATCCCAATAGTGCTTAGAAATGCAAACTACTGCATTATATTCAGCTAATTAGTGACCAGAGCTGTTTTAAAATTCCAACACACTTTTTTTCAATAAATTCAAAACAAATACTAGTACTTTCAGAAAGATTCTACTCAGCTAAGCTGAAAAGCATCCCACAATATAAAATTAATTTTAAAATAAATAAATAAAAGAATAGTATATATTTAAAAACAAAGCTGAATATAGAATTACAAAGAAAAAACATTTTGTTGATGCAGAAAAAGTTAATTCATGTAATGATAAATTTTCAAGTAATACAAACTTTCTGTAAAATATTTCAAAGCTTTTGAAAAAACAAATCAAATTCAACACAAATGAGTAACATGTATGGTACTACAAAAATAGCATTTTTCATTAACCATGGTTGCTACACAACTTCACTAAAATCACAAAGACACTATAAAGTTTATAATCATGTAACAAAATTTGCAAAAAATTAAAAAAAGTTATTTCTGCCAAAAAATGACTACATAATAGAGAAAATGAATCATTAGCTACAATTGTAGCTTAAAGAAAAACTAAACATTGTAACAATAAATGGGTTTCCCTTTTTTACAACAGGGCTCTCAAAGAATGTACACAAAAAAATGAATGGAAAGATATATAGTACTGTCAATAGAGTATGAAAAGTTTTAGGACCTTAAAGTAAATATAGTCAGTAAACTGAAAAGTTATGAACATAAAATTAAATCCCCCCAATCTTTAGGTTTAAATTCATTGTATTATACTCCTCTTTATGCTGTAATTATGAGAACCCTGTTCAGTTACAAAGATACTTACAATTCTGGCTATTATATGACAAACACCACTGTAAACAATAAGACATTTATATAATTTAAAATGTTTCGATATGCTATATCAAAAGTTTAATTGCATAACAAATCATAAGTACTAAAAAATAAAAGTGAGTATCCACTGCATTTAGCTTTGCTACCTTTATCTACTGTTTATGAATAATAATAAAAAAAATTCATGATGATTTTGATTTACTTAGTTATGGCTGAATAATCATAACAGGATATGCATTGTAAACATTATTTTATTTTAATATTTTAGGTATTAATTTACATAGTAAAGTTATTAGAATATCATGTCTTTTAAACAAAATCTATTTAAGCATTAAAAGAATATAAAAAATAAAAATAATTTAATACTATGCATTATTAACCCTCTGATTGTCCAGAAAAAGGGCACCATTGTAATGTTTTCACAGTATATATTTTTTAAATGCTAAAACAAGACAATTATTCCAAGATGATATAAAAAACATAATTCAGTACCTGAAGATAATGCTTATGAGTATTAATGACTCAACAATTGAAAAAACAGCAAAATTTATAAAATTATATTCATTTAAATAATGCATGCATTGCAGTGAAAACTGCAATTCAGTGAACATGCTAACGTGTGCTTGTCAATCAGAGGATTAAGTAAGGATTAAGAAAAAATTAAACAAAATTTCTTATAACTTCTTTAAAATTAAACCTATCTTGAGTTATAATATTTTTAATGTCAATTTTCATAAAGATCACTAAATTTAGAGCTTATAAATAAATGTCTTTTTCTACAGTGATGTTTCTTAAAATATGCACATACCAGCTTAATATAAAATATGCAAACAGCAAATCAAATGAACTTAACTGATAAATACCAAGTGACTACATAAGACTTCATTACCCTATATGTGCAATATTTTTATTACAGACTCTAAACAAAATTCCCTGCAAGTTTGGCAGAAGCACATATAGTATCATCCTGCATAAAACATGTCATTTACTAGAAGGACAGCAATTTCAGACTGAAACTAACATATTTCAATTTGACTGACCATCTGAACACAGTAATACGTATTTTGCAAAAAAAATGAAGAACAGAGAGAAATCACAGAGAATTATAAAGTGACTATAAAATGAACAGTTATTGGTGCAGATAAAAAGAATCCCTCCAGAAATGAAGAAAATATAAATAAAATGAAAAATAAGAAAATGGAAGTGCCTTCTCCAATAATCAAAACTGATCATGGTTACTTATATCATATTAGAATAGCTGTTAACCAGCAACAGCTTAAGGGATTGAAAGCAACATCAAAAACATCAATAGAAGATATTGGCACCAGACCATTTTTTTTGTGTTCATACAGTGCTAAAATAAAGTAACAGAATGTCTTTGGGTGATTGCCTTAGCAATTGATCATTTAACAAAATTTTTGGTTTTCACACTTACTGTCTGCGCTACACATTGAATAATTTTCGTCATATTTCTATGCTAAATAAAACTGCATACAGATTGCTATTTGTTCACCAATCATGATCTAGTGTTTGATCATGTATCTCAAGTACTGTGTAATTACTACAAAGAAAACAATAAAAGTCATATGTAGAAAATTTTATTAGTTAACTGAACAACTGCTGGGTATTGATCAACTACTAGAGTAATCGCCCGACTTCTTTATTTTCATTTGAAGGGCATGCTTATGCACATAAGAAAAATATGCCTGAAAAAGACTAGTTGCTGTGACACATGATAATAAACTTTACAGAATCTTTTCTTCTCCCATTTCTCCACTCTCCCGAAAACAGAAATATGAAAGTCAAATCAACCAGTTCTTCAAATGAAGGCTTATACAGTGACACAGGTCAACTAAATTGTGCTTTGGTAGAATAACATTTGACTAAAAAAATGAATGGACTGAACCTGCAGAAAATGTGTTATGTATGAATTATTTTGACAGAAAGATCATGTCTTCAATGATCACACTAAAACTACCACCCTTATGAAATGAATGTCTGCATGACATAACTATTATATCTTTCACGAAAATTGCATAAGCATGGTCTAAAATTTGTTTTTCAATGGTTCTATATACAAAATTAGTTATGGCATATTTTATTTAGAGTATTTACAAATTTCAAACTTTCAAATCCGGCAGATTTGAGACATTAATACTGTGCTAGAAAACATATTTATGACATCAAGCAAGCATGAATCTAAAAAGATCATAAAAGTGCAAGATAGTATATGAAATAAATTTTCAAGATGGTTCGTTTAATTTAAAAAATATGTAAAATTAATTCAAATTACTGTGAAAGGTCTTTAAACCTATATTACCCTATAATAATACCATGATGCATAAATCAAACAAACCTAATATGATGCATAAATCAAACAAACCTAATAAAGTCCACAAATTTATTTTTTTAAATATTGTACTAAGGAAAAGTAATTGTCTCCAGGACAGATCAATTTATCATGGATTTCACATAAAACTTCGAAAATTCATACCATAACAAAATTTAAATCATATAACATATTTTACAGTTCTTTTCAGAAGCATACATAATTGTTTGACATCAGCAAGAGGAAAAAAGAACTATGAAATTGGTAAATGTGATGGAATGGAATGATGCCTCTCCAAAATAAGAAAGAAAAAGTGTTTGATAAAGTGACTCAAACTGAGGAGGTTTTTCAGCAATGACCAAAGTGTTTTAAGACATTTTAAAACAAGTTACATCATCTTAGTTCAGTAACTAGACTATCCTATATAGAAACAAGCAACCTTTGTTATTATTCAAAATGGAAGATCACAGCCTGGAGCATTTTTTAAAAACAAACTTTATAATAGTGGTGTTTTTAAAACTTTTAACATATAAATTACAATTATACATAAAAATACATAAATATATAACTTAATTATAACATTTACAAGAGAAAACCTTGCACCTCTTAGAACAAATACCTATAATAATTTAATAAACATTCACAGACTAAAACTAATAAAACAAAGAAACAACAACATTACTAGATGTTATTATGGCCATAGTTAGTGTAATAAACATATGATGATACTCAAGTGTTAACAATAAAATAAATAAGAAGCACAAAACACATGAAATACTTGCTTTTTGGAGTATTTGAATGGAAATGGATATGAGTCATAATAAAACAATCATTTTATATCTTAAATAAATAATGAATTCGCATAGAAAACTATAATACCCAATTAAATTGTTTTATTAATGTCTCATATGATAGCAAGACAGAAAGCTTTAATTATATACATATAATTTGCATTAAAAAAATCATGTAAAATTTTGAAAACATATACAAAAACTGCTTAATTTATCACTTACCGAGTCTTACACTTAAAACACACAGAACGTGATGAAAGATAAATATCTACATCTTTGAATTATACTTAGTAATATTTGATATTTTCTAGTTAAAAAAACAAAACTCATGAAACACATTTCTTTAAAATAAATTAAATATTAAGGGGCCAACTCCCATCATACATTATATCTGTGACCAAAAATCATGGTGCACATTATTTTCATCTATAATACAACTTCACAAAAATAAATACAATTTTGTTATATTTCAAATTCAGTTTACCTTTTAGTAATGTTTATCTAATCTAATACTTTAATATTTAAATACCTAAGTTAAAATTATACAAAATTAAAATATTTATTTAACACTTCCAGTTCATATGAGAACGTTTAAGTAACAAAACACCTTACAAATAATTACACAATAACTTTGCATAGTATAATAATTATGCATAGTTACACACAGACAAATTTCAACTCACAGCAAGAATTAAACTTTTAAACACTTTAACATAATTTTCTTTTACACATACAACCTTTGAAATTCTGTACAATTAATGAAAATTTACAATAATTTTCACCGGAAAAGTATCAGATTTCGATACTATAGAAAAATAATTTTCTCAATTTGTTTTGATCTTTCAAGACTATGCTTCAGACACTGCAATCATACAAACAGTTGATATTTCAACTGTATAATTTTGAAATCATTATCTTTATTTTTCCATCGAATTTAATTTTTTTCTCTCAGTTTCTTCTTTAATACCCATGTATTTATATATCTTAAATAACCAATTTCAAAATTCATTTCATTTATTAAACTTAAAAGAAAACAAGTGTATAAATTTGAAAAAATATGGAAGAAAGATGATTAATGCTCTATCACCAAAAATGCCTTTAATATTTTAAAATTTGATAAATGGTGATCCACTCTTATGCTTTTAGGTTTCTAAAGGTATTTTTCTAGACTAAACAGCAAACATAAGTTTAAGGTTTTAGCTTTCTGTTTTCAAATCTCAGTTGCAGAAATTCCAATAATATTCCATACCTTACTTGCCCAAAACCCAGCTGAAATCTACCCTACCTAGAAATGGCCATCCATGCCAAAATTCTCAGTGGCCTTGGGCAAAAGATTTTAGTGTCCTTAGGGCATCTTTCCAAATACTGTACAATGAAGACGTTTTACTCTAAAATGAAAAATCGTTAAGTAATAACCGAGTCAAAACTGACAATCAATTCTGCAACTGTTCTCAAAGATGTCATCTCCCAAACCCTTTTACCTAATTCAAAATTTGTTACAAAAGAATGAGAGGAGGTATGTATCTAGCTACGAGCTGGATGAGGAAAAAATTGTTTAGAGGAGATATAGAAAAAATAAAAGACTCAACATAACAAGACCTTTTTTAGGTTAGCAGAAGAATTTAAAAGCCTGAAACTGAGGCATGCCCACTTTTGGTATGCACATTATAAAATTTAAATGGCACTCAGTGACCATCCAGTTTGCTAACCTCTGATTTCTATTCCATACCGTTATGGATGTTCATAAATAAAATAAAAATTTTATTTTAAATCTAACATTTATGTCCTAATAACACTAGAATTTAATTACAAAACAACTGAAATAAGATTTCATAAATAATCTTTAAACAATGTGAAAATAATAATCTTATGAATAATCTGATTATAATATTTGTAGATGAAAAATTCTTTAATGCACAGGATTTTTATATGTTGGGTTTATTTTTATATTAATAAGTCAGAGCAAATCTAGCTCAAAAATTAAGACTAAAAAAAATTAAGAGATAAATCCTTAACCCACTATTGAAATAGCACAAAAGAAAACTTTTACTAAAAGCTTATTTTCACATTAATAGCACTTCGAAAGTACATTCTGCAGTTATCTTTATAACATCATGCTGCATTACTTCCCTTAAGGGGATTCTTCGTGCTCTTGAAAACACCCGCACCCTAATGTTAATCCTATGGGCAGGTTATTTTCGAATTTCTCGTTTCAATTTGAATATTTTTAAACGATTTTTTTTACATAGGCTAGATGAAGTCTATCTTTAATATGACTCTTTTTTAGTTTTTCGATTTTGGTTGCAGATTTTTTTTAAAAAGGTACTTTCAGTTCCAAAACCGGTTTCGAAACTGAAAGTACCTTTTCTTAAAAAAAAATCTGCAACCAAAATCAAAAAAGTAAAAAAGAGTCATATTAAAGATTGAGCTTAGCTATCCTATGCAAAAAAAAAAAATGTTTAAAAATATTCAAATTGAAATGAGAAATTCGAAAATAGCCTGCCCATAGGATTAACATTACGGAGCGGGTGTTTTCAAGTGCACAAAGAATCCCCTTAACCTAAGATCTAGGACCTCTTCTTATTTTGTACAGCAATCACTTGCGGATAGACAAAGATTTAATGACATGTTAATTTAAAACTGTAATGAACACCATTACATCTTCAAAACTTGAAATTTTCTTTAAAAAGCATGCCCATAGAGCTATGCCCATAGGTTTTGGGAAAAACAAGTGTCCAAAGCATAGGCTCTTAAGATTCAATTGGAATTTTTCCAATAGAAAATCTTTCATACTAACCTTCTATATGCTCTTATAAAGCAATAATACATAACTTTCAAAATATATATAATAAAATTTAACTCATGAGTATAAAAAGGAAGAACTTAAAGTAATCACAAATATCAAAATAAAATTTATAGTTTTTGCATATTTTAGAAAAGAGATTAAATATTAGACAGAACATAACCTATTTTCAAATATTTTTAGTAAAATAACTCATAGAAATATTAATATTTTGATTTAAACTGATGGTATGCTTTTGTATTTTGAAATCTTCCAGAAAAATTTTGCCACCAAACAAAGTATAATTTAATATTGTACTAATAAACTGCATGTGCTCTTAAGAACAATTTAAATACCACACAATGTGGCAGAATGCTTATATATTTACTACGTATAGCTAAAATACACAAGAAACCATATCAATAAACTTTAATAATACAGAATCTCAATAGGAAAAAAATTAGTTACACAATTCATTATGGATTAAATTACTTCTAAGTCAATTTCTGTCACTTTATATTGCACAGTGAAGTATTTTAAATATAAATTTAATGAAATCCGAAATTGATTTTATGTAAAGACTACTAAATGTATGGATATATATATTTTAAACTAATCCAATTACTTTCAGATTTATTAAATCATAAATGAAGAAAAATATTTTTTTTTTTTTTTTTTTGTAGATCAGCCTGTTTTACAGACATGAAATTTTTTAATCAAGAACTTAGCTGTAAGTTAAATCAATCAAAAAGAATTTTTAAAAAATTTAATTTAGTCAGAAATTTTAAAAGCAGCACTGAGTACTTTATTAGGAACACTGGAACAAGATATTAAAATATGAAACGCTTAATGAGGAATTCATAAAATATTTTTTTAGGAAAAACAACTAAAAAAGCAAACTCATAACAAGTGTATATTAACTAATTTACAAATCATGAATATTCTTATACAATAAAAGCTATATATACAATTATATACACATTCTCCAAAGAGAGTATGAAATATAACATCAGTTTAAGACTCTAATATTGGTTGCTCATTATTATTTTAATGAATGAGCATGAAAAGCTTGTATATGAACACATATTCCTCTCAAATATTTTACATTTTCTCCTTTTGAATCGACAAAAAAGATTCTTTCTTTTTCTGCTTTGTGTAAGTTCAGCAATGCATGTATGTGCACATTTATATACAGGATGTGGAAAAAGTTTTGGTCCATGAAAAATTTACTTTTTCTATTTAGATATTTCAATATTGACAATATATTGATGTTATATGATGATGTAGGTATTTAGTTGTGTGTTTCAGGTACTCATTGATTTTTTCTTTTCTAGGTTAAGCATGAATTGAAAAACACAAAGAACAAAATTGTCTCAAGGCATGTGCATAAATGTTTTGTAATCAGGTGAAAAAATTTTTTCAATTGAACAATCATTTAATGAACAAAATGATAAGATATTATCTCTTATCAAATATTTTGCACATCCCACTTGTGTAATGGTTTGGAGTGGGCTAACATCAGATGCAAAAACTTTACTTGCTTTTTGTGGAAATTGGTGTTAAAATCCATCAAAAATATTATGATAAACGTATCCTTGAACAAACTGTAAAGACATGAACCCAAATATATGTAACAACAACAACAAAATCAGGATTTCTGAGATGACTACACAAGCACATTTTGTTCATTAAATGATGGTTCAAGAGTAAACACTTTCATCTGTTCATAAAACATTTATGTGCACATAATAAGACAATTTTGCTCGTTGAGTTTTTCATTTTAAGCTTTTATCTAACAAAACGAAAAACCAATGAATATTTGAAACACATAATTTAAGACCTACATTATCATAAAATCAATATATTGTCAATATTTAAATAGCTAAACAGAAAAAAAAATATTTTTTGATGCATAAAAACATTTTCTGCATCCAGTACACATTCATAAGAGTGTGTGCATGATATCTGACAGAGTCGCAACAAGGGTCCAGTGCCTTGGCACTGGGTGCCAAACCAGATAAACATTTCGTTAGAATAATCTTATCATTATTGATGCATCAGAGGTTGGTCAAAAAACAAATTTTTCACATCAGGCACCAAATAGAATAGCTTTTGCACCAATATCTCACATAAAAATATAGAAATATGAGTTTGCCAATATATGCATTAATATTTCTATACTGCTTAAATTATTATATTTAAGATTAAATATGAGTATTGAAGGTTGAAAAGGGAAGCAAAAAAGTAAGATATCTTCCACGAGTTTAAAAAGAAAATGTAAAAATAAATTATGTGATGAGATATAAGTATTTGAACCAGACAAAAAGGGGGATATTAAGAGAACATAGAGTCTTAAACTTAGGTTTCAATTACAAAAAAGATACAGAAAGTAATTTTTTTCTTTCAGTAAATACATTTGAAAATTAAATTTTCATTAAAATATTTTTGAAGCATAATTTAACAATTCTTCTATACTAATCCTCTCCCAAGTACCTATCTAAAATTTTGAAACCAAGTTTTATTTTGCTTAGTTTGAAAACCAATTATAGAAATGAACACATTAATTTGGACAGTTCTGTTGTTTTAGTTACAGAACTATGACTTTTGGTCATTCCTGCAAATGAGACACTTCTCATACTGAACTATGATGTATAAATTCACAGCTCCACAGCTATTTATGATGCATTAAGTTCTGAACACCACAATAGAAGAGCTGAAAGTGAGAGAAAAGCTCCAACTTTCAGCAAAATGACTTTGTACTTGAAAGGTTGAAGATTGCAAAGCATGTGTGGCAGTGTTGGTCTTGGATGGCTCGGACATCAACACCCATGGGCCAGCCAGAAGGAAATACAGTTTGACATCTTGCATCACGGATGAGGTAGGAAAGCCCAACTTAAGCCATAAAATGAGCTTGGGCTTTAAAAGAATAAAAATGTTTAGTATTTTGCATTTTATTAAATTCAGAAAAGTAATTACACATGTACAGTTTACTTACATAAATGTACAGTTTCAGGAGGAACCCCCCCCCCCCCCCCCCCCCCAAAAAAAAAAAAAAAAAAAAAAAACTTAAAATATATAATTAATATGCTTTCAATCCAAAAGAAGGTAGGTATGCTATCTCAAATAGATTTTTGTTGGAGAATTGTTTTAATGCGTTATGCAAAATCAAAAACATTAATGTGTTATGCAAAATCAGAAACATAGTTTATTTTATAGCAAATTCTATTTATTTCCTGTTGATTTTTTCTTTTTCACATGAAGCACATAACACCATCATAGTTTCTTTTATTTGTTTTACTTTTTGATAATTTTCTATATTAATATAGAAAAAAAAAAACTCTTCATTCTTTGAGTGCTTCATATTGAAAAAAAAAACAGATTAATATCATTGAAATACAATAGAATTTGTAAAATAAAGCTGTTTCTAATCTTGTTTAAACAATATTCGAACAAAATCAGAAAAGCAGTCAATATAGATCCTAAATTAAATTAAAATAGTCAAAACATTTTAGAAAAAAGAAAAAGTTTGAACCATATAGGCCAAAAATGAGCCCTATCTGTTCACATACTTTAATGCATTGTCAGAACACCATTCATCGCAGAAGAAAAATAAGGGTGCAGCTGATTGGGAACTGCGGGGTTAAAGTTATATTTTGTTTTTCCCAGCTCCTCTGTGTAGTGTTTAAATATTTAAAAAAACCTCTATTTTAGTAGCCACCACCATACAAAAGTTTGCTTCTATTTTCAGTTTAATTTGCTTGCTAAGTATCTTATATTATAAGTTTAAATTCAATAGTATAGCACTCGCAGCAAGTGTGCATACTTGTTTACCTTTTTCAGCATGTGGTTGGTGGTGAAGTTAACTCTGTTAATTTTAAGTTAGCCTTTTCTCATTGGTTGTTTCCTGTGATGCAATTTTAACAAAATGATGTCATTTTGTTCCAGTGGGTGTGTCCTGCACTTATTGAGACTTGTGTTTACTAATTTGGCAACATTATAATGCAAATTTTGTACTGTGTTCGGAGTATCTATTTGAGAAGTTGTTCTTTTACAATACAGTTCAACGTGTGAGTAGCAGATGTCTACTTATTTTTAGTGTTACTTAATTCGCATATGTGCAGTTTAAATTCAAAGTTTTTGTGGACTATTTATAAAATTTAAATTACTGCAAATTAGATTTCTGATGTGACTACTTATGTTGTTCCTTCTAGAAGATCATGTTTTTCTAATATATACTAAAGTTTTAATAAACTTTTTGTTTTCTTGAGAAGATGTTATAATTATTTAAGCCTTCAGCATGCAGATATGGGGCATTCTCACAATCTTTTGACTTTCATGTCCGTGAATAACAATTTTTATTTTAATACACTTTTTTGTGTTTTTTTTTTTATTTCAAATACTGGGGAACTTCCTATTGCATGATTACACAACAATATTAATGAGATAAATAAGTTTTGGACGATGTTGGGGGTCCAAACACCTGGAAAACTCCTATACCGTCCCATGTCCCCGATGCTGATTTTTAAGTTTGGAGTTGTCTGGATAAAATTGTTTCAATAAAAATAATTCAATGTAATTTTTTTCTGAAACTGGAACTATTGTTTTACATAAATATGTAGCTAAAAATTAACCTGCACACATTTTTAGGGTTGTTATTTTTTATACTCTGTCCCTGGGTTTTAGATTCCTTACCATCCCTCTTCTAAAATTACACAGAAAATCATTTCAGATGCAGCCACAGAATTTTTTTCAAGTTTTTTCTCATGCAGAAGTATGCTAGAGAAATAATGTCTAAAGTTCTTTGGCAGGAAATTTACTGTAGAATTTAAATCAGCATTTAAATATCAATTTCAAGCAACATGGCTTTATTGGTAGTCTAACCATCCCCAAGGTTTATTCCTGCCCTTTTCGAAGTAAATTAAAAAAATAATAATAATAATTTAATCCAATTTTAACAACTGTTTCTAAAAATCAATGAACATTCTGGCTATCACTTAACATGATTTTCCTAAAAATAGGTGGTAATTTTCCTTACCATCCCTTTTTTTACCCTTTCGTCCCTTTTTTCCAATACCATCCCCTTTATTTACCTTACGGTCCCTTCTTTAACACCCTTTTAAGACAATATTATACAAAAATTCTGTATTAAAAGTACTACATTGTTATTATTTCTTATTTAATTGTCTTGTGGGTACTATGCAAATTCATTATAAGTAAAAATTTAGAAGAAAAAAAAAGTTATAGGGGTAAAATAGTAAGGAAAATTAAACTCGCAAGTTTAACTTAAACCTCAGTCAAATAAAAAAATTTTCGCTGCTGACCATTTTTTCTTTATTTTGAATTATTAAGGCATTCGTCTATCAGATTAAAATGTCATTTTAGCAAGTTTAATTTTGTCAGATTTTTTTTCCCAAACGTCAAAAGATTGTGAGAATGCCCCATATACTCTTTTTAATTGGAAGGTAAGCAGTGTGACTATGGATATTGTGGGGGAGGTGTAGGCTGACCTTACATTGTGGTAGCAGAGAGTGGTTAGTCGCCCTGCTTACCTTTTATTTCTTGGTGCTTTGAAATAAAATGAGCACGATAATTGAGCCAGCCCTCTTTTTCCCTAAATTGAGAAAATTGGAAGTCATGGAGGTTCAGCATGGATATGATGCTAATTAGCCAAAGTTTAGATAAATATACTTCTGATTGTGAAAAAGTAAAGCAAAAGCAGACTGAGCAAATATTGAAAATTTTTATGAGTATATGAAGAAAAGTAAAATGGCATTAGCAAGCATATGTTTACATTTAACTGAAGAAATCAAAAGTGTAGTTTATAGTGCTGAATCATCTTTTGAGGGCTGGTAGTTATTGAAAAATGCTTATGAACCTACTAGACTGGTAGGCGGCAGCACAGACAATCACCTCATCAAGTTCACAGCTGATATTCCAGAATGAGTTAAAACTCAATTCACATATTAAAACGCAATCGGTCTGCCAAGTCCTATCTTGGTGGAGAACACCTGAAAACCTGATTTTAGCAGTTGACTCGTAGGTTTACCATTGTGTTTTCCTGCATCCAAAGTTCTCCATGTTTCCATACCTTTGCATGCAGGAAAACACAATGGTAAATCTATGAGTCAACTGCCAAAATCAGGTTTTCAGGTATTTTCCACCAAGATAGGACTTGGCAGACCGACTGCATTTTAATATGCGAATCAAGTTTTAAGTAATTCTGGAATTTCAGCTGTGAACTCGATGAGGTGATTGTCTGTGCTGCTGCCTCCCGGTCTGTACGTCATATGCCATAGTTGCTCACCTTCGGAGAAAGTTTATGAATACAAAGTTTGAGGCCAATGATACAATGAGCCAGTATATTGGAAAAGTTTTAGAAATAGCTAGAGATTTAGAATAAACAGGAAAGAATGTGCCTAAGGATGAAGTTGCTTTTCAAATCCTAGAGAGTTTGCCACCATCTTATGAAATCCTTACTGCTTGTCTTTATCAATTGTCTGACAATGAATTAATTCACTGTGGCAGGTCTTCAACCATTTTTACTAGCAGAGTATGACCATTTGCAAAATAAACAATTGGATGACCAAGATATATTTTAAAATAGAAATTCACCTTAATGTCTTGTAGAAAATTTTCTACTGTACTTAATACTATACCAAAGGTTCATCCTCCTAGCACTGTAAATTCAAGTGTGTAACAAGAAAGCCAAAAGTGCTACAGGTGTGGTTGAGTTGGTTACTTAATCAAGAATTGTAGACATAGATTGCAAACAAGAAAACAAAATTTGTTTAGACAGAGATGCAGGTCAAGTTCAAGGAAATCGCAACTGCCTAATCAAGTTTTTTTTGCATCCGCCCTGTTATCTGATGGACCTGAACTTCAGTTTATTTTAGATTCTGCAGCAACGGATCACTTTAGTTGATCCCTCTTCAACAATTTTCAAGAAATAAAAAGTCAAACTGTAATGTAAAAGGAACTGCTGATATTTGTGGTATAGAGGACATTGACTTACAAGTGAAGTGTGGTACCGTAATAAAAACTTTTACTTTAAAAAATGTGCATTATGTTCCTGATATGATGAGAAACCTTATGTCTGTTAAAAAGTTAACCGGGAGAAATTTTAAAGCAAAATTTGAAAAATGTAATGCTGCAATTTTTAATCCTGATAATTCTGAATTTTTAACAGTTCCTTTAGTAACTATATTTTATTGTATTACTGCTAAATGTGTGCAGGGCCTGATTAATGCACAGGCCTCTGCCCTGGTCCCACCAATTTCAGGGGCCCACAAATTTGTGTGTACTTTCTCACAATTTAAGTTTTTCCACTGTTTGTAGTTTATATTTTGGTCCCTGACATAAAAACAAAGTTTTACTGTAATAAAAAACCTCCATATTTAATTTTTCTGCAAAAGTCCTTTTCAGTTTGAGAGTACCTATAATTTTCAAAACTTGTCGTATCCAGAAAATCAAATTTGAGGAAAATGCCAAAAACTGCATACTGTGTCTATTGGTTTCAATATAAACGAGGATTTTACAATGTCAGAATAATAGTTTAAAATGATTACTAGACTGTTAGAGAAAATGTAATTTTTATGATTTTGGATAAGGCAAGTTTTGAAAAAGATTTCCTCAATTATTCTGCAACATAAACCGTAGATCATAGATGTTTGTGAATTATACAAATGCTTATTTGAGAAAGTGGACGGTAATTCATTTTCTTGATTATTCTTGTAAGTTAAATTTTTTTGCAAACTTGAAACTTTCATCCAAACAACTTTATCAATTCATCAAATAAACCTACTTTTTTTCCCTGAAAGTGTCACCGGGAATGGGGAGGTAGGGAAGGACCCAACTTTTTAACAGGCACTGGCCCAAACTTCAGCTTGATCGGGCTCTGAATGTGTGTCTAAGGAATCTTGTGCTTATGTTATTAGAAATAGTAAGTTAAATAACTGTTCTAATGACTTAGTACTCTGGCATAAAAGTTTTGGCCATTTAAATGCTAAAAACTTAGTAAAATTTTCAAAATAAAACTTTGTAACTGGACTTAAAAATTTATCAGGTGAAATGGGGTCATGTGTAGTTCGTAATATAACAGAGAGTACTAGAGAATCTCATGTTGTACATGATATTAAGACAGGTAGCATTTTAGAATTCGACATTTGGGGAACAGCCCCTGAACCTTCTTTAGGTAAGGCTAGGTTTTTCATGAGTTTAGTTGACGATTTAAGTATTCATATGTATACATTCTTACACATAAAAGTCAGGCATCTGATTAATTTAAGCATTATAAAGCTTTAGTTGAGAAAAAGACAGGTCATGTAATTAAAAGACTGTTCTGATTATGGTAAAGAATTTTGCTCTAATCAATTTGAAAATTTCTTAAAAGATGAGTGGATTATACATGAGAACACAAACACTTACTCACTGCAGATGAACAGCATCACGGAACAGTATAATCACACTTTAATGGAGGGAGTTAGAGCAATGGTAATTCAGGCAAATTTACCTAAAGGATTATTAGTGCAGTCATTTTAGCAGTTTTTTTTACAAATAGCGAAAAAAATTAGAACAAAGCTGGATTTTTGCACAGATGCTAGTTAGGGTATGTAGTTTAACATACTGAAAGTCCCCATCGATCCGATGTGAGCTTTTGCCACCAGGGGGTGCTAATGAGCTTGAAAATTGGTTTTATGCGAATATCTCATGAACGATAGCATCTAGAAAAAAAAGGTCAATTACAAAGATGTAGATAATTTAATTTCCTACAAAAAGTGTCATTAACACTTTTTTATCACAGCAACCCTTCCCTGTCAAAAATTGAAATAATGTAAACATTACTGGAAAAAATGCGGAAACAGAATCATATTGAATGCGCCCAAGAAGCAGAACAAATCTTATTTACTTTTTATCCCTCCTCCATTGTCTGTATGCTGTTTTCGCACTCTTGTGCAATAGTCATTGCCCAATACCCTATCACCCCTTGCTTATGTCGAAATATACCATGTGCAGGTACCTTTGCAGTGTTTTATTTTCAATTGATGAGCATTTCGCTGGTATTAAATCACCTTAATTTACTGAACGAAGTAATTCTTTGTCAGTTTTTAGAAAGTGAATAATTTTAGTTTCAACGCATGATGAAGAAAGTTTTAAATAGTTTTCACAATGTAAAATGATTCTAAAATAAAACTTTGTAACTGGACTTAAAAATTTATCAGGTGAAATGGGGTCATGTGTAGTTCGTAATATAACAGAGAGTACTAGAGAATCTCATGTTGTACATGATATTAAGACAGGTAGCATTTTAGAATTCGACATTTGGGGAACAGCCCCTGAACCTTCTTTAGGTAAGGCTAGGTTTTTCATGAGTTTAGTTGACGATTTAAGTATTCATATGTATACATTCTTACACATAAAAGTCAGGCATCTGATTAATTTAAGCATTATAAAGCTTTAGTTGAGAAAAAGACAGGTCATGTAATTAAAAGACTGTTCTGATTATGGTAAAGAATTTTGCTCTAATCAATTTGAAAATTTCTTAAAAGATGAGTGGATTATACATGAGAACACAAACACTTACTCACTGCAGATGAACAGCATCACGGAACAGTATAATCACACTTTAATGGAGGGAGTTAGAGCAATGGTAATTCAGGCAAATTTACCTAAAGGATTATTAGTGCAGTCATTTTAGCAGTTTTTTTTACAAATAGCGGAAAAAATTAGAACAAAGCTGGATTTTTGCACAGTTGCTAGTTAGGGTATGTAGTTTAACATACTGAAAGTCCCCATCGATCCGATGTGAGCTTTTGCCACCAGGGGGTGCTAATGAGCTTGAAAATTGGTTTTATGCGAATATCTCATGAACGATAGCATCTAGAAAAAAAAGGTCAATTACAAAGATGTAGATAATTTAATTTCCTACAAAAAGTGTCATTAACACTTTTTTATCACAGCAACCCTTCCCTGTCAAAAATTGAAATAATGTAAACATTACTGGAAAAAATGCGGAAACAGAATCATATTGAATGCGCCCAAGAAGCAGAACAAATCTTATTTACTTTTTATCCCTCCTCCATTGTCTGTATGCTGTTTTCGCACTCTTGTGCAATAGTCATTGCCCAATACCCTATCACCCCTTGCTTATGTCGAAATATACCATGTGCAGGTACCTTTGCAGTGTTTTATTTTCAATTGATGAGCATTTCGCTGGTATTAAATCACCTTAATTTACTGAACGAAGTAATTCTTTGTCAGTTTTTAGAAAGTGAATAATTTTAGTTTCAACGCATGATGAAGAAAGTTTTAAATAGTTTTCACAATGTAAAATGATTCTTTTTTGATTGCTGATTGAGAGTGGAAAAATGGAGATTGACGAAGTAGTTAGTCTTGTATGTGGTGAAGGCTGCGTTTCGAATGATTATGTGAAAATTGGAAAAAAAGGACAGAAGTCCCTTGTGACAGCAAGTTTGGAAAGAGGTGACCATAAGTGGAAAACATTTGAAGCAAAAGGCTGAAAACAATAGTGAATTTATAGTTCACGCAACGTGTAGGAAAAATTATACAAGAAAGAATTCTGTTAATCTTCCACTAAGTCATTACAACACAATATATTCAAGTCTTTACACAGCGGTCGTAAAAAGTAAAGAAACCAATCAAAATTGCGTTTTTGTGACATTTGACCAATCACTTTATGAAAGCGAGAGACATATGTGCGGCGCTAAGCGATACGCCAAATTTCAAGAATGTTTATATTAGGATTGGAGGATTTCATCTGTTAATGTCATATCTAGGTTGTATTGGATACATAATGGCTGGAAGTGGTCTGAAAGAATTGCTGAGCCAGGTATATGCGAAGAATACCGTTGAAAATATGCTAGCCGGTCACGCATTTGTGCGTGCTGTTAGAGGGCACACCTTAATGCATTTGGCTTTGGGGAAGATAATCATGAAAAATATCACACTCCATGAAGCTGAAAAAGGACACCTTTTACCGTTTGTTGCAGATGTTGAAGAAAACACTCCTGTATATGACAATATATTGGACGACGCTATACTGGTTTCTCTTACAGCAAAAATTAAATGTGAAATGGAAACATTAGAAAAGAATGGCCAACAGCGAAACTTTGGTGTCAATATTTTCGAATGGTAACATTAATGCATAAATTTATAATGGCAGAACGCAGTGGAAATTGGCAGTTGCATGTTGAAACGATTCGGAACATGCTACCTTTTTTCATGCTAGTGACCATTTCCCGTATGCAAAGGCTTGTCAAATATACTTACAAGATTATGACTTTGCATGAAACAGAATTACATGAAACAGAATGCTCACGGTTCATAAAAGCGGGCTATTTTACTGTTCGAAGAAGTGAAAAATTTTGGTCCGGTGTTTGGACCAGATATGATGATCGAACAGACATTGATGAGAAGTATGAAATCATCAGGTGGAATAACACGTGGGAGGGGTATAACAGACAGCGTATTGGAAAAATGGATACTTGGCAGTCCTTTTCTAATGCAATTATCTGAATCCCTAGAAGAGTTGTGTGGTGCAAGTGCGCAATCATCCGATCAACACTTTGACTATTGAGATTCTAGTGCACTACGTGATAATGCAGACATCAGGAAACTGGATGCATGGCTTGAAAAATATCCACCTTTTCCCATTATTAGTAAGTGCATCTCAATCTATAGCGGAATTGTTGGAGATCACAGAATAAACTGTCATGATGCATATAGCATCAGATGCAAAGTCATTGAAGAGATTTCGGGGGAAAAAATTGGTGACTTGAAACTTTCACGTAAAGATCGAGTACTATTATTAGCGACGATGAATATTTCATTCAGATTTAAAGATGATACTGTGACCTGCGATCCACTGTTGTTATTTCAACGTATTTCCGTTTGTATGAAACAACAAGAAGATTTGAGAACTTACTTTCAGTATGAACTTGAAAATTGTATGAGAAAAACCACCAAAGCATTATTATATTCAATATTTGAAAAAAACGTACAAGGAGAATCCAAGTGAATGTGTGTCTACGTACATCATCGATGGAGGATGGCTTTTGCATCGTGTTCTTTGGCCCTTCTTTGGAACATACAAGAGTGTCGTAGAAAGTTATATTTTCTTATGTCCAAAGAAACTGCAGTGGTAAATGTATAATCGTTTTCGATGGTTACTCTGATGAAGTTTATAATACAAAAACAGCCGAAAGAGCTCATCGGTATTCGAAAATTGTAACTGCTGACATTGATTTTAACAAAGAAATGAATGTGTCCATTAGTCAAGAAATTTTCTTATCTAATCATAAAAATAAAATACATCTCATATCTATGCTCATGGAGAAATTTATGGAGAATGGTTTCAAAGCAAAACAGGCAGAAGATGATGCTGACACACTAATTGTTAACACAGATATTGAAGTAACAAAGTCTGGTGTGCTTGCTGCTGTTGTTGGCGATGATGTTGACTTGCTCGTATTGCTGACTGCTTTAGCACCTCCAGAGTCAGAGATATTTTTTATTAAGCCTGGAAGTGGAAGACTTGCAACAACCTTGTATTCATCGCACAGTCTCAACAATGATGCAGTTCTGAAAGATCATATATTGTTCCTTCACACTTTTTCAGGTGGTGACTCTAGATCAGCAATGTTTCGGAATCGCAAAATGTCTTTAGCAAAAATTTTGAAAAAGGAAGAAGACAATACATACAAGCTTCCAGCACTTTTAAAAGTGGTCAGGTATCCCAATTTGAAATATCCGAGGCAGGAAAAACTATTTTTCTTGCTTTATACGGTGGTAAAGCAGAAATTTCTCTGAACAATTACCGTTATGTATGTTTCAAGAAAGGAGTTGCTGTTGGTAAAAGAAGCCTTTCATCGTTGCCGCCTACCAAGGATGCAGCTAGATTGCACGGTTTACGTGTTTATCATGAAATACAATACTGGTTGGGCAATAAACTACTTCCTGAGAACTGGGGCTGGCAAAATGCACCTAATTTGTTTCCAATTCCAGCCACTTTACCGCCCGCACCAAAAAATAATATTGAATCCATTTTTTGTACTCATTCCAGAGGATGTGGAAAAGCGTGTGGATGCCGAAACAATCTGATTGAAATGTTTTGATATTTGCGTAAATTGTTGCGGAGTTTCATGGCACAATGCAATTAAAGTTGAAATTGAAGATGAGGAGGATATTGACAGTAACCTGCCCACTGCAAAGGAGGGGGAAATCGCTACTCCTGAATTTAGTGATGATATCGAAAGCCGACCAGAAAATACTAAAGGCAATACAACAATGAAAGAAAGAAATAGAGATAATGATGAAACTGAATCAAGTGAAGAAATTGAAGCTGTGCAAACGACTACTAAAGCAGTCAAAAGATTGAAATTGGATTAGACCAGTCACTATAAGTGGAATATGCCTACGGGTGAAACCACAATAAAAAAAAACGCGCTAAATGCTTTCCCTCAAGGGTGGTGTGGAAATAAGCATATATGTATATTATATATTCACCTTCTCCATTCAAAAGTAAGAATTTTAGACCTGTTTGCATAATTTCTTTGAAAGTAGCAGCAGGGTTTTCATATTTTAAACGTAATTTTCGTAAAAGTAAACATTTTGTAACTTTTCTTCCAAATATGTTTACTTTTTAAAATTTTGACAAGGAAGGGTTGGTGTGACAAACAAATGTTAATAACACTTTTTGTAGGAAATTTAATTATCTACATCTTTGTAATTGAACTTTTTTTTCTAGATGCCATTGTTCATGAGATACTCGCATAAAACCGATTTTCAAGCTCATTAGCGCCCCCTGGTGGAGAAAGCTCACATCGGATCGATGGGGACTTTTAGTATGTTTAACTACATAGCCTAACTAGCACCTGTGCAAAAATCTAGCTTTGTTATAATTTTTTCCGCTATTTTTCCTAAAATGACTGGACTATATGGGCTGAAATGGTTTGTACTGTAAATTATTTGACAAAAAAGTATACTCATACAAAATTGTATTAATTCCTCCTTGAAATGTCTGGAAAGGTGGAAACTTTTTGGTTAAACACTTAAGAGTTAATAGGAAGTACTGTTTTTGTTCATATTCCAAAAAGGTATCATAATAAATTAGAGAAAAGATCTGAAAAAGGAATTTTAATTGGCTATGCCAGGTATCTCTTAATTATCACTTAAGAATAAACTAAAAAATGACTCAAAGAGAAAAGCTAAAGTTTTATATATAATGTTTTATAGAAGAATTTAACATCCGAATGCAATAAGTAGAACATTCATACAAAAATCAGCATAAGATTATTACTTCAAGAAATAAAAATAAAAATATATAAAAGTAATTTAACATTAGGCACATCCCATACCGAGACGACAAGCGACATGAAGCCGCAACATGTAGCGCAAAAACCGGTTAAAACAAAGAACGAATTCATTTCAAACCTGTTTTAAACCAGTTTTCCCAGCGAATTCAAGCGACATGTCTTATGTGTCGTCTTAGTGTGGGACTTACCTTAGAGGATCAAAATTTTGAATAATTGTAGTTCAACAATTGTTGGTCTAAATGACTTGAACTTTGGTATCTAGGCATAAATTTCAATGCAGATTAAAAATATTTTGTGAAAATTGGATGTTGCTACAGGAAATTTAAAAGTCAGTTAAAATTTTAATAAGTAGATGCTCTATGCATTTTCACCTTACTCAAGCAAACATAGTATTTCAATACAAGAAAAGATAATTGAAAATGTTTATGTGGCCTTGTAATGAAGCTATTTAAGATTATACAAACCATATTCAAAATAAAATAAAACCTACTGTATTTCGTCCAAACAAGATGCCATTAATAAACAACATACACCATGACCCTAACAGCAGAAACAGTGCAGCATGGCATTGGGCACAGCAAATTATTTGAGATCTTTCAGATTAATTATAACAGCTTAAAAAGAAATACTGGGCTTTGAAATAATGCTAAAACTTACAATAAAAACAATAACCTACCTACAGGCAAAAATTATCTTGTTATTTTCTTTTCTTTCAAAATGCAAATTTTCTTTATTCATACGCTACTGTTATTTTTATAGAACATTTGGTCTAGTATTTTTGGTTTGCTGCAGTTTGATACAAAAAATTCTGTTACTGGGACCATGACTACTATAGTGGTTAGCTGATTCTTAAAATCATAGATTTACATTTGAAAAGCACAAAATGAATCTAATTGAAAAGTATAACACTAACCTGGATAGTAGCTGTTACTCCCAGCTGCAGGTAGGGCACAATGCTGTGGCACTCTATAATCCAATTGATGAGTTGGAGCTCCACTATTCAATGACTTTTGATTTCCTCGATACAGTTGACTTTGTACAATATTGTTAAAAGAAGAAGCTGAAGCTACTGTGGGAGGCAATGGGGGTGGATGAGACTGAGTACTTTGCCTGTAGACGTGGTTGTTTGGTACAGCAGGTTCAAGCTGTGGGGGGCAAGACTGGAGATTGGACGAGGGTAAAAAAGATGCAACAGAAACCATGTTTGGGGGTGGTACAGTAACATCTGGCAGTTGAATGGGCTGAACTTGCTGCTGTGAGGGCAGAATTTGAGGCATGTTGACAGAATTCGATGAGGGATGGGGAGGTGGCATGTTGAAGCTAGGAGGTGGGATAGTAAAATTGAGAATGGGATTAGCAGATAATGTAGGTCCACAAGCATTTGCCACAGAATAATTTCCACTGGAAGATTTTGAAGACAATGATTGTGGTTGAGGTGCCAGAGGAGGTTGACTGCAAACTCCAGCAGTAGGGACATAAATTGCATGTAAAGGAGAGGGAGTCATCACAACTGAATAGCCATTAGGTGCATGGGCTAACACATCTTTAGCTTGCTGAGACATAAAATCTAATTGTCCTATCATTTCTCGGGTTGCAACAACTGAAGACACAGATGTCTGCTCAGAGGAATCATTTTTTGAACTGCTTTTTGCATGACCAGTCGATGTTTTTGTTTTAGAGGATTCTTGATCTTTATTCCAAGATCTTTGATACACATCGGATCGACTTTTCACTTGCCACCTTTCTTTATCATGAGTTTTTTTCTGGTGACTATCAACTTCATGTGATGTACCAGATTTAAGCACTCGAGAAGAATACTTTTCTGAAAGCCTGTCTCCACTAGAAGCCCTGCTACTATATGGACTTGTTGAACGTGATCTATCTTTACTACTTCCTCGAGCTGGACTTATGTATGGTGGACTAAGAGAACTTCGGTTGCTACTTATACTTTCTACACTACTGATTGGACTGTGTGACTGAAAATAGGGCGACTCTAATATTCGCCTCTCAGGTGATACCGATGGAGTTCGAGGGGGAGTATCTGGTGGAGTTTGGGGTCCCTTTCTAGATCTATTAACAGTACATGCTTTGGAATTGGTAGGTTTATGTGAATCAACCTGAGACAGACTCACTCTAGGATGATCATTAAAAATACTTTTCTGGGAAGAACTTTGTTCCTTGCTTGATTTGCCCTGATCTAAGAATTTGTCCCCCGATTTTGGATGAGATGAAAATTTGACAGACTTTGACATGTCTTCTCTCTCTTTCATCTTTTTTTCCTGGTGGGACTTATATTCTTTACTAGCATGGTGCAATTGAGTCGATGCCAATGCTAGTAACTTATCAAAACCACTGCTGACTTTGGCCTGCCATTTCTGATTATGAGATTGACTATGTGAACTTCTTTCTTTGGTTCCTGAATCCCCTGAAACTACAAAAAGGAAAAAAAATTAGACAAAGATTCATTAATAATGTAAGTAATTTTACAGATTTTTTTCTCAAAACATTATAAATTGAATTACAAAAAATAAGCTTATATCAGAGAGGAAATCAATGAATAATGCAAACATTAGAAAAATTATCATTGGAGAAATTTGAAAGATCAATAATTCATGTCTTATACAAAAAATTAGAAGAATATCATAGCTGTCAACCTTTTGTTTTTGTTTATTTTTTAATCAAATAAAATATAAATCTTTGTTAAATAAAAAAATAACTACATAGAAAAAAAAAACATTTCATTAAATAACTCTTCTCGTCATAATTATGCTTACTTGACTTTTTGAAAAAATAGCTATGGAATATGGAGGTAATAGATTTTATATAAATTATAATTTTAACCAAATTTGTACTTTAGTGCCTTAAAGTTCTCATATAACAAATTTTCTTTCATTCAAAAATACATTTTTGAGAAAATTTTCAGTGGGAGAGACTGGGGCACATTTTCTATAGGAGCAAGTTTTCCAACTCGATTTAGTTTTTAAATGAGCCACTAGATGACACCAGTGGGTAAACTGACTGAAGTGGCAATGCTGCACACACCATCTACGAAAGTTATAATTTATTAGCTGCTGTCACTTTGTCAGGAGAGCTGTTTTTTTCAACGGTGGGTAAAATTTCAGGTTTTTATGAAAACGTAAAATAAATGTTCTAGCTAAACTTACTGTTTAGACATTGCATGTACTAAAAAAGCCCAGTAGCATAGTGATCAGCACACCTGTCTGACACACTACAGATAGCGAGTTCAGCTCCCGGCTGAACAAGGTTCACTCAACCTTTCATCCCTTCAGGGTCGATAAAATGGCAGGCTCAGCAAAAAAAAAAAAGAAAAAAGCTGAACTTTCACAGCCTCACGGACTTTTGATGGAATAGCATTTTCCCACAAACATTTGATGAAAATTGCGCCTTTACCATGGTCATTTTAATAAAATTTGCATTTATTCCACGATCTTTTGACGAAATCACATTTTTTTTGCGATTCTTTGACGAAATTCGTATTTTATCCCATGATCTTCTGAAAAAATTCACATATTTTCCACAATCCTTTGACAAAATTCATGTTTTTTTCTGCGATCCTTCGACAAAAATTGCCTTTTTTTTTTTTTTTTTTTGGCGATTCTTTGATATAAACTCGTGTTTTTTTTCCATAATCTTTTGACGAAATTCACATATTTTACATGATCATTTGATGAAATTCACATATTTTACATGATCTGTTGACAAAAATTGCGATTCTTTCAAGAAAATCTTATCTTTTTCGCGATCCTTTAACAAAAATTACACTTTTTCCACGATTCTTTGACCGAACTTTACATTTCTTATGCGATCCTTTGATAGAAATTGCATTTTTCTCCGCGTTCCCTTCATGGAAATCACATTTTTTCCTGAAATCCTTTGAAGAAATTTGTGTTTTTTCGACCATCCTTTGAAGAAATTTGCTCAATTTGGCACGGTTTGTACTCGCATTTTTGTTGTATTTCATCCACTGTCGCTACCCCACTCCCCATAAAAATGTCAACAAACTTTAATGGATATTTGCATCGACCCCAGGGATAATAAAATTCAGTGCCGAAAAAGTAGAATTCCGCATTTCCGTGGAAAAGTAACATGTCTGTCAGTACCAAGCTCGCTTGGGAACTAAACACTGAGGGTCTCGCGTTGGGTTGACCACCTGGCTGGGACACATGCTGCATAGCACCTATGTTCCAAGATGTATCTCGTTGGAAAGCATGCCAAGTCCTAAATCAGCTAGTCTTATTGTATCAAAAATATATTTATTGTGTAATAAAATTGGCCCAATAACCATACATAAAACGAATCCTTTTGAACATTTAAGTAAAACTACCACTATAAAAATCAAGGTAAATTCAAATATATAAAAAAATGTTAACTATTTTCTAAAATGGGTTCATTTAATGAATCCATTTTTTGTTAATTATGCCTTTGTTGTAATTCCCCCTTCAATTTAGTACAAGCCTAGCTACAAACCTTAAATTGTAGTGTGTATGACTCCTCAAAAAGCAAATTAACACTGCTTGTGATGCCTGGGTATGCAAAAATAAAAGGCCCATGACAATTTACTCTTCCCATCTATTTTGGTTACAGCTGCTCCACTGGCATTAACACCAGTTGATATCATTACAGGTTTTGAAATTTCGGGAATTTCCCACTGAATCCTGAAATATTTATACTCAGATTTTATGCCATCCTACTTTTCTGACAGGTCAGCTCCTGCTGTACCAAATCTTGAAAGCACTAACAATCCTGAACAAACTTCAAACTTGCCATAACAATCGATCGACTGTTCATAACCTTAATTCAAACCCACCGAAAATATCAAATCCTCTTACACTAGGGGTGCACAACTTTTTTAAGAGAAGGGCCACTTACAAAAATGTTTGGGTTGTCGAGGGCCACATCAGTAACACAGAGAAATATCTATATCAGGAGGTAGGGGGGGGGGGGTAATCAGTCTTTATTCTTGATGAATAATTATTTTTTGTCTATAATAAAAATAAACAAACGGAAATAAATAATTGTATGAAGGAATGCAGGGCTTCTTCAGATCTGTATGAATAACCATTCAACACTTTATGAAGACTAACGGTTCCTTATTGACAAATGGTAACTTGAAGGAAAAAAATTACACAAAATTTCTAAATAATTGAACGTTATTGAAAATTATATATAAAAAAATTATTGAAGAATAACTTCATTTAAAATAAAAGGAAACTTATTTTTGAAATAACAAGGCATGATGGACTAATTATGCTATTTTTTCTGCGGATTATTAACAAAACTCGTTTTTTTTCTCTTTTGTCAATCAAGTGTAACTGATTGACAAAATTTTCCATTAATTAATTTGAATTAATTTTCCATTGAATTAATTTTCCATTGACAATTGGCAAAATTTGCAATCTTTTCAAACAACCAATTTGTGATACCTGCGATAAATTGACGCAATTCGTGATTTTTTTCAGCGATAACTTTCAAATTTCGCGATTTTTTTTCCATAATGGATCAACGAAAATTGCGATTTTTTCTACCCCCCATTGAATTATTTCGCGACTTTTTTGTTCTGCGATCGATCTTCAAAATTTGTTTGAAAAAGTTTTTCCATGAACGATTGACAAAATTTGCAATTTTTTTTCATGTGTGATTGGCGAATTTTGCGATATTTTATGTGACAGATTGACAGCATTTGCAATTTTTTTCCAATGACCAATAAACGAAACGTGATTTTTTCCTGATATACATTGATGTAATTTGTGAGTTTTTTTGCGCAATAAAGTGGCAAAAATTGCAATTTCTTTTACGCGCACAATCGATGAAATTTGCGATTTTTTCCTGCGACCAATGGATTTCTATTTCATGATATTTTTTGGGACCAACACACAAATTTTGTAATTTTTTCCATGAGCTATTCACGAAATTCGCGAATTTTTGGGAAAATTCATGATTTTTTTTCACGAGCGATTGACAAATTTCGCAATATTTTTGCAACCAACTGACAAAATTTTTAATTTTTTCTATAAATTGTCAAAATTTGTGATTTTTTTCCGCGACAGATTGACAAAATCATGATTTTCCCCCAGTCGATCAATGAAATTTGCAATTTTTGTACCTCATCGACAAAATTCGTGATTTTACTGTGCCCGATTAACAAAATTCGTGATTGTTAACTGACTCTGATGAAATTTGTAATTTTTCCTGCGACGAATTGATGAAATTTGTGATTTTTTCCCGCAATAAGCTGGCGAAACTCGCTATTTTTCCATAGCCGACCAAGAAAATTTGCAATTTTTCTGCAACTCCTTGAAAAAATTCGCGAAAATGGCACCCCTGTTTCTAAGGAAGGAAATTGCTCTATAAATATTTAAAGAAACACAAATCACTCACGGTTAATATACATAAAGAGGGTTTTATGTTAAGAAGTTTGTTTTGTAGCCCAGATTTTTCTTTCCCATGAGCCTTTTTTAATGTCCAAATTTTCGGACTAATGACCAATTTTTTTTAAACTTTCGGAATTGAATACTTTGAAATTTTAGAAATTTTGGAACAGAATCATTCCTGAAAAATATGCTGTGCTGGATAAAATCGCAACTAGAAACAAAAAATGCCTTTGGGTTTCTTTGCAAAAAATCGTAGTTTAAGACAAATTTTCATAGCATCGTAGTTTATAAGTCCAAATAATAGCAACTACGATCTTTTTGCAGCAGATGGCAGGTCTGCCTTTTAAAACATAAAACAGTTCACTTCTATGATAAAATATGTTTACATTGCTAGAAAGTGTCATTTTCGAATGGTAGCCAACATCACATGGTTTGACATGGATGATTGGTCCTATTTCATGCGTAAGGCCACAGGTGGTGGCACCTACTGGAGGCTAAATAGGGATACCGAGTTTTACCCCCTTTCCCTTATAAGATTTGTATGAATGTTCACCTTTTCCATATGATAGGTTACACAAAAAGGTCTATAAAATGCCATATTAGGCGAGTCACAAAAAAAAGGAAAATTCAAAGTGGGTCTCATAATAAGTAAGTTTGGGAGCTGTTGATATATGGTATTTATAAGACATAAAATATTAAAAAATAATAATAATACTTACATTTAGATGAATAGCCATGTTTGGATGAGGAGCGCTTTGATTCAAACTTGGAAGAAGAGCCACTTCTTGAAGACTTTGAGTAAGATACATCTTTCTTCCCAGACTTGCTAATATGAAAGGAGCCTGATCTATGTTTGGATCTGCGATCTTTGATGATATCATGAGGACTATGATATTTTGACTTAAATTTTCGAGAATATTCTTCATCTCTGAACACACTTGAACTAGATTGATGAGAATGAGATCGAGAATTGACTGAATATCCATTTTTGCCTTTTAACTCATCAAGAGTTTGTTTTGATTTAGACTGCTCAATAATGTGGGAAAAGGGTGATATGGACACTGATTTTAAACTATCCTTATTATGAGACTGAATCATAGAATCATTTTTGCTACTCTCACGCATTCCCAATTCTGAACATTCAGCAATATTTTCATTGCTTGCAGAAACCCTTTTTGGATGATATTCATGAGATAACATACTTCTATTAACTGAAAGCCCAAGATCAATGGTGTATCCACCAAGAGAAGATTTCACAAGGGATTCTTGAATTTGGAATGCAGGACTACTTGATGATGGTGGAGTTCTACTAGGACTAATAGGAGAATAGGCAGCATTGGTCAAACTACTTGAAACTTCAGGATCTGACAATTCAACATGCTTAAAATTACTTCCACCACTTTTATATTCTTTTGGTGTTAAATTAATAAAGTTTGCTGCTTTGCTTTTATTCGGTAGATTTCTGGGATATTTAACAGATGATCCACCATGACTTTCGGCAGACTCGTTAGGTTCTTTGTTGAACATTTCAGAGAAACCATTACGAGAAGGAGAAATTATGGATGCAGCTGAACTGCAAACATTTTCTTTCACTTTCTCAGATGACTCCCCACATTCATCGACTCGAGAGGAATCTTTCAGAGCTGAAGCAATAATGGTTTTGAATCGATCTTGAAAATTAGGAATGATCATGCTATCTTGGATTCTTTGCTGCTTTTGAGCCATCATTGATAAATTGGCATCCATGTGAGCTGCTTTATCCTTTGCTGAGTGCTGAGCAACATCTCTGAACACAACTTTTGAATTTTTCTCACCATTCACAATAACTTTCTGTGGAGAAGAGCAAAAATTTCTGCTAAGAACTTCTTTCTGCAGCAGCTCTCTAAATCCAGATTCTCCATGCTAAATGATACATAGAAGGAAAAAAAATAATTAATTATATACTGCTCGGAAAGAGTTGTGACAATAGCATATTTTCAGAGTTGTTATCCCTGCAATGTATAATATTTTTAAATATATCAGACTTAAATGTATAGATTTAAATGTACCACTAGTAAGTATTTTCATATTTTATCAGTACCAATATTTCTAAACAATAATCTTCATGAATATGATATTTACATGTTCAAGAGAAATCTATCATGTAGATAATTGTTTTTTAAAACAGTTCTCAGTGGCACCCCTGATATATTATTAAAAAACATTATGCATTAAGATGACAACACACATTCATTTTAAAATAAAACAAATACTTTTTGATTTTATAGAGATTCATCATAGGTTTTTATTAGAGCCAGACTAAAAGTTAATTTTTTTGTTAAATTTCAGCCCAAAATCAGTTTCAGTGAGCATTCGGTTCGAGTAAAACAAACAGCTGAACAGTTGTTGCATACTGACAACATAGTCAGATTTCATAAGAGCTTGTCTATTGAAGAACATATCACCCACCCACAAGAAAAGTGACACATCTCGACAAAAGTAAATTTTACAGAAGAGGCAAAAGAAAATTTCCATGATTTTACTGTAGCATGAAATTACAGTACTTAGCTCTGCATACAGGAACAAAAACATGCATAAAAGCATAAAACCCTTAAGAATGAAGACACAGGATGAGTTTTGGAGGATTGGGTCATTTTACCTCCCCACACAATCCATCCCTCTTCTATGGCCACAAATGGACATATAGTGTAATAATGGGATTTACCGCATAATTAGACTTATGAAAGTTTTTGTGTAGCAAGACACACCTACAACAGACATATTGGTGGAATAAAACACAAAATGAATTTTTGCGAGATGTGTCACTTTCCTTGCGGGTGAGCGATATGTACAGCTCACAGTGCCTTTGGATATTTTTCATACATGCTATCATTGTTTGATCATTTAAAGAGTATTGATGGCAATAAAGCACTTTGTAATAACAATAGATTTTCATTATTTGTAATAATAATTAAAAAAAAGTAAAACAAGATATGCATAACTAAAATACATTCATTGAAGTTGTACTAGATCTGAATGCCAATCAATCTTTGAGAATTCATTATTATGTCATTTATAATCCTCTTGATGCTTGCATTTGTTTCTGCAAGAAAGAAGTACATATATATTTTTTAAAGAATGTTTATAAAATTTTATAAAACTTTCGGGGTTGTGAACAAGCTACTCATACTTATAATAGTTTTTGCTTTAATAAAGGGCCTTCTATATATTTACTGATTACTGTTTATACACAATCACTTATTATAATCACTGCTTACTATATTTGTGTTAAATTTCAAATAAATGCAACTTTATTTCTTTTGTTAATCTCAATGAGTTACTTTTTTATGCTTTATACTGATTTCTATGAAGTTCTCTTTGTTAATGTTAATTTTAATACTGCAGTGATTTCTCATTAATACAGTTCTCAATTATATGCATCTCTCAGTCATATGTGCCTTTTTTTAATGTCCAAGGAAGAAGCATTGGAAAATAGTATTTTATATTTCTGGCATAAGATATATTCTGAGCCACCTTTATGCATACAAAAATTTGAACACTTTGCAAAATTTATATAGAATATATATATATATATATATATATATACTGAAAACAAAATATTATCTTTGCAGAAATTTATCCCTAACAATATTGTGAAAAGAAGTTAGTGCTACGTTAAATAGCAAAAGAAAGGAGCTTTGGGACAATCACTATGCAAACTGCTAACTGGCAGTGAAAACAGCAGCAGGTAGTAATTTGTTTACTATTGAAAATGTCATGTATTTATGAGAAAACCATATTGTGCTACTATCTATACTTTTTTAATAACTGAATTTTGTTTATTTTCTGATTTTTTTTTTATCACCTTGTATATAATGGCTTTTATTAATAAATCTAAAATACTAACACCTTTGCTCTCAATGCCAACATTCTTAAAAGCTTTGCAATTTTAAAAATAGATAAAACAACTTTTGTGAATTCTTGAAATAATTAAATCTATTTTATTTTAGGGCATAATGAATTCAGAATGCTTCTTATAATGCTTTTCAAGTTAGACATATTGCTATTAATTCCCTTTATCTATATAAATGTGTAAAAAAGTGAGGCGAGTTTTTCATAATATCAGGCTTTTTTAAGAAAATCATTTAAATATATTTCATAAAAAATTAAGGTATAGAAAAAGAACTACAGTTATATTTACAAAAATAGCTTGAGTTCAGAATTAATACATAAAAGGCAACAATTTTTTATTATAAATTTTAAATACCTTTTCTACCAAGTGTCGCTTAATATTGAGATAGTCACTTTCTAAATCAGTTATTTCTGTATTCAGTTTACCAACATCAGACTTATATTTCATGTACTGCCTTATGCTTTCTTTTACCTATGAAAATACAAATAAATCCACTCTGATCAAAATAATAAATCACTAGGAGAATAAGATAACACACAGAAATGTTGTAAATATGATTTCAAGTTTTAGAAACACAAAATGAAAAAGGATATGATAATTAATAATTACTTGAAATTTTGACTAACAAATCTCATGAAATTTCTTTTTTTTTTTTTTTTCAAAATCAATGAATATACTCATGGAACTACTATACCAATTAAAATGAAAGCAAAAATTTCAATCATCAACATAATTTTAAAACTGGATTAAAATGTAATACCAGAAACAACATAATTTTATAGTCTTCAAATGATAAGATATATTTTTGTTGCAATATAATATATTGGGTGTCCCTTCATATATTAACCTCCTTTACCAATAGCTAATTCATAAACCATTAGTTTTAAGGGTATAGTTCTAATTACAAAAATGTTTCAAATGTTCTTCATCAAATGAAAATTCATGTATATCAAAATATATCTTTGGTTTAGATTAAAAATTTATATTTGTTACATGGTCCCTTGGTCTGGTTATCTTTAGAAAACCTTTCACCATGCACCACCAAGTAAAACAGTTACTAAGTAACTTTTCACCAAATAAAACAGTGAAAATTTCTTTTTCTACTAAAATTTACTAAGTTATACTTTAAATTTTACAAAATTTTGGCATTTTCTGGCATTAAAAATGAAAAAAAAAATGAGTTTTTAGTACCAGGAAATGCAGACATTTTTAAACTCAAATTATTATAACTTGGTAAATTTTGGTTGTGCAAAAATGAAATTTTTACTGTTTTACTTGTTAGAGCACCAAGAAAGATTTTCTAAATATAAGACACAGGGAGCGCATAAAAATTAAAAAATTCCATAACTTTCAAAAACAATTAGTTTGGCATAAATGGATTGTCAGATGATGAAGAACAACATCTGAAACATTTTTGCTATTGAAACTATGCACCTAAAACTAGCTGTTTAGTAATTAGCTATTGATCAATGATATGGAATACCCTGTATACTAAATTAAATAAAATACAGTCATATATGTTTATAAATAAATGCTTACTTTGAACAATAAATCACTAGAGTGATTAATGGAACAACCCAAAACTGAAACTCTGTCCTTTAGCAATGCAACTCCTTCCTCTCTTAATCCAGCAACCACTTTTTGTAAATGGGATGAGTGCTTTTTAAGCTGCAAATTTCGCTCCTACAAAAATACACAAGAATGAAAAGAAATTTAATAATAAAAAACACAGCTACATTGCTGTTTTGCCATTAATTTATTAGCAAAATGTTAGAGTGAGAAATTTTCTTTTATTTGAGAGATCACACACATTATCCTTATGGAAAAAACAAAACAAGCATGGTACTTTTCTGTTAGCCGAGCACCCTTTGGGATGAGCATCTTTTACAGAATTTTTAATCTTTTATCACTGGTTTTTTAAAACAAATTTTTGCCTCATTGAATTGGGAAATCGCTTGGATTAAAAAAGGCAAAATTTACAATAAAAATTCACTGGTGAGAAAAATCACAGATTCCACCACAGAGGACCTTATGTGGCACGAATACCAGTTGCTCGTCCCCAAGGGGTTAATCGCCAAAATCTCACAAACCAATTTTTCTTGCCAAATCCCTGTGAAGTAGTCTAAAATGAATGAAATTTGTTAAAAACCCAATCACAAACCAATGTATGAGCGCTATGAGCCCATTAAACCAGGAAAAAAAAAATTACTGGATACATGAAATTCATTGTGAAGCAGTCTCTAAAATGCAAGAAATCCCTTAACAACCAAGATCATAATAATATATCTAAATACATTTCAATATCAGCCACAGGAACAAAATTATCCTAATTTTATGTACCCAATATTTCAAAACTGTATTATAATATCTTAAAAAACTTACTTCAAAATATTAAAAATATATTAACAGAAATATTTAAATAAAACAAACTACAAAGTATTTCATGATGAAAGTATGATCAATGACTCACATTGTTGAAGATACCAGGTAGGTCTCCAAGGGCCGACATTTCCAGGCCCTGGCCCGGCCTGACTCAGAGAAAAAAAAATTCGGCCCAGTAAAAAAGTTAAAAGTTTGGCCTGGCCCATAGAAAACATTTATTGGCCCGGCCCAGTATAAAAGTTAAAAGTTCGGCCCGAAAAAAAGTTATAATTTTGGCCCGAGCCCGGCCCGAATGAATTTCTACAAAACACTGATTTTTACGTCGATTTGGTTAAAAGTTTGTTTCGTACGAGGAGTTCAAGCCAAAAATATTTATCTTAACCTTTCTTTTCATGTTTATAATCTTCATTTTTATAGAAGTGCCGCAGGGTGCAATATTTATTTTTTTAATGAATCTCTATTTCTTGTATGTAAATATTTCAGTTATCATTAATATTGTTAATCCATATTCCATGTACTGAAGTGTTAAATATCTGAAAAATGCTATACAGTAAAATCTAAGACTGAATTGTATAGAAAAGAAAAAAAAAATGTGTTATAGACAAGTTCCCTTCTTAGCAAGTAGAAATGTATTATATATTATTTTCTTACATAGTAGTATATTAATTTTGCATGGATCAACACGTTTTTCTGTTTAAAACAAGATTCCCTCATAGACAGGTTCTTTTCACACATTTTACTATATTTAAATTTAACTATATTTTAATAAGTGTAGAAATCTACTACTCTTTAAAAAGAATGAATTTAATGTTTAATTGTAGAATAATGGCAATTTAAAAATGTATGCATTGTTTGACAAAAAATTTGTGCCAAGCCTAATTTTGCTGGCCTTTGAATGAACTAGGCCACGCGAAGACAATGATTTTCATACGGGCTGGGTCAAAACGAGGAATGAAAATTTTGGGTCATGAAGATTAGGAATGAAACCAGTACCCGGATGTGTTGAGAAAAAATAAGTTAGGCCCGGCCCGAGATTTCAGAAAAAAGTAAGGCCCGAGCCCGGCCTGTGGGGCGGGGCTTTGGGCCATAGGCCAGCCTGTGCAGATCTCTACCAGGTGGTACCAGGTTATTTCTCATTATGCCATCTTGCGCTACAAAGTCCTTCAATTTTTTGAGTTATGAACTGCACTGTCATTATCAACATGGGTATACTTTTGGTTAACCTTGAAATGATTCTATCTCTCCTTTTCAAGTTTTGTAGCACAAAAATTTAAGGGTTCTTGCTCTTTTTTCACAAATCCCATGCTTTCATAATGATAAAACAAAGCGAAACGTGACACAAGCATATTTAAATGACACATTAACATCTCAATCTTGCTACACAAAAGGATTTGTGGGAAATCAGTAGGAAAAGAATCATGAGAAAGGTTTCAATTCAAATAACATCAAACAAAACAACACTTGATGACTTATCACTGATGCCCGGCTAACAGAATAGAACCAAAAGTATTTTTAATATTACTGGAAATGTTACTTCACATCATTTTAAAACATAAATATTTATTGTTGAGACATGTGGCAATAGAATTAAAAAAAAAAAAAAAAATCATGCCTGAACATTGTTTAAACTACCAAGGATTTCTAAATTGATTTCTCAATACATAATTAAAATTTAATTAAAATTAACCTAGAAATTGATATTTAAGTTCTGAAAATATGAAAATATCGCAATATCATCAGGAACATACAACTAAATGTACATAATTTCTAGAACTCTAAGATATCAAGAAATGAAAATTCAATAATAAATTTCAATCTTTGCATATATAAACCAAGTAAAAGTTAAATAAAAACATTTTAAAAAATAAAACAATAACAAAGTTAATTGACATTTTAATATACCTTCTCCTTTGTAATCTCCATTTTTAGCTGACTTTTATATTCATGCGATTTCATATAATTAATGAAATCAAACAGAAGTCTCTTCTGAGTTACCATCAGATTATCAATGGCAATAGTACTATCATACTCTTCTTCTTGAACAGATACAGTGGCATTACTAAGCTTCTGGTCAATGCATCCTGGTGCTGGATCAATGCTGGCTGCAAGAGTGAAAAAAATTATATTTGGTGAAGAAATTTTAATTAAAACAATTTTCAATTTTATCTTGTTATTAATAAACAGGCCATCAGAAAAAGAGATAGAACAGGTAAAAATTACTGGGCTCTGGGCTATCCTAGGAGACATGGCTTTCACCCGATTTTTAAATAAAACAGCCAAAAAGTAGACTTGTACTACATTTGCTAGAGTATCTTTACAGGATGGCTAAGGGGCCAGGCTCATGGACTCTTACTCTTTGTATCAAATAGTTGATAGTTGGGTGTTTTACATTTAAAAACAAGTATAGCTTTTATTAAAAATCAGCTGAACTTATATAACAAAGATACAGCAAAAGAAATTTAAACAACCAATTCTCAAATTGTTCATATTCTAATAAATATTCCTGCATTATCAAGCTTTTTGATTTTTCATTATTGCTACAATTTTTATCAGCCCAGTTAGATTTTTAACAGAGAGTTGAGTACTATCTGTTAATATATTTATGATACCAAAAAGAAAATCAATAAAATTGAAAAGAAAAACATAACATACTAATAATTTCTATAAAACTGCACCACCATGACCTGTGTCAAAGAATTTTTACACCAGAATATTTTCTTAATAAATGAAAATATGTAAGAAATACAAAAAGACATTTTAATACATGCTTTTATGGCTTTAAAATGAACTTATTTGCTACAGAAAATACCTATCAATATAGTTTTACAGAAATTATGGGCAAGTCGGCAGCTATACAAAAAGCTTTCAATTTTCTCAAAATTTCATTTTTGTTAAATAATATCTTCTACCGATATCTTCTTCAATTAATCATATTTTTGATGCAACATACATTTTTAACAATTTAACTTCACTTGTTATTAATTTAACATTTAACATAAAATAAAAATTTGTCTTAATTGACATATTTTAGGTAAACAAAATGTGTTATCTTAAGGTTAATATATATTCTTTTTGTTTTATAGATTTTTAAAAATCTATAAAACAAAAGACTTTTGTTTTCGTGCTTCAAAATTATTTAAATAATCATAAAAAGTGACTAAACTGAACTACAACAGTTTTCAAACAATCTCATTCAAAAGTACATTTTTTCCTAATTGATGAACCATAAATGAATGTTTAGAAACAAGGTATGATTGATAAAAATAACTATTTTTAGCAGTCATCTAAAAGTGGACAATGAATTTCTGAAAATACAGAAAAGTCAGACAGTCACTGAAATAATAGAAAATTCCATAGTGAAAGAAACAGGATTAATTTGCTGAAAAAAAAAATCTTTTCTCATAAACTACTCATCCGATCACCACAAAATATTTTGTATAACTTTAATGAATTTATACAGTAGACTCCCACAAATCCACAACCCTAAAATCTGCACATCATCACAGGTGTAAACAATGAAACTTTCAGTTCAGATGTAGAGACAAATTTTTTTTTTAGTTTTATATCATTCTATATGTATTTTATTATGTAATTCTCGATAATATGACTGAACTCGTGGTTATCCATGAAAGTATAGCACAAAATTACCACTCGCAAATTGTCGAGTAACACTTAAAACGTAGCGATTACTTTATTGTCCTCACTCGCCAAACTCAATGGGCACCACTCGCCAAACGTGATGGTTGAAAGATCAATGTCAGGGAGGAAAGGAGTGAAATTCATTCAGAATTTATAGCGTCTAGATTGACGATTCTCCTGAATGTAAGAAAAGAAAGTAGCAGGGCTGATTCTGTCCCAAATTTTCCGAAAATGTAAGGCATTCGGTTCCGAAAATTAAAAAAAAATCGGCATCAGTTTAAAAATTCGGACATAAAAATATCGCTAATTTCAATATGGTCGCCGAAAAAAATCAATTTTGTCAATTGTTCGCAGTAAAAAATCACCAATTCTGCCTAAGAATCACGAATTTCGGCCAAGGACCACGTAAAAAACTCGAATTTTGTCAAAAAGTCGCAGAAAAAACGCAAATTTCTTGAAAGGATAGTGGAAAAACGAAAATTTCGTGAAAAGATCACGGAAAAAAAACGCCAATTTTGTGAAAAGATCGTTGAAAAAAAAATGCAACTTTCGGACAAGATCGCATAAAAAATGCAACTTTCAGGACAAGGTCACAGGAAAAACGTAACTTTTGTGAAAAGATCACATAAAAAACACTAATTTCGTGAAAAGATCGTGGAAAAAACATAACTTTTGTAAAAAGATTGTGGAAAAAACAGAAATTTCGCAAAAAGGTTGCGGAAAACACAAATTTCATCAAGGGATCAAGAAAAACGCTAATTTTGTCAAAAAATCAAAAAAAAAAAAAAAGCACTTTTTTTCAAAGAATGGCGAAAAAAACCCCACAAATTTCATCAAAAGATTACAAAAAAATGCAGATTTCGTTAAAAGATCGCATAAAAAACACAGATTTTGACAAAAGATCTCAGAAAAAACGCAGATTTTGCCAAAAGATCGCGAAAAAAACATGAATTTCATCAAAAGATTACGGAAAAAAACGCGAAATTCGTTAATTGGTCACAGAAAAATGCATAGTTAGTACTGGGGGGGGGCACTATGCATCCCCCCTCTGCTGTAACCTCTCTGAAAATTTGCTGTGAATTTATTTCATTGCAATTAATAGTAAAATTTACAGATTTTATTAAAATAATTCTAAAATACAGTACAGGACCTATTATCCGGAATCCTCGGGACCAAAGGCTTTCCGGATTTCGGGTCCTCCCGAATTCAGTCAAAAAATCGCGGGAAAAATGCAAATTTCGTCAAAGAATCACGAAAAAACACAAATTTTTTCAAAGGATCGAAAAAGCCCCTTCGCAATTTCATCATAAGATTGCGAAAAAAACTGCAAATTTGTCACAAGATCACGAATAAAACTGTAAATTTCATCAAAAGTACGCAAAAAGAGAAGAAATTTCGTCAAAATCTCGCGAAAAAAACGCAAATTTCGTCAAAAGATAGCGAAAAAAAAATTTCTTCTAAGAATTGGGAAAAACATACAAATTTAGTCAATGGATCACGGGAAAAAAAATACAAATTTCGTCAAAATCTCGCAAAAAAAACGCAAATTTTGTCAAAAGATAGCGAAAAAAATATCTTCAAAAGATCACAAAAAAACCCTTAATTTCGTCAAAAGATCGTGTACAAATGAGAATTTCATTAAAAGATCGCAGAAAAACTCATAATTTGTGCCGAGGAGCCCCCCCCCCCCTCTTCTGTAAACTGTCCCCTCTTCTGTAAAAATTTGCTGTGGATTTCAGATTTTTTTCTTTTTACTACTCAGAATCACCCGTGATTCAAGTAACACAATTGTGTAGCCATAATATTTTGTCGAAGTGAGAGAGAGAGGATGTGAAATAACTGACGATTCTTTTAAAAAAATGAATCGTAATATAAATTTTAAACCAAAATTTGACAAAAAAAGGATTTTTTCTAATTTTGGGGGCGGGGGGGGGGGGGGGGGGGGGAGTAACCATGTTCCCCCATCACTGATGTAACATATTTTAGTGGTTACATATTGCAACACAATATACTAGAAATAATTAGGAATCTGTGAAATTTTCGAAAAATTGCAAAATTTTAGTAAAAATTTACAAATTTAGAAAATTTTCAATTTTTTTTCCAGATTTTGGAATTCCGGATAATGGGTCCTGTACTGTATATTTCAATTTTCTTGTCTCTTTTATACATTGGCATTAAGTATGTCTAAATATCTTCAAATATGTGTTTGACTTTTATTTTGAAAGCAGTAATTTCTTGGTTATATTTTTCTGTTAGGCTAATGCCAGACTAACGTCTTTTTGCATGCTTTTTCCCCCTACATATCATTCCTACACAATGCTTAGGGATGATATGTAGGAAAAAAAGCGTGCAAAAAGACATTCATCTGTCATTAGCCTTAGATGTTAATGCCAGGGTTTTTTTTTTTCATTTGAGTGTAATCATATCAAATGGTAAGTAAAAGATATTAGTAGATTACAATGTTGATAGTTAGAAAAAACACAATTTTGTATGGAGCATATATAACTTTGTTACTGGCCAGTGAGTAAAAATGTTAATTTTGACCTATACATGAAAGATGTATAAATTTATTTCTGAAAAAAATCAAGATATTGCTGATATCACTGGTAATCACAAATTTTTTACCAAATGTATTTATGTATTAAACAAGCTACTTTGATTATTAAGACTGGCTAAACCTGAAATAAAACTTTCTTACCTTATGATTTTGATGCAAATTAATAGAGTAACCTTTTATGAGGAAAATTGAATTCAATAATGCAAGGAATATGTATCTCATCTTTAATATGCACATTTAATTATACATTATTAATTACCATACATACTCGCGTATAAGTCGACTCGCATATAAGTCGACCCGCATATAAGTCGACCCCCTAACTTTTTGCTTCAATTTTGCACAAAATCAAACCAAAGATTTCACTTGCCAATGCAAAAATTTAGTAAGTTAACAAAAACAAATCATTGAAATTTTTTTAAATGATAAATTATTATTATTTGTATATTTTATATATTATTTTTCTATTCATACACATAAAATGCCATATTTTTGCAGTATTCGAAGTTTTTGTGTTTGCTTTTCTAACTGACTCGCGTATAAGTCGACCCCCCCAAATTTGCTTACCGAAAATTGTCAGAAATTCCTCGACTTATACGCGAGTATATACGGTATTTACTTGACCTTTACTTTTAATAATTTAATCATTTTTTAAATTATCTTACTTCTTATTTTAGTCACTTTATTATTAGTTTATTACTTTACTTAATTATTTTAATATTTTACTATATTGCAAGCATTCATTATAATTTTGTTTGCATTATTACATTCAAATTATCGTTTAAAAAATGTAAACAAAGCAATGACCAGAAATCTGGAAAATTCTAAAATCCGCACAATCTCTGGTCAGAAGCTGTGCAGATTTGAGGGAGTCTACTGTATTTATCAAATGAATTAAGGATTGTTTTAAAGAATAAATACTCATTTTATTGAGGTTTTGGAAAAAGAACTTTTGTTCTGTTTATCAGTTTAAAAAAAAAATGTTTGTTTGAAATTTCCTCAATTCAAATGATGCCTAATGAGACAAACAGAGAAAAAGAAAAAAAAATATGAAGATGGCTATTATGGTTTTGGAGAAAAGAAACAAATTGTGATAAAAAATGCTACTTTTCAGGAGAAGCAAAAACCCATATGCCCTATTTTACAAACAAATTTAGAGTACTACGAGGGCACCTATCGAGATGGGAATTTTTACATTTTTTGCAGTAAATACTATAGAATAATATTATGCAAAATACTGAACATTGTTTATTTTGTTAAAAACTAAAATAAGAAAGTAAAGCATATAGGAATCAAATCTAACCTGAGTTTGAAGTGCTGAGAATAGTCTGAGCATGAAGTAAATCTAAGCCACTAAATTTAAGTGGTTTAGATTTCTTAGCTTTAGCAGAGTTCTTTTTAGGTCTTCCAGGTCCTCGCTTTCTTTCTGATCGTCGAAGTTTCCTTTGAGTCTTTGGAAATCCATCCACTGAATTGCAATTCCTTTTAAGAGGTTCTAAAATAATACATTTATCCATTTAATAAATCAAGTTAAGTAATGGACAATAACAATGATTAAATATAATTTTATTTCCATTTAATGCCTTCATAATGAGCATTAGATACATCTCACGCATTGGGAGCATATAATCCATAATTTTTCCTACCAGTATTTTCAAATAGTAATTTTTACCTCATTTACCCACAAAATTTCAATGCTTAAGAAAAGATTTCTATTGTGAAATGCAGGCAGTAAAAGATGAAAAATTGTATAAGAGGCATTTATCATGAACAGGTTAATCTGCTACTATTCATTACAAATGAAAATTAATTATTTTTTTAATGCATACCTAGCTTTCTTTCAGATTTTTTTTTCAATTCAAATAAATAAAATATCTTCTGTTTCTATGTGGTACTTATTTGATTCCCTTCATTATGTAAAATTTCTAGTTGAAAATATTTTTATTTAAATTTTAAATAAAAAGGAAGGTTGGCAGTTAGGCTAATGATGAGATCCCTCCAAATTTACTTTTTTTTAACCATAAAATGTGCAGGAGATGTATGAGTAGTGAACACCATTATTTAGTTGAATAACATCTTAGCAAGATACCGTTAATACAGAGCCTGATCATTATGAATTTTTCATCCAACTCAAAAGAAAAATTATAGATTCTAATTTCGTAAATCTAATATGATGCAGAATAAAAAAAATATTGCTTCTTCAAAGCAAATGTTACATAAAATAGGATTATAAATTCAATATGCAGCATATTTATTATTTATTTACAGTATTAGCAATTGCACATTTTCTGTAATTTATTATTATTAGAGATTGACAATTTCGTATCGTTTTCGGCCCAAAATCTGAGTTTTGCCAAAAATTCATTTTTGGCAAATGCTGCCAAAATTTCGGCCGGACCGAAACTATCTGTATTCTAAAAATCTCAATTCTTCCTTCGGAAATTGTCAACATTACACCTTGATTTGAACTGTATTGGCTCAACTGAGACATTCTTTGTTTATTGCTACGGCCTTCACTGTTTATAATTATCAGTCATGACAGGCTCCAGACAAGAGTGAAAATTATAAAGCAAGAAATGCATATATGATTAAACTCTGAAGATGCTTTTCATGTGCTCGTTAAAAGCTGCAGACTTAAGAGTAACAGAAAATTTTTAGTTTGAAACTGCAGAAATGTTTCGAATACTCTTTAAGTATAGTATAACAGAGTAGTACAACAGTATATTCTAATATAACAGATGATCATTTACAAAAATCATTATAAAAGATAAATCGAGGTATGAATACCTAAAACATTTTTTTAATTAGATGAAATTTGTATAATTAAAATATCATTTTATGTGATGACTTAATTATATTTTATTTTATATGAAAATAAAAAGTTTTGGTCTGAAGTACATAGGGCCAACTTAGGCCATACATATAATTACACTTATAATTAATTAATAAATATGTATTATGTATGTATTAATTATTTTTTAATTTGGACATTTTCTGCCGAAAATAGGAAATTCACTGAAATTCGGTTTCAGTTTCGGTCTTAAAAACCTGTTTCAGTCGATCTTTAATTATTAATATAAACTAATGAACCTTTAATATAAAGATTTTTCAACAACTGTCCCAAAGAGCTTGTAAAACAATGATTTAGAAAAACATCAAATCATATTAAAAATACATGGTCATTGTTATATGTTCCATAATACAGCCTTAATTAATCTTCATTAAATTACTAATTGAACGCTTAACTTATTAAAGCAGACAGAGTGTCAGGGCCAAAAATACAAACTATAAGAAATTCATAGGAAAACATAGCAGAAGATGCATTAAAAAAACCTACACAATGAATGATATTCTGGAGATTTTCAAGTGTAAAAACTGGGTGATAAATGTATTTAAGTTTAAAAAAGTATATAAAGATATAAAATATACACAAAAGCAGCACAAAACTACAGATTTGACTATCATAACATATAAAAAGAATGTTTTTTAAAATAACACACTGTTTTTAAAACATAAACAAACCATAACATAAACAAAACATAACAAAATTTTCTGTTAAATAAGATAATTTTCATGTCATATTTTGTTAATATATTCACTATTCAAATTGTCTATTCTCCAGTCTAATTTCAATTAAAAAAGAAAAAAAAGAAAAAAAAAATAGATGCCAGTAATCAGAAAAGAAATCCTGCAATTAATCTGGAAGCAAGTGCGGCTGCACAATTAGACTCAGGTGCTCTTTTTTTTTTATCAACTCAACTTTAGAATATACATTTCTTTTCTAAAATCAAGGGGTCTGTAGCCATGCATTATTATTCCTGGTAATTTTTATACAACGCATTTTTTTACAACTTTTTTACATGGTTTATAAATTTCTAAAAACCACTAATGTGGCCATAGTCCGAGTTCAAGCACTGAATACTGAAACACCAATGGCAAAAATGAACACTTCTATTCTGTAAATGACAAAGAAAAAAAAAAAAGAACACAGCCTTCTCTGTTATGCTTAATAAGTCTGCTTTGTAAGTGTAGTGATAATAAAGTGACAAGTAAATAACACAAGATCTTACAATGTGCATCATTGCAAGAATGACATCAATGAATGTCTTCACAGATATAGCAGTATATAGTAAAATTACTATAATTAACTATTATACTATTAAGTAATATACTTTTCTAATTATTATAGTTCATTGTATAATGTTATATAATGTAAATAATATAAGTTAACAAACTTTACAATATACTTATAACTACTTAAAAGGTGACACAAACATAGAAAAATATTTAATGCAACCCTGAGATCTTTCAAACACACACACATTCATTTTCAAAGGGAAAAGATGACTGACTGAATAGAAATACATTTTAAAAACAAAAACAAAATAGTATGCATGCGCAAGCGGAGTTCAGCCCATTTCTCTGCAGAGGGGTGAAAAGATCAGTTCATATTATCAGGAGGTCTTGAAATATTTAGGATATTATACCAAATCGTGGGAATATTATATGAATTGATTCACAGTAAAATTGATCCTATTCCCGATTATGAAAAAGCAGGAGTATACATAATTCCATTCAGCACAGAACAACATAAGAGTTTATATTATATTGGTATGACATCTCGAAAATTTAAGGAAAGATTAAAAGACCACTTTTCTGATATCAAGTTTAACAAACCAAGTACAGCTTTATCCAGATTGCATAAAAAAGAAATATTAAGATAAACTTCGAAAAAGCTAAAATGATCCTTTCAACGTCTAACCATTACTCTTCAATAATCCGTGAATCCATTGAAATTTTACTTAGAAGTGATAATGTTTGAAACGATGTCCTTTCTTATATTCTTGTGATTTGGTATAATATCCTAAATATTTCAAGACCTCCTGATAATATGAACTGATCTTTTCACCCTTCTGCAGAAAAAATGGACTGAACTCCGCTTGCACATGCATACTAATGAACTGATCTTTTCACCCCTCTGCAGAAAAAATGGACTGAACTCTGCTTGCGCATGCATACTAATTTGTTAGTTTTTAAAATATATTTCTATTCAGTCAGTCATCTTTTCTCTTTGAAAATGAACACGTGTGTAGTCAAAAGATCTCAGGGTTGCATTAAATAATATTTTTATGTGTTTGTGTCACCTTTTAAGTAGCTATAAGTATATTGTAAAGTTTATTAATAAGAAGGTGAAAATTTTCTTCACGACACTAGTGTTTAATACGGTGTTTTGACTCTATAAGTTAACAATTTGTTCAGGACTTCATCTATCATTTTGTATAATGCAGAAATGTTTCAAGTTTGGAAAAAGACTTTTATCCCTTGCAATTCAACTCTGGATAAGTTTTGCTGTATTTCAGTTCTCACATGACCAAAATAACAAAATGTCAATTATTATTCTCTTATCCCTCTCTTTAACCCTCTAGTGCATGATTTTTTTTTTTTAATCACCCATCCCCTTCCCCTAAAATTATTATATAACTGTATATTGAACAAAAAAGTATTAAAAATATCACATGTCAACTTTTAACCAAAATTTAGGAGAAATATGAAGTGCGCCAAATGCTATATTATAATCTGAACAACATATAAAATGAAATTTAAAGTGCTGCCGAATGGCAATACTATGCATTGCAGGATTAAGTATATATTTTTTTATTATGGTAATTTAGTTCCAAAAATTCTTTGTCACTATTTTCTGTAGAGTAACATCCTTATCATATGCATAATTATCAAAATAAAGAATTAAGTTAGAGGGGGGGGGGGGGGAATTAAAACTACACCTGCAGCATTACAATTCATTAAGGACCATGGCCCACTGTACCACAGTTTTATGTACTGTCTTACATCTAGCAATGCTGCAATATATTTTTTAAATAAACAGCATATGACTAGAAATTCCCTAAATAGTATCTTGCATTGTGAGTTACTGTTTGGACATCATGTCATATTTCTACTCACACTCTTCTCAGTAACATAAACACAGTGTGTCTGCACTTTTCTTTTTTCTTCTTCTCAGGAAAAATAATATTTGAAAAGTCATTCAAAATTTTGCCCAAAACCTTACAATCTAACACAAATCATTGTAAGGTTAAAATCTTGCAAGTTGGTAGATAATGAATTTGCATTAAAAAATTAAAACTTTTTAAGTAATTACCATTTTCTTCATTGCTATCTTGACCACTGTTAGTAAGAGAGTTTGAGACCTTGATCTTATTACTACACCAGTCTGACCATGCTTTACGAGTTGTAGGACCAGAAAGTGAATTTTCTTCCTTTGAATCGTTAGATGATGAATCAATGATACATGGATTAGAAACTGTATTTTTTAGACGCTTCGTCCGTGGTAGAGTAATATCATCTTCCTACAAAAATTTCAGGAAAAATTGGGTTAAAGCAGAATTTTTTTAAAGTTTCATATCTCAACATGTAAATATCATTATTAGTCACAAAAATGAAAAAGTGAAATATATATCTAACATCTAGTCTGCTTGCATTTAAAGATCAAAATTCAAAGATAATAAAAATTTATTTTTATTTAATGTGTCAAAATATAAACAAAAAATTGATTACATAACACATTTAAAAAAATAAATATTAAAATGTCTAGAGTTAGAGAAAGTGATGATGTGTAATAGATTACTAATAAAAGATTCATGTATGTGTGCTCATTAAATAAATATACTTTAGTTGATACTAAATTTAAAAAGCTATTATTTTAAGATACGTTCTTATGAAAAAAGTGTCGGGAATAAGTGGAACAAAAATTTCTCATATAAAAGCAGCTTCTAATGAAGAATAAAGTATGTATTAATTAAACCATTAATAAATGAACTTTACATGTATTCATATATTTTTAACTTGTTTTTCCTGCTTATAAACAGGATAAGATAACGTACTCCAATCCTCATATAAAAAGATTTCGTCACTTTCAAAATCATTCAGAAAAAATATAAATACATAGTTAAACATAAGTTACTACACAAATATCCAGAATTTATTCCGAGGATTATTGCATATTTTTAGTGAACACAGAAAAGCCATTTTATGCTCACATACACACATACAGTGCAAATTTTGTACATAGTTAAACATAAGTTACTACACGAATATCCAGAATTTATTCCAAGGATTATTGCATATTTTTAGTGAACACAGAAAAGCCATTTTATGCTCACATACAGTGCAAATTTTGTAACTTTAGTGTGTAATTTGAATCAGTTTTAAGAAATATTTTTCTCTTCTCAATCTCTTTTTTTTCTTTTATCAACACAGATATGTTGTAAAATTTTTACTATTTTTGTTCCCAATTTAAAAAAACTCTCTCAACACAGGTGAAAAGAAATAGAGAGTATATTAATATATGGAAATTATTCCAGAGATTGGTGGCTCACGATAAATATTCCATCTTGTGCTGCATTTGTAGCCTTGCCAACATATAATAGTGAGAAATTTTCCAGGCTGGGTATCGTTCCATGTGGTTTAGTTGGTAGAACGTCAGTGCACTATACTGATGACCCAGTTCGAGTCCCGGCATGGAATCTTTTTCACTATGTTGGCCTTTGGGTCTCTTAAGCAATTTTTTTTAACTTGTTTTGCTACAGAAAATATGGAAATGACCCCTTTTTTTTTTTTTTAGATATAGTAAATATTCATAACTTTTTTAATGAAAGGCACTGTTGAGAGCTGAAAAGAATGTTTTACATATAAGTAATTATAGTTTTTGTATTTCTATCCGAGCCATGGGATGGTTATTTACATCTGCAGAAAAAACTAAAAATATGAAAGCTAAGTCCAGAAATTTTCTTTTGATACAATTAACATTAATATATATATATTTTTTTTTACAAAAGCTACCATGAACCAGGAAGATATCAACTAAACATAGGTATTTTAGATTTATTTTATAACTCCATTGAGGGGCTGAGGATTGAGATTTGAAAAAAACACAAAATGTGTAAAAGACATTTAGATTTTTTTTTTTTTTAAATAGTAAATATTTATATTTTTCTTAAACTCAATAGGGGCTCCAGTTGTGATTTTAAAATGCAGAAATAAAGGAGCATTTACTATAACTGCACTTGAAGAACCATGTTTTCCACAGACATGCATGGAAGGGATAATAATGCTGCCAAATTGAGGCACATTGAAATTTGTTGATTAGTGTTTAATGATGGTTTTAAATTAATATTGCGACTAATTATTAAAAAAATGAGAAATCTGAGCCCCAGATGCAATTTAGATCTGTCTTTGTCCATCCTTATCCATGTTTGCAGACCTCTACATGAGAGAGATTTCCCTAGCCATCAGCAGCACACTCACACAAACCTTTTTTTTTTTTAAATATATATATATATATAGAAATATGGAAATACATTTGGGAAGGTTTCAATTTGGAGATGGAAAAGTCTGTTTTAAGATAAAAAAAACTTTTATGAAAGACCTATTTTTAAAAAGATCCCACATTCTTCCTAGACAGATCCTTATTTAAAGTTACCCACAATGTACATAGATAAGTACTCAAAAGTGATTTCATTAATGAAATAAAAATAAAAGGGAATGTTTCATGCGGAATTAACTTAGGAAAATGATTTGCATAACATAAATGCACAATCACAGAAATGTAAAATACATACCAAGGCAATATGAATGTATAAATCAACTTGTAAATTGTACTACATGAAACAAGAATTACTACCTTCTTAGATTGACCTTCTACCAGAGCTTGAAATGTCAAGCTTTTAACTGCTTCACTTCCGCAGGAATGGAGTGCAGACCGAAGCATATCGGATGCCAGTTTACTTATCATATAATGAAATCTCTGCCAAAGATATAGGCAAATCCATAATAAATTGAAAAAAAAGGCTTCCATTGTATGTCGTTAGTAGCTATGGACTGTCATACTTCAATATACCTTCCTAACTGATTGATATGCAGAAGAAACTGAAAATCTTGAACTAAAATAGGTTTCCATAGCTACTGGTTGCATATAGTGAAAGCCATACATCTTTAAACTAGCAGATAATGTCATTAAATTTAATAAAATGAGAAAGTCTTTTTTCAAATACATTATACTTTACAGGGTGGCCAGCAAATGAGCTTTTTTCATATTCTCTGACTTTTCTAGGTCATTTTCCATGATTTTTCTAAATCATTTTCCATGATTTTTCTAGGTCACTCCTAGAAGCTTTTGTAAGTAGTCTAGAAGCTTGAAAGCAGCCAACTGATTTCTATGAAATTTCTATGTTTCAATCAAAATTCCTTGACTTTCAAAGTTTTAACAAAAATTCTGTCTTTTCTAGGTTGGCTGGCCACCCTAAGCACATTCATTGTATTACTATTTTGCTTTATTTTTTTTTTTTCCATTGTTGAAGTGAAACTGGTGAAAGCATTACATTATTGAAATGAACACACACTGTACTTTCAGATCATTACCAAATACTATAAATTTCAAGTCTTCTGGGGGGGGGGGGGGATTCCATTTTGATGCTCCAAGTGAAGGTGATGCTATGTAATAAAAATTAAATTTTGAGAAAATTGAACAAAGCCCTTTTTCTGTAAATTTTGATTTATTTCTTGTTTAGTACCATAACAGGTGGTACTAAACATACTAAAAAAAAAACTTAACATTTAAATCTTTAAGTATTAAAAATTATTTAAATTATTAAACATTAATATATAATGCCTCGATCTGCAAGACTATTTAGAACCTGAGTATTTTAGCTTTGTCATATGATAAAATACCCCATAATACTTTCATATATAAAATAAAATGATTTTTGGAGAAAATGTAACAAATCATTTTCTCACACTAAAACGTTTTTTAAACACTTCCCCGGCAGCAGGTATAGGGAAACAGTGCTTACTTCCACTTATCTCAGAGCAAGCACTGAAGTGGTTAATTAACCACCCAACATGGCCACATAGTCAATTTTTAATACTGCTCTGAAAAGAGGGTACAACAAACTGCTGCCAATAGTTGCATTTTTTTTTGGGGGGGGGGGGGTAATTCTCCTTTAAAACTTTTATGTGCATTTCAGATTTTAAAGCATATTAACATAAGGATTAGATTATTACACATGTAAAACACTATAAAATGGTTTTTTACTTCACGTTTTGTTGTTTCATTTATAAATTTAAAAAAAAATTAAAAGGTCAAGGTGCATTAAAGTGACTACTAAGCAACTTAGTATATCAGATTTGTTGAATAATTCATACAAACTTTCAGCATATGTGCTTAATTTTTTGCACCAGCAGAAGCATCATGAATTTTTTTGCAAAGAGTATTTACTCTATTAAAAAAGCAATATTTTTTTATAACAATAAGAAGAGATATTTTAAAGTAGTAAAAATAAGATTTAAATTTTATTGTCATTTGCGAGAACAAAGTTTCAGAAAAATAACATTTGTCATAAAATTTGCGACTGTGCATCCACTGAAAGGTTAAAGCTCAAAATTAAATAATCTTGGGCGATTACAAAACTTTATCTGCAGTCATTAATTTGCAATTAAAATGGTTCTTTTATTGGGTAAATATTAAAGATGTTTCAATTCTTAATTTTGCAGGGGAAAAACATGCAATCCAATAATGTAATAAAGAGGGCTGTGATATGAGAGTACCTCCCAATTAATTTAATAAATAGAAGATATTAACTGTAAAGGTAATATACTGAATTCCATACAAATATAAATTCTTTTTTTTTTTTCCTCTTTGAAGTATATCCTACATATTTCACAAAGTGTTTAAATTTTTTCTATGAAATAACTAATCTTTACCGAACAATGTATTATAAGATGGTAATGTTTTATTTCATGGATAAATAAATGTTATTAATAATAAAGTAATCATGTTGATAGCAGTAAAGTCGTTATAATTTAAAATTGCAAATAAATTTTGTCTCTGTCACATTCAAAATATTAGATATATACGCCAAATCTGGAAACTTAAATATTTTTTTCATTTGACAAAAGGGAAAAAAAAAGGGGGTGTTATGTTCCATTATGTACCAAATTAACACTAACTTGGATATAGCAACATGGCACTTGGGCATAAAACCAACTTTCACACAATATTGATAACAGTTTATATAGTTGAAAAAGCTGCCCTAACTATTTCCATATTGACCATTACTAAATGGTGCAAATTAACAAAAAATCAATAAGATTTTTAAAATGATAGCACAAAGTTTATATACCTTTACTTTTGGATTCTTTATCCTCTGGAAATAATGCTCCAACTGTAAAAAGAAAAATATATATAAGAATATATATAAGTATAAATAGGAGTAAGTTTTTAAAAGCTTACAGCTATTCCATTTTCTGAAACTATTCTAATAATTTAATAGATAAGGATAGAAGGATAATAGGAAAGTGATTATCGAATAGCATCCAAAAATTCTGTTTCTTTTTTCCCCTGTTTTGGAAGAAAAACTACTTTTTGATCTGAAAAGTAGCTATCAAAATGATAAAAATCAAAGTTTAATAAAATTTAAAACATATACATTGAAACCTAACAAATAGTTATTTTGTATAATATTTAATGTGACAATAGACTATGGGAAATTTTTTGAAGATGTTTGGAAAATATTGTATGCAACAGGACTAAATAGACAAAACAATTGGTTAGTTATTTTTTTCTTACCTAATTGGTTTGGTTGAGACAATAGCCCTATTTTTAAAATTTAAAAATTAAAATAAATGTTTGAAATAACTCTCAGCAATGGTGTATATAGAGCTCTAAGCAAACCTATTTTTGTTGTTTTATTATTAAATGCTGAAACATAAATAAAAGAATAGTAAATGTTATTTAAAACACTGCTTTTCAAACATTAATCAAGTCCACCTCTATATATCGTTCTCCAGCATCAGTTTTTATAAAACAACTAACATGAGAAGAGAAGGCACAATCCTACAAATAAGTTGTAGTAATAAACTCCATCTTGAGTCTTAGTACTCGTTTTGATAATTCTTGTTGTTGTTCTCCTTGTACTTTAATCCAAAAGCAGATTAAGATGGTTTCTTTGAAAAGTTTAAAAAAAGAGAGTTACATGATAATTCAATTAATGAATCTTCTTCAGTTCTCTGAAGACTTGACTAATAGTACTGCAACCAGGGCTGTGGAGTCAGTGAGAAAAATGTTCGACTCTGACTCTGTAAATTTTAACAGATCCGACTCTGACTCCTTCACTCAAAAATGGCCTGACTCAGACAATGCAGCCCTGCTTGTAAAATGGATGACTCCGACTCCAGGAATTTTAACAGATCAGACTCCTACTCTTTCACTCAAAAATGGGCTTGACTCCAACTCTGATTCCGCAGCCCTGACTGCAACCCACAAATCATCACTTGAGAACCACAAGTGGGTTACAACCCATAGTTTGAGGACCGCTCTGATATAATTTTTATCTGTGACAACCATTGAGAACTTCATAACCTAACAGTCAGTTTAAAACAACAAATTTTACATTTTCTTAAATATGGTTTACTTTTATAGAAAATCTAGAAAAGCATTCAATTCTTTGGAATCTAAATAATAATATCTGAAAGTTGTATGTAAATGTACAGGATTAGCAAGGAATAAGTTACACACTTCAGGCAGCTCTGGAATGCATTTTTACTGTTATGAATTTTATAACAGATAATACAAATTATGCGCTAGTCATATGTTAAATAGAAATTTTATTATAAAGAAATTAACTGATAAAGATAAACACAGTGTATGTGTTAACTATGGAAGAAAGTATTCATCATCATGTTTCTTTTATCAACTGACTTTTGCCATAAGAAATATATTTTGTGATTACAGCATGTTAGTATTGCCAGTTGAACTAATTTTTCATAATTCAGATTGCTTGATTGCTACCACTTTTTTGAAGTAGTATAACTTACCTTAATTAATCTGTCACTAAACAAGGAGAGTATTACTATTTCAAAAAACTGGTAGCAATCTGAATTTTTAAAAAGATAGTGAATTGGCAATACTGCAGCACGTTTTTAGAAACAAAGTAGACATACAAAACAATTTATAAATTTAAAACTACGTTAAAAATGCCAGAATATGTAGACTGTAAGCAGACTAGTTTCAGTAGTATTTAGCATGCCATCCTCAGTGCAAAGAACAATGGAAACTTGCTCAATTTTCCTGCTTTCTTATTGGTCAATGAACTTCTCACTTGAATCCGCTTCTCACCTATTAATTGAGCAAGTTTCTGTTACTCTTTGCACTGAGGATGGTACGCTAAATGCTACTGAAACTAGTCTGCTTAAAAGTCTACATATTCTGCCATTTTTAATGTTGTTTTAAATTTATATTATACTGTGCCAAGTTGCATCTTAATAATTATACAGAACAATTATTGTAAGTATATGAAACATTATTGAGAAGGCATATTAGGAATTAAAATTTATAAGCCTCCTCAACAGTTATCTGGCTATTCAGTGCCACCTTTCAATGAATTTTCATATGGGAAGTTTTTATTCAACAAATGACAAGTATATTATTTGAGTTATCTGTAATTTAAATGTTGTTAAATTAAAAAAATTCACCCAGAACACTCTAAAGAGGGTAACTTCTTTTTTGTTAACTGTGTATATATATGAATGAAAATGATTGTCAGAAATTAGCAAGTTTAGACTTTTGAACAGCCTTGTGATTAAACAATTTATTTTAATTTAAACTGAAATTAGTTTCCATTTAATTAATTTCTATAATTAAACCAAGCCTCGGACTGGCTCGCTAATCTCGCTATTTCTTGCTATTTTTTGCATTTGTCTCTTTTAGTCTATATTTTTCAGATTTAGTCTCTTTTCTCGCTTTTTTCAATTATTCCGTACTCATCGATCGCCCCCCAAATTATCCTTTGGTCGCGGGAAAAAGATCGTAACTTTCATCATTTGTTTGCTGGAAAAATATCGTGAAATTCGTCAATCGGTTGCGGGAAAATATCGAAAAATTTGGCAATCTGTCGCAGGATATAAAAATCTGGAAATTTGTCAGTCCTCGTGGGTAAAAATCGCAAAATTTTTCAGTCGAAAAACCGGGGGAAGAATCATCAATATGTTGCAGGATGAAACCACGAAATACCACGGAAACTATAGCAAAACTTGGTTAGTCTCGGAAAAAAAAAAAAAAAAAAAAAAAAAATCAGAGAAATTTGCCCCTCAGTCACGGGAGAAAAATCATAAATTTCGTCATTCAATCTTGGGAAAATTATTACGAAATTGTCGATCATTCGAGGGCAAGAATCGCAAAAATTTTCTTTCAGACATTGAAAAGAAAACATGAATTTGGTCAATCTGTGGCAAAATAAAAACGCAAAATCCCCCAATTGGCCAGGAAAATATCGTGAAATTTGATAATCATTCACTGGGAAAAAATCATAAATTTTGCCATTCAGTTGCGGAAAAAATATCATTATTTCATCATTTTCCCGGTGAAAATAGCACGTAATCCGTCAATCGTTGACAGAAACATATCGCAAAATTTCTCAATCGATCTTGTGAAAAAAAAAAGAACTGTGGGTTGCACGTAAAATCGCAAAATTCTTCTATCGGTCATTATATATCGCGAAATTAGTTACTCGATTTCATGGAAAATAATCACAAAACTCATCAGTCGATCGCAAAATTCGTTCCTCTGTTTCATGAAAAGAATCGCGAAATTCTTTCCTTGGTTACATTAAAATAAATCACTAAATTCGTCAGTCGGTCAAAAAGAAAAATCATGAAATCGTCAATAGGTTGCAAGAAAGTATCTCGAAATTCTGTCCTCGGTTTCATCAAATTCGCCAATCGATCGCATGAAAATATCGTGACATCGTCACAAAAAAATCTCGAAATTTGTCAGTAGGTCGCAGCTAAAAATGGCAAAATTTTTCAATCAGATACTGAAAAGAATATGAATTTGGTCAATCTGTCACGGGGTGAAAACGGGAAATTTGAAAATTGATTCTGAAAGAATTGCAAAATTTAATAATTAGTCGCGAGGAAAACAGCGTAAATTTTGGTACTTTGTCGCTGTGAAATAGATGCGAAATTCAGTAATTGCGGTCACAGGTACATATCGTCAAATTTGTCAATCGATGGCATGAAAAAAATTAGTCAGTGGGTTATGGAAAAAATCGCGACATTCTTCTGTACGTCGTGGGAAAAAAACACGAAATTTGTCCATTGATTCCAGAAAAAAAAAAAATTCATGAATTTTACCTCGAGATCATTTGAAGAAATTCATTATTTTTTTCCCATGGCCGATTGACAAAGTTAGCTATTTATTTCTGCGATCCTTTGAGAAAATTAGTGATTTTTTTCACGGTCGCTTGACAAATTTCGTGATTTGTTCCCCGAGATCATTTGACGAATTTCGTGATTTTTTTCTCGAGGTCATTTGACAACCTTCATTTTCTGAGCTATTTGACGAATATCGCGATTTTTTCCACGAGAACATTTGACGAATTTCGTGATTGTTCCTCGAGATCATTCAGTGAATTTCGTGGTTTTTTTCTGCAATCATTTGGTGAAATTCACAACCAACTGACAAAGTTCACTATTTATTTCCACTATTCTTTGGCAGAATTTGTGATTTTTCCTGCGCTCGTTTGGCGAATTTCTTGGCTCCCCACCTCGCTCCTGCCCGAGATCATTTGCGATTTTTTCAGTGAGATCACTTTAAAAAAAATTCATTATTTTTTTCGCGCGACCGATTGTCAAAATTTGTGAAATTATTTCAGAGCCGATTGATGAAGCTCACTGTTTATTCCCGTTGACAAAATTCGTAATTTTTTTTTCACGATCTCTTGACGAATTTCAAGATTTTTCCCCGCGGTCACTTTTGAATTTTGGAGGGTGTCGTACTTATCTTGAAATTCCTAAAAAATGAAAAACGTCCTGGAATGTCCTAAAATATAGTAACCTTTCCTGAAATTTTCGAGAGTTTTGAACTGTAGAAGTAAAAGTCATGATTTTTCTTCTAATATATATATTTGCGGAAAGCCGCGAATAATTTATTTTCGCAAAATTCCACAAAATCAGTATTTTGGAATTAATAGGTACATAGGAGAGAAAAAATGAGCCAGAAAATAGGGAAACATCGATCGCGGAGTAAAATCGAAAATTTCGGCAAACGACCGTGGAATAAAATCTTGAATTTCATCAAACAATCTCTGAAAAAAATCGCAAATTTCAGCAAGCGATCTCAGAAAAAAATCGCAAATTTCGGCACACGATCGATTTTTTGATAAATTTTGAGATTCCTCCCTTCCTCTGAGACCCATTTGAGGAATTTTTCGAGACTATTTGCTAAACTTTACAATATTATCCCAAGACCATTTGACGAATTTTGCGATTTTTCCTCAAAGAAGTATCGCGACCAATATCGTGATTTTTTTTCGAGGCCATTTGGCGAATTTCATGATTTTTATCCCAAGAACATTTGACTAATTTCGAGATTTTTTTCCCAAGATCATGTGACAAATTTCATGATTTGTTTTCTGGGGCAATTTGATGAACTTCACTATTTTTTCTGCAAATTTCATAGACAACGATTTGACGAATTTCGCAGTTTTTTCCCTGAGATCATTTGCTGAATTTCGTAAATTTATTGCAAAACCATTTGGTGAATTTAGCGATTTTTTCCCCAGGATCATTTAATGAATTTCCTTATTTTTTTCCCATGACGGATTATCGAGATTTGCGATATTTTCCCACGACCAATTAATGAAATTTGCAATTTTTTCATAACTGATAGACATGCATTGAAAATGTATTTTGCAGATGGCGTTAAATTTTATTGTGTATCTTGTCTGTGTATCCAAAACATATATGTGAAGAGAAAAAAAAAGTATTTCATTTGATCTCTTTTTTCACATTGTAGTCTCTTTCTTATGATTTAGTCTCTATTCTCTCTTTTTCAAGAGTGGTTCAGCGGTCCTAGGCCTGTTAAACCTAATTGGATGATCTGACTTAAAAAGATGCATTGTAAGTCATGTTTACATGCCTCACATGCAAATGCTTATATGTTGGAGCCACAGATTTGCTTAAATTTTTATAAGTTGATAGAGAACCAAAGGTAGCAGATATCTTCAAAATAATATAGTTTGCCTCCAAAAAGTAATATAGTAAAATGTATTTAAAATTTTTGCAAAAAATACATTTATACAGAAAGTTTTCATGTGCTAAGCAATCGGTCACTAGGATATTCTTCTTCAACATTTTTATCAAAGACTCAAAATTTGGGACTTTTTTTGATCTTTATTTCTTTTAAACAGTTTTCAGATTAAATTAAATAGGAATACAAAAGTTGTGTTTTATTAATAACACTGGTTGGCAAAAAAAACAAAATTCTTCCTCCCTGCAAAAGGAGTTAACTTTAGCAATTTAACATTCCTGATTCTAAATATCTCATCAAAATAGCTCCATCATAAAAACTGTTTTTAAGAGAGACAGTTTTAAATAATACAAATTACAGTATCAAATGGAAAATTAATATTAGGTTGTAACGAAAGTTTTCTGCCAAATCAGCATTACATAATACTAATTATAGCATATATAATTAACTGTAATTTTATATATAACCACCATTCAGCCAAACCTTCACAGTGTCATATGATACAACACTAGTACCTAAAGCTATACACTTTATTTAGTGACATTCCATAGCTGACTTTTTGCAACAGAACTAGAAGTAAATGAGGGTTCTAATCTGGTAGCATGATAGTTCCATTTCAGACACCTTTTACTTAATGATAATGATATTTTTTTTACAAATTTCACAACAGTGTTATAAAGCAAGTCTCTTTCTTTCAAATGTCAAAAATCTTTTGACAAAATATGAGCAAACACGTTTAAGTGAACTGTTTGCACAGACCATATTAGCTGTGGAGGGAAACTTTTGTTATAGCCTGATATATTCAGCAACAATGCTACAAAACATTAAAAACATGAAAAATGCATTATTTTCATCACTAGTGTTCCCATTTGATATTTTTTAGAGGACGTTGCCCCCTGCCCATTTTGTTTAAACTGCTGATGTGCCCTGTCCCATTTCCTAATAGCTTCTTTGTCTCCTTTTTTTTTTTCAAAATATTTGGCTTTTCCTCTCCTCTGCTCCCTCCCCAACTTTTGAAAACAGAAGTTCTACTGCTCTGAATGACTCATGTGTTGTAAGTTCTAAATCAATGTAAACAAAATGCAGCAGATGCATATTGTATTGTGTTTTCAAATCATAATGCATTTTTCATTTCAAAATTGTCCCAGAACAGCACATGTTCTCATAAGTGGAATATTCGAAAAATGGAGTTATTTTAATCAGATTATTTTATGATATTCTTAAAAATACACCACAATTTCAGTTCACCTTGATAATATATGCCAGTGAATCCATAGTGTACCCCCCCCCCCTCCCGATATGCCCTCAGGAAATTTAAGACTTAATACTGATTAAAGGTTTAGAGTTGAAATTCCCACTCTTCAGAACTGACAAATGATAATCCAATGAGAGTGTCCTTTTCACTCAACAAAATGTGCCCCTTTACTTCATATAAGTGCCCTTTTACCAGACAAAAATGCCCTTTTCAGCAAATCCTCCCTGCCCTTTTTAAAAGAAATGTGAACACTATTCATCACCTCAGATAAAAAATGAATAAAATCTATCATGAAAAAGTCATTTTGTTGACATTTTTCTTTTTTATTTCTCTTTTGGTGTCTGCTTTATAAGCGTCCAGCAGTAATCCGCTAAAATATTTTCATTCCATTTGCCGCTGTATCTCTTTTCCATTTCAGCTACCTCCTGGTGGAACCTTTCTCCAAGTGCATCAAAAACTGCTCCTTCCTGTATTATCCAGAAAAAATCCTAAGTGTGAATGCAGAAAATGCAGCTTTAAAGACATATTGCATCCCACTGCTTTAAATGAAGAGAGTAGATACTCAACAACTTCTTCATAATTTTGAAACTTTCTGTTTTCTAAAAAATTTGTACATATATTTTCCAAAGCATCCCATGCAATTTTCTTGAAAGCAATGAGTTTATTTTTGAAAGTAGGATAATGAAATAGTTGCTTTATTTGAGGTCCAATAAAAATACCTTCTTTTATTTTGATCTTGTTCATGAATAGAAATTTGTGTATCAAGTATTTAAATCCTTCACTGTCTTTATTCATAGCTTTAACAAATTGCTTAATAAATGCAAGTTTTATGTGAAGGGATGGTAAATATATTTTTGCCTCTCAACTACTGTGTGGTGTGCGACGTTGTTCATGCCAGGAATATTTGTTTCTCTCAGTAGCCCTTTTTTCATGTAAAAATGCTTCTCATGCTCGGCTGTCCCATTCACATAAGAAACAATTGAAGTATGTGAAACCTTGTTGCAACACAGTTAGCAATGCTATAACTTTTAAGTCAGCACATATGTTCCACTTGTGGCCTTCATAATGTATGTTTTGCAATGTATTTTGAATGATTAAGTATGTTTCTTTCATATGAGCTGCATGAGCATTAGGTATTAATGCTCTACATTTCCATTGCAAAGTAAAATGGCTTTTAAACTAATTAAATTTAGATGAATCGATAAAGACCATTCATTGCTCTGGTTTGTATTCAACATGTAATCCTTCCATTACTCCTTTAATATCTTTGCAATACACCAAGTCGCCATCCATCGAGAAATAGTTTGAAATGCCTCCTTGCCTATTTCTGTAAAAGGAAATTTTTACAAATTCCATTGTTGAAGCCGAGAACCAAGTAGCTGAGCCTTTTCTTTGGGAAGATCTAATCACAAACTAGGTCATTTAATTCAGCCTGAGAAATAAGGTATAATCCTAAACAACCTGACAAAGAAAAGTCTTCATCCTCCTGCATACTTACATTTGCATTTGGTGAAGCTTCTTCTGACTTGGTTTCAAAGTCCAAAGTATATGTGTCTGGTGGTTATGACACTGGTATACTATCATGATGAGGAACAGGTCTTAACGATGAAGGCATATAATGTCACTTCGCTGAATATATAACAAAATACATTTGGGCTGTTTTTACAAAAACTTGACATTTTCAGTTAATAAAAGTGCTACACAAACTAGTTTTACTTGATATTAATGCATTAAATAAACTGGATGATAAAAAAAAATAAACTGTGTGATAAAAAAAAATAACTTAAAAAAGCACTCTGCATGTTTCTCTCAACAGAGGGATATGCAAATACTCTTTGCACGTAGAATACAGAGGGCCATTTGCGATTGTGCATGTGGAATTAAGGTTATCGACTTTCAAAAAAGGGCAAAAAAAATTTCAGAAGAGGGTAGAAATCTTTTTTAGAAGAGGGGGGAAAAAAGCGCAGGCTAATTCAAATATAAAGAATAGCCATGCTTTTAGTGGTAATATAAAGGAAAAATATTTTAAATTTAAAGATGACCCTCCCACTAAAAAAAATTGATAATTTCGTTGTCATAATTGGATTTAGTATCTTGCACTCTGTCAGAAACAATCATTATTTTTACAAGGAGGATTTTTATGTCAACCAGTGTAATTTATTAAATTTTAATAAAAGGTTTATTTAAGTACATTAAGTGCTACATTAAGGGTGTCATCTAAAAAAAAATGTTTTTCCATGAAACTTCTAGATGCATTTACAGACTCATTTTTAAACATAAAAGCATGACTCTTGAAATGATTTGGAATCTAATAACTTTTTCATTTTTCGATATCTGAGGTACATCTTCAGTTATAAGTGATTGTTGTCTCATAATGACTGTTATCAGGCTCTTGCATCAGAGAGTTCAGTTCAAAAGGCCAACTTTGACTTCAATTTCTGAAATCATCTGCCTTTATTGAAAAATGGAAACATATTCAATTTCGTGGTTCCTGAATAAGGGCACCTGCCAATTTCATGCATTTATGAACAAAAAAGAATTCAGGAATGTGTGAATGTAGCCAGTTTGGATTTGAGAACAGCCATAATAAAAGTTAAATTCAATCAGTTTTTGAGTTTTTTTTGTTTTATTTTTAGTCACTCCAGCAAAGTGGCACAGATCAGCTACTGAAGAACAGGACCCTTACCCTGAATAAACTTTGAAAATTTCAAAAAATTTTAAAAATGTGTTGTATATGTGCAAAATAAAAATTATCAGTTTTTCATCCTACTTTCCCACTCTTCTTCATGTAACTGAAAAGACATTCGTCCCAAACTTTGAGTAAATTTATGCTTTCTTACAATATGATTTTTACTATTTTATAAAAATTAAATTCATTCTTGATACTGCTTACAGTTTAAACTGTTTTCGGTAGAGCCTACAAGAAAACATGTTTTGGCTAACGAATGAGATTCTGGAACAAATTAGCTTCAGTAGCAGACTATCATTGCATATTATTGCATTTAAACATATACTTTGCAAAAGTTCTGTTTACAATTCTACATTGCTTCAAGAAGTGTGAGTTCTTTTACAACTTGAATTTCAAAACAAGGACTATTGATTTTAGTTGTTTTGTTAAAAGTTTAATTGGTAAACCTATATTGATTTTAATTATATTATAAAACTATTTTATTTACTTTATCTCAAATATGCTTTATAAGAGTTTTGTTTACAATTCCACATTGTTTTTAAAATATAAGTTCTTTTATTTGTAAATTAACTTTTAATGTGAGTTTCAAAACACAATTTGTAGCCATTGGTTATTTTGTTGAGAATTTATTTTGTAAGCCTATTAATTTAATTTACTGATAAAGTAGTAATAATTCTTCTTGTATGAGTTTCATTTAAAGTACCAAACACTGCGTTGAATTTGATTTTTTATATTAAACAAAGGTGTTTCTAAAACCAAACAGCAGTTACTAGTGTCCTGCACGGTCGGGTTATACCCGATCAGAATCTGCAAATTCCATTTTAAGTCAACCCAAAACACGATCCGAACCTGACACAAAAAAATTCCTCAACCCAAAACCTGATACGAACCTGCAAAAACAATTTTAAGGCAACCTATAATCCGACCTGATCCCAGGGTATAACCTGGCCCCTGCAGCCTGCCCCCCAAACCTACAATATTTTAATCTGCAATGAAAGAAAAGTAAATCATTTATTAATGCCATTATGAAAAAAATTCTACAGTTGTATCTCTAATATCATTTTTATATTTTTCATAGAAGAATTATCAAATCTATATTCTTTAATATTCAAATATAGTAAAACCTCTGAATAGTGGACACCTCGGGATCGCTGAAGAGAGTCAAACATCAGGTCGGGTTGGGTTATCCCGTATTTGGCTCAGAATGAATCTAATTTTTATTCTGGAGATCGGGTTCATACTAGAAAAATTTTTGTGGGTCATATATAAGTTTTTTGCCACTCAGATTGTTGGGATTTTCACAAAAAGTTTGAGCACAAATATGTTTCAGATGAAATGAAATGCGTATTTCAAAAAGAGTCCTGCATGGGTCGGGTTGTACCAGAGCCGTGTCCCGTATACGATTCAATTAAATGAATATCACAGGTATGATAAATTATACCCAAACTTTGATACAATAAAAATAAAGAAAGTAGAAAAATAATGTTTCAATCTATATGCAATGGTATAAAATTAAAAATCTTATCTTTAAATATACTTTAAAATTTGTTACGGTTTCAAAAGTTCCATTTATAACGGTACACCTTGTATTACACAATTAGCATTCTGCCTTATCGTACTTTAAAAATACAATACACAGCAAAACGCTAAATGATTCTTCTTGTCTATCACACAGTAGATTTTTGTCATAACATTAGAAGTATCAAGACTAGAACATTAGAATTATAACTATTCAGCAAAAATGCTTTAGCAATGCAGAAAGAATTTGTTATAATCATTATCATACCATTAGTTGAAAAAGTATGTTTGTATAAACTTCCAGAAACTAATTTTAAGTCTAGACGCATTTTGCTTTTATGAAATTTGGATCTGTTGTTTAATAGACTTTTAACATGAAAAAATATTTTGGACATTCTTTTTAAAAATCTGGTCAACTCGAAACTGAACTGCAAGAGTAAAAAAGCCAACCCAAAACTGACCCGAACCCAAAACAATGAAAGTTAACCCGATTTCACCCAGGAACAGAATTATAGTAACAAACCCGACCCAAACCACAGGTCGAGTTGCAGGACTCTAGTGGTTACCATTGATTATTTTGTTCAAAATTTTAATTAATATTCATATTATCATGAGTTCTTATCAAATATAAAAGTTATTTTGTCTTATTTTACCTCAAAATATAATTTACATAAGCTTTGATATTTGAAGGGCTGCAAAAGGTTTGTTGAAGTGGAAACATATCTTTTGTTATGTAGTTGCAGATGTTGAATTAATTTGTTTTATATGTTGTACAGTGTGTATACCCTACTGTGAAAAGGTTGCAATGAAAGAGCATTACAATTAAATAAGCACTTTAAAAATGTAATTTTAAAATTAGTATTTGCAATATTTTGTTCCTAAGAGAGTGAGAACTGAAGTAATAAAATGATAACTCAATATTAAAAATATTCTTAATATTCATTTAGTAAATAAATACATTCTTCTCTAGTTTTCCAGCATTAGGAACATTAATTTTATTTTAATAATCTATGGACAGGGAGAAATAAAACATGATAATTCAAATTCCGTAACTGCCATGGTAATGTAACTAGGACAATAAAATTGTCCATTATTGATCATAATATTATTCAGATTTTCAAAGGATTGATTACAAAATCTTCTTGATTAGTGGTCTCATACAAGACATTTGCAAAATCAATACATGCCCTAATTTGGTTTGAATAGGTTCAGTATTTCAGACATTAATGCAACGACAAGCATTATATATGAACAAAGTTATTGCAATAGGTTGATTTCTAAAGAAATCAACCTAAACAGTGAACTAAGATGATAGAAAGATGCAAACTTCATAAAACGAGTGCAGAAGGAACATTGACGGTACAATATTTTTCAGCGTTGATTGCCAAAACCATATAAATAATACATTAGATGAAGCAGAGTTTATATGTGCATTTTTCCATTTTATGTTTTGGGGATGCACTTCATTATTTTAACAATAGCTACTACCTTTGATTCTCAACCAATGTATAAAATGTTAAGCGAAACTCATCTAAGCCCATTTTGTCAGTTTAACCAACCTTTCTGGCTGCCAATAAATAAATTCCACAAACTGTTGAGCAAAATGATTGTATTCTTAGCATTTTTAAAAATATTTAATTTATTATCAATTTTATGCATTCTTATGATTTGATATTATCCTTTAAATTATCATTAGATTTTAATAGTTTGTGCTACATAGCAATAGAACTTTGTAAATATCAGGCATGAAAGCAAAAAATAGGAAAAAAGGTGGGAAACTTTTTCCATCTACAAAATGACGCAAAACTTTTAATTTAGACACATTTTAACTATTATTTATAGAATAAAATGAAATATAACTGTATGTATGATTGTTATTTTCTTTTTGTAACTTAGAAAGTATTAAAAACAAAAACAAACTTAAACTTTTAAATCAAAAGTGTTGTATAGGACAAAATATTCTATTCAAAAAGAACCTTACGAAAACTTTCCTTCTCAAGTCTAACAAAATTTTCACTCTGGAAAGACTGGACTACTTTTAAACAACTTCATTTACATGACTTTCATATGCTTATAATATAATCTCTCCTTTGATTTGATAGCTCTTTTGCACAACATTTCAGAAACAAACTCCAAGGATTTGAGTAGACAAAATATTTGATTATTAAATTTTTGAGACACCCCTCCCCCTTATATGCTTCAAATATTTTCTTTGCACTTTTGCATCAATCCAGAGAATGACCAAAATTGTTTTTAAAAAAAGGTGGAATTCCTCCTTTAGGAGGAACTCTTTCATGCCTGATATATACCTGATATCCTAAAATGTACTGATGATTTTTATAATAGAACAACAAAGTAAATGGTGACAGCTATTAAAGTTATTCTTGCAGGATATAAGTTCTTTTAGTATCAAATGTCCACAACAGACACACTGTCTGAGAATGCTCAAACTATAGCACAAAGATGAATAAAACTTCATCAAGCTTTTATTTTTCATTCTAGTGTTTCCCCTAGGCATTTTTGTGAGGGCGCAGCGCCCTGCTCGTTTTTTATAGCTGTAAATGCACCCTGCCCATTTTTATATAACTGCAAATGCACCCTGCCCATTTTTGGTTTGCAAAATTTTGCCCTCGGCATATTTCAACTAACAAATTTTAACAATAGGTCACAAAAAAACCCGGAAATTTGCAATCGATCGTTGGATCTGAAATTCTAGAATTGATCGCAGGAAAATATCGCAAAATTAGCCTATTGATCGTGAAAAAATACTGTAAAATTCGTCTGTCGGTCACAGAAAAATATCGCAAAAAAAGCCTATCAATCGTGGGAAAATATTGTGAAATTCATCAGTTGGTCGGAAAAACAAGTGTTTCAGCCGGACGCAGGAAAAAATCGTGAATTTCGTTAATCTAATGATCTAGCACTAGAAACTAAAAAAAAAAAAAAATCTGCAATTGCTCACGGGGAAAAAATTGTGAAATCTGTCGACCATTCGCGGAAAAAAATCACATAATTCATTTACGTTAGCATGAAACAAAAACCGCGAGCTCCGCCAGAAAGCCTTGAAAGTTACCTAATTGGTCCCAAGAATAAAGCCCGCAAAATTCACTAATATGTAACAGAAAAATATAGCCAATTATGTTATAATCCATCACAGGAAAACAATCACGAAATTCTCCAGTAGGTCACGGGGGAAAAACCTTGAAAGTAGTTGATTGGTCATGGGAAGCCCCGCATATTCGCTAAAAAATAATGCGAATGTCATCAATCAGTCGGACGAAAAGAAATCGCGAAATTCAAAAATTGCGAAATTTATTAATCACTCGCAGGGAAAAAATAGTGAAATTCGTACAAGATAGAGTGAAAAGAAACTCCTGAAATTAGCCAATCGATCCAAAGAATAAAACCTACAAAATTTGCTGATAGGTAGCTGGAAAATATCGGCAATTATGTTAATGAACCGCAGGAAAAGAATCACAAAATCCCTCAGTTAGTCGCGGTAAAAAAGCCGCGAAAATGGTCGATCGATTGCCTCGAAATTCTTCAAGGGATCAAAAAAAAAAAAAAAAAAAAAAACTCTCAAAATGTCCCAATAAGTTGCTGAAAAATATCACATAAATCGTCAATCGATCGCAAGAAAAAAATTCATCCATCGGTCAGGGAGAAAAAACACAAATTTCGTCAAAAGATTGCATAAAAATTATCACAAACTTCGTCAAGATTGTGCAAACAAACATCACTAATTTTGTTGATTGGCCGCGAAAAAATAACGCTAATTTGATCAATCGGTCACAAAAAAAAGAATCGCCAATCAAGTGAAGCAAAAAACACTAATTTCATCAAAGGAACGTGGGAAAAAACATGAATTTTGACAAATGATCCTGGTAAGCAATCGCGAATTTTGCGAAATAGTCGTTGGAAAAAATCGTGAAAAAAACCATGATTTTCGAGAAACAATCGAGGAAAAAAAATCGTGAAATAACCGAAACAATCAGGGAAAAAAACGGGTATTTCGCAGAAGATCGCGAAAAAAGAATGATGCTTTTTGCGAAACAATCATAGAAAAAAACGTGAATTTTGCGGAATGGTCGTGGAAAAAAATCGTGTATTTCGCGAAACAACTGTGGAAAAAAATCATGTATTTTGCTAAACGATCGTAGAAACATTGTGAATTTCGTGAAACGATAGTGAAAAAAATCGTGAATTTAGCGTAATGATTGTGGAAAAAAATTTTGAAGTACGCGAAACGGTCGTAGAAAAAAATTCGTGAATTTCGTCAAGTGGTCACAGAAAATATAGTTGTAAGAATTCTGTAAAAACTTAAATTTACTGTATTGGGCTGAAACATTGAAACTGATCCTTTTTCTAACATGGAAAATTAGCTGCAAATCGCGAAAAGCGCATAAAAAATTACATTTAAAAAAAGTATGGTGCAGAATAATTTATCCAGACTGGTTGAAGATAGATATATTTTAGATAACTGATTGGTCATTAAAGCAGAATCTATGTGGTTGTAGTATTGTTTCTGATATCAAATCAATTATTACATTACACAGATTAAAAATCTGATCCAAACAAATTTAAAAATTGAGTTTCTGAGAAAGTAGTCTATGAGAATACATTGCAAACAAAAATTCCCCTGTTCCTTCTGCATAGAAATCTAAATTCCAATATATAACTAAATCAAGGGTGATTAGGAGTAAAAAAAACAAAAAAAAACTGAGATTCATTGTAAATTTTCTGAAACGTTATAGCAGAGGGGAAGGCCGGGGGAGGGGCGATCTTCTCCCGGCGCTAATTATGGGGTTTTTTTTGTGGCCCTTAGACAAAATTCGTGTTTTTTCATTGATCTTTTGATGAAATTTGCAATTTTTCTTGCGATCCTTTGGCGATCTTTTGGTTTTTCCAGAATCCTTTAACGAAATTCATGTTTTTACGCTATCCTTTAACAAAATTCGCATTTTCCGCGATCATTTGACAAAATTCGTGTTTTTCCACAATTTTTTTTACAAAAATTCACATTTTCCCCCCGATTTTTTGACAAAATCTCGCATTTTTCTGCAATTATTTGACAAAATTAGTGTTTTTTCCACAATCTTTGACAAAATTTGAGTTTTTTCCGTGATCATTTGACGAAATTCGCACCTTTTTCTGCAATCTTTTGATGAAATTCACGCCTTTTTCTGCGATCTTTTGATAAAATTCGCATTTTTTATGTGATCTTTTCGAAATTCACAACCTGTCAGAATTGACAGCCTATTTTCCTTGATACTTATACACCCTGAAATGGTACTTACCTTTATTCCTTTATTTTTCCTTATTTCCATTCTAATGCAATTCAGTTACAATAACCAAGTTTTCTTTTGGTTATTATTTTCATTTATTTCTTTAGTATATCTAAAGCATCCATATCCAGTTTTATTTCCAAACTTCCATTCATGCATCGTTCATCATTTATCGTTATGATTACTCTTCAAAGATCGGCTGTTCATTTCTCCGAATGCTCCGATCTCGCTGTACCAATGTGATGTCACGTCTTTCCCCAATCACTGAACTTTGGACCGTGTCAGAAGAGACACGGTTTTTCTTTTAGTTTTGCCATAAGGCAGGGTGTGTTTCTCTCAACTCCACAGATCGGGAAAGAGTGTTTTGATCATAAGGGGGTGTGTTGGGGATAGACGATATATGCTGGTGTATTTTGAAGAGGTAGAAGAAGGGAAAGTCGGAAGTCTTGCTTGTTGGTTTTAAAGAGCTATGCGGTTCTTAGTTTGTTTCATGGTTAATTGTTAGTTTTTAAGAGAACTTGTGGAATGTGAATCTTTAATGGTTTAGGAAGCTTAACAGTTGTAAAACGTTTGAAGGTGTTTTTGTTTGACGAAAGCTTCGATGTGCGAGTTATGTTCTACAATTAAATTCAGCAGTTATTTTTCGACTTCAACATATTTCTGGATAAGCAATGATGGTTTTACGTTTTTCGTTAATACAAATAAATAGATGAACGGTGTTGTGTTTCTGATAAAGATGGTGCATTATATCATCAGTGGTTTCGGCCTACTTGGTTCTTCATCTTTTTTCGTTTCTTTAAAATCATCGTTATTAGTATTATTATCGTCATATCAACATGGGCCGTACAAAGGCCATGTATCATTGCTCAGCCTAAAGTAAAACTGTGAATGTTTCTTTTTATTTTATTACTTTAAATGAATGTTGACAGCTGAGAAATATATTAAATGCATACTGTTTACTGCCATCTGTCATTAAATTTCTTTCATCATAATTTAATTTAATTTTTATTATGTTATGTCTGATAATTATTTAAGTCATGTTTTTCGTTAAAAATAAGTGTTAGTTTTATTTCAAACTTAAATGTATCTTTACTTCTCTTTACACACTGTACATTTTTCTTAGTCACTATCCTGCCATGGTAACCTACATCACTTCAAATTAAATATCTTCTACACTCTGCTACAATTTTAGTAATTCTAGACCTGTGCTGGTTTCCGAACCGAGAACACGATCATTTGACAAATTTCATGTTTTCTGCGATCTTTTGCCGAAATTCGCATTTTTTCCGCGATCTTCTGATGAAATTCGTGCATATTCCGCGAACATTTGACAAAATTTATGTTTTTTTGCGATCTTTTGACGAAATTCGCGCTTTTTCTGCATTTTTTTGACGAAATTTGTGCTTTTTCCACAAACTTTTGACGAAATTCGCACATTTTCCGCGATCATTTGACAAAATTCGTGTCGATCTTTTAACAAATTTGCACTTTTCTGCGATTATTTGACGAAATTTGTGCTTTATCTGCGATCTTATGACAAAATTCACGTTTTTCCGTGATATTTTGACAAAATTTGCACTTTTTCTGCAATCTTTTGACTAAATTTGTGCTTTTTCCGCCATCTTTTGACGAAATTTGCGACAATGAAATAAACAGCAATCAAAACAAAAATTTCAAAAACCCTTTTCTTAAAAAAGTGCTCTTTTTGTTCAGCTGAAATGCCCTTTTTTGATGGAGCACCCTGCCCTTTTTTATTCTGGGGGGAAAAACTACATTCTGTTTAGCTGTTGAAAAGCAGGAAAAAAAGGTTTGCATTTTGAAATTGTAACATTATTTTAACTTTAAGAAAATGCAGTATAATCTATTGATGACACTTGACACTAAAACAAGGAAGAATACTAGAGAAATTCCTGACTCCACAGTTAATCTCTACCAAGAATAACTTTAAGAGGATGCTTCACAGATACAAGTCCCCCCCCCTTTCATTAATTGCAAAATACCATTTAACCTAACAGAAAAATGAATTAGGTGGTGACTCATTACCTAATATAATTATCAATACATGGTTTCCACCTACAAACAGTAGACATTAGACACTGATGTAGTATATTTTTAAAAGTTTTCTCCTTCTCTTTTAACACGTTAAGCGCCACGTCAGTCACCAGTGACCGACAATGAATTTTCCATTTAGAACCTATCATTCACCAATGACTGATGGTCTAAAATATGATATAAAATTAAAAATGTATATATTGTTTTAAGTAATTACTTTAAATTTATTTAAAATTTACTTACCTTTTATTTATTACAGGATTATACTTTCTTAAAAATTACTTAAAACATTGCAAATTTTTCATCTTCAGTTTCAGTCACCGTGACACTCAACATGTTAAGTATTTAAAAAAAACCCTGTAAACTTTGAAATTTCTACTTGCAGAAAACTTTAAAGTGCACATCAACATTCAATGTCAATTTTCCTGTGGTGAAAACCATTTTAGATAATACTATTAGGTAATAAGTTATCTAAAAAAATAAAAGCTGTGGCTTTACGATCCATGAAGAATCTGGGCTTACAGTGTCCAACCCTGTTTACTTGACCTTGGGGCCAGAGGTGTATACAGCATATGTCCCAGTCAGGTGGTCAGCCTAATGTAGGATCCTCAGTGTTTAGTTCCCAAGCAAGCTCGGTACTCATTTTTTTACCCTGAAGGGATGAAAGGTTGAGTGAACCTTGCCCAGCTGAAAGCCGAACTTGTGACCTGTAGCATGGCAGACAGGCATGCTGACCACTACGCTACTGGGATAATGAGTTATCATCTAATACAATTTTTCCCACAGGTTAAGTGGAGATTTGCCTATAGAGAGCAAAAAAAAGGGTGTTTTTTCCCTCGAATATGAATGAAGATTTTAGCTAAGGGTTTTTTGCATGTTATTTATTATCATTTGAAGAACATTAAAAAAAAAATTAAATAAAAAATTGATGATGGGACTTGAGTTGCTTGGGTGGATGTCCTGCTGTTTGCACTCACTTCCAATTGGGCAGGATCTGATCGATCACCAGAGTCGTTTGCAATGAATTTTTGTTAAGGATTATGAAATTAGATAAAGATTGTCCAGAGCTTCAAGCACTTTAGGGTCAAAAAGTTGAAAATCAACAAAGTAATGTACATTTGAGAAAAAGGTCTATTTTTGATACTTGTGTGCTTCTAGAAATGTTTATTTTTTATAAAAATGGCTGAAAGTGGTCCTAGCTCCAATAAACTATGTTCCCTTTAATTAAGAAAAAAAACATAGGATTGGTTCAATAGTTTTTCTGTTCTGATCCCATCCAGTTTGGGTTGGGTTGGGTTGATTTTTGACGGCCAATTATCTACACGAGGGATATAGGCCCGGGGGGAGTGCCCTCCGTGGGGGTCTTTCTAAGGGAACCTAATCCGTATTAATGCATGGAAGATCCACGGCTCGAAGAAAACCACGAAAACTCCGAACGATTAGGCCGACGGGTGCGATTGGGATTGAACCCAGCACCTCCCGTCTACCAGCTTCGAGAGCAGAACCTCTCGGCCACTGGTGGGGCCCCATCCAGTTTGAAAAGTCATTTTGCATAAAATGTGTTTATAGTTTTGCAAGTGTTTAAACATGGTGAAAACATGTTTAATGCAACTAACATCCAGTCTGCTATTCCAAAGCCATAGAGCCCACCCTCCTCTTCCTCAAACAAATTTGCTGGACATGCTTTGATTGTTGCTCCAAAATAGCCACTCGCACCATTGTGGTCATATTTCATTCAGCTGAGAATATAAATTGGTTGTTCATGTTTTTTGAAAATGAATGTGTATACAGTCCAATGTTAATCCCATTGAAGTCATCTTTAAAACCGAAATATAACCTTTGTTGAATATGCTCCCGGCTATATAAGTTGTAATTTCAATGGTTTTGACACTCGTAAGTGTGTATGGCTGCCGACTTCCTCCTAAGCACCAGCAAAACAAATTGTCGTCTGAAAGTGATTCGTAGATTGGACAAATGGCTTCCTGAACTGCAGGTGAGAGCGCTGGATTGTGTTGATATTTGCCCAATTCTTCCAAGGCCTTTATGCCATTCCAACTACACCAACTATCTTTGTTAGGTGGACAACAGTTGTGCGGCGGTTCATTGGTAGTCAAAATCTTGGGGTAAAAAGTCACTTAAGATTGCTTTTTTCTTCTAATGAAGTGGAGTTTCTTCTGACCGCCAGACCACAGTAAATAGTCAGATCCTTGATTATCTTGTCCATCAGCTTTCTTTCCTTTCGTCTATACCTTTATGTTTTTTCTTGGCATTTCAAAGCTGTGTGCCCATCCTCTTATGTGTGTGTCCAACACATTCTTTTCTTCAACAGGGAAATCTGGGTTTGGTTCAAGTCGGTGGATGCATTGTACTCAAGCATTAACAGCTATGAAAGGACTTTGAATTTGGCCAAATCATTTTGCAAGGATAATCTACATATCTTTGGTCAAATCATTTTATAGGGATAATCTACAGACCTCTGGCCAAATCATTTTACTGGGATAACCTGCAGACCTCTGGCCAAATCATTTTGTGGGGATAATCTACAGACTATAAGGAATAAAAAACAATGAAAAAAAAATAGACTTTTTCAACTAAAAAAAAGAATCCCCCCCTCCCCTCTTAAGATAGGATTTGGTGATTGGGGAGGAATGGTGAAGCATCTCCTTAATATCCAAGGGGGGATGTTCTTGCTGTACAAATTTCTCTTACTATTCCATTATAAAAAACACCAGTCCATTTTAGGTTACCCTATAGTAGGAAGACAATAGAATAAAAGAAATGGGAGGGCAAACAACATCAAAACTACTATATACTAAATAACTTAATGCTAGTAGCTCTGATAACTCTCTGTTAACTCTTTCCACTCTTAGAAAATTTCCACATTTCTTTGCAGGAGTTCAAAGCATAACTGTCTTTTCCATTTGTCAGAATGGTTATAGGTGGCAGCAAAGTTAGCCGTCCAAGTTGCTAAATACATGAGAGTAGTTATGTGAGTGGAAAGAGTTAAACAGATAGGATAGTTATAATATCAGTAAGAGGTGCAATTTGAGAATATGCATGAAAGACAGAAGACTGATCTTTGCAGATATTCCTAGAAAAAATTAATGCAATTCAGTTTTCAAAAAACAATAAGAACTTAACGAACAGAAAAACAGTATGAAATAAAAAACTATTCTAACTAGTTCATGAACTTTATAATAATGTAAACTTAAAATATATTAAGGTTTCTTTAATGAAACCGTAACCATAAACTAAATGCAAAAGTCATGGCCATCTTTGGTTTAGCCTCTATTATTAACCATCCACATACAAAATGGACATTGTCTTTCTCTGCAGTATCTTAAATAGTGATAAAAGAATCTGACATCCTACATTCAGATGCATTTTTTTTTTTTTTTTGAAACTGTATACCTAAATAGCATACAGAAGTTATTCATAAGTATATGCTAATCATGGCAGTAATGCCATGTACTAATTTTGATGCTTTATTGTTACTTTCAATACAAAAATCATCTCGCCTTCAGATTTTTTTTTCCCCCGAGATAAAATTTTCATGGGTTTTACTTAACCTTGTACCGGCAAGTACTTGAAAATTAACATGGACAGGTTTTTTCTTAGCAGGGCTATGTACATGGATCAAGCCAGAAACCAATAATGTGCTCATAGAAGTAAACACCACAGTCTATAAAAACCTTTGTTCTGTGCAGCATAACTGATTTACAGGGGTCAAGAAAATAAAATTGCTAGGGAGATGCAAGTAGCTATCTTTTGAGGCTCATGTTCTGATCCAGCAATAAAGCAAAGCCTTTTTGGGTGTCTAGTGTTGATCGCTGGTCCTGACTTTTGCATACTAGTAGGTACCTAGGATCAATGCCAGGGGTCAGAATAGAGGAGGACCTGAAACATGTAATCAAACTCTCTTAGCTTGGCATGCTGTGTCACAGTCGTTATATTACTCAGATGTAACCAGGTGCTTCATAGCTGGTTATGGCTGTATAGGCCCACATGGGTTGGTGATGATATAACCATTTTTTATGATTTCTATAGCATGCAGTGATGCCAGGGATGCACTATAGTGCATGCAAAATATTGAGAACAGATGCATAAAATAATTTGTGATGGGTCCTACAGTATGCATAATTTTTTCCTTGAAAGAGCATAAGAGGTATATTTTCTATAAAATACATTGAACATGTCTTCTTTCTAAAAAGATAACTCATTTTTTGGAAGTGTGCGAGTCCCAGGGACCAAGGAATTCAAAAACCTTGTGACATCACTGTTAATCAGGCTTAAAAGCAAAATCATATAACATAAATCTTATTATACAAATTTTACATTCATTACTAAAACAACAAAAAATAAGAATAATATTTACTAACCTTTGTTCTGTCAATAGTATGTAAAAAATATGAAACAGGTTTCCCAGTCCATGAAACAGAACCTTTCAATGGTGTTATCTCTCGAACATTCATTATTGTGCCAATATCTGAAAAGAGACAGCCCCGTTTGTTTAAAGCTTATAGTTATATTATGAATTGTAGTACAGTCTTTTTCTGTGAGGCCTAACTCAACATTATGGAGTTTGAGGTAAACAATTCAAAATAGATCTACTCATTTACTAACATTTATATGAGTGACACTTATATGATGATAAATAAAATATATGAAGGATGATAAATAAGAGTAAAGATTTATTAGATATAAATTTCCTTTACACAGTTCTACATTTTTTTTTTCTTAGGTATATTTATATATAGAAAGTAAAGTAGAAAACAATTTATACATACCACTTAAATTTCTATCAGTAATGCGGAAATTCAGAGGACAAAAGGCTTTGGAAGAAACAACCCGCGCTTCATCCTTTATATCAGCAAATCTCATTTTTAACTGAAATTGAAGAACAATTTTTTAATTTCATTTTGAGAAACAGCTATTATAGCATATTCCCCCCCTCCCCCCTCTTTACAGTGGTACAAGCTATTTTACAAGTGTGGATACACTTTTGAAGTCTGGAAACCTCTTTAGTATGTTTAAATTTATTTAAGCTATTAAATTTGCTATTTTTACATTACACCTGAAGAGAATGATAATTTCAAGAATGACATTCAAGAACTTTGATGCGAATGATTAAATGGTTATACATATCTTTGCTATTTGGTGTTCAATGGCGTTTTTCACAATTGTATTGTATTTATGCCCATATAGAACATAGATATAATGCTTGGTTTATCCTTGCATAACACTTAAGGTTCAAGGAAGCAAAGAAATATGAATATATCGGATCAGATTGCCTGATACAAGGATTCAGTTCCAGAGAAGTATTTTTTATTAGCAATTTAATATAATTTAAGATAAATTTAAGATTGCATTCACTTTCTTTAATCAAGCTGACTACATCTTTTATATCAAGAAGTTACTTTCTGAAAAACACAATGGCAAAAGATTATTGAAAATATTCATCATTTTCTGTATTTTTAATCGTCTATTACTTTAAATGTTTCAATTATAACACAGAATAAAAAAGTTGGTAAAATATACAATTGCATGCCATTTATTATCATTTTAGTCTGTTCTCTTTTTTAAACAGTGGATATTTTATCAGACTTGAGCATAGCTGACCACACCCATGCTTTTTTAGATTAAAACACACATAATAAGTCAAAGTAAAAAAAATAATTCTAACAGCTTGAATAATAAAAAGTATAGAAAGATAATATGATAACAAACTATAACATATTAAACACATTAAATTCAACTGAATGATTCTTATTATAAATATTCACTTTACCATGTGATCCACTGTAGGTCCAAAAGCAAAGTTATTCACAAATAACAACCTTTAAAGAAAAAGAAATATTAATATAAATTAAAATTTTAAAACAAACTATACAATAAAGTCACACTGACAAAAATCACAAACATTAATATGATAAAAATTAGGCAGCTAATTTAAATTAAAAAGAAAACTTATTCAACAAATCAATTATCTGCGGATTTAGTTATATTTTCCTAAAATTATTTAAGAAAAAAAAAACATAAAAGGAGAGATTCTACTTTTTTAGGTCAAAATATCTGATCCCCCCCCCCCCTTAATCCCTTGTGTGCAGCCTTTGTGTGTTTGTTGCCCTAAAACAGTTTGATATTTTAATTACAATCTTTTTTGCTCATAGAATATATTGACACAACAGCCAGAAACCAGCTTTCTATATGCAGCTCTATGCTCAAAGTTTATTATACCTCAAAAACATGTAAAAACAAACATAAGCATTGAAACCGCGTCGAAAAAGCCCATCTCAAAACCATTTTTTTTTTCAAGAACTATTCAGCAGATTTCCTTCCTTAAGAAAATTTGATTTGCTGGAGCTTATACCACCAAAAAGTATAATTTTCATTGATTAATTATTTTTTCTGAGCTTGCAAAATGTTAAAAAAATAAATAAATAATGGAGACAAAAAGTGAACTTTTTTGTTCAAATGACTGACATTTTGGCAAAAATCAATTTTTTAAACTAAATGTTGCTAAAAGTTCCAGAGAATTTAATGCATTATCTTGAAAAAACGGTCGCCCTGTTGTAAGTTAATGGCACACACTTGCAGGTACTCCACGTTGCAGAAGGCATTAGTGATGGCCGATTATCAAAAGTTCAACAATCTATAAAAATCGCCATTCTATAAAATAACTATTGATAAAGATAATAGATTTGCAAATTCTACTATCAAGATATTCTACAATTGTCACACCGATGAGCTAAAACCAGTTATTGCAAAGCTTAGTGATTAGTGAGCAGGGCTGCGGAGGCAGGGTCGGGCCCATACTTGAGTGAAAGAGTGGGAGTCTGATCTGTTAAAATTCCTGGAGTCTGAGTCACCCATTTTTCCCACCGACTCTGCAGCCCTGTCAGTAAGCCGATTAGTTTTGCATAAACTGTTTCAGATCAACCCTTGAAACAATGGAGATCTTGTTTTAGGTTCCAAGAAAAGCCGAGAGTAACCAAAATGCTCAAGGGAAGCCTCATCTACCAAAACCAACTCGAAAATGGGACCTGAAGACAATACAGGAAATTGCATCAACCCCTGGCAATGAGAACAGAAGTAAAATGGGGATGGGTGGGTGGGGAAGAACAAACCAAGATGAATGATTCAAGTTGTGTGAGGATTGGAGTCATAGAACCTGAGATACTGAATAAAAAAGAAATATACACTATGCAATAATATGCCCTGGTGGAGAGAACCAGAACTAAAGTGGTGGTGGAGAGAGGGTGGGGGACAAACAAAGATGAATGGTCCAAGGATGGGGGACAAACAAAGATGAATGGTCCAAGGATGGGGCACAAACAAAGACGAATGGTCCAAGTTGTGTGAGGGTCATAACCATAGAACCCGAGATATTGAATAAAGTAGAAATGTACACTTCTGGGCTATTGTTCATCTTTATTTTCTTCAAATCATCATTACGATCGATAGTTCAATAGCAAAATTATCGATCTATCCAAGTCACTACCTACAAAATTGATTCAATTTTTGACGGGGGTAGATTGACAATTCTGCTACCGAACTATCGATTACAGGATGATTTGATGGAAGATAGGAAATAAAGATGAATGACAGATTGATGAAATCAATAAACAGAAGTTAATTTGGCAGGAAACTGGTAGTAGTGATGGGGATAGATGCATAATTTTGCTATTGAAGTATTGATCAAAGTGATCATTTGAAGAAAATGAAGATGAATGATAGACTACAGAGGTCTGTGTGAAAGATTGGAGATCTCATGAGACTCCTTTTGGCCCCTTCTGGTATTCTGGCCTACCCCCTCCTGCCCTGGTTCCATTTTTGAGTCCCCTAGCTAGCTCTCCTTCTCCCATCTTCCCAACCCCATTTCCATTTTTAGCCTAGGTAACCTCTTCGTTATGTTACTGCTATTTTCTGCTTTAAACAGTAGCTCAGTACCAATTGTACAACCTATTATATTCCAACATAGTTGAAAAGTATTTATGAATTCAGTTTGTCTGGCCATCTGTCTATGTCAGAGCTCTAACTCATGAAAATATAGTAAGATTACCATGTAATTGATATATGTTACAGAGATTTAGTACAGAATGTTCAGTATTAAAAATGAAGTGTGCAGCATTTATGATTCATTTACAGGGACACTCAAAAGTATTCCGTTACATTATACTTTATGGGGAAAAAGAGTTTGGAATTTATTTTAATAATGCTACACTATTTCAGGATATTTGAAATTGATATACATTGCTGAGGTACACAACAAGATGCTTACTGTTGAATATGATGTGCATAGAATTTATTGTTTATATACAGAGACAAACAAAAGGGTGCGGTTACAGTATTATCTATGAGTGATAATTGCTGGAAGTGCATTTCCAGTTGTAATAGGCATTTTTAAATATAGGGTGTGGTTACAGTATTATCTATGAGCGATAATTGCTGGAAGTGCATTTCCAGTTGTGATAGGCATTTTTAAATATAAATTTTTTTTTGCATATTACTTAGTGAGTATAAATTATATAGATCATATACAGACCTGCCAACTTTTGAAAATGAGAAATCGTAGCACAGAATATTGAAATTCATCTGGAGGTTGGTTGGTTGGTTTTTCGTGTTTCGGAGCCATCTTTAGATATTTGTAAAAGGAATAAGGTTTCAGTCTTTCAACTCAATATAGTAAATTTTTTCCTCTGAAAATTTTTATACGATATTTAAAGTTTCTTCTCGTTTTGCAGCACTTTTTTTACATTTGTAAAAGAATGGTTCCAATTTTTTAGCCCAGTGCAGTAAATTTTGACGAAACTCTCGAATTTTTTTCCCGCGACCATTTCAGGATATTCACAATTTTTTCCCCACAATCATAATTCACATTTTTCTATCACGATTCTTTGTTGAAATCTGCACTTTTTACCATGAATTTTTGACGAATTTTGTGTTATTTACCACACAAAATTGAAATGTTTAATAATAATTCGTAAATTGAAATGTTTAATAATAAATAGTACAAATCTTGCAATTTTGCACACTACTTCAAATCTTGCCCCTCAAAGATCCCCCCCCCCCCCCCCCTCCAGAAATTCTTAAAATAGCATCCCAGTTTCTAAGGAAGGGAATTCCTGTATAAATAATTACAGAAACACGATTCACTTGTGGTTGATATACATAGAGGGTTTTATGTTAAGAAGTTTGTTTTGCAGCCCAGATTTTTTTTTTTCTCATGAGCATTTTTTAATGTCCGAATTTTCGGATTAATGACAAATTTTTTAAAACTTTCGGAAATGAATACTTTGAAATTTTGGAACAGAATCATTCCTGAATTATATGCTGCGCGGCATTCGCAATTAGAAACAAAAAATGCGTTTTTTTTTTTTTTTTTTTTTTTTTTTTGCAAAAAATCGTAGTTTAAGACAGATTTTCGTAGCATCGTAGTTTATAGGTCCAAATCGTAGCAACTATGATTTTTTCGTAGCAGTTGGCAGGTCTGCATATACAAGGGTGTACAAAAGAATTCGAACACATCAGTTTTTTGATGGAAATTTTCAAGTGTGTTAAATTTTTCCTAACTGAATGTATGTTGCGACAATGATATGAATGACCAGTTTCATATATACAAATCAATAGATCATACACAGAGATTCACAAAAGAATTCTGTCTGTAGGTGGTAATTGCCAAAATTGAGTTTTCAAATGCTTTTATTGAGTTTTCCAAATTTTTTACTGCAATATTATCTTTCACATTATTAAACGATGAAATTTTGTTTCAAGTATCCTGGAAGTGTCTTCAGGAAGTGTTTCATAACCCTTGACACATGATTTTTCTTTCTTGTTTAAAGTATATAAAGGATAAATTATATTAAATAATACATGACCATTAGAAAAATACGTAAAACGCTTATTGTTATACTATATGCTATACTATAATATAAAATACTATATATAAATTTATACTATACTTTATATTAATTACTTAATTTATACTATAATATAAAAATACTATAATGCTTATTGTTGTGTTTTATCGCTGCTCCCATGGTTTTAATTATAATTGATTTTATTTTGCGCTTCGCAGAGACTATATTTTTTTGTTGACAAATGAATGTTTTTAGAACTTTATGAACTAAACTGTAGCTATGAAATATTAGGATGTAAGAATTTTTAAACAAATGTATGTACGCGAAAAGTTATGTGTTTTTGTATTTGTGATGTTAAAATATATGTTATGTCTACAATTTGTCTCTGCAATTACTCCATACACAGAATGAACTTTTATTCCAAAGAAATTTAAATGAGCCTTTTATCTCCCAATAAGATGAACTTAGGTAAGCCTAATTCATTTGCATGATTAAATAATTATATTTTTAACTGTGAAATGAATATTGATAATTAAATATCAATATAATAATATTGAACATAAAAAATTTTATAAACGGGGCCTAGAATCAATATTATTTGGCATCCAACTGCTGGAATACGATATTATTTAAGAAAGTAAAATAAGATAATGGAACAATTAAAAAATTACGCACTCCATTAAGAAGCGCTTTTACGTGAATTGCTAATTTACTTGAGAACAGATTAAATGATGAAGATAAAGATATCGAAGAAATTGAGATTTTATATGCTCAATTAGATGAAAAATGGGCAGATCTAAAACCAAAAGAAAGAGAAATTTTAGATCTTCTTTTAAACAATCAATCATGTTCTCAAGAAAATTACGATAAAGAATACGAAAGTTTTAGTGAGTATGAAGAGAAATTTATTAAGTTAAAAATTAAAGTTCAAAAATTTTTAACGGTTTCCGAGACACAAAGTATTACGAAATGGAAGTTTAAACTTCCTAAGATAGAATTTAAATTATTTGGGGGAGATATTAAAGATTGGTTGGCCTTTTGAGCTCAGTTTGAAAAAATACATAATGATTCTGAAAGCGCAAAAGAAGATAAATATGATTTAACATCAGTATTCAGTCTCATTGCTCAAAAACCCCACTCATATACTCATACATTTAATACATTTATTCATTCATTCACATTCATTCGTCTTCATAGTTAATTTCATTTCATAGTTTTTAGTTAAAAGATCGTTTCACTTTGTTTACATATTACACAATAGTAAATGCAATTTTTTCTTTTATTAAATACACTTTCGTTATTATATTTAATTGTTAACTTACCCTTTAATAGTTTGTTGTCCAGGTTTTTGCTTTACAATTGGTTTTGTTTAAGTTTATTTTACTTTAAAAGTTTATTAGCGTTTTAGCTCTTTCACGACATAACAGTTGAACACAATATCGATTACGTCGTAATCTAAGTAATCGATTCAGTCGGTTTGCCGCATGACACCAGATAGCAGCATATTGCAAATCATCTGATTCGTTGATATATTTTAATTATTCATAAAGTTTGTGTTCATGTCACGTCACAATACATTCTAGCGAATAGGCATTTCCCGGGCACGTGCCATTGATCGAATGGTATTTATACCATGGTTGGAACATTCAACGGCAGACGCACGTCTGAGTTTTAAGCTTGTTTGAATGTTTCAAGCAGCTGTAACGTTTCATGTTGCCAGGGAAATAGTCTTGAGCTATTTAAATATGTTTGTTGTATTTTCGTTTTTCCCCATTTATCTAATTTAAGTTTACTGGTGATACCTGCAATATCAATTACGTTTTAGAAACAGCTTTACTCAAATTGGTGCTTGGTATGTTAAATGAATCTAGTCATTTTTCATCATGTTGCATTTTATCGTCATTTTTAACTTATATCTGTTTTAAAAGAAACATGCTGTTGTATCTAAGCTGATCAAGAATGTGAATATTATCTTCTAATAAACTGCTCATCTTCACCAGAATTTATGACTCTGTGCTTTTTCTTCAAATACAGTTTTATATTAATGCTGCTTACCCACATCTCAGTTTAACTTTTACTTTCTTTACACTCTGTGTTGCAAGTCATATTTTCCAGCGAAGCTCTCACTGTTCACGTTTAAATATCTTTCAGACTCTGCCTTTTTAAACATGTTAGATGGGTCTTACCCTATTAAAATATCAATATTTGTTGCAAGCAACATTAAAGGGTTCAAGGGCTTGAGAAATTGTTGAATCGTACCCCGCTACTGGTGATAGTTATGAAAATGTCACTGAATGTTTAAAGGCTCATTTGGTCGTACTGATATGTTAATAGAAGTTTATATGAGAAAAGTGCTTTCTTTAATGATGAATAATAGAACGGGAAAAGGTCCAAGAATTCTTCTTTTTAAATTGTATGACAAAATTGAAACATATTTAAGATCATTAAAAATGTTAGGTGTTTCAAGTGAACATTATTCTGTAATTCTTTATCCATTGACTGAACCGTGCTTGCCTGTTGAAATATTGAGAATTTGGGAAAGAAATTTAAATTCCATTACTTTAAATTCAAAAGATAAAAGTAATAATAACATAAGTTAGATTACTTGATGAAATTTTTACGGCACAAAATCAAAAGCGAAGAAAAAGTCTGTTTGGCGAGAAGTGGGTTTAATCTAGAAAATGTAAACAAAAATATTTATTCTGTGTCAACTAGGCGAAAAAGAGACATTCCAACAGCTACGGAATTATATAATATAATTCATCGAAAATGAAAAAGGAAACGTGTGTTTTTTGTAACAAGTCACATTTAAGTACTGAATGTAGACATGTTAATGGCTTATCTCATGAAGAGAAAAAACAAATATTAATGAAAAAGGGGGCTTGTTTTAGAAGTTTAGAGATAAGAAAACACATATCCCAGTTTTTTAAAACAAAAATACAGTAGACTCCCTCAAATCCGCAAAGCTTGAGACAAGAGATTGTGCGGATTTTAGAATTTTGCGGATTTCTGGTCATTAATTTGTTTACATTTTTGAAACATTAATTTGATTGGTAGTTAAAAAAGGGAAATTATAATGAATGCTTACAATAAAATGAAACATTAAAATAAGTAAAATATTAAAATAATTTATTAGTTTAAAAGTAAGTAATTATTAAAATAATTATGTAAAATAAAAATTTAGAAAAATATTAAATTATTAGGGATGAAATTGATTCAATTCGATTCTAAAAGTCCTATGCTGCCATCTAGTGATAGCAAGGAGAACAGTGTTAATGCTGTTATAAGTATATATAGCTTATTGTGCTCACTGTAACTTTTTTTCATTGTTATTTAGAGTCTTGAATGCTTTTCTTATGCTGCTTTGTATGTTTAGAAATAAATTTGTCTATAATTTAAAAAAAAAAAAATTTCGCGAAAAATAATTTTAAAATAGCGTTCTGGTTCGTAGATTTTTCCATTTCGAAACCTGGAATTTTTGATATATATATGCTAATTTATATCAAAATCAAAAGTAATGTAAATTTATTTAGTAATAATTCGGCTGTAATAGCCAAAAGAGACTGATTAACAAAAAATTTAGTAAAAAAAACATTGCGGTAGTCACTGATTTCGGCGCCATCTTGAATTTTGTTCCTGCAACTTAACTGTAAATTTCATTGTTTACATCTAAAAAAATATGCGGATTTTAGGCGTTCGCGGATTTTAGGGTCGCGGATTTAAGGGAGTCTACTGTACCACCCTGTGATTGCGGTAGATTAGATTTCAAAGTAATGTGTCAGGCAAAAAATAATAATGAAGACCTGATTATGAAAAAGTCAGATATCGAAATTTAAAAAAACGCTGTTTTATCCAATAAAACAAGTACTCGCCACGTACTTTTACAAATGCTTATTGTCCGTCTTAGATGTAATAAGATGAAATATATAAGAATATTAATTGACTCAGGCAGCAGTAAATCATATTTATCAGCTTTTGCACTGGCCAAGATGGGATATGAATGCATAGGTAAAGATAAATTGACACATAATTTATTCGGTGGCACAGAGACTGTATCATCACATAACAAGTATTTGATCAGTCTAAGCGACTTCTTTGATAATTATCGCTGTCATTTCGAAGTGTTAGATCAAGAAAAAATTTGTTCGGACATTCCTAAAATTCCTCGTGGCACATTTATAAATGAAATTAAGAAACAAAAAATCTTCCTCTCTGATTTGAATAACCAGGTTCAATTGCTATATCAATTTTCGCCTAATGAATGAGCTTATAGGGGCTGACGTAGCAGAAAAAGTTGTACACCAAAAAATAAAACTGATTTCTGGTTTAGTATTAATGGAAACATGTCATGGTTGGACTATGATGGGAAAAACTGGCATGTTTAACGTATCCGATAGCACACACAGTGTTACGTCACTACATGTAAATGATGCAAAAATTTCAGATTTATGGCAGCTAGACACACTTGGAATTCTCGATCCTGGTGAAAGCAGAAACAAACAAAAAATCGAAAAAGCAACCGAAGAACATTTTAATAGAAATATAAAAATAGATGTAGAAGGAAGGTATGAAGTGAGCCTACCATGGATTGAAAACCACCCTCCATTGCCAACTGGTTGAAAAATTACTGAACAATGATTAAGAAGTTGTGTTGAATCATTAAAGAAAACGGCAACGTTACAAGAGTATGAAGATGTATTAAAAGAATGGATACAAGAAGGCATTATTGAAGAAGTTAAGGACTCCTGTAATGATGAAAGTGAGCATTACTTGCCACACAGAGCTGTGATTAAAGAAGATTCTACTACAAGAGTTAGATCAACTTTTGATGGTTCAGCAAGACAAAAAGGTTCACCTTCAATCAATGATATCAATGATTGTTTAGAGAAAGGTCCTAACATTGTAGAACTCATTCCGACTATTTTAAATAAATTTCGATTAAAGAAAATTGGCATGATTGCAGATATTCGAAGAGCCTTTCTACAAATTGGTTTGAATGAGCGAGATAGACCATTTCTCAAATTTTTATGGTGGGAGGAAGGTGACACCGAAAAGTTGAAAATTTTCCAGCATAAAAGGGTTGTTTTTGGCTTTACATGTTCGCCTTATTTGCTTGGTGCAACTATCCGATATCATTTGAAGAACATACCTTCAAGATTTGAAGAAAGAGCAGGTAAGTTGTTAAAGTCTTTTTATGTAGATAACTGCATCACTAGTGTAGAAAACCATGAAGAGCTTGAAAAATTTATTGAAAAATCCAAACTTATTTTCCAAAATGCTAAATTTGATCTTCAAGGGTGGGAGTATAATCACCATAAAACAGAAACAGAAAACTTTACGTTATTAGAAGACAAGAATGTTCCAGTTTTGGGACTAATGTGGAATTTGAAATCTGACACTTTGAAAATAGATCTACGAAAAATTTTTGAAGACTGTACTATTGTAATGAAAAGAACAATTCTGAGAGCTGTTCATAGAATTTTTGATCCCATCGGATTCATGTGTCCTGTCACCTTGAGGCCAAAGATTCTCCTTCAAGGATGTTGGAAATTGCAAGTTTCATGGGATGCTGAATTGCCTGAATCTATTGCAAAGAAATTTGAAAAATGGCAAAAGGATGTCTCTAAATTAAAGGAAATAGAAATCTCTCGTTGTATTATTTCCAATTATGAAGCACCAGAAAATCTGTCTTTGCACATATTCTGTGATGCAAGCAAGAATGCCTATTCTACATGTATATTTTTAAGATGTGCGACTGAAAATACAATATCTCATCAGCTTGTACAGGTTAGGTGCAGAGTTGCTCCAATGAAAACCATTTCTATTCCTTGATTGGAACTACTTTCCTGTAATATAGGAGCTAGACTAGCACAGAGTGTGATACACGATCTTCAGTTGAAACATATCCCGAAATTTTTCTGGTCTGATTCAGCAAATGCTCTATATTGGATCAAGGAAACTGAAAATTGGGCTCCTTTTGTTTTCAATAGAGTTAAAGAAATCCGATCATTGACAGAACCTGTAAATTGGTATCACATCCCTGGATCATTAAATTCAGCAGACCTCCCTTCTCGTGGTTGTAATGCAGAAACTTTAGCGAAATCTAAATTATGGGAGGATCCAGAATGGTTGCGAAGACCGAAAGAAGAACTGCTGAAATCCAATGTTTTTCCTGATTTCAACATAGTATATTCCGAAAAGAGAAAAACTTATTAGCACAACGAATCATGAAGAATCAACTGAAAAAATTTATAACAGATTTTCGTCGTACGACAAACTGATCAGAATTATTGCTCGGATTTTTAGATTTTTTACTAACTGTAAAGTGGAACATGCCAACCAGATTTCTGGACTCTTAACTCTAGAAGAAATAAATAGAGCTGAAATAGCTTTGTTAAAAATAGTACAAAAAGAATCATTTTTAGGAACTGAAGATAAACGCTTAAAATCACTTCAGTGTTATGTAGAATCGAATGAACTACTTAAAGTGAAGACTCGTATTCCGATCAGAGAAGATAAAAGAAATTTCCGATTTCCGATACTGTTACCCAGTAGCCATCCAGTTGTGGAAATACTTATTCAGACAAGACATCATAGTTTAAATCATGCTGGCACCCAGATATTGATGAGTAATTTAAGAGAAGACTTTTGGATTTTCAAATGCAGGAAGACTGTTAGAAAGGTAGTTAAAAACTGTGTATGTTGTAAAAGATTTAACTCAAGACCTAAACCAATTATAGAAGCACCACTTCTGGAAGATCGTATAAAAGAATCTGTAGTATTCGAAGTTGTAGGAACTGACTACGCTGGTCCTTTACTTCTTCGAGGAGGTCAGAAAGCTTGTATAGTTATTTTCACATGCGCTGTCTACAGAGCCATACATTTAGAGATAGCCACATCTTTATCGACTGACAACTTTTTGCAAGCTTTTAGAAGATTTATAGCACAAAGAGGTGGACCTGCAAAAGTATATAGTGACAATGGGACAAATTTTACGGTGCTGAAAATTTTCTTAAGAAAATCAATTGGGATGTCGTTTCTCAGTATAGCGAAGCTAAGAAGATCACTTGGAAATTTAATCCTCCATCTGCACCGTGGTGGGCTGGATGGTGGGAACGTTTGATAGGCATAATCAAAGGGATCCTTCGAAAAGTTTTAGGATGAAGCTCTTTGAACTTAGAAGAAATGCAAACTGTTATTTGCGATACTGAAAATATTGTTAAGCAGCGGCCTTTGACTTATGTTTCAGAGGAAATTGAGGATTTAATACAACTTACTCCTCCTATGTTTTTACAAGATATCAGAGAATCAGGTGTTCTTGATCTTGACATTTTTGGATTCATCGTCTATTAGTAAGAGACATGCCTATAGACAACGACTAAAACAAGATTTGAGGAAAAGATTCCATACTGAATATTTGGGATATTTAAGACAATCCTTAAAATTTGACAAAAATCAGAGACCTGTTCAGATTGGTGATGTTGCTCTAGTGTCTAGTGAGAATGTTAAGAAACTTGAATGACCGCTTGCTAAAGTTAGAGAACTTTATCCTTCTAAAGATGGAAATGTATGATTAGTAAAGGGTAAAAATGAAAAGTGGCGAATTTTTACGTCCTGTCCTCAAATTGATACCTTTAGAAGTAACTCATGAAAGAGGTACTGAACTGCATTCTATAGCTTAAAACTCAATATCTTCTGAACAGACTGTTCAACCGAATGGGAAAGAGTGTCCGTTAATCCCAATTCTGCTAAACCGATGATAAAGCTGACTGGTAAAAACTGTTCTTCAGACCCTGCGACGAGTAAGCCAATGATCCAACATTCTGTTAAAGACTGCTTTTTAGATACTGAATCTACTGAGTCTATTTTCCAAAAAGGTGTTCGTGACTGTACCTGAAAAACAATCCAGATATGGTTGTGTATATAAACCCAAAGTAAAGTTTGAGTTTCATTGAATTCAAAACTCAAAGGTGGGAGTGTGTTGCATTTTATCACTGCTCCCATGGTCTTAATTATAATCATTTTTATTTTGCGCTTCATGCAGATGATATTTTTTTGTTAACAAATGAATGTTTTTAAGACTTTATGAACTGAACTGTAGCTACGAAATATTAGGATGTAAGATTTTTTTAAACAAAAGTATGTATGCGAACTTTATGTTTTTTTGTATTTGTGATGTTAAAATATATGTTGTTATGTCTATAATTTGTCTCTGCAATTACTCCATACACAGAATGAACTTTTATTCCAAAGAAATTTAAATGAGCCTTTTATCTCCTGATAAGATGAACTTAGGTAAACCTAATCCATTTGCATGATTAAATAGTTATATTTTTAACTGTGAAATGAATATTGATAATTAAATATCAATATAATAATATTGAACATAACATTTTATAAACGGGGACTAGAATCAATACTTATAAAGAAACTGATTTTAAAGACATACAGGATTATTTTTTATTTAAATTTTACTTTTTAAAGAATGTCCGAGGAAATATCTTATTCAAAAACATGACTTCATTTTATTATAGGGTTTACAATGAAAATATTTCTTATAGGGATTTTTGACATTGAAACCTGGGCTCATTCTTTTAAAATTTCTAAATATCTCCTTACATTCAGCATTTATCATTATAAAAAAAACAGAGTTAGAAAGTAATTCATAATTTAAGGGAAGAAAAAGTAGCACTTGGGAGAAACTTTGCAAAAAAGCATAAAAATAAGTAACCTAAAATGGCCAAAATGTATAAAGTTGCTTAAATTGCCCAATGAATTGTTGAATGTGATAACAGCATTACATTTTTAAAATATTTCATAAATATGAGTTTAGATAAAAGGACTTACGTAGCATTCAAAAGTGTTTCTCTGTGTTCTTCAGCAAGAAAATCACCTTTAATGAGAATATATTCTCCGTAACGCTTCCCATACCACTTCATCCAGAATTTAAAATTCCTGTCCATTGCCTGATATGGAGAAACTTAATGTTAGAATTTTGAATTTGCATTTGAGGGTCAATTCATTTATTAGGAAAATCTAATTACCTCGGCATACTTGGCAGGCACATCTGCTTTTTCTATCCCTATGCATCTTTTACAAGGAGTTATAGCTGCCATTTGCAGCACAACCTGTCCCACTCCTGGAAGAAAATAGTTTAAAAGGATTAGCTCGGTCCCCACTCTTGAAAAAAAAGAAAATATTAAATATCTATTAAACGTGCTAGTACACAATTATATATAGTACAGAACTATTTATCCATAATGGTTAATGTAAGATGTATTCTGATAACTGTTTTTTGTTTTTGGATAACGAATTGGGCATAAAACCAACATAATTTGATCAGATTTGTAAAAAGCTGTGGCGTTGTTTCTGATTTCAAATTAGTTATTAGATTACTCTGATTAAGAATCAGATCAGAACAAGACCAAAGTTAATCAGGGTTTGAAAGAAGGCAGGCAATTCATGGGAATACATTGAAAACAAATATTCCTATGCATAAAAAAATCAAAATGTCTAATATCCAACTGAATATGCTTGCATTTCAAATCCTAGACGTTAGCATTAAATTATAATACTGTGCATGTTGTAATCTTTCGAGCAGAGCACATGGCAGATTATCATTGTATGGCACTTCTTTCTGCAAAAATTCTGAAATCTGTCACTTAGAAATATCATTCTGGATAACTGGTTTTCTGGTTAACTTGGTTTCTGGATAAACGGTTCCATACTGTACATTAAGATTTTCAGGTTATTCTTAAATCATTTTATTAGAATACATAATTTGTTATACTATAATTAAAAAATAAATTTTATCTATATTATATAACAGTTCATAATGGCTCTAGAATAACACATAAGATAAATAGTCACCACATTGATTGTCTGTTTCACAGAAATCTTATCAAATCTTTAAAAAATTTTATAAAAACAATTTTCAAGGCATCATATTATCAGAAAAATTTTAAAGAAAGTATTTTAACTTAGTAAGGTACCATGGAAATAAATTTAAGCTACGATAAAGAGTGAAAAAAAAACAGAACTTTTTTTTTTCTTTAAGGCTATTCTCATAGCCAAAGACGCAACTTTCATAAGTTTTAATACATTTTTGTTTGGAAACACGTGAAAATGGCAAGTGTTGTTATTCAGAAACTATGTAATCAAAAGACGTTTTCCAGTTTTTTTTGCAAACGCAATAGATATTTCAGAAAATATTATCAAAGTTTGTGTTTTGAACTGAATTTCTGGACAAAAGCAGAAAAGCCAGTCAGGAAAGGGAGAAAAATGCTTTGTCACATGTTCAAAAATGCTTATAACTCAATAGGTAACTTATTTATTAAAAAATAGAAAAATCATTGTGATTCCAAATCGCTTCCATAGTCAAAGCTGCCAATTTTGTATTTTTTTTCAATGGCAGATTGATGAAATTCAAGATTTTTTTCTACCCATAAATGACTGAATGCGATTTGTTTTCTGTTAGCAAAAGATGAAATTTGCAATTTTATTCTATGACCAATTGACAAACTCTGCAATTATTTTTCAAAACTGATTGACGAAGTTTCTTTTTTCACTATTGTTAACTAACAAAATTTGTGATTTTTTTGTGACAAATTGACAGAATTAGTAGGGGTTTTATTTGTATCTGATTAAAGAAATTTATAATTTTATCACAGTAGGGGTTTTATTTGTATCTGATTGAAGCAATTTACAATTTTATCAATGACTGATTAATAAAACTATGTGATATATTTCCTCAACTAATTTACAAAATCTGCAAATATTTTCAAACATTTGCAAATATTTTCAACTACAGCTTGATAAAATTCATGACTTTTTTTAATGCATAATTGATGAAATTTGCTAATTTCCCTCCCCCCAATGAGCGATTGACGAAATTTGCATTTTTTCCCCCATGAGTGCGTGTGGAAATTTGCAATTTTTTTCCCTCAAGAGTCATTGTTCAAGTTGAAGAAATTCACAATTCTTCTGTTGACCGATTGACAAAATCTACATTTTTTTTAATGATCAGTAGACATCCTGTTTCTGAGAAATGTAACTGCTTTGAATCTATTTTTTAGATAATATGGTATTATCTTTGTACCTATTAAATACAAAATACTGGTATTTCAGAATTTTACAAAAATAAATGATTCACAGAAATAGGCAAAATATTAAAAAATATATATATTCACAGAAAAATCACATCACAGATCCGGACTAAAAACTTTGCAATTTGCAAAGGATTTAAAAATCGTATTTCCATAAGGATTTTTTTCTTATAGGCATAATTTCCATATTTTATACTTTATTACTACTATAGTATAGTAATACGGTTATATTACAGTAAAATAACGTAATACAGTGAAATCGAAATTTGATAGGGAATTTCTTCACTCATACAGATGTATATATTTTCTGCTTTATTTTATCCTACTGTTCTAGAGATGCTGGTATCTCCGATCAAGGGGTACCAAAAATACAAGGATTCTAAATTTAGGAGATTAAATACATTTCTGAGAAGAGTTTACAACATATGAAGGGTTCACAACTATAGTAGACCAAGTCCATTTAGAAGGTGCATAAAATCTGTTTTATCTACTCCCACAGTGAACCAAGCCTGTTTTCACATACTTTATTACATAAGGTATCTGTTTACAGACTTGGTTCACTGTGGGATATAGGTCAAAATTAACATTTTTACCCACTGGCCAGAACAAAGTTATGTACGCTCCATACAAAATTGTGTTTTTTCTAACTATCAACATTGAAACTTACTAATATATATTACTTACCATTCAATATGATTACACTCAATTGAAAAATTTTATTTTTACTATTAATTGCAATGAAACAAATTCACAGGAAAATTTCAGAAAAGTTACAGTAGAGGGGGACCCCACCCCCCTCGGCACTAACTAATATGCATTTTTCTGCGACCATTTAATGAATTTCACGATCTTCTGACAAAATACACCTTTTTTCGTGACCTTTTGTAAAATCTGCGTTTTTCCCGCGATTTTTTCACAAAATTGCGTTTTTTTGTAATATTTTAACGAAATTTGTGGGGTTTTTCACCATTCTTTGAAAATATTTGCATTTTTTTTCAATATTTATTGACGAAATTTGCATTTTTAGGTGATCTTTTGACGAAAGTTGCGTTTTTTCCACAATCTTTTCACGAATTTTGCGTTTTTTCCGTGATTTTGTCACAAAAGTTGTGTTTTCTCCATGATCTTTTCATGAAATTTGCGTTTTTTCTGCAATCTTTTCACGCATTTTGTGTTTTTCCGCAATCTTTTCACGAATTTTGAGTTTTATCCACGATCTTTTCATGAAATTTACGTTTTTCCGCGATACTTTGAAGAATTCTGTGATTCTTTTTCGCAATTCTTTGTCGAAATTTGCAATTTCCCGCGATCTTTTTACAAAATTTGCGTTTTTTCCACGATCTTTTCACGAACTTTGCGCTTTAACCGCGATCTTTTCACAAAATTTGCGTTTTCCATGATCTTTTAAAGAAATTTGCATTTTTCCGCGATACTTTGACAAAGTTTCTGATTCTTTTTACCGATCTTTGCCGAAATTTGCATTTTTTCTGCGATCTTTCCTCGAAATTTTTGTTTTTCCACGAACTTTTGACGAATTTTGCATTTTTTCCATGATTTTGTCATGAAAGTTGCATTTTCTCCACGATCTTTTCACGAATGTTGCATTTTTTCCATGATTTTTTCACGCATTTTGTGTTTTTCCATGACCTTTTCACGAATTTTGCATTTTATCTGCAATCTTTTCACGAAATTTGCATTTTTCTGCGATACTTTGAAGAATTTTGTGATTCTTTGTCGAAATTTGCATTTTTCCGCGATCTTTTCACAAAATTTGTGTTTTTTCCGTGATCTTTTCACGAAATTTGCATTTTTTCCGTGATCTTTTCACGAAATTTGCGTTTTTTCCGTGATCTTTTCACGAAATTTGCGTTTTTTCCGTGATCTTTTCACGAAATTTGCGTTTTTTCCATGATCTTTTCACGAATTTTGTGCTTTATCCACGATCTTTTCACGAATTTTGCGTTTTATCCACGATCTTTTCACGTATTTTTCACTTTATCCACGATCTTTTCACGAATTTTGCGCTTTATCCGCGATCTTTTCACGAATTTTGCGCTTTATCCACGATCTTTTCATGAATTTTGCACTTTATCCATGATCTTTTCACGAATTTTGTGTTTTCCGCGATCTTTTCATGAAATTTGAGTTTTTCCGCGATACTTTGAAGAATTTTGTGATTCTTTTTCCCGATATTTGTCAAAATTCACATTTTTTCCATGATCTTTTCACGAAATTTGCATTTATCTGCGATATTTTGAAGAATTTTGTGATTCTTTTTCGCAATTCTTTGTCGAAATTTGCATTTTCCCGCGATCTTTTCACGAAATTTGCGTTTTCTGCGATCTTTTTGTTGGGCCGTGGATCACTATGTTATCAAAATAATTATATCTATCTTCATTGGTGTAGAAAGCCATCAGTTAAAACAGTTTTTAAAAGAAGTAACATATTTTATTCTTCAGAGGTTAGTATGATTTGAAGTAAAACTTGTTAGTATAACAACAGGAAAAATGCAACAACAACTATATAACTTTTCCATGGCTTGGCTGGCCTCATGCCTAAATAGTAAAATTCAAATTGACATTGCTGTACCAGACAGCTTCAAAAACAGCCATGTTCAACTGCACCTGCAACTGCTCACCTCCAAGCAAAACGTCTGGCTTAAATACTAAAAGAAAAGGAGGTTAAAGCACACAGTTAAAAGTTAATATGCAAATTTAAACTGCAAGTGTGAAGCAGTGAAATCAACTAACTGCAGGTTAACTGACATGAAATGGTTTCCCTGCCACACACCCAGTCAACCATGAAGCCAACCAACCATAGTCACATGTAAACAACAAGGTTGTGATGTGGCATATAGGCTAGTGAAAGTACACACTTTGTACAACTGCAAAATAAAGTTCATAGCATCTTTCCAAGTAAGTAATTAATATTCAAAAATAGTAAACTGATATCTTACAGACATTTAAATGAACTTTAAACATTTTTAAACAAGTAATTGAAACTTTACTGTTTCTTTGAAAAAACATTGTTATTGGTTGAGCAGAGAAACTGGGAAAAATAATTGGGAAAATATAGAAATGTATTTTTATATTAATACATGGAAATTATTCCAGAGGGAAACATTCGCCTTGCATACAATATTTCAAATGAAAATCAAATTTCAAAGTACAAAGTAATTGCTTAAAAGGCACAAAGGCCAACATAGTGAAAAAGATTCCAAGCAGGGACTCGAACCCGGGCCATCAGTATAGCACACTGACGTTCTACCAACTAAACCACTTGGAACGATACCCAGCATGGAAAATTTCTCACTATTATATGTTGGCAAGGCTACAAACGCAGCACAAGATAGAATATTCAATGTGAGCCACCAAACTGGGGCAAACACGGAACATAATTAAATCCAGCATCGATAGAAAATATATTAATACATGGAAATTATTCCAGAGGGAAACATTTGCCTTGCATACAATATTTCAAATGAAAATCAAATTCCGTGCTGGGTATCGTTCCAAGTGGTTTAGTCGGTAGAACGTCAGTGCGCTATACTGATGGCCCAGGTTCGAGTCCCGGCTTGGAATCTTTTTCACTATGTTGGCCTTTGTGCCTTTTAAGCAATTACTTTGTACTTTGAAATTTGATTTTCATTTGAAATATTGTATGTAAGGTGAATGTTTCCCTCTGGAATAATTTCCATGTATTAATATAGTTTCTATCGATGCTGGATTTATTTATGTTCCGTGTTTGCCCCAGTTTGGTGGCTCACATTGAATATTCCATCTTGTGCTGCGTTTGTAGCCTTGCCAACATGTAATAGTGAGAAATTTTCCGTGCTGGGTATCGTTCCAAGTGGTTTAGTCGGTAGAACGTCAGTGTGCTATACTGATGGCCCGGGTTCGAGTCCCGGCTTGGAATCTTTTTCACTATGTTGGCCTTTGCGCCTTTTAAGCAATTACTTTGTACTTTGAAATTTGATTTTCATTTGAAATATTGTATGCAAGGCGAATGTTTCCCTCTGGAATAATTTCCATGTATTAATATAGTTTCTATCAATGCTGGATTTAATTATGTTCCGTGTTTGCCCCAGTTCGGTGGCTCACGTTGAATATTCCATCTTGTGCTGCTTTTGTAGCCTTGCCAACATATAATAGTGAGAAATTTTCTGTGCTGGGTATCGTTCCAAGTGGTTTAGTCGGTAGAACATCAGTGCGCTATACTGATGGCCCGGCTTGGAATCTTTTTCACTATGTTGGCCTTTGAGCCTTTTATGCAATTATTTTGTACTTTGAAATTTCATTTTCATTTGAAATGTATTTTTATTTTAATAAACTTAACTTTACAAAAACATATTTGAACTTAAGCCAACAAATGCCCCCTTTTCCCAGAGTCTCTAGCTCAGCCAAATAACCAGTTACAATAAAACACAAACTTTTCACTTGGCAAAGCCTTTGTGAATATATCAGCCACATTGGCTTTTCCTGATACAAATTTGAGATTAAATTTACTTAAATTACCTTTTACAAAATAAAACCTAGTATCTATATATTTTGTTCTATTATTTTCAACACAATTCTTAGAAAAACATATTGCACTTTGTGTTGTCACAGAATACATCAGGTTTATTTAGATTTAAACCGAGAAATGAAAAACATTCTCTTATTTTCAAAATCCAATTCAGTTCTTTTATAGAATCTGACAAAGCAATATATTCTGCTTCCATACTAGATAAGGCAGTACACTTCTGTTTAGCAGAATTCCATATTATCGGGACCTGATCTATGAACATGACAAAACCACTTACAGATTTTCTGTCTACTATATCTGATGCCCAGCTAGCATCAGTATATACAGTTAAATTATTATCAAGGCTTCTAGAAAGGTTTATTGAAAAGTTATTTGTATTGAAAACATATTGCAATATTTGACATAAATTTTTCCAATGTGACCATGAGGGATTACTTGAAAATTGAGAAAGGGCTATTACTGAAAACATAATGTCAGGTCTAGTCCTGGATGCAAGAAATAAAAGACTTCCAATTAATTCTCTATATGGGATATCCTTGGCTTCTTCCCCCTCAAAAGTTTTATTTAAGATAACGCCTGGTGTGAGTGGCAATTTACATTTTATTCTAGGAATATCTTTAAACGTTTCACTTAATGTTTTAATATACTTTTTCTGATGCATATGAATTTCATTATTGATTTCTTCAAATTCAACTCCTAAAAAGTTTTTAATTTTGCCTAGTACTTTAATTTCAAATTTTGATTTCACTAATTCTATTACCTCTTTTAATCTACTTTTATTTTTAGCAAATATGGCCAAATCATCAACATATACTAATATTATCACTTCCGATTTGTAGGTATAAATACAGTTACAACAGTCAATTTTCTCAAATCCCAATTTAATAAACGTATTATCTAATTCAAAGTACCACTCACGCCCGGCTTGGTGCAAGCCATATAAAGCTTTCTTTAACCTCATTACATAATTTTCTTTTCCCATTTCAACAAAACCCCCTGGTTGATCTACATAAATTACTTCCTTCAGTTTAGCATATAAATAAGCACATTTGATATCCAAGTGTTGATGTTCCCAGCCCTTTATTATAACTAACATTACAAAGAAAAACCTTACCAATGAAAAAGATATAACTGGAGAAAAAGTATCAAAATAATCTATACCTTCTACTTGCCTAAATCCCTTTGCCACAAATCTAGCTTTAAAACTTTTTATCTTTCCATTTTCATCCCTTTTAGTGGCATAAACCCATCTACTACCTAACACTTTTCCTTTTTCTGGTTTGGGTACTAAATCATACACTTCTCTTTCTTGGAGGGTAGTTAATTCATTTTTCATGGCTTCTAACCAGTTATCCCTTTCGGGTAATTTCTGGGACTCCTTGTAGGAAGATGGAATTTTTACTTCCACACGACAAGCTTCTAATTCAGAATCCTCCCCCTCACTATTACCTGGACTTTGGGTTAAATCTACATTTTATTTTCAGAAGAAGGTTTAAAATCAAATTCATCTAAGTTACAGGTCAATTTATTTTCTTTACAATACTTTTCCACATCATTTTTACTTCGCAACCTTACACCAACTTTTGGATAATAATAAACATCTACCCTACCTGCAGATGTCCCTGTTTTTCTAGTTACCTCTTCCCTTTTCCAGTCTGCAGTAGATGAGGGGGATAGGTTCTCACTTTCTCCAATACCCTCGGAAAATTTTCCCAAAATTTTAACATTTACCAAATTTTTACTGTCTTTATCTTCAAATTTAAAATAAGGTCTTCCCTCATCAATTCTAACATGTTTAGTTTCATCAACTAATGTAGTCCCGGGATACCATATTCTATAGCCTAAAGTGCTTGAAGCATATCCCACCACAACTCCTTTTCTAGCCCTCCTTTCTAATTTATTTCTGTATCTGCTAAGTATATTGACATAAGCTGTGCTACCAACAGTTTTAAAGTGTCCAACTGAAAAAGATTTACCTCTCCAAACATTCAGTGGGGCTCTCCCCTTCAACTTACTATGGCGGAATCTATTTTTTAGATAATTTTGCGTATTCACTAATTCTGCCCACAATTCCGGAGGTAAATTTCCTTGTTCTATTTGTGACCCAACCCCTTCCATAATGCTTCTATTGTCGCGCTCAGAAACACCGTTCATTTCCGGAGAATATGCATTTGTGAATTCACGTTTAATACCTTCTGCTCTCAGGAAATTCTCAAACTCATTAGAGCTAAATTCACCCCCACGATCAGTTCTAATTCTTTTTATCTTTTACCCCGTTTGCTTTTCAACAAAGACCTTCAAATTTCTAAATTGTCCAAACGCTTGGCTTTTATGGCTCAAAAAATACACAAATGCATACCTTGAGAAATCATCTATTATGGTTAAGAAATACCTAGCACCACCCAGGGATTGAACTGGAGCAGGCCCCCATATGTCTGAATGACAAAGTTCAAGAATTTCTGATGTATTTATATCCCTTTCCTGAAAACTTGCCCGCTTACTTTTTGAATAGTTTCATGATTCATATTCTTTTACCTTGCCCGATAGTTTTCTAAACCAAAAACATTTCCCGATTTAGCAAATTCTAATAGAGCTTTACAGTTTTGGTGCCCATAACGTAAGTGCCAATTAGTTACATTATTTTTACCCATGTGTGCACCAGCCGATTCACTTTTACAATTAGCATAAATAGAATAAAACTTATTTTGCAATGGTACAGTTAAAATTTGATCATTTGTTTCATTACTGATTATAGCTTGATTACAACTAAAATTAACATTTAAGTTTTGAAGACATAGACATCAAACAGAGATTAAATTACGACACATATCTGGAGCATAATAAACATTCTTAAGAACTAGATTAAATGGAACAGTACCTGAATTAATCATTAAAACAATGTTACCAATACCAGCTATTTTGGCAGTACCCTTGGCAGTGACTGCTTGACTCTTAAATTCTCGAAAGTTCTGAAAAACCATCCTTTCCTTACAAAAGTGATCAGTTGCTGCCGAGTCGAGTACGAACTCCAAGTTCTCACTTATCATCGCTGCGGCAAAGTGGGCTTGGTTGTTTCTCTGTCTAGATTGGGAAATACTTTGGGGTCTGGAATTCATTCTACAGTCCTTTCGCAAGTGTCCAATCCTTCCACATGAGTAACAGCGTCTTTGCTTGTTTCGATACACTGATAAGAAAACTTGATTTCTTGGAGCCTCGGTAAGTTTACATTTTTGACGATCATATTCTGCTAGTAGCTGCTTACGCACCTCTTCCACCATAAACTCCTTGTCAGGCAGGCGATATAGCTGAATAACTAAATTTTCATAGCTTTCAGGTAAATGTTCCAGTATTTGGTAGGTAACTTCATCAGGAGGGACTTCTTTACCAGCAGCTTGCAAATTCTTTGCACTCTCTAGTACCCTGTTGATATATGTAGCCATAGACTCCATTGCCCTATATTTAATATTCATGAAATTTCTTCTTAATGTTGCTATCCTGGCACGACTACATGGTTCAAAAGTGTTCTTTAGTAACAACCAGACTTCTGATGGTGATTTGGCATCATATATTATATTTTTGAGATTTTCTTCTACACTGAGGCATAATATAGCTAAGGCCTTGTTCTCCTTCACAACAGTAGCAGCATCCTTTGCCACAGCTTCTTTTGTAGCAGATTCATTTGAAACTTCACTTTCTACTTTATCAGAAGTAAATTCAGCCAAATTTTGACTAATTAAGTACAAATTTACATTAAATTTCCATGATTTAAAGTTCTCTCTGTTTAGTTTTGGAAATGCAAAAGACAAATAGTTCATTTCACTGACAGTAGCCATTTTTACTTTATAGAGCAGAGCGGGACTAACCACGCTCTGCTACCATTCTGTTGGGCTGTAGATCACTATGTTATCAAAATAATTATATCTATCTTCATTGGTGTAGAAAGCCATCAGTTAAAACAGTTTTTAAAAGAAGTAACATATTTTATTCTTCAGAGGTTAGTATGATTTGAAGTAAAACTTGTTAGTATAACAACAGGAAAAATGCAACAACAACTATATAATTGAAATGCAGTAAACCAACGTTTAAAATGCACAAATAATGCGTGAAAAAGCAGCAAACAGCTGTTTCGAATCTACAGCGAGATTCTTCTTCAGTGCAAGAGAGGGAAAAAAGAAACAGCGTGCTAGAAAAAGCCAGGCTGAGCAAAATGATAGACAGAGACGCGCTGCCTTATATACCCTATGCGGGTAGCGAAAGCGCCAGAAACAACCAATGAAAGAGAAGCAGTGGAAACGACTGGGTGGACAAGTAGCGACATCTACCGGAAAAGGAGAGAAAATGAAACCAAAAAAGAGGAAATTAAATTAATGCTTTCCAAATACTTGGAAAATCTGGAGTACTAGATAAGTCATTGACTAAAGAGTGAGAATTTTTAATGATGTGGTAAGCTTCCCAAAAATCAAGATCAAGGCTAGAAGAACATTTTTGGATAATGGTGGCTGAGGAAAAATCGAACCTATGTTGAGAAGACCAAGAATGTTGAGCAATAGAAGAACGTTTGAGCTCCTGATTTTTAACATAACCTTCATGCTCTTTTAAAAGAAATCTAAGAGCACGTTTAGTCTGGCCAATATAAGAAAGGCCACATTGGCAAGAGATTTGGTAAATACCCCAGTTATCTAGGCGATCAATGGGGTGTTTGAGATTTGAAAAAATGATTTTATTAACAGGAGAAAAAATAACATTAAAATCAAACCTTCTTAAGATTTTAGCAACTTGCTGACTGATTTTAGGAAAAAATGGTAACACAACTGAAGTATTAGAGTTGGAATTAGAATGCTTTTCAGAATGGACGGATTTCGTCAATTTCTTATAAATAGAATCAATAATATTAGAGGAATAACCACGATCAACAGCAATAGCTTTGAGGTAATTAAGTTCAGCACTAAGTAACTGAGGAGTGGAACAAACATTGGTAGCCCGAAAAACAAAAGTATTGAAAGCAGCGAATTTCTGGTTAGGGGGATGAGAAGAATGCCTGTGAGGTGGAAGACTGACAGCAAAAGGTTTACGAAAGACGGTAGTCTGAAAGCCATTATCACAACAAATAACAAGGACATCGAGAAAAGAAAGACAGTTATTGGTCTCAATTTCAGAGGTAAATAGAATGCAGGGATCAATGGAATTCATAATAGAGAGAATATGATTAATATCCGAATTTATTTCAACCAGGACATAAACATCATCAACATAACGAACATAGAACAGAAATTTTAAATTTTCAAAAAGTTTGACCTCAAAATAGTGCATATAAATATCGCATAAAATTGGACTAAGAGGATTACCCATAGCCAAACCATCAATCATGCGGAAGAAATTACCATTGAAAACAAAAGTATTTTGTGACAAGCAAGTGCGAGTGAGAAGGATAAGTTCCTCGATTTCAAAATAAGAGAAATGGAATTCACAAAGCCTGTTCTTGAAGCAATCCAAAGCCCCCTCAACCGGAACGTTTGTAAATAATGATTTAACATCAAAAGAAACCATCATGTAACCCTGCGGCTTAAAATTATGGAGTATTTTAACAAAATCAAAAGAATTCTTAACAGTGAAACAGTTACTGCTCAAAAGTGGGGAAAAAACAGAAACTAAATATTTGGCAAGCTTATAAGAAGCTGTACCGATACTAGAGACAATAGGTCTAAAAGGAATGTCAGGTTTATGAACCTTAGGTAAAGCATAAAACCTGGCACAATGCGCAATAGATGGAATAAGAGACTTCTTAAAGTTAGCAGGAATAATGGAAGAAGACTTGATGGCAGACTTAATAGAATTAATTTCACTAGTGGAAGGATCTTTGCGGATGTCCACATAAGGACCATCTTTAATTAATTTATGGGATTTTTCCAAATACGAAGATTTGTCGAGAAGAACAATCTGACCACCTTTGTCAGCCTTAGTAATGATTAAGTTTGGATCAGAATGCAAATTTTTCAGACATTGTTTAACTGGAATTTTAAGATTGGGCTTATTAGAATTGAAATCAACAGTATTGGCAATGAGATGCCTGATGGACTCTTTTTGAGAAGAAGATAGAGCGCTATGCTTAAAGGCCCTTTCAATAGGAGCAATTAGATTAGGTAGAGAAGGAATAGCAGAGAAATTGTTATTCAATTTGAGAGCATCGAGCTGATTGTCACTAAAAGAAACACTAGAAAGATTGACAACAACATTTTGGTTAACAACAGGCAAATTGCTGGGGTTATTAACGACAGGACTTTTACAAAGTTCATTAAATTTCTTCTTTAAAACCGAACAATGAACAGAAGAAGCTGTGAGAACTCTACTCCATGACCTTCTGTCTATAGACTCAAAATCAGGTGTAGAATTAGCGAGGCTGATATGTAAGGAATATAATTCGCGCTCTATATGAGCAATTTTATGACGAGTCTCTTGAATCAAAGCTCTTAAAAGAGCTAATTTAGAACGAAATAAGACCTTGTCAATTCTGTTAGAAGAAGATAAATTACAACGTATAGAAATGAAATTAGGAATAACCTTCTTACGCCTACAGTCAAGTAGGAAATGTAAGTGTTCCAAAAACCTGTACTTTTTTAATTGTAAATTACAAAACCTATTGATTTGAGACATTGTGGGAAAAAATGCTGCTTTTTCACGCATTATTTGTGCATTTTAAACATTGGTTTACTGCATTTCAATATTCCTGCACAAAGGCTTTAATTGCTATTTTAACAACTATATAACTTTTCCATGGCTTGGCCGGCCTCATGCCTAAATAGTAAAATTCAAATTGACATTGCTGTACCAGACAGCTTCAAAAACAGCCATGTTCAACTGCACCTGCAACTGCCCACCTCCAAGCAAAACATCTGGCTTAAATACTAAAAGAAAAGGAGGTTAAAGCACACAGTTAAAAGTTAATATGCAAATTTAAACTGCAAGTGTGAAGCAGTGAAACCAACTAACTGCAGGTTAACTGACATGAAATGGTTTCCCTGCCACACACCCAGTCAACCATGAAGCCAACCAACCATAGTCACATGTAAACAACAAGGTTGTGATGTGGCAAATAGGCTAGTGAAAGTACACACTTTGTACAACTGCAAAATAAAGTTCATAGCATCTTCCAAGTAAGTAATTAATATTCAAAAATAGTAAACTGATATCTTACAGACATTTAAATGAACTTTAAACATTTTTAAACAAGTAATTGAAACTTTACTGTTTCTTTGAAAAAACACTGTTATCGGTTGAGCAGAGAAACTGGGGAAACTAATTGGGAAAATATAGAAATGTATTTTTATTTTAATAAACTTAACTTTACAAAAACATATTTGAACTTATGCCAACACTTTTCACGAAATTTGCATTTTTCTGGGATACTTTGAACAATTTTGTGATTCTTTTTCCCAATCTTTGCCGAAATTTGCGTTTTTTCCACGATCTTTTCTCGAAATTTGTGTTTTTCCACGATCTTTTGCCGAAATTTGCATTTTTTCTGCGATTTTGTCACGAAAGTTGCATTTTCTCTACGGTCTTTTTACAAATTGTGTTTTTTCCACAATTTTTTGATGCATTTTGCGTTTTTTCTGCGATTTTTTCACGCATTTTGTGTTTTTTCCGCGATATTTTCACGAATTTTGCGTTTTATCAGCGATCTTTTCACAAAATTTGCATTAATTGCCATGTTTTAAGTGTTACTCGACGCCTGGCAAGTGGTGAGTGCTAATTTTGTGCTATACTATGGGAGAGAATAAAACAGGTTTTATGCAAAATGGGCTTGATCTACTATGGTTGTGAGCCCTTCATACATAACAGCATTTCAAAAAAGTGGCGTAAACTCTTATTTTTGGTAGTTTTTCATGAATAACTCATCTACACTAATTTTTTTAAAATATGGTTCAGTTATCTGGAACTTGAATATGTACAACGTATATATGGATAGAAAAATATTTCCCAATTGTTACACATTTTGAGTAAGAATAGCCTTAAGTGTTTAGCACAATTATTTAAGAACCATTTTATATTTACATAATGAATCTAGAAAAAACTTACCACTTCCCAAATCAATAAAAACGTCATCTCCTGTTATATCAAGTTCCCCAATCATTTGAGTTATAAACTCAAAGGATGTTTCACCATACACCTATTAAGAAGATTAATTCATTAAACATGCAATGTTCATTCTATAAAATAGTTCTATATAGTAATTCTACAAAATATTTAATAAATCAAAATTGTTCACTGCAGTACAGATAGGCTATTCTTCCCTAACATGCAAATTTAGATTCCAAAGCAATTAATTCTGACCTTGTGAGGCTTTACTTTTTATGATTTCTTTTATTATTTATTTATTTATTTTTTAATTGTAAAATGGAAAAATAATTTAGACATTACTCCCTAAGGTAAAACTGAGAGAATTCACTCAAATTTGGGATTCAAAAACACACTTAAAGTGTAAAATTCTCACAACTGTCTCAAAGCCTGCATAAAGGCCCAGCTAGGGCTGGATAAAAGAAGCCTGACTTGGGCAGAATCTATAGAAAAAAGAGATGCACAGGCCTGGCCTGATCCAGAATGAGTGATGACCGGGCTGGTTTGAGTTTTATGAATGAAAATTGACCCAAACCTGTGCAAACCTCTAGGTTGAACATTATACTTATACGCTTAGAAAAGACCACCTAAAATCATGAAATTTTCATGCTCAGTAGGTTGCAGTCTAAGGGTCTGGCGCTGAGAAATCTTTTCAGATTGTTTTGTGAAGACTTCAATATTATATACATACGTTTAAAAATTATTTATCATTAATTGTTACTAATTGTTAAGAAGATAGATATTTTTCATCTCGAAAAAGAATGAAGATATACTTACGATCAAAAATAAGTGGCTGGAACAGCCTAGCAATAACAAACACTGAATTGGGCATACTAGATTCAATGGATACACAATAGTTTTGACGATAAAAATATGAGAGTTTTAAACACAGTAATGGGAAATATTGAAACAAAATAGCAGATAAAATGTGCAATATGAAAATTATAGTACAGTATGGGACCCATTATCCGGAATGCTCTGAAAACCAGAATGCAAAAGAAATAACTGCAAAATAATTCGTTTCATTTTTTAAATGTAAAAATTGAAGATGTATTTTACGTCAAGCATGGGATACAGCAGACAGATATACACTCATCCAAGGGTGATGCAATTTGTGGTCATCTGCAATTTTTTTTTTTAAAATGGTATGAATCAGCCTGAAGTTGAAGACTTTCAAATTTCCAAGGAAATTATTATAGATCTGCTGGACTAAGCTAAAGGAATTTCCTGTTCAGAAGCTCAATTGCTGGATCAAGAGTCAGTGGAAGATTTTCTAATTGCTGATGGTAAGATTTCTATAAGTCATCAGATGACTATCAGTGAGATTTGTGACGTAATGACAAATGATATGTCTAATGGAAGTGATGATGATGACCAGCAGAATGAGGTGGTGAAAAAATTTCAAAGGAGTTTCTGATATTTTTCAAATGAACAGCTGATTTGTGGAGTGTAACAAACAAGCTACTTCAGTGAAAAGCAAATCATGTTAGTAAACTGGATACAGGAGCAATTAACACAAGAGACATGCTATAAGCAATCTAGCTTACAAAAATGTTCCAAAAATCCAAATCAAAGGATTCTACTCCCAAGTCTTGAAACTAAGTTTTATATGTTAATCTAGTTTTTTTAAATTTGAATTGTAATTTAGAATGTTTTTTATTTTGATTAAATAAGTTATTAAATTTAAAAAATTGTAATTATGTATTTACATATATTACTCATATTTTATGCCTCTTTTTGTACAATTTTTAATATAGTAAAGGGTTCCGAATTACGGAAAAACCCCTTATGCAGAATATCTCAGGTCCCAAGCATTGTGGATAGCAGATTCTATACTGTAGAAAAATTAACTATTAAACAAAGTAACTTTGTTTGAAGAAGAGATAGTGGCAGAAAATGTTATATAAATAAAATATATTAACTTGTAATTTTAATTAATTTTTCGACTGCTTTTCAGCAGTGAAATTATGCTTGAAATTATTGAATATTAATGATGTGAATTATCACATTGCTAACAAAGCGTAAACCAACTTAGTGAAAAATGTCCAAGCCGGGAATCGAACCCGGGACCCTGGAATAGATCTCCAGTGCTCTACCACAAAACCACAAGGACGATGTCCAGCCTGGCATTTCTCACTTATATAAGTCGGTAAGGCTGCAACCGCAGCACAAGATGGAGAAGTCTTCATGAGCACACATTCCTAGCGGCGTAACATGAGACGCAAACAAACCCAGCATCGGTGAATATACAATTTTAATTAATTTTTTGACTACTTTTCAGCAGTGAAATTACGCTTGAAATTATTGAATATAAGTGAGAAATGCCAGGCTGGACATAGTCCTTGTGGTTTAGTGGTAGAGCACTGGAGATCTATTCCAGGGTCCCGGGTTCGATTCCCGGCTTGGACATTTTTCACTAAGTTGGTTTACGCTTTGTTAGCAATGTGATAATTCACATCATTAATATTCAATAATTTCAAGCGTAATTTCACTGCTGAAAAGTAGTCGAAAAATTAATTAAAATTGTATATTCACCGATGCTGGGTTTGTTTGCGTCTCATGTTACGCCGCTAGGAATGTGTGCTCATGAAGACTTCATCTTGTGCTGCAGTTGCAGCCTTACCGACTTATATAAGTGAGAAATGCCAGGCTGGACATTGTCCTTGTGGTTTAGTGGTAGAGCACTGGAGATCTATTCCAGGGTCCCGGGTTCGATTCCCGGCTTGGACATTTTTCACTAAGTTGGTTTACGCTTTGTTAGCAATGTGATAATTCACATCATTAATATTAACTTGTAATTTACTAGAATTTTTTTACTTAAAGAAATGATATGCAAGAGAATTTAATTATTTTACCAAAATTGTATTTGTTCAAATTAATGTAATTGTACATATAGAAAATTATCTATTCAAGGGTTGGGTTGATTTTTGACGGCCAATTATCAACTCGAGAGATATAGGCCCAGGGGGGGTGCCCTTTGTGGGGGGTCTTTCTAAGGGAACCTAACCCATATTTACGCGTGGAAATCCATAGTTCGAAGAAAACCACAAAAACTCTGAACAATTAGGTTCGAACCCAGCACCTCCCATCTACCAGCTTCGAGAGCAGAACCTCTCGGCTACTGGTGGGGCCGATCTATTCAAGGAGTTTTACTCCTGCTCCTTCTGGTGAATTATAACATGTCCGGTGATATAGTACAAGAAGTATGATACTACATTAAATGCCATGAATGCCTTAACCCCTTGACACTAAGCCCGCTTTTTTTCAAGTACGGGCATATGTACCAGATTTTAGTGTAAATTTGTATTTTCATATTCCACATGGATTCCACATTCCCTGTACATCTGGTAGTCATTTATGATAAAATCAGGATGTACACAATGTACGTCCTGGATGTCAAGGGGTTAATTGAATAACCCGTGTTAGTATTGCAAGTTCACAATAAGTACATTAAAGTACATTATGATGAGATACCATGCTACAAACTGTTTAATTGATTTTATTTTAACATCTGCTTTTTACAGTCGCCATTGTTTGCTTTTTGATTAAATAAAGAACAGTTATTTTTGACTACAGGAAAGGTAAGATATGATGCATAGGATAGTAGAATTTTGAGATGGAGAAAAGTATAAAAAAGTGAAATAAATTATATATGATTAAAAAGCAGTACATATAGTTTTGAAGAAGGAAGACATAAAACAGTCAAGTCTAAGGACTCTGGCACTAATTACTCTGGCTTTCATAATGACCCATATATTAGGAATATTAAAAAGTAAATAAGATAAAAAAAATTTATGCATCTAAGAATAATAGTAAGAAAAATTAAAAACAGTTAAATACCTCTGGTGAGAAAGGTTCATATTGATTTAGCTTCTCGGGATCAGTAACTGCTGAATTATAAACTTGCTGCATTATATGTCGAAGCAAGCCTATGGATGGTTTTGTCTGCAGTTGAGCAGGTCTAGATGTGCCTTTCCACTACAGAAAACAATTTTTTAGATTAAATGTATGCAAACAAACAACAAATACAAGCATTATTATTATTGTAATAAACAGTTAAAACTAAGTCTGCACATCATTTGCAAAGTAAACAATAAAACTAAGTTAAAAATTTGGTGAAAAAAATCATGGCTGTGCTTGTTTGGTAGTCTCTAATCTGGGTAACTTGGACTGAAGAAGTAGCAGTCACTCATCATCTAACATATGAAACAATTATAAGCAATGTGTAATGCAGTCTTCAAAACACTCATCAGATACTGAATCTGAGGAAGAATTGGTAAAACTTATTTTTTGATGATTGAAATATTCGAATTTTCTAATGACATAGATTTATGTGACAGAACAAGAACTGCTTAATGTTTGCAGGTTGCAAGAAAATAAAAAGGAATTTTTAATTAAGAAAAGATTCAACAAGAATGTTCTTAACAAAACCACTATTGATCAATGGTTTAAGGCTGTTCTCAATTGTTCTGCTCAACAAGCACAAAACATTTTGACACATTTACAAATTCATTTTTTATGGAAAGATATAAAACTGGAAAGCCTGGCCATGGAAGCGATTTGGAATTGAACTGTGTTTTCCATTTTTTGATCCATAAATTACCTATTGAGTTATAAGAGATTTTGACAAACATGTTTTTCACTCTTTCATGAGTGATTATTCTACTTTGATGCGATAATTTGGTTCAAAAGGCCTATTTTGACACTATTTGCTGAAAGATCTGTTGCGTTTGCAAAAAACGGAAAAAACAGCTCGATTACATAGTTTCTGAACGACAACACCTGCTACTTTCGTGCATTTCTGAACACAAATAAATTAAAACTTACGTCTTAAAGTTGCCCTTTTGGATTTGAGAACAGTCTTAACTAGTTTCCAAACGTTTTGATTTTAAATTGTGCACATTTTTACAGTATACTGTATTTTGATATGTTTCACATAACACATACAACATTAAAGAAAACAAATGGGAAAAGCCATGTCAATAAGTATTATTTATTATTTCAAAAAATATAACTTCAATAAGAAATTTATATCTATGAAAGGAAAGATTTATACAAAAGGCTTTTAAATTAAATCACAGACAATTCTTTAAATTACAGGGTGGCAGCCCCCTCCCCCCTCCCCCCAAAAAAAGAAAGAAAGCTACTGAAATTTTGATAAAGGTACAGGGAAATTCCAAAACTGTATTCGTTCTAAAGTGCAATCGATATTTAAATTGACCCCTCCAACTTCTAGACGTGCACATGTATTCTTAATTGAGCTCACAAAGGCTTTTTTTCAGCAATTATTGCATATAATCATTACAAAATTCATGCATTATTATTGTAGTCAGATAGCACCATTGTTCATCAGATATATGAAACTTCAGTCTTATCAATTTTTGAAGTATTTGTTGTTGGAAAAATACATTTCGATAATGTAACAACACTCTTCTGTCAAAAGAACAATGTTCAGATACACATGCATGTGTGTTTCTGAATAATATTTTGAACTCAAATTTAAATAATTATATTTATATTTTTTATTGTGATTTGAAAATATTTTGTCATTATTTTGTCTGGAGATAATAGTATGTTCGTGGATCAAACTCGCATCAGAAAAAAGGCAAGTTCTGAAGTCTGGTGCACTACCATCATGCTGCAGAATGGGGATATATTTTTTATACTCAGAAATAAGGGCAATTTATCGGATTATGTATGGAAGTGTAAATGAAGCACAAACTTTGGGACTTGTTTTTTTTAAGACTCCACTGGCCATTGCATTTTATGAGTTTCATATGTTTATCTATTGGCTACATTCTATCAATACATATACAGTTAATCTATTCTCTGTTTCTGACCTCAGAACCTCCCATTTTAAGTCTTTCTCTTAAGGAGGCAACAACAATCACGGACATAGAAAGCAGAAGGTTTTGTTGAGTGAAATCATATAGAAAAATGGCTGATATTGCAATGCTTCTTTCTCAAGAACTATTGAAGTGATTTCAGTAGTGTTTAAAAATAGTTTTGTAGCAGCTCTACAATAAATTGACCATTCAGCAAGAAATTTAAACTAACTTACTTATCTCTAATTCTAAGGTTTTAATTAACACTAAAAAGGAATTAATTTTCCAGAAAACCAAATAATCAAAATATAGCTAATTATACAGTCGAACCTCGTTAACACGAACACTCAAGGGGAAACTTTTTTTGTTGGTGTTATCCAAACTTAAATACATTACATACAACTGGGCGGAACAATCGAAAACAGCTCATGCTAAAAGTAATTTGCGTTAAGCATGTTCGTGTTAACGTGGTTTGACTGTAATACCAAACAATAAAAAATGAATTATAGAAATTACTTCTGTTGTTCCTCAGAAAAAGATACATCAATATCCACTGTTTTTCTACAGAATTACCCAATTGTTGTTGCTCCCTTAAGGAAAAGTCTATGCAGCTACAACACACGAGCATTAGCATGATTTTAGTAGTTTTATGTAGCTAACTAAAAGGAGAACGACACATTCTACCAAAACACATTGCTTATTTTTTACTTTTATCCTGAATTTCAGAAGTTACAAAAATCTGAATAACAATAAAATTACTAAACTTCAAAAACCATATAAATGATTGAATTGAATTAACTTACCAACTGCAGGATGCTGTCAATAGCTCTATTGTATTTATCACATAGCTTTTTCATACTCTCGTAACTTAAAGAGATAAAAATCAGTATAAATATTTAAAACATATTTAATATCATTTAAACAGTTATTCACTTATACAGAGATATAATTTTAATTTATATAATAAATATATTTTTTTAATTTATATAATACCATATATCTTGGTGTATAATATTCACTCTAAAAAATCACTTCATTTTTCCATGTGCGTGTTATACACCGAATATGTTTATATTGATGTAAAATCATAAGAAGAAAATAAACAAAGAAACTTACAATATATATTTTCTAACAAACAATCTTCCGTATCACATAACATGAAAAGTTTGTTGTACTCTTCCTCATTTATATTTTCGGGAATGTCAATTTTTCCCCCACTGTTGCGTTCATCTAGCCATAAATAGTCATACTCAGTACCATCAAGTTTATTTGATATTCCACTTTTTAAAAATGATTTAACAATTATTTCTGGTTGGATTTCATGCCATGATGTTATAATACATTAACACATTAACATTAATGATGCATAATGAAAAATATTTCCTCCTTTCATAAATATTTTTTTTCTCCTTGTAGCATCCATGTGTTCCACTGCCACCGTAAACTTTCTTTAAAAGGTTTGTTTATGGAAACATCCAATGGTTGAACTAACAAAGTCACTCCACCTGGAATTACTGACAAATAATCTGTATTACATTCATTTATTCTTTTTTTTAATTCCGTCTGTTCTATGTGGTCTAAACATATCCCAAACTAAGAGACTTTCTGGTTTTCTTAAGGGAAGATATGACTGGGACACCATGCTCACTCACATTAATTTTACTCTAACATTTTATACTCGTTTATTATACGTAATTAAATTTTATCCAAGTGTTTATATATACTTTAATTTATGTCTTAGGTAAAACTGTGCAAGAACTTCACACAAATTAGAATGTTTAAGTTTTTTGGCTCTCCGAAAAATTGTACTTTTCAGCTAAAAACCCCATTAACTCCTAAAAGACTAGAGTGATTTCTATTAAAAAAATATTTGGTGGTAGAGTATAAATATAAGATCATATGTGGCGGACAGTTCAAAAAAATTTTAATTAGTCTCGGATAAGAACATTTCTTAAAAATGGAAAATTTCTGAAAAATTGCCATTGTTCAAAAATAAAAAGGCTTAGTCACAGAACAAAACTGAGCATAATCCAGAGAATATGGATTCCACATTTCATCAAAATCAGTTGGGTAGTTTCTGAGGAAACAGGTCTTAAATCTCTTATATTTCCCATGGGATTGCATCCAGTCTTGTCTTCCCTCAAAGCTCTGGAGGCTTTTTCAAAAAATATTTTTATCCATAATTTTAACCCATTTTCGTCCATCCAGCCATCCCCATTTACATGAACAAAAACCCCATTTGCAAAATTACCAACTGGCTTTGTTTTTCATTTGAAAATTACTATTTACATTAGCTAAGCAAGAAAGAGCCACTGAGAACGGGATTTTTGATGTCCTGTAGCTTTAAATGGAACAGTTTTTGCTCTTTTTGTTTCCTATTATATCGAACACTACTGGCGTTTTGTCCATTTTTCTAATTTGAGACAAATCATAGTTTTCTTCTTTCATTTCTCAATGACAAACTTCTGGAAACTTAACAATTTTTGCTCTAAGTCTTTTGAAAGCTTTTGGGCAACTTTTGTCTTTTTGCGGCAAATGAAATTTTTGCAGTTCACAAATCGATCGTACCAACTCATTGTTGTGCTAAAGTTTTCACTTTCACTGAGATTCTTTTTTGCCCATTGTAACGCAAATAAACGAACACTATTTCTTCGTTGTTATTAGTCCATTTTAACGATTTTCTAATATCCACTGGGCAACATTTTCCTCTAAAATTAGCCATGCATATTTTGAATCGCACCTTCATTCTTCTTCCACTCATGAACAGAACACTCCTTAACCCCAAACATTCTAGCTGCAGCACTATTACCATTTTCTTTTGAAAATGCTATTACTTTGCATTTAACTTCAGAAAAACATTTATTTCGCTTTACTGGAAGCATAATTTTATGATGAAGAACTGAATTTCATAGGTTTTAGGATCAACACAACTGAAAGTTAACGACTTTGACCGAATGAAGAAAGACATAAAACAGGAATTTTTTTCCCTTGGTCAGATTAGCGCAGATGGGGAGGAAGGAAGTTTGAGCACATAATAGACAGGACCTGTCTCAAACCAGATTTTTGGGAGACGGGTTATTTAGATTACAAAGGATAAGAATTAAGCAGACCAGAAAAGATCACGTTTGCATGTCAAAAAGGAAAAAAGACACATTGTCTGAAATGGAGGAAAGCTAGTATTTCCTCCACTTGTTTGTTTTTGTGGGGGAAACTTGATGCATGTTATACTATACAGCAGTATATGCTTAAAATATATACTCCCAAGCTAGAGATGTGTGTTATATGCCAGGGCATGTTATATGCCAGGATATACGGTAAATACATTTTTAAAAATTTATATAAAATATATATTTTTTAATTTATATAATAAATATATATTTTTTAAATATATAAACAAAGTATGGTAGTGAAAATAAAAGGTACAAGATTTGTGAAAAACAGAAAAATATAAATAGTTTCATGCTCTAAGTTCATCATTCACAAAATTCCATTCCATAAAAGTAAACTCCTTATATGTATATACACTCTGTTGCAAAAAATATATGCATCCACAAAAAATTGAGTCAGATCTACGAAACTTGGTGTGCTGATATGATTTGATGAGTTATGTAAATTATTAACATTTAAGCACCACTGTTCAATAGGGGCTTGTGTAATGAGCATTTAAAATTGTGCACACAGCAAGCAGCATTTAAAAGAGCTAGTACTCAAATTCATGGGTAATTAGAACTGGACTACATTTGTTGATACAGAGAATTTGAATGAATGATACCTTTAAGATGTACCCGACTGCACTAAGAACAGTCAGTTCAACTTTGAAAGGGGTCGAAACATAGACCTAAAAAAAAAGTGGGATGGTCCAACAGATGTATCAGCAACCATTTTCGTCGAAGCGATATTGTAGTTCCATGGTGTTGGCATCAGTGGATCAGAGAAGGCACAGCCAGCCAGTGCAGTGCCCCAGGATGCCCCTGAGCCATAAATGCATGAGAGGATCGAACAATCACAAGAGCAGCCACATCTACACCAACAATGTCACTATCATCTATTTGACATCATTTACCAGTTGATATGGATGCAATGGTATCAAGGCACACCATCCTTAGATGACAGGCCAACTCTGGGCTCAGCTCTTAACATCCATTTAGGCAGTTTCTTCTAACCCTTCAACATAGGCAGTGTTGTCTGGATTGGCATCAGTCTCAAGAAAGCTGGGCAGTGTCTGATTAAGAAAAATGTGATATTCAGTGACGAATCTTGCTTTTATCTCAGTGCTGGTGACTACTGTATGTGTGTGTAGGCAGAGAGATCAGAGTTCCAATCCTGCATTTGTTACTGAGTAGCACACTGCCATAACACTTGGAGCGACATCCTAGTGAGCAATCTGCTGGGACAGCTGATCACTTTTACTTGCACTGCATTGCACTCTAATGGCTCGCAGGTACGTAGATTATATTTTGCAGCCTGTGGTACAGTCTATGGTATAAAGTCACCTAGGTGCCATTTATCAGCAAGATACACGTGGTTACATACTGCATGACCTTGCAACAATGTCTATGAGGATATAATGTCCCTCCATGGCCTGCCAGGTCACCAGATCTTGCTTCAATAGAGAATGTTTGGAACATGTTGGATAGGCAACTTCAGCAGTCTCGGAATACCACCTAACTAGTTTATCAGTTGATACACTTATGGCAGAATCTACCGCAGAGGGACATCGGTAACTTAATAAACTCCATGCCTCACCGAGTATTGCCTTTTACAGCTGCCAAATGTGTCTTTGCAACTGACTGAAATTGACATTCTTTTTGCTGCTACTAGTCAATAAAATGTTTTTTGTTCTGAATTTATAATCATTTGTTCATCTAAGCAAATACTATTTAACATACTGTACCGCTAATAAATTAACTTAAAGAACTAATCTTAAAACGAAATGAGGTCAACTTGGAGTTCATTTTCTACACATTTATTAGACAATATGGACAGCACACACAGCACACATACAAATCACAGGACATATAAAAACTTAAACTTTAAATTCTTTCGAAGCTTGCTCGCTCCTCAGTGGTCCAAATGAAAACGACCGTCCTCGGTCGATATAGGAATGCATCTCATCTCCACAGGCCCCTCTTCGAGAGTTCAGTCTATCTTAATTGGCAACCACGTGGTTCTATGATTCATCTTATTAAAAAGTTTTAGTTCTCCCAAGTGCCAGTCAGCACTTCTCAATTTATTTACATGATTAAAATCAGTTTACAACTTTACATCTGGAGAACGTGAATGCATTGCCATGCAAATTCATAGTTTAGGCATCTGGAGGGCCAATTAAAAATGTTTACTACATTAAGTGGTCATCTGGGTTTTGCATGAGCTCAGATGAAATGTCACAATACCAAGTTTCAGGATCGTGGCTCAATTTTTGGGGGGTGCATGTTTGTTTTTTTTTGCAACAGAGTGTATAAATAAGCAATATTCAAATATATGTTGTTAGTATTTGACATGTATAAATTACAAAGAAAACAAGCTCACCATAACAAAAACTTTAGCAGAAAGACAAAAAAAGTTAGTATTAATAAAGGTTTAGCTTCTTACCCTTGTGAAAATGGTTGATAGATTAACATGAAAATACTGAATGAATTTGGAAATGAATTCTAAAGAATATTTCCAAAACTTTCAATAAATTCTCTACAGATAATACTTTCTATAGAATTTTATAGAAAAAATTTCTATCATGCAAGTTCACTGGAAATGAGACAACAAAATTTGTTTTGTTAAGGGTTGGGTTAACTTTAATTTTTTCAGGTTCAGATTATCAAATTTTTTTAAGTAGAAACCCAGCCCTGGATCGGATTAGGATATACTACAATTTTTGAGGTCTGCACTGAATCACTGATCAGGTTGCATTCAAACTAATTTTTTTACAGGTTGGATACAGGTCAAGTTACTTTTAATTGTTTTGCGGTTGAGCTTCGTTTTTGTGGATTGGGTTCAATCAGCAGGGCCATAACCAGATGTGTGCAGGATGGACAGAGTTCCCTCTCCCTAGCAACTTCAAAGACACTGAGAACCCTCTAAAATTTGCAATATCTTAATAATAATATCTTGTATATTACATTTAAAACATGTCAAAAGTTTTATGACAGAGACAACTTGCCCTCTATTTATAGCCTATATTTATTTATCATTTAAGTTGAAGGAATAAAGATAAGCTATGAATTAGTCTAACCAGAACTATTTCCAAGCCCTCACTCTCCCCCACTAATTTTAACAGCTGGTTATAGTCCTCTTTAGGGTATTTTATGAACTATTTTTACTGAATTCTACAAAATATCCTATAGAATGCTATGGAAATTTCTGTACAATTCTACAGAAACAGTCGATAGAAAAGCCAACCATAATTTTATAGAATTCTGTGCAACATTTTTCTACAGATATTTTTAATAAAATTCAAGAAGAAATTTTTGTAAAGGTATATTTCACATGCTCATTTTTTTACATCTGCCCATACTATTATTCCGGCAAAGTTTCAATGTCCAACTCCAAATGAAAAACTATGCTCAATGACCAGTCAACTTTTGACTTTTGGGGATATTTAGACTTTTTCAGTTGAATTTTCTAAAAGTTGAGGTAAAAACCAAATTATTTATCTTTTATTTATATATTTACAATATTAGCAAAGACTAGCAAAACAGTTAGCTTTGTCTGCTTTTTTTATATTTAGTTTTTGAAACAATATTAACAACTGATTTTTTTGTTGTACTCGCTTGCATTGGTCTTCCTATTTGCTTCAATGTCTTGTAAAAGAAACTTCTTATCCTCATTATTTGTTAAAAGTTTGTTGAATTCTTGAATCAGCTGAACACCTCTCTCAGTAGTATCGTTGACCATCCTTAGCTCTTTTAGATAGTTTCTACCATTTTTATAATTGATATTGTCCTTCCATTCTTCATGCGAAAGTTGTAGAAAAGGGTCACTGATATTCAAACAAGAAAAGAGGTCAACAGTTCTTTTTGTTGCAAAATCTCCAAGGCTTTCAATAAATTTGATTGTCCTCTTACATTTTGAATTGTTCATTCCTGCAATAATTTTTGCTTTCACTTTTGTTGATACTGTGTCTGAAAATAGGGCAAGAATATATGAAAATAGGCCCCATTCATCTGAAAGACATCTGATTTTCTAGGACTTTCCTTGCTCCTAGTCCAATCTCAGAGTCAATAGTCTCTTATTTTCTGAGGTCTTTGCTTCTATCCACGCTTTGCTGTAGAGAAGAGCACTGAACTGGACAAATCATTAGAGCTGCATTTCTTCCCTTTTAGTTAGACATAAAACTTCTGGATGATCCCGGAAGAGAAAGATTTTGAAAGCGTACAGGAGTTCAGCCATCCACCAGGCATGATGCATAGCACCTAGAGTTGGGGCACGTTTAACTAGTCAATGGGTACTATGCTACGCCAGCCTTTTTACTAACTTTGGCATTGTAGGATCGCCGGATTTGGCTGTTTATCGTTGTTTGGGAGAATAAATTTGAGCGAGTTCATGTTACCAATTCTTTTGTTTTTTCATGTTCCACACAGATTGTTCCGTATTCCTAAAAAAATTTCGGTTCCATTGTTTTAGCCTAATGTACTAAATTTTGTCATCTGTGATTTCTGAATTTTTAGCGATTCTTATGCGATTTAAAGTTTCTTTTTTGTTTTTGTTTTTCGCGGCGATTTTCTACATTATTAAAAATACATCCAATTATTAACTTTTAGTCCAATACAATAAATTTTATCCTTTTTTCAATGAAGTTTATTTGGAATTCGCGTACAGCAATTTTTGTGGGGTTTTTTTTTGGGTTTGCACGACGATTTCTCAACATTCGCAAATTGAATCTAGGGGTCGATCCAGGCAAAATTTGGGGCCAATTTAGGGCCCTTTCACAAAAATCTATTCAATAAAATGGGCCCCTCCACAAAAATAAATTTAATATGGGCCCCTTCACAAAAATAAATTTAATAAACTGGGCCTCTTCACAAAAATGAACTTAATAAAACAGGCCTCTTCACAAAAATGAATTTAATAAAACAGGCCCCTTCACAAAATTCCTTTTAATGAAATAGGCCAGGCCCCTTTTGTAACAATCTTTTTCATAAAAACTGTTTTAAAATATGTAATTTGTAAATAAAACCAGGTCACGAAAAGCAAAAACTTTAGCAAGGGGATTTAAAGACGTTTTTGTTAATAAATTCTTGGTTCGAATTTGAGTAACTGGATTTCAACTTTCATTACAAAATGGTATTTTTCACAAAAATATTATAAAATTCACAAAAATAACTTTTACTTTTCACAAAATTGTCCGCAAGAATAAAAACCTGCATCGATCCCTGGAATCCTATTTTTTTCCCAATATAGAAATTTTTTTTATCCTGCAATTTTTGAAGTTTTAGTCATTTATAATGCTATTTTCAGCGTTTTTTCGTGAAGATATAAAATTAACGATGATTTAATGTACAAAAATATTCAGAAAGAACTAATTTATAAGAGAAAAATGGTGTTTTAGTTCAGACACCCTCCCACCCAACCAGAAAAAAAAAGGACAGGAAATTTTATTTTAAAAGTGCACGAACAAAAATCATATCATATAAAATTAGCTAGCAAGAAGCTATATCATATTAAATTAAACAGTTTTTTTTTAATACATTCAATATAGAATTTATTGTAAATCACATGAAACGTGTATAAAATAAAAATTGTTTTCCCCCTTATTTTTATAATAAAAATAAATGGTCTTCGCCGATTTGTTTGTAATAGAAATCTTCTTCAGAAAATCATAAAAGAAAACATGAATTAATATTTTTAGCTTTTCTTTTCTAAATCAATTATTATTTAGTCCTAGATTTGAAAGCTTTCATTACAATAATAACAATAAATAAATCTACCGGTGTAATAAACTCATAGTAATGAATGCTAAAATTCAAAAGCTGTGCAGTGTTTTATTATGAAGCCGAATAAAAATGTTATTGATATATATGTTAACATTTTAAATAAAGATAAAATTCTTATTATTTAGCATTCAATTTTTATGTTTTAAACAAAAGAAAAATTTGAAAATAATCTAATTATATCCTTACAAATTTTATTCCAATTTCATATTCAATATAAATTTCATCCTAAAAATTATTATAATATCACTTTTTTCAAACTTGTCTATTAAAATAGAAGGAAACACACATACACACCCTCTCACAATGTTCGTACAACACTTTACTCACAATTTTTTTTTCTCACAATGTTTACAAAACAAATGCACATTTTTAGTAGCATTGAAGAAGTTGTTTTAAACTAATCCAATATATTTAGATATTTTGCAATTTCATTTCCAGTTAATTGATTTATGTCAAATTAAATTATAATTTAACTTATCAAATCAAATTAACTTACATTTATGTATAAAAATATAGTATGCATTATGAATAACTGGTGAATTTTTTCTTGTTTTTGTGTCTAAAATACTGTTAAAATATTGAATTTATATCATTGTTTAAAAGACAAATTAACTTCTGATCAATTCTTTCTAAGTAAAATAAGAATAGTTTAAACTTCTGTATGCGGAGGGATGGAAATTATATTGTGAATGTACTTAAGAAAAGCCGCATTTAAAAAAGGTTTGTTTTAATTCACACAAAAGGAAAATTCTTGTTATTTTACATATTCTTTCCATATGCTTCATATTTATTTGAGGTGAAATTGTCTAATCCACCAAAATTTTCTATCCAACGCGATTGTCCAGTAAATTAGATAAATAAATAAAAATCCATTCTTAGACAACAATTGCTTGTAATTAATTTACCGGAAACTAAGAAAAACTGTTCGATTTCAAATCCCTTCAAATATCATGCCTGCAAGTATCCTGTTTTTACATTTAAAAAAGAGCCTTAAAATATAAAGTTTCCGGTCTTGAGCGGGAAAAGATAATTTTTTTGAGAACAGTCTTACAATAAAGAGCTTCTTTTATTTGTTTTAATTTGCAAAAGAAAATTTTCTTTGTTATTTTAAATGTTTCATCCATATGTTGGGTATGTACTTGGGGTGAAATTTTCCGAAAAATTTGAATCCACCGAAAATTTTTCTCTATATGTAATAGGTTAAAAAAAGAAACTTTTGATTGGACATCAAAAATCTACAATCTCTGATAATAAAAAGAAACAATATCTATTGACTATCATCCCGCACAGCTCTGTTGGGGGTCTAAGGTTGCTAGTTATTTGCAAGCACCGCGCCAAGTACTCGCCAAAAAACTTCCTTGCGAATAAATACATTTCCTTGATTATTATTAGATATTTATCATAAAAATGAATATATGCTAAGCTCAATCGATTTCGATTAATGAGTCAATCATTTTTCCTGTGAAAATGAAGAAAAAAAAGATTTAATATGCCATTTCTTTCATATTCAGTACAGAACTATTTATTGTCGTGGACTTACACTCCTCTCTAGTATAATCACCATTGACAACTTAGGTCTTCCTTAGGTATAGTGCACTCCAATGGATTTTCAAAGGTGGATTTCCCAAAATAGCAACTCAATTATCTATTTATAAACATCTCTAATGATCATAGATAAAAAACTTACAGATAAAAAAGAGGCAATTTGTTTCAATTCTGTCAGGTTCTGAGAAACATCTGCTATTAGAACTATGGTTCTGTATTATTTTTGTCCTACTATATTATATATTGTATGGTCTGTGTACTGGAAATTTCAAAGTAACATTCTTTCCTTGTCTGTAATTGGATCCGAGCAGGTGAGTTGTACAGCTTGGATAGAGGGATAAAAATGGAGAGGGGTTTGCACGACCTTTTGAGATGTCTGTTGGAGATGGGGAGGAAAAAGAATTCCCCGAACGAGGGAAAGAGCTAAGAATGCAGTCAGGGTGGAAACCCCGGTTTTTACGTGGAGAAAACAGCAGAGGGTTGCTAGAGAGGCAGTCGCTTCTGCTGGGAGAAAGTGAGTTGGAGTCTAGAGCGCAAAGTGGTAGGTTGTTGCTGCGTATAGCTCTTAGATAAGAGCGTAGGGTTGAGTGAAGCTCGCCGAGATTAGAGCCCATGTGTTGGGAGATTAAGAGTAATCTCCAGTAACGCTAATTTAACGAGTGTAGAGCGAGAGCGATATAATGTAGTTTAACAGTACACAGCCAGCATTTACTGTATTTAATTTAATGTTGAACCAGATCACCTACATCCGAGTTTTTAGGTGTAAATAGTGTGTAAATAAACTGTTAATTTAGTTAATTGAAAGAGTTGGTCTTCATTTAAACAATCCTCTCAGAGCGTGACCGATATCACGTAATCATATCGGTGGTGGCAGCATATAAATAGCAAAGGATTTCTTCAAAGTTGTGCAGACTAAGAGGAAACTCTGACAAATTCTATCCCAGAAAATTTGTTTGTTCAAGTCCTTGCCAAACATTTTAAAATCTGTTGAAGAGTGGGATTTCTGGGGAACTGGATGGTCCAAAGCACAAGCTAAAAAATGCCATGATTCACAACAAACCATGATTAATTCCAGACATGGTGTCACCAGGCTAGCCACAAGAGTTCATGGCCATTTATTTTTTCCTAACTAATGCATATTCCTTTTACACAACCAGTGTTTACACTCGTAGCGGCAAAACATAAACCTTGAATGTTTCTCTCTACATCCCATTCATGTAGTGCTTAAAAATATAATCTGCTGTCCCACCACCACTCAACTACCAGGGAGCTTTTCAATATCAACTTCTGAAACAAGCAATGGCAACCGACCAACCTTTCCTAATCCAAAACACTCAGATAAAAGTTTGCCATTCCTGTGAAGGACTATAAGACAATCTGATTTGAAAATCACGAATTGCTGACTCAACATATTATTTTCTAGCTTTTTTCTTAATTACTGTAGGGTGCTTCTTAAAAGAGGAAGTGCACAAAGATCATGCCCCAGAGGGGATACAATTGGAACAATCAAATGCAGAGCCTCAAGATCAGATATCTTGTTATGAGCAAAAGCACCAGTAACATGAGATGTGAACAATTGTGTTTAGACACATCTTGTTTCTTTTCAGGATTGTAAATAAGGTTTTTCTTTACATATGGACAGGGTTCGTTGATATATATCAATGGATATATATCTTGATATATATCATGATATATATCCGATATTTATTTTCAAAATATCAAGATTTTTGATATTTTCGATATTTTCATTTTCATACATTTGATATTTATTTTTTAAATGTCATATTTCTTGATATTTTCATATATCTGATATTTATTTTCAAAGTATTTTCAGTCAAAAGAAGTGCAAATGAATTCTTCAACTGTTATTAAAAATTAGTCCATCTGTAAATAAATAACTAAAAAGAATAGCTCCCAAAATATTCCCTACACTCCAAAAACTAGTTTTGGACTGTACTTAGAGCTTTCCCATTACCATCATCTGTCTTTGAACAATATTTTCCTACCCTGTCTCAATTTTTTATGTAGACTGCACCTTCTAGAATGAGATAAAGGGGTTAATCGGTGATTGGATTTTAGCAAAAAAATCTCATATAAGCTTTATGTTTAAAACTGAATATTTAAATGTTGAACCAAAAATTTGATGGGATAATATTAAATTAGAACAGCCCATGAAAGATAATTTAACTTAGCAGTTGTTTACAGATTCTCCTTCAATAGATGCATTAGAATCTTTTCTGATTTTGATTTACTTCAGTCTAAATTGTGCAGTAGCTTAGGGAATGTAAAAGCAGACAAACTTACATTCATGTTCAAATTCTTCAACAGAAAAAATAAACTATTTTGTATTTCAGAATTTGTTGTGTAATTTTATTTTTTTTAAACTGAATCCTGCATTCTGTGTTTTGATGAGTGAAAAAGCAACTTTTGCAGAAGATTGTTTGTTTTTTCAATTATTTGATCATAAATTTTGAAAGAAAAATATAAAAAAAGACATTTAGAATATTGCTTTATTATGTTTTCATGTTAAATGTAATATGTTTTAGATTCTAATTTATATTAAGTCTAAAAATCTTTATAATCAGCAGTAAACTGACAATTTTGAAAATATCGGATATATATCGAAAATATCGGATATATATCAAAATATCTGATATTTTTGATATTTTCGAAAATATCACGATATTTACGAACCCTGCATATGGATCAACATCTGATAGGGAAGTGGACTCTGGGTTTTCTGAATCAGTCATTGAATAAACATAAACAGCTGTTAATGAATTGCCCACACCTTTGACTTTTTTTCTTCATCGTTCTTCCTATTTTTTCCTTTTAAGAATTCTCTCTGGCTCTTTTTTATATATAAATTCTCTATCTTCATTACCCAAATAGATTTTGCAACTATTTATTTGATCTATAGGGAAATCACAATCTTCTTTAATTTTTATTGGAATCAAAGCATCAGCATGGGTAATATCAAAAGGGACCCTTGCTTACAAAATGGAAGCTTCTTGTGTCGGAAGTGTTGTAATATTTCCAGATGCTTTAGATAGAAAAACTGTTGTCAAATACCTCAACTAAACTTTATATAATGTACTAGGAATTATGAAAGCTTAAAAAAGATTAGCTTTTGTTTAAAAATTATGTATTTTAAACATATATTCTCAGCAATCTAAAGTTATAAAATAGTGTACAATTATCGAAAATTGTCAAAATGAAGGGTCAGTGAGCACCATCTTCCTGTAGGTGTAAACAGCTACAATTTTAGGAGAGTGATGCTATGGATAAATATAAAAAAAGTAGGGGGTGTCTTGGTCTTTATCTCGAAAAAAGTTTTTCCTGATCATAATCCTCCATTTTCCCATGCGACTTTTTCAAAAAGTATTCATTTCACAATTGCAGCATTTTGATGCAGTGATGGTTAACACATTTCTTTCACACACAACTGGCAAAAACATTCACTTTCATGAAGCATAGTACAATAAATTTATTTTACAGCTGTTTGATGCAAGTCTTTAAATGTGTTTTATCTACAGAAACAATGCCACAAGTGGTATTGCATTGAGATTTCCAGATTTTAATGAAAATCTACCAACTTTTCCCAGCTCTGCTAAGCTCCCAGACTTCTTCCAGCTCTGCTAAGCTCCCAGACTTCTTCCAGCTCTGCTAAGCTCCCAGACTTCCCCAGCTTTGTTAAACTCCCCAACTTCTCCTAGCTCTGCTAAACTCCCCAACTTCTTCCAGCCATGCTAAATTCTCTCACGTTTTTTTTTTCTTCTAAATTCCCTTGCTTTTCCCAATCCTGCTAAATTCCCTCACTTTTCACAGTCCTGCTAAGTTCGCTCACTTTTTCCAGTTTTGCTAAATTCCCTGATTTTTAAAGGTTAACTTGCCAGTTGCCACCATGTATAATATCAAAAAACAATAAATTGTTATTTTGTGCCAGTAGCTCTTACAGTTTGGCTTGGGGTGTTTGAGACATTTTTGTTGTCGAAGTTTGATAACTTTTAATTTTCCATAAGGGGACATGCATTCTGCCATATTTTGATTGAAAAAATGTTAAAATAGGTTCTTGTTGGTCCTATGGTCTTGTTGACCCATAAAACGTCATTTACTCCAGAAGATAGGAATTTCATCAAAGAACAGAATAATTCATCACTGCAATTCATTACTGCTGATGGTTCACCCAATCTAATATATTAATATTTTCATTTTTTTGAATTATTATATATTATTATATTCAGATGTTCTGGATGTTTTGATATAAATTCATTTATTTATTCAAATTTATCTGTAAATTTTGCTCAATTTTGATGTAATTCTGCAGATTCTTTTGATGTAATTCTGTACTTCAATAAAATTAATTACTTACTTATTTTTTCTACAATTAACTTTAAATATTTTTATATTAGGAATTTTATTAACGCTCTCATCCTCTCAGCTGAAGACACTTGCAAGTCGCGCTAACCATTCGCCTATTCGCCAAATGCGAATACACCATGAAATTGGTGAAAAAAAAATTATGGCGAAAAAGCTGGCGAATGATTTTTTGGAGACTCTTTTGTTGTTGTAATTGTAATCATGTTTTGCAATGTAAACAAATTTCAGTTTTTAGCGCGAGTTCGCATACAGCCACTTTTCAAGTCTATATTCCGCCTTGTCTTCTTGGCCGGCCAATTAGGGGTGATTCTGTTCTGAATTTTCAAAAAATTTAAGGCATTCATTTCCGAAAATCTAAAAAAATCGGTCATCAATCTGAAAACTCGGACTTAAACGCAAATTTCATCAATAGTCGTGGAAAAAACGCGATTTTTTGTCAAAAGATCACAAAAAAACTCTGCAAATTTCGTGAAAAGATCACGAAAAAACGCAAATTTTGGCGAAAGATCACAAAAAAACACAAATTTCATAAAAAGAGCATAAACTTTGCAAATTTCGTCAAAAGATCGTGAAAATCACAAACTTCATGAAAAGATCGTGAAAAGACCCACAAATTTTGTCAAAAGATCGCGAAAAAAAAAACTACAAAAGCTACTTATACATAATATATTTAATAAACCTACTTCAGGATTGAAAGGGCTAATGATAATGTATATCTATATGCAATATAGATATATATCATATATATACATGTATACATAATATAATATATGCATAATATACTTTTGGCTAATAATATATAAATTTGGCTAATGTGTTGGCTAATATTCGTAATTTCTTAGCTCGGTCCCTGTATTGATAAACCTATGGAAAGATTCTTTTCAAATATTTCCTTTGCATTTTGACATTTTTAAATAACTTTTTTCCCCATTGGATAGCTGAAGTGGATTGACATTCGCCCCTTCTTTACTTTTTCGATTTTGGTGGCAGATTTTTTTTCTAAAGTTACTTTCACTTTCAGAATGAACGTGTCATCATGAAAAAAAAAAAAAAAAACTGCAACCAAAATAGAAAAAGTAAAAAAAAAGCGAATGTAGAGATCCACCTCAAGCTATCCAATGGAGCAAAAATTATTCAAAAATGTCAAAATGCAAACAAAATATTTGAAAAGAACATCGCCATAGGTTTAACATTAGCTCCTGAATGTCATCATATGATGGGACGAGTGTCTTAAGTTCATTCCCATTGGAATTGTAACAGTACTAGTTGTTAGTCTACCTTGATAATTACATTTCTTGATTTTAACTGCATGAATTTTTTTGTATTGCTAACAAGGCAGCAAAAATGAAATGCAAAAAATTCATGCAATTAAAATTCAATATTTTGGGTGTATTTCACAGCTACAAAATTATATACAGTAAACTCCTGACTATCCAGTCCTCTGTACTATCCGGCCTAGTAAAAGGAATGGGAGAATGCAACAGACGAATGCATGCCGAGAAAAGCTCTTCTAATTCTTTACAACGTGGCGTCCTTAAAATGATAAAGTATCGCAGGGGCCTGCTCCGTACGTTGATATCAGCGACTGATAATAATGAAGGCTACATAACTACTTTGAAAACAATTGGCATGCTAGATGTCATAAGGTGGGTGGCCGAAGCATGGGAAGAAATTCCAAACATAGAAATGCAAGGTCTTTGAACTTTCTTTTGCACCATAAAGGTGGGCATAAACCCATTTGGGAAACTGAAAAGGAAGAAGAACGATAAGCTTCTTTCATTGCTGAAAAATATACCAAGTTCTGACGATGTCAATGCAGAGGACATTACAGAATGGATGGTAAACAATGAAGTTAATGAATTAACTGGCAACGATATTGTAGAAATGGTGACATAGGGAGAAGTAACAAAAGAAAAATAAGAGAAAGATGGCAGGAAAAATCTCATCCCACATTCTGAAGGTTTCAAGATGATGGAGGCAGAAGCGTAGTACATTAGTCAGCAGGAGGAAGAAGGGAAAAGGCGTAAAGGGAGGAACATTGCGTCGCGGAAGAGGGCTATAACAAAAAGAAGCAGTCATCTATCGGATTTTTTCAAAAACTAAAAACTGTAAGTTTTGAGTGTTTTATCTTATCCATAACTTTTTATATTTGTGCAACCATTTATAAATAAACAGTAAAATAAGATTTACTCAATTTCTTTCGAATTAGGCTTACGTTTTACATTAATGTTTTGCTTATTTTGAAACTGTATGTATAAAATTTATCTTGAAATGTGTAACATGTGTTTTTAATATAGTGGGGGAGGGCAGGCAGTGACTAAATATTTATAGAACTCTGGCCTATCCAGCTTTCTTATTATCCGGCCTAACCTTCTGCCACATCAGGCCAGATAGTCGGGAGTTTACTGTACTTATCATTTTACTAAACATTTTGTGACATAAATGTCCATCTATTCAAAAATTGAAACAGTACTTACCTCTTAGTATCATAGTCATGAAGCACATAGTTTTCCATGGCCAATTTCAACTCAGGAAAATCTTCACAAACCCATCTAAAAAAAAGAATTATATGAAGTAATTTATTTACTCAACTACGATATACTTTTCAGAGCTTCTATTAAATATTGCACAAAATTTGGGAGGAAGGGAAGAGTGTTCAATAGATTGAGATATCAATAAAATTGAATAGGTCATTTCAAAATCTACATGTCTAACTTTTTTCAAACTGCATTTTTTTTACCTATAAGCACATGCGTGTACAAATGCTTCACTTCGATATGTTCATTTCTTACGGGATAACACCCACTAAAATAATTTTAATGAAATAGTAAGATAAAATCTACTTGTATATATTGATGAAAGGTTATTAAATGTAGGGGAGACTGGGGCTAATGGGACATGGGGACTAATGGGACAAATGGATTTTCTTAAAAACAAATGCAGTTTAGAGATGATTTTTTTTTTTTTTTTGTCAATAGATGGCATCAATAGTACTCCACATCAGTCTGCTTTGAACTATTTTGTTTAAGTAGTTGTTTGCTAATCACAGGACAATATACTTTTTGTCATCAAGGTGATAAGAGTTTTCAAATTTTTTTGATATTGATGATTCTTTGATTTTCGTAAACTGACAAGTAACTTTTAAAACATTTTGCTATGAATTATAAATCTTTAGAGTCATTCTATATGATTTCAATCATCACTTTTAATAAACTGTATATATTTAATTGACAGTAAGCCTTAATATGGTGCAAGACAGTATGCGGGCTAATGGGACATACCCAACAGGGACTAATGGGACTTGTCCCATTTGACCCCAAGTCATTTCATTTCTTATATAAAAATTTAATGGGTAGAATATGTGATGTACAGAATGCTGAGAATATAGGTTAGCCATATAAAATATGTAAGCGCTTCAGGAGCAATTCAACCACCTGCATTTCGAGTAGCCATGAGCATCAGTTTTAGATTTTCTCTTCTTAGGAGCACCACTATGAAATGTTGCTTTGGCACACAAAACCAGATGGATGACCAAAAACAATTTCCATAAAGTGATGTCACATTTGGGGAAACACACCAATGCTTCAACAGAAAGTCCTCCCCTGCTTCTCCTCGTTAATCCTGAAGGCCATGTTACTGTGATGGAAACAATACAACCTGCCAAAGAAAATGAAGTGATTTTGTTGACATTCCCACCTACTTGTTCCCATAGACTCTAACCATTAGACATTATTGTGTATTGTCTCTTTAAGAAGCATTACAACAGGGCTTTAAATGATTGGCTTCTTTCCAACCCTGGAAAAAATGCTACTTATCACCAAATTCCAAGTCTTGTGAACCAAGCTTTCATGGAAATACTTAGACCAAAGAGTATCATTTCTGGATTTGAAGCTACAGGTATTTACCTTCTTAATAGGAACACATTAAGGAAGACTTTCTGTCATCATTTGTTAGTGACTGACCTAAGCCCTCGCTGAAAAAAATTCTGATTCTTTGTCGCACATCAATACTAGTTCAAATTCTTTAAATGTGAAATCATCATCAAATTCGTAAGATAAAAATAAATGTCAATTTCTTGAAAAAAAAAAAAAGCTGACTGCATGAAATTCTTTTTCACAGATAAAGCGGTGGATTTTGGGGACATAAAAATTATTTTGACAAGTTCAGAATATAATTCTGATCTTGTATATCATTTTCTAATGATCTGACACTGTATAATGTTAATTAATTTGCTTCACAATGTGCAATTATGTAGTTTTCAGGAAAAAATAATAAATGTGCAATTATATACTTACATCAAAAATATTTTTCAAATTTCCCATTAGGCCCCAGACCTGGGGTCTAATGGGACAAAGTTACCATGTTCAAAATATCACTATTTCTCATTTAATAATTAAAGTAAGCTTTAGATTTTTTATGTATTAATAGCTAACTAATTACACAATAATGGTGTAGAAAGAGATTTTGAAAAAAAAAATGTTATTTAATTTATACCATAAAATGTCAAAATTGTCCCATTAGCCCCCAGTCTCCCCTAATTAATATCCATTTTGTGAAATAATTCATGTTTTAAGGGGTAAAACAAATCGTTTGCATATTTTCTAGGAAAAAATGTGACTTTTTAAGAAACTGCTACAAAATCTGAAAATAAATATGAAAAGCATGATTTTTTCCCTAAAAAGAAGTAGTACTGATGCATTTTACAATACAGAATAGTAGATTCGTTTTTAAAATTATTTAGCCACAAAATATAATGGGAGACAAAATGGGGTGAGATTTATCCCACACATGTGCTATTGTTACAAAAGTAGGCATGTGTGCATATGAGTTAACTGAATTGGTCATTTTGAAAAGTGGTCAATTCCTATGTTATAGCATAGGAGGCTATAGCAATGACTTTACAAAATGACCAATTCAATTGCAAACATGCCCTTGAAGGTAGATACAGATAGATAAAAATCACATAGTTTTATTGATCTGTTGTCACACAAAATTAGTCAATGACAAGAACAACATTAGGCAATGACAATACCAAAATATATTCTAATGCCCTACAACAGAACAAGAATAAACTGATTGAACATGATGGCACACATATATATATAAATCTCATAATTTTATTGATCTGTTGCCACACAAAATTAGTCAATGATAATACCAAGATATATTCTAATGCCCCACAAGAGAACGAGAAGAAACTGACCGAACATGATGGTGAATAGGATTATGTGCCTTAATGAAAAGGTGCAAAATTTTACAGATATTATTATATATCTTATTGCTTATTAGCTCCTTTACATTCATTTCAAACTAATCATAAGCAAGGCCGGATAAAGGAGAGGTACTGGGGCTGCAGCTCCAGCCTGTCATTGACTAGGAGGCCCTCAACAACGGCTTAAATTGCACAAAAAATTTCTTTTAAAAAGGTATTAACTTCTATTTTTTTTTTAAGTAAAGAAAATAACATTACTTTAAGGTGTATAAGAATTATTTAAATGCAGTCAATTTCCATACAATAGTGTTTTTGAATATCATATGTTTAACAAACAAATTAAGCCACATCATTGAAAATAATAATTAAAAAAAAAAAAAAAAAAAACTTTAAAAATATACATATTTTAAATTTTTTTTATTTTTATTTCATGATAAAAAAAATACAAAAGTGGTGGTGTGTGTGGTGCAGGGTTGCAAAAAACCCACCTACCCAAAAAAACCCACCCGGGTTTTTTGGGGTAAAACCCACTCTAAAAAACCCAATAAAACCCACGTTAAAGCGGGTTTTATTGGGTTTTTTACAATTCATGATAATATTACTTAATATTCAGTAACTTTTATATTAGTTTTTTAACATTTGTGTTTCAAGAGTTACACTGTCCTATTAAAACTTATTGTGTAGGTGTACTGCCAAATCCAAATCTGACAAAGTCAAAATGAAATAATGTGCTTTTAAAAAAGTCTTAAAAAAAAAAAAAACCCTGTTAATATTATGAAAAAAAAAGAAGCCAAAATCAATATACAGAGCTAATCATAACATTTTCGCATTAGCTAAAAAATGACAAGGTCTTTTATCAAGATTTAACAATATAAAACTTCATAACATAAATTCCCAACTGGAAATTTAACTTATTCACTTTTGGCCAGGATTGGCAAAAAAAAAAAGGGGGTGGGTGGGTTAAAAACCCAAATAAACCGGTTTTTGTTTGTTTGTTTGCTTAAACCTGGGGTTGTTTTGTTTTTTTGTTTGTTTGTTTTTTTTTTTTTTGGGGGGGGGGGGTTAAATATCATTTCCTATTACATATAGATGCATGCTTGTTGATAAAAATAAACAGTGTTGGATATTTTCAAAATATACAATGAAACATAGTTGAAAATATTATAAAGCATTATTTGATTAATAAATAATAAAAGATTAAAGATTTGTTTCAAAAATGTGTTCTTAGTGAGGAATACAGATAAAATGTAAGCTATTAAAGTAACTTTTAAATATGTGGTTATTACATAATATTATATGATGTCAGAAGTAAAAGCTTTTTTCCAGACTTTTACACTGATTTATTTATATTTCAATTAAAATTACTTGTATATTAAATTAATCAATAAAAATATAATAAGATTTCTTATAAAAAATAAGGGACTCCCCCTACCCCCACTTCTTAAAAAAACAAGAAATTGAATAAAACCCTAAAAAACCCAAAAAGCCCAATAAAATCCGAAAAAACCCAATAAAACCCTAAAAAACCCAATAAAACCCAGCTGGGTTGGGTTTTTTTATAAAAAACTCGGGTTTTTTGCAACCCTGGTGTGGTGGGAGGAAGTCCAAAATTTTCAGTAGCCCCAGACCCAACAAATGCTTAATCTGTCTCTGATCAGAGGTTTAAAAGGGGTTGACTTGTGTTTGTGTATTATTTTGATTATTGCTATTTTGAGGACATTTAATAAGTCAGTTTATTTAACATGATATAAAGAACGTATTTTAAATGTAAAATAAAAATGATAAAACTGTGCTAAATAATAAAGTATAATTTTTGACCTTGTTACTTATAACTTGTATTCATAAAACTTGCCGTAACTTTGAAACGAATGATCGTATCAATGTGCAGATGGTGTCATTCAATTCAGAATAAAACTAGTATGTTGTGGCCATCACAAAACTTTCTTCTATATAAATCACGGCAATTAAATCATTTAAATAGTACAAGAAATAACAACGATTTAGCACCAATTCATATCAAAGTATATCTGTATTTGAAGTTGGATGAAAATTCGTGCATTAGTTCTTGAGATAGAGCTATAGCGGAAATTCTGAAAAAAAATGTAGTATAGCAGCGTCACCTGTTGAACGATTTACACCAAAAATAAACAGCACTAAACGATATCAAGGTATACCTGAATCTGAAATTTTTTGTAAATCCAAGCATTAGTTCTTGAGATAAAGCTATTGCGGAAATCGCAAAAACACAGCATAGCAGCGACACCTGTTGAGCGATTTACACCAAAAATTAAACAGCACTAATTTATACGTCAATTCATGTCAAGGACTAACTAAATCTGAAGATTGATGAAAATCCGTGCAATAGTTCTTGAGATACAGCTCTTGTGGAAATCGTGAAAAAAGCAGCACAGCAGCGCCACCTGTTGGGCGATTTACACCAAAAATTAAACAGCACTAACTTATATCAGGGACTAACTGAATCTGAAGATTGATGAAAATTCGTGCATTTTTTCTTGAGTTAGAGCTATTGCGATAATTATGAATAATGCAGCATACCAGCGCCACCTGTCAGGCGATTTTCACAAAAAAGTAATCAGCACCAAACTATATCTTGGACTAACTGAATCTGAAGTTTTATGAAAATCCGTGCAGTAGTTCTTGAGATATAGCTATTGCAGAAATCGTGAAAAATGCCGCATAGCAGCGCCACCTGTTGGGCGATTTTCACCAAAAACTAATCAGGTCCAGTTTATATCAAGGTCTAACTAAATATGAAGTTTTGTGAAATTCCGTGCATTAGTTCTTGAGATAGAGTGCCCACAAAATTTTTGTCACATACAGACTCACAGACAGAGTGACGGAGTGACAGACAGACTCACAGACAGACATTTTCTAAAGACCATCAAATCGTGTTCTGGGCATTCTAAAACGTATAAATCCGTCGAAAACCGAAATTTTTCACGAATCCAATACTTTCTTCTTGTAAAGATAGAAGAAAGTAAAAATACACAATAAACGATACCCAACTTGATGTAGTTAAAAGAAAATTTGAGTTCTCCCCCTCCGAGTTAAAAAAATGCCCCCCCCCCCCTCAAACACAATAACAACTTTATTTTTTAGGGACTCATCGGATTTTCATTTCTAATGCCAAAATGAAGCTGGCACATTTTCGTGGATGGCCATCAGGTGCTGTAAAAATCTATTTTACTGCACCAAAGTACAATTTTCGACTTTGTATTCACAAAACCTGTCGTAACTTTGTAACAAATAATCCTATCGACTTGCAGATGGTGTTAGCAGATGGACGATTCAGAACTAAAAAATATATAATAAACGATACCCCACTGGACCCAAGTAAAACATTTTGAGTTCCTCCCTTCTTGATTAAAATGTCCCCCCTTTTGCCCACAAAACATGATAAACAACATTATTTTAGGGCGACTCTTTTCATCTTTACTTCTAGTGCTAAAAGAAAATTTTTTTCCAAATTTTGGTAAATGGCCATCAGTTGTCTCTAAAAATGCTATTTTACATGTATTACTGTATGGGCCCCAATTTTTGCCTGGGTCGACCCCTGGACACATTACCTAATATAATTATCGAAAAATAGTTTCCACTATCAGGGATCTGTTTAGGCAGAAACTGGGTCCTTTAAAGGACCCTTCACAAAATTTTTCATTTCAAAACAGGGCCCTTCACATTTTTTTAAATCTCAAAACAGGACCCTTCACAAAACTTTTCACCTAAAAACAGGACCTTCATAAAATTCTTTGTCTTGAAAATAGAACTTTCATAAAACTTTTCCATCTCCAAATTTAACCTTTCACAAATTTAATCATTTGAAAGTAAAATCTGACCTGTCACATTTAAATGTATATGTATTTTACATAGATATATCTTCTTTAAAATGTATGAAGAAGAACCTGCATATAACAGTAACTTCAAATTCACAAAACCAGGGCTAAATTTTTCACAAATATAAAAAACTATTCACAATTTCACAAAAAAGGACCCTATGAGAAAAGCCTGGACAAACCTTCTGACTATAAAAAAGTAGACGCCCGATTTCGGCGGCTTTTTCTTTTCTTTCTTTTTTTTTTTTTTTTGTACCTTTTAAGTATTTAAAAAAAAAAAAAATTGTGAAAACTTTGAATTTCTTCTGGCTGAAAATTCAGAAATTTTTAAAAGACTTTCTGGTAATGAAAAAAGTTTTTTGATAACTATATTAGGTAATATTAGATAATGAGTAATTACCTAATTCAATTTCCCCATAGGTTAACATAGAATTTCAGGGAGTAACAGTGAACCCATAATGAAAATTCCGAAATTCTGGGTTGACACATCAGACTGGCAAATTTTATACGATTTTTAAAGTTTCTTCTCGTTTTGCGGCGTTCTTCTGTTTTTAGTAAAAGGAACCTGGTTTCAATCTTTTAGCCCAATGTAGTAAATTTGACGAACTCCGCGATATTCACGATTTTTTTCCGCACTCGTTTGACGAAATTCGTGTTTCTCTATCGCGACCCTTTGATGCAATTGGCGTTTTCTTTCTCCGATCTTTTGATGAAATTTTCTTTCCGCGATCCTTGATGAAATTCTCGTTTCTACCTTTGACGAAATTTATTTTCTGCTGCGACCAATTAACAAAATGGATTTTTTTTTTTTTTTTTTTTTTTTTTGCGCCGTCATTTGTTGAACTTTGCAATATTTTTGCGCGACCGATAGACAAAATTCGCGATATCTTTCCGGGACCAATTAACAAACTTCGCTACTTCCCGCGACCTTTTGAAGAAATTTTCAATACTGTTCCTCGACCGTTTATAGAAATTCGTGATCTACGCGGACTGAAAAGCCGCAACTGAGAAAAAGAAATGAGAGTGTTTTTTGCACAAAATCGTAGTTTTAGACCGATTTTCGTAACATCGTAGTTTTTACCTCCACATCGTATACAGACTAATTTTTTTCGTAGCAGTTCGCAGCTCTGATTTTACTACCACTATTTTCGAATAAATTATTAAAAAATAATATTCTACGGTTAAATAAATCGAAGTTTACTATTTGAAAATAGTGGTAGTAAGGTATATCACGTACATAATGTCCTTATGTACAAAAGTTCCACGTATCTCAAATTTTCAGATCATATTTTATATCTGGGTTCCATGTATCTCCCACTTCCCCACTTTTATAAGCACTTTACTACCGCTATTTTCGAATAAATTATTAGAAAATAATATACCAAGATTAAATAAATCTTTATTAGAAAATAATATACCAAGATTAAGTAAATCGAAGATTACCATTTGAAAATAGTGGTAGTAAGGTGTATCATGTACCTCATATACAACAGTTCCGCGTATCTGAAATTTTACCGATCACACTTTAGTCTATCTGGGTCCACGTATCTCAAATACATCAAACCCGGAAACGTCAGATCGAGTGAAAATATGGCACGGTCTTTTGAATCGAAGCCTCCACCGTAAACATGATTCATTTTCCGAAATGAGTATTTTAAGCGCGGCTATCAGTGCTCATTTCTAGCAAACAATACTATTTTTGAAACGACTGAAATAGCTAAGCGCTTCCCCATGTAATTCAAAAACACTGCCACCCCCCCCCCCCCCCCCCACCTCTCTCCCTAACCCGACAAAGGAAGTTGGGAACATAACGCTTTCAAAATAAGAGTGCAATTTTTCTCCTCCCCCCCCCCTCCTTTTTTAAACGACTGATCCAATAAGAAAAATACTTCAACAGTGGAATTTTCTATATTTCGATCCGATATTTAAACGTTATTAACTCATATGTAACAAATTAACACTTTGTAATAATATACTTCTTTAAATTGCTAAAAGGTGTAAGGTGAAAACTTTAATGATACGAAACGCATCATTCATTTTTTCCCTCCAATCCATGCTATCCATCCATCATAAGAGAAACCATAGAGATTGTAACACGTAAAACTTCTATATGTAATGATGCAGCAAAGGCTGTTCTCAACTGCTCTGCTCAACAAGCGGAAAACCTTTTTGACACATTTACAAATTCATTTTTTAACGGAAAGATATGGAATGGGAAAGCCTGTCCATGGAAACTAACTGTTCTTTCCATTTTTTTTAATCCATAAATTACCTATTGAGTTTGAAGCGATTTTGATCACGTGACAAACACGTTTTTCGCCCCTTTCTTAGGTGATTATTCTACTTTCGCACGGAAATTCGGTTCAAAACGCCCGCTTTGACACTATTTTCTGAAAGATCTATCGCGTTTGCAAAAAAACGGAAATAACAGCTCGATGACATAGTTTCTCAACACACCTGCTACTTCCATGCATTTCCGAACAAAAATAAATTAAAACTTATGCCATAAAGTTGCCCTCTTGGACTTGAGAACAGCCTTAACTTACCAAAATGATAGCTTTAGAGACTCCATGGTTAAGAATATGGAAAGAAACATCCAAGTAAAAATAAAAAATACCGTGCATCATCCGAAAAAATACGTGAAAATTTGAATGATGAGTTTCATATCATTACATCATAGATCGTGCAATGTTAGAATATTCTTTATTTGTTTTGAAAATGGCTCGGACAGAGGCGAAACATGTAAACAGTCTAATAAAACTATTTTTACTGTTTTTTAAGTTTTCATCTTTAGCAATTAAAAGAAGTACGTTATTGAACTAATTTAATCCGAGTGGCAGGATTTCCTGAAAACACATATTTTTAAGGACTGGAACCACCATTTAAAAAAAATATATATATTTGTTAAATTTCATGACAGAAATTCGCGATTAAATGAGGTGAAATTCACAATTGCAAAATAATGATGCTCTAAAGTTAAAGCGTACGTTCCTGCTTTTTGCATCAGATACATAGAATGCAAAAGAAACAATTTTGCCAAAGATTTATAACTATAATATAGTTTTTGTGTTTTGATAAATTGCATGTTCTTTGAATTCCCACATCATTGTCAGTGTTGTTTCCCACTGGCAAATTTTCTTGCCAAGTAAACAATCGATCAAGTTTGAGTATAGCTCGCGTACAGAGGGTTCCGTACAAAAAATATATGAATTAGTAACGGGGCATTGCATTACACAAATATATCATTAAAAGTTGTTATCTGTACTTTAAAAGCCGATGGCGCATAGAGTACACCGCCTGTGTCTTTAAGTGTTACTGTCTCGGCAAATGACGGACAATTTTTCCCGAAAATCATTATCAACCATCCTTTTATACTTCTCCGACGATAGGTAGAGTCGTGGAAAAAAAAAAAGTAAACACCCCTACTAACTTCTCAACAAATTATTGTAGAAGAAAGTTACTGGTACCGAACGATTGGAAATAAAGTCTACTTTTAAATGATGTATATAAAATTTGCTTAGGGGGCCATCTACATATTAAAACGAACCATAACTTTGTTTTTTTCAATAGCAGTACACAATTCTGACAGCATAAATGAACTCTACACCTTTCAATTAGCCTATAAGCAAATTTTTATGCAATTCGTGCCATAAGTTTCCGAGAAATTAATTATTTTAAAACGAGCGTATTTTAAGGGTTGTATCCAAATTGAAGCTCCGAACTCGATTGTTAACCGAGAGAGCCGCCTTCTTGATCAAGGCACGTTTAAGCCTCAATGAAACCTGTTTGATTACAGGATAGCAGAATAAATTTCAAAAATTTACTCCTTAAACCACCATTTTGCCGTTTTTTAAGCATAATTTAAAAACTACTTGGAAGAAAAATGTGAAATTTGGGATTTCCATAAAGCAGGACTTAATAAATCTAAATCCATCAAAAAAATTGTAGGTTGCAATTCATAATTTTTTCGAATATTAATTTCATAATTCATATCATAAAATTATAAAAATTGCAAATTCAAGGTAGTTATGTTTGGGTATATTAGTATTATTGCTACACAAAAAATTAGCTCATTAGGAACATAATTTCAGGAGATATAAATAAAAATATGAAAATGTAATTTAACATTAGAAGTACTAAATTTTGGATGTCTATAATCATAGGTGCTAAGTTGCGACTAATCCTCCGTAATATGTGGGTTAATTTAACCCTGGTTTAATACATTTCGTACCGGAATTTTTTTTCAGAGATGAAATTAAATACGTTCCACGTAGGAAACTGGAATTAAATAAATAAAGATTCATCAAATAATTTTCCTGGTTCGAAACTTCGTTAAACTGGGTTAAATTAATCCCCGCATTACGGAAGATTAGTGCGAGCTTGACACCTCTGCTATAATTCAAAAACTTATCATATGAATGACTTGAAATTTGGTTTCTAGGCGTATTTTGAACCGAAGATTTGAAATATATCGTTAAATTTGGGTAGTGCAATTGAAAAAAATGAAGTTTGGAATCGTTTTAATATGTATATGGCCCCCTAAGCAAATTTTATACATACCATTTAAAAGTAGACTTTATTTCCAATCGTCCGGTACCAGTAACTTTCGTCTACGATAATTTGTTGAGGAGTTAGTAGGGGGTGTTTACTTTTTTTTCCCACGACTGTACCTCCAGCGCTCCTCAACTCTTTTGCTGAACGCCTGCAAATCGAAATTTGTGTGTAACGGAAAAATGCGATTTTCTCAAAAACTATGTGACCTAGCACTACAGTTTCCTGCAAGGTTTAAATTAACTTCTACTACCCCTAATTTTTTCACAATTTTAGTTTCAGTAGATTCGGAAATAGAGGCGGAGGAACATATTTTTTGCATTACATTTTCGACGATCTCTCTGAAAATATAATACCTAAAGCTAAAAGACATGCATTTTTGAGTTCAGCGTTATGAAATCTTTCACGCGATATACAAAGAAAAGGTTTTTGTTTTTTTAAGTAATAATTAACCTTTCTACATTTTTCCTAAATATATTTGTGAATGGTTAATAATCTATAAATATGTGGGTTAATAGCCTTTATTGCTTCAGCCAATTTGAACTTTCCATGTTCCATAGTTTGCGAGTAAAATGCCTCAGGCAGACACAGCAGTGATCTTATAATTGTTCCGTTTTTACTTTTAACTTTCTCAATGAGTATTCGAAACTAAACATTTTCTGTTAAGCCTGCAGCTTTCAATGATCACGTCAAACTCTTATCCATTTCTTGCTTTATAATTTGCACTCACGTCTTGGAGTCAGTCATGACTGATAATTATAAACAGTGAAGTTCATAACAATAAAAGAGTGTCTCATTTGAGCCGATATAGCTCAAATCAATGACCCATGTTGAAAATTCCCGGAGGAAGAAATGAGATTTTTGGAATACAGATTGTTTCTGTTCGGCCGAATTTTTGGCAGCATTTTCGCCGAAAACGAATTTTCGGGCGATCTCTAATCTTCGGTTACCAATTGAATGACCCGGATACTTTTTCCATGTAAGATTTAAATTTTAATTTTCTAAAGGATACCCAACACACTTCATCTTAAAACTATGATGATTTTAAGAAAAAACTAGTCGGATGTGCCAATCAGAAAATTTTATTCTGTCTCATATTGGAAATAAAACTAAGTCGAAAATTAAAGCTAGATCGGACTCTTGGACTATTCAGTATGATTTTTCCCCATCTTCTCTGGTGAGTCGAATCGTATATCATCTCCTCACACATCCACGGCTTCCCGCTTCCGGCGGCCACCCAATTCTGATCAACTGCTATAGACTATAGGCTTGCATTGACCTCACGTTGCTATTAGCAACGACTGATACTATTGCATCTGGAGCCCATACGGAACGTCAGAACTCCCCGTTTGCAGTTAAAAGCAAGTGTTGTCTTTCTGTTTAACTTAGATTTTTATTATTATAATGCTAATAAGTCAAATGGAGAGCACCCCATTCGCCTTATATTTGGGCGCCATATGAAGCGATGCCAAATTCTTTTGAACATGTGACGTCATGTGCAAGCCGTCTATACAACAGCACAATAGGTTGGTCTATCGTTATCCCGTCACGAAATTCGCACAAAAAATCGCTATTACAGCGACCCCTTCCGGCGGAATATTTTCAAATTCAACTGTGACCTGCTGACCATAGCCCAAAACATAAGAAATTTAGTTCAATTTTATGCATAACTTTATACACTTTCCGATGACACAAAAGAGAGCGCAGACAAATACATGGACAGACAGACATTTTGTAAAAAACATGTTTTTCGGGATCTCTGACCCCTAAAACGTGTAAATCCGTCGAAAAAAAAATATTGTAGATAGAAAAAAGTAATCAATACACTATAGGTTTCCGATACAAAGAAATCAAAATGTCATAAGTGTGCGTTAGCAATTGAAAAAATAAAATTGACACACTTTTTAATGTCGGTAAAAATTGCATTGATCTTCTAAGAAAGACATTATTCCGAGACTAATGACACCTTTGTTATTGTAAAAGATCTGATCTGATTCTCAAGGCGAGTGAATAGTTTATGAACATTAAAATAGTTCAATTCTTCAAACACTATAGTATTTTCATGACGTCGTCAAAAAATCCTTCAAATACAATATTTATACACAAATATTCAAATTTTAACTATTTCAACAGTCCTCACAAGACATACAAATTTCAAAACAATAGAGAAGGAGTAAAGGACCTCAGTTAAAAGTCAATGGATTACTGCAATATCTTTTCGTGAACCGAGTAAGAAAAATGTGTAGTCCTATTGTTGCGTGTGTGTTGGGTATCACTCATTGTTCTTTAAGAAAAACTATCACAATTTCATATTCGAATCCAAATTAAATTATGATCGAAGGACATTTTAAAGAATTTACATTAGTAAACAAAATAATTTAAAAATTAAATTACATTTACACTGACTTTTAAAAAGAATGATAAAATCAGTCATTATGCCTTCATTTTTTGAAATACAGTCTCATAAGCCCGTTCGCATTTCATAAACCTATTAAAAACCTAATTCGTCTCTTCGGAGTGCGGTTTGCACCAAACCAACAACGACAATTAAATTAAATTACTGATATTCAAAAGGGAGACCAATTTCAAAGAAATCAGTCTACCTTTTGAATACCAGTAATTTTAAAAATAATTTCCGTGGTATATTTCTATTAAAACTTAATTATTAACCTACCACGAAAAAAAAAACCGTTTGGGAAAGATGTTATTCCAAAAACTGACCAGTAGAAGTTCAGTACTTGCTATTATTCATTATAACTTCCATGTTCTTAATTTAGAAAAGAAATCAAAAATTACATACAAGGACGTGAGTTTCAAAACTCGCCTTATCCAAAATTTTAAAAATCGTGTTCTGTCTATCAATCTATTCTATTGCGGGGCACCAACTCTGTCCGTTTTTTTGAATACCACTATTTTTCAAAGAAAAATCTGTTTTATAAATTTCGTAGAAACTTGGGTAGAAAGACGATTTTTTTTGAAATTGCTGCAGAAAACTACCATGAATTTTTTTCTTAAAAATTACTGGTTTAAAAAAAAAAAAAACTGACCAGTGGGAGCCCTGCTATTGGTGAACCTGCACCAAAAAACGCAACCAATCTGGAAAAAAACCAATAGACGCAGTTAGAGGTTTTTCGCGATTTCCCAAATTTTGATTTTCTGGATAAGGCAAGTTTTGAAACTCACGTCCTCATATATATAGATAGATAGATAGATATAGATATATATAACCATTAATTAAACATTACTGACCACCATCAATAATTGTGATAGTATGAATGAATTTACAACAATACAGTGTCTCCAAACACACTGAATGGATACCAAAAACATAATAAACAAGCTGCTATGTATAAAATAAAATCCCTTGTACTATATAACAAGAATTAATAATGAAGTAAAAAAAGAAGAATATGGATTTCGATAAAAATAATTGAAAAGCTTATATATTGAATTACGTTATCAAGAGTACAGAATTCAATTATATAAGCAAAATCAGTCGTTTTCTGTGAGAAAAAAAGCTAAAAGCAGAAAAATTTATATATATATATATTGATGATGGTCAGTAATGTTTAATTAATAGTTATATATACAGTCGGACCTCTATTTAACGAACCTCTATTTTGCGAATTTCTCTATTTTGCGAACTTTTCCTTGGAACCAAGAACATTTTGCAAATTTCTTCGTAAAATAACCTCCAAATAGCGAAGTGTATTCTCTATTTAACGAACTTTTCCTTGGGGTCTAAATTTTTTTTCTCCCCATTTCTTAAAATATTACCTGGACATTTGAAACTTATTCTTCTTTTTAACACATTTCATGATGATCAATGACCATGAACAGGGCTTACCAAGCACCTAACTCACCGTGAGCAGTAAAATGGTTGTGATTCTTTGCTTTCCATCCAAGAAGAGCAAACTTTCAATATCCCCTTTTAACCCTTAATGGAGTTGCCCCGTGTCCTTAAACTATAGTTTCCCGTTTTCTAGATTGTTGATCATGATCAATCGTGTTGGTAATCGGCTCTTGTAGCTTGAAAATGTCAAAGCGAAAGTGCTTGAGCATCAAAGAAAAAAAAATTACTATTGATGAGGTGGATAAAGTCATGAAGAAAAGGAATACTGCTTTAAAATTTGATATTCCTCCAAACAACTTATCAACCATAATAAAAAATCGTGATTTTAATGTAAAATTATTTTTTAAACTGAAAATACAATGTATTTCCAGACAATGTTTTGTTTCATTCTTATTTCCCTTCCAGATTTCTTTTTGATGGGCAAAATAAGTAAAACAAATAGATATAATTTATAAAAAAAAAGTGTGACTAATTACTTTTTTTAATTATATTTAGTGTTTATGGACTTAAAATGTGTTTTACGTAGTTTAAAGTATTTTAAAAGGTGACTCTCTATTTAACGAATTTTCCATATAACGAACTTTTTTTCGGGATTTAGCGACTTCGTTAAATAGAGGTCCGACTGTATAACCATTATATAATATTACAATTCATCATCTTTTTTAAAAAAAATTAAAAATTAATAAAGTGAGTATCAATCCATTACACTGACATCATACATAATAAAACTGGATCAACTATTATTAATTTAACTAATCATTAATGAATTTTTTTTTTTTTTTAAATAAACTTATATCACCAATATATGAAGTACTAGCAAAACGCGCGACTTTGCTCGCGTAATAGTTGAAATATGCTAAGTGCTATTTGTATGTCTAAATTATATTAGAAGATATTACACTTTTAGGAATAATTAAAAAATTACTAATAAAGACATAGTTTGACTAAACTTCATTGTTACACAGCATTAGGCAGAAATGAGACTTAAATTAATAAAAAGAACTAAAACTAATTCTAAATAAATGATTATTTAGAAAGTATTTTGAAGATTTTACGCTCATTTCATTCGCTCTATTTTCAGTATTTATTTGACGTTTTCAATTTTTTAGAAACCGTTCTTAGTGCGCATTTATATTTAACTAAGGCCACATACCGAAAAAACCACATAAAATATCTATATCTGAATTCGCCCAGTAACAGTTTAAGTTATGAAGAGAAAGCTGGCATTTTTGTACGATGGTAATCAAGTTAAAGAAACGTGGAACGGTTAGAAGCCCACAACAATAAAATAAGTTTCGTATACAGAAAAAAAAAAAGTTTTCTTTGTTTAAAGGGGAAATGAGTAAAATCGTGGTAGGAAAAAGTTTAGTGTGAAGAACTTTATTTATTCGCTGCGAGAAGAATTTCAATGACTCTTTGTCAATAATTCATACGAGGAAATACAGTATCGAAACAAAGGATGTTACGGAATATCAAACACGTTAAATCCCTAATCATATTTAATGGGAAGATAGGGTATAGTTTTACATTGGACTATGTTTAGAAGGTTTTTTTGGGGGTGTAAGAGAGAGAGAGAAAAAGAGAATTAGACTTTTAGTAATCGTAATCATGTGGTGATAAATCGATTTAAAAAAATGTCTAATATCGCAATAATAAACATGAGTACAAGTAGCCTAGGAATGAACAGAAATAGAATAACCTGGATAAGAAGTCAGACGAAAGTTTTTGACATCATAAAGATAGGGCATGGATAGATGGGGTATAAGCACACTACAGTGGTAACCCCAGAGATGTAAACGGACCGAGGAGATGATTTAGGGTAAAGGAGCGAAGTAATTAGAAAGCGATTGGAGTTACTTCGATGACCAAGGTACTAGACAAGAACGATGGAAAAATCTTGAGGAGACCTACATCCAGCAGTGTATTGAAAACGGGTGATGAGGATATTATAACAAATATGACAAGTAAATATATTTTGAATTGTTATTAGTAAATATATATATATAACATTTTAACAAATAGAACCTACCAGCAAATCTCAATATTTTTAAATCATAAGCATTTTTTATGAAACCGAACAAAAGCAGGAAAAAACGATATAATTTGCATGACGTAATTTACAGACGATCCCTTTTAATTTAGCCAAAAATATGTTATGTATATATATCGACTCAGTGGTTCCTCAACAGATACTTCAACATCAGTTGCTTTCCACACGATTTTGCAAATGTCGTTTTCGGTTGTTGCCTCCGTAAGCCTATTTTTTCTCCAAGCAAAGACTTTCTTAAAAAACAAAAAAAAAAAAAAAAAAAAAAGTCCATAATGTTTTCAAGCAATGAGAGAATTCAAGTAATCTATTGCAAATTATAGAAAAACGGGAAAGATAAACATTGTTGATGCTAGGGATGCAACGAATAGTGATTTTGGCCGAATACCGAATATTCGGCCAACAGGCGAACCGAATACAGAATATTCGGCTAGCCGAATAGTAACTGCTAGGCCGAATACCGAATATTCGGCCTGCCGAATAGTAACTATTCGGCCGAATACCGAATATTCGGCTTGTCGAATACTTTCATATATTTCAAAGTTTAAAGACATTAAAATGTTAAATTTTAAAACAATTTTACATAATATTTAAAACAAACTTTTATTCTAATAAACAAGAGCTTTTTTCAAGTAAACTTTATGCTGAAAAAAAATCTGCTTTCAGTTATTTAAGAAAAGGATAGTTATAAAAAACTTTTAATTAATAAAATTTTAAATTCCATGGCTTCTTCTGAGAATTAAAAGAAATGAATAAAATTTTCTAAAAATTCTAAAATAAACATTTTAAAATCGAAGAGAAATTGTGAAGAAATTGGAAGAAAAATTGTACAGGATCATATATTATTTGTTTGTCAGGAAGAGACTAAAGTAAAAGAAAAAAAAATAATACATTCGACTCAAATTTTATATGGTGGCAACTTAGCAAGAATAACTGTTCTACTTCCTTTGATTAAGCAAGGAAGTTTTTAAATGCATGCTAGATCGGTGTCTGGAGTGGGCAATCGTTTTAAGAGATTGTAAATGTTGTTCTTAAAATGTTAGCAAGAAACAGATTATTTACTGGACAATGTTCAGGAACTTGCATTTGTACATAATTCCTATGAAAATCCTCGTGATTGGTTAATTTTCTTAAATAATACTTAACAAACAGCAAATAAATAATGTAAAAACATTCTCTTTTATTTAAATATGATTCTGTTTTTAATTATTCTGAATATCTTTAAGTTGACTGTTAAACGTAGAAGTTGTATAAAGTTTTAAAAAATATGTTTTAAAAGTTTTTTAAGTATTCGGTTCGGCCGAATATTTCGATATTCGGCCAAACCGAATATTCAGCATGCCGAATATTCAGTATACCGAATAGTTTGATATTCGGCCAAACCAAATATTCGGTAACATGGCCGAATAGGCCGAATATTGAATAGATACCGAATATTCGGTGCATCCCTAGTTCATGCTTGAACGTAAGTCTTTTCACCAATCTTAACAGTTAAGGTAAAATGTAGAAATAACAATCATTACTATTCCTACCAGCTATTCTACACAGATAAGAAAGACATGGCTTGTTTTCACAACTTGGTGCATAATACTCTGTTCATGATAATCAGCAGACGGTGCGTACTTCCGATTGTTTGCATGAAACTAAACTAACCACTACTTCCCATGACCTAAAACGCCACCAAAATCAGACAACAATAACGACTGCAATATTAAACAGTTAAAAAGTGAAACTCTTCAACGACATGATATACAAAATAAACATCGGTTTCAAAATTTGTCGCTTTTTAAAAAGCCATAAACTGTAATGGTTTTCGGATAGTAGAATTCCAGCCCGTTCCCACGGAAATTGTTTACCCCCCCCCCCCCCCGGAATATATATATATTCCATACTAAATCAATAATTGTGCTAGTTCTAATTCAATACTAAAAAATACTGCACGGCAGACCCAGTATAACGTTCTGCATCGCGTTGAGGTTAATTTTTATTTTTTTCTTTGTTGCGGGTACGACTAACTGTTTCGCTTTGAGTTGCATTACGATTCCTGCGGGTCGGGTTGTCGTTAATCCGATTCTTCAACAAAAAAAAAGTCCAGAATATTACTTCAGAAGAAAAACTATATTTCAGTATGACTGAGTTTTTACTTGTTTAATTTTTCAACATAAAAGAAAAAATGATAGAGATATGATTAGGAATTGTTTTCCATAATTACACCTCGGGGGGGATGTCCCTTGAGAATCCAAACTCTTCCAGAAAATTTGAGTGTCTCAGGCTTTTATAACGGTCGTAAAAAGTGCAAATTCTACCCCGTATTCCCGGAACTCCATTAACATCCCTCCTTCCCCGGCGAAAAATGTCTCAATTCAGGGAACTGTTTAGGAAGGAATTGGGTCCTTAAACCCCTTGAGGGGTAAGTGATTGTGTTCCTGTAATGTTGAACTCACACCGGAATCTTTGAAAAATTCTATTTCAAAATAAGTAAAAGCAATTTTACGGCTTTTTCCCACCAAAGTTAGAAAAGTAAAATTTAATAAAATTTTTCTGGAGTAAAACTTCATTAATCGTAGGTGGTATATAATATATACCGGTGCCCCTCAAAGGGTTAAAGGATCCTTCACAAAATTTTTCATTTCAAAACATGACCTTTCACAAAAATTTTCATCTCAAAACAAGACCCTTCACAAAATTCTTCCACTTAAAAATAGGCCTTTTACAAAATTTTTCCAGCTCTAAAACAAAAGTTTTCACACATTTTATCATTTAAAAGTAAAATCTGACCTGTCACTTTTACATATATAACGAAAATATGTATTTTACATACTTATACCTTCTTAAAAATATATAAAAAAGAACCTGAATATAACGATCATTTCAAATTCACAAAATTAGGACTAGATTTTTCACAAATGTAAAAAAGCTGTTCGCAATTTCACTAAAACAGGACCCTGAGAGAAAAGTCTGGACAGACCCCTGCAATTCGATACTAATATCCCCCGTACCCCTCTCTCTCTAGTAGACCCAGTGTCCTGCACGGGTCGGGTATCGGGTAACCCGTCTAGAACCCGGAAATTTAATTTGAAGTCCACCCAAAATTCAAATTTTCATCGAAATTCAAATTTTAATTCTATAGGAAACTTTTTAAGGCACTAGCCGCAGTGAACGAAAGAAGCAGGCCAAGCTGCGTTTACGTCACGCGATCATTTCCACCTATTAACCGAAGTATCACGTGATTAAGGCAGGCTGAAAAGTCGAGATCGGTGGAGTATTGCGGCGTGTCTCTTGCGTTGGCTGTGACTTAGCATGTATAGTCACTTTGCAGTTTTTGCAAAGAGTCAAAAACTATAATTTCACAGTTTTTTTTTTTTTTTTTTTTTAAATAGAAAAAATTGCGACTGGCAACCAAAATAATAATAATAATAATAATAATTAGTTAAAACATTATAGTTCATACGAAAAACACTGTTGTTAATCCAGACATTTATTTTCACAAAAGAAAACATCAGAAAGGAAATTACTTTTCATTTATTTTTCAAAAAGTATGTCACTGACGGAGTGGATGGGAAAAATATCTCCAAAAATGAAACCGCACTTGATTACTTAATGCCATCATTTATCAATCGCAAAAATTCAAATTGAAAACTTTACAAATTTCATGTTTTTCGTGCTCCTTTTTATTTAGAAACAGGAAAACCCGACAAGGACACTAAACTATTGTGTCGAACTTATGCAAGAGAAAAATCCGCGCAATTTATTAAAGAAACAAACAAAATCGAGCTCAAACAGGTATTGGAAAATGGTAAAGACATGTTTGTCATTCTACACTTTTTAAATTGCGCCAATCTTCAAGGTATTGAGAAGAAAATGCAAAGAATTTCTGTAACACTCTTCATTTAGTTTGTTTTCGGAGGGAAAATATGCAGACGAGCAAAATACTTGAAATATTGACTTGATTCGGAAAAGGGTCAATGTCATTTTACACTGATTTGAAAAAATCACGATTCAAGTTTTAGTCCTGGAGGACCATTTCACGTCACGTGTGGGACAGCTTACATATTACGGCTATTATATTCTCACATTAACACTTTAAATACTGAATTATGAATTCACGAAAATTTCTAAAGCATTTTTCGCGAATCGTTTAACTCTTTCAGGGGCAAGGTACTTCTATTCGAAAAATGTTGAAATCAGCGAATACGACCAGAATTTACAAACAAATTTATTTCGAAATACGAAAATGCTTTTGTTCACTTACTTAATAAAAGGAAAATTTTCATTCCAATATTCTGGTGCCAATGTGGCATTTAAGAATTAAAATAAAGTTGTCCAAAAAGGAACCACCGCACTTGAAGGGGTTAAACTACATTAGAAGATTTACATAATCATTTAATAAATTTTAGAAGAATTTAGAAAGATTAAATTTGAATTTATAAGGATTTTGTGTCATATTTATAACCCCACTCAAATCTTTTATTTTAAATATTTTTCTTAGTATTTTGTAGAATTAGGAAATTAACAAATAATGTTCTTACAATAGAAATATCTCCGGATTGGAAAAATCCCCCCCCTCCCCCCAACGCCAAGAAAGCTGAAAAGATGCAAAGGCAAAAGAAATCATCCTTTTAAAACATTTTTTGTTTTGTGTAACCCATAATACTTTTGGAACAAGATAAAGTAATGTATCTATAACTCATTCTAAACTGTATTACAACTAATCGATGTATTAAATTAATTTTATAACAAGTTATTTTAATGGTGCTTATAAGTACCGTCAGTAGATAAAGGGTTAAAACAACTATGTGAATATAAAAATCTAGGATTTTTTGTTATTTTAAATCTAGTATATATTTTAACAACTTCTAAGTTAACAGATATAGGTATTTAAGTAAGTGTCAAGCGCAGGACATATTTTTCGTTTTTCATAGAATGGCCCTAAATGGGCAGATTAACTTAGGTCTGGGGTTTAAAATGTGGAGATTTTTAAACGTTTTAAAAACTGGCAGAATAGGGTAAAAATGTGGAGATTTTTAAACCTATTTAATTGGCCATTCCATATCACGTGTGGGATAGCTTTCTACACATTACACTGCTGTTTTGACAATGCCATTGTATTCTGAAATTAAAGCCAAGGGTCTGTCCAGACTTTTCTCATAGGGTCCTGTTTTTGTGAAATTGTGAATTTTTTCTTTTATCTCTGAAAATTCTAGTCAGAATTTTGTGAATTTGAGTATCATTATATTCAGGTTCTACCTTTCATATATAAAAAGCTAAATAATATGTTCTTCGATAAGTTCTGATGTTTTGTTACAGGTTCAAATTGAAGGTGGAAAAATTCTGTAAAAGGTATATTTATAAAACAAAGAATTTTGTGAAGGGTCCTGTTTTGGAATTTAAAAAAAAAAAAATGTGAAGGGTCCTTAATTTTCCTAAACAGATCCCTGAAAGCAACTACGCTAATATGAAAATCTAGGATTTTTTGTTATTTTTAAGGCTGTTCTTAACTGCTCTGCTCAACAAGCACAAAATGTTTTGACACATTTACAAATTTATTTTTTAACGGAAAGATATAAAATTGGAAAGCCTGGTTCATGGAAGAGATTTGAAATCGAACTGTTTTTTTTTTTTTTTTCCATTTTTTGATCAATCCATTACATATTGAGTTATAAGGAATTTTGATCACGTGATAAACACGTTTTTCGCCCGCTCTTGAGTGGCTATTCGTCTTCGCGCGGAAATTCGGTTCAAAACGCTCAATTTAACACTATTTTCTAAAAGATCTATTGCGTTTGCAAAAAATCGAAAAAAAAAAAAACAGCTCGATGACATAGTTTCTGAACAACAACACTCACTTGCTAGTTTCAAGCATTTCCGAACAAAAATAAAACTTATGCCAGAAAGTTGCCCTTTTGAATTTGAGAACAGCCTTAATGCATAGTTTATATTTTAGCAACTTATAAGTTAATAGTTATAGGTATTTATGTAAGTATCACGTGCAGGACAATTTGTCCGTGTCTCATAGAATAGCCCTGTATAAAATTGAATCAGTCATTTCAAAAGACATTCCTAGTCACAGATTCAATATTTTTCAGCAATCAATAAAAAGAGTGTTTCACACAAATGCCAGATTTGCTAAGAATTTATTCATGCTTGTTATATTTTTTAAATTTTTAAATTTGTAAGTCGGTTATCGGTTATTTATTTTATTAAGAGTTAAAAGTTTTTATTGCATCAAAATAAAACTAGTTCAAAACGCATAAAAAGCTGAAAACCAAATGGCGTAAAAAAAAAAAAAAAAAAAAAAAAAAATCATACACATCATGCTTAAATTTCTGCAAACAGCCAAAATGGAGCAAACAGCGCTCCAATTAAACAAAAAGTGCAGCTAGTATTACAACATGATAAAGTATTATCTGCATTACATGAAGGGGGAAAAAAATAATTCTTTTAAAAATCGAATTTTTTAAACTATTCCTTCTTCACTAGATTAATTTTAACACAATCATTCTAGTTGGTAAATAAATCATATGAGATGTAAATTTCCAGCTGGGAGAAAAATGTCCAGACCAGGATTCGAACCAGTAATCTCTTGGCTGAAGCTTCCAATGCTCTACCATCTGAGCTATCCCGACGAATCTGGTGGATCTCATTCACCCAGCTAACCTTATTGATACCCCACGATTCTGAGTAAAAAAAAAAAAAAAATATTTCTGAAATCCACACCAAATTTTCTGAAAGGTTGAAACAGAGGGGGCGGACGAGGTAATTCACTTCCGGCACTAACTGTGTTTTTTTCGCGCCCGTTTGACGAAATTTGCCGTTTTTTCGCGATCTTTTGGCGAAATTTCCCGTTTTTTGTGATATTTTGACGAAATTCGCGTTTTTTTCACGATCCCTTGACGAAATTGGCGATTTTTCTTTGAACGACTGACGAAATTGATTTTTTTTTTTTTTTGCCGACCATTTGTCAATTTTCGGATTTAAGACTGATTTTTTTTTTTTTTTTTTTTTTTAATTTTCAGAAATGACTGCCTTAATTTTTCGGAAAATTCGGAACAGAGTCACCGCTGATTATAGTATCTGGTCTGATATCTGAATCAGCTCAACAGAATAAATCGCAGGTAATGGAACTCCCTAAAATGCTGGATACGTAATTACACTAGATTAATTTTAACAATTATTCTAATTGGTCATTTCATTGGCTTTTCATTTTTCTTCTTTTTTTTTACACTTCCAACCTTCGGGGAAAAGGAAAATAGCAAATGTTTACGTATTAAAAACTTTGAGATCGAAAGCGATGGATTAGCGGACAGTGAGATAGATCACTGACGCTGTGCTAAATAGAAACGCTGATAACGCTGGCAGCAGCTCAGAGGACGGGGAGCAGGCAGAAGAAAAGTTTTCACTGGAAAATAAATACCTGCTTTAGAGAAACCAGACTATATTTCCGAAATAGATATCCTTCACTTGTATAAAATCCAAGAAAAACTTGTTAAAGAACGTCCGAAAAAAAATTAAAGCAAATAAAATTTACATCGATGTTTCGGAAATTACATGAGAAGAAAGGACTTCATTGTTTATTAGTTTTTTTTTTTTTTTTTTGGTAACATAAAAAATATTAATTAAAGTAAGTTTTTTTTTTAATATTTAATTTTATCTTTTTTCTCGCATAAATATAACTTGGCTATGAATTAAATTATGAATAAAGGCACTATTAAGAATATCGATATCCTTTCAGAAATCCGGACTTTTAAAAAATCCGGCCTATTCTCGGTCCCGAAGATGCCGGATTTTCGAGGTTATACTGTATGTGTATATATATCTATGGGTCTGCTTTATTAAATGCGATTTTGTGGAGGGGCCATAAAGAAGACCTAATTTTCGTCCGGATCGATCCCTGGTTTGTCAATATATTGTACGCCGTATTTATACGCGTATTTTGAGCATTTTTCTTTACATTTTTTCGGGCTAAAAGTATAGATTGCGAAAAATCGCCAGTTGTCTTAGATCATTCATTTTTGTGAAAGGAAATCTTGAAATAACAAAAGAAATGACTATTTATAATAACATTTTTACAACAACACTATATCACTAGAACTATATAACATTTTAATGAATGAATAATTAAGATTAACCAAAATGTAACAAGTCGGAAATTGTACGTTAAACGTGGCAAATAATTCGTATTATAACTAGTTTTATAAATATTCAGATTTCGGTGGCATACAAAATTTATTACGATTCTATAGATTTAATTCAGTCATACGGAAATAATAGGACTCCCTCTGCAATAGGACATCATCACCCTGGCAACTTAGAATCATGGCCTATCACGGAACAGCATTGAATGAATGACGTAGAATAGGATTTAATAGAATGAAGAAAACTTTTATTAATATCTTTTTAAGTTTGGATTCGATTTTCATAACATTTGAAAGGACTCGACACAATTCTGCAACGATTCTATCTATTAAATTCCAAACCATTTGGTTGGATCGTTTTTGCGCTGTTCTAGGCGAACAGACAGGCGGACGGACCAGAAGACGACAAATGTCTGCCTTTCCGTGTGTCACCATTCTACCATCGCAAAGTGTATGAAGTTATGCATATAATTGAACCAAAATTTTTGAGTATAGTTTTGGCTGTGGCAAGCAGGTCCTCTTTCAATTTAGAAATATTTTGCCGGAAAGTGGCGCTGTAGTAGCGATTTTTGTTTCTTTTCAATATTGTATTATCCAAAAGTGTATAAAGTTATTCAGTAATTTTTTGGCCTTAAAAACATCCAACTGGACCTGAAACACACATTTATATGATGTATAGTAAGAAAATTCAGAAAATGACGCCATTTTGAATAACAGCCGCCATCTTGAATTCCCACGGCTTTACGCGATGCCTCCCCCTCTGAAATGCATTGTATTAATATAAAGTAGGTACTCACCAAACGGTATATTCTTATCACGATTTGCTGTTTTCTCAACTGTAGCACCCGGACTAATAGACAATAACGTAATGGAATTCTTTTGAGGGTCCTGTAAACGGACTGTAAAAGCTATACACTTCAATTTTTTTTTCCGAACATGTTATTGTGAACTTCAATAACATATAAATTACATGACAATCTGAGTGAATTTAAGCAAGTTTAAGCATGGAACGGCAAGCAGACAGACAGACAAACAAACAGACAAACTGATATCATAAACCCATTCAACTATGACAGAAAGTGTTAAAAAGAAATTTTTGACGTTAAAACCATCGAAATCGACCTGAAACACACATTTATATGATGTATAGTAAGAAAATTCAGAAAATGACGTCATTTTGAACAACAGCCGCCATCTTGAATACCCACGATTTTTCGCGATGCCTCCCCCTCTGAAATACATTGTATTAACATAAAGTAGATACTCACCAAGCAGTATATTCTTATCACGATTTGCAGTTTTCTCAACCGTAGCACCCGGACTATTTGTTTAGAGGACATATTCCTTTTTGAACTAATGCGCTTCATTCACCCCGGATTCTCTTTAAGGGGGCTGGTCACTCAGCTTCCGATTTCCCCTCACTCATGTAAAGTCTACGGGCATTGGATGCATTCGTCTATTTAAAATCCTCGGGAAATTAATATTTTTAACTTCTATTTTTTGGGTACACTTTCTAAAAGATGTCTCTTTTTTTCCGAGTTCTCCAAATATTTCTAAAGTAAGACTTAATTTTATAGGAAGTGTTAAAATCTTACTCACAGTCGCCCGCTTTTAACACATAAAATATTAAATTCAGCATAGATTTTAAAAATATTTTGAAAACTAAGACAAAAAGAGACATCCTTTAAGAAGAGTACATACAAAAAAAAAAAGGATGTAAGAATATGAATTTCCGGAGAAGATATTTTAAATAGACGAATGCATCAAAAGTCCATAGACTTAACATTACGGTGGAGAATTCCGAAGCTGAGTGACCAGCCCCTTTAAGCTGCCCTGTTACTATTTAGGATTTTATTTTTATTTTCTGAACAGAGCAGTACATACAGCTATGAATGTAAAATCTTCTGCTATTTTTCTAAACATTGCCGCTGTAAACAAATTAGGATAAATGTATCACAGGAATGATGAAACAGCATTATATAATTACAACTTACAATACCACCTGCACGCAGTGCAGCTGATAAGGAAATGTCGCGGGAAAAACTAACAGAGTTTTTCGAGATTTTCCATAATTTGACTTCCTGGATACGGCAAGTTTTGAAACCCACGTCCTCATATATATATATATAAGGAAGTGAGTTTCAAAACTCGCTTTATCCAGAAAATCAAATTTTGGGAAATCGCGAAAAACCCCTGGCTACGTCCATTGGTTTTAATTGTAAATCAAGATTTTACAATGCCAGAAATACACGATAAAATTAGTTTTTTACGGATTATAGTGTTTTTCCGATGCAGGTTCGCCAATAAGATAGATTGATAGAGAAAATTCGATTTTTTAAATTTTGGATAAGGCGAGTTTTGAAACTCACTCCTCATATATACGTTGCATGAACTATAACTAGCGTTTTTATAATATTCCATCAGTAATCTTACCTACCCTTAATAACTGATTTAAAAAACATTGAAACTATACAAGTGGACCTGAACAGAGACTTTTAGCGGAAATTGAACTTTAACACGCTATAGAACGCGATATTAAGCAAAATGATGCTAAAAATTAACATAGAGTTCCATATAGACCGACTCGAAAGCCTGAATATATTTTAAATCTCCACCTTGTTCAAAGAAATCAATAATGGCCAAAAAAAGAAAAGAAAAACATCCCCACTTTCTCTATTCACATATCACATGTGCTCTGAAAAGGTAGTACGACTAATTTATACATCATATTCGTAATTTTATATAACAGACCAAAAGACAGTGAAAAGTCATATTTGAATAATTCATATTTCCGGCAGTTTGAAATAACCTACAGAACAGAAGTTATTCAAAGCCAAGTACAAACCAGAAGCTTAAATCCCTACATATAATGTGTTAGATCACGATTCTCTTAAAAGCAAGCTCTGAGATAGAAATATTTTGTGTTCATCCAAAGCAGGGGTCGGCAACCTACGGCCCACGGATTTCTAGAGCAATATTATAGTAGTCGTGGGCGAAGAGTTATTTTTGTCGTTTTTGAAATAAATTCTTCTGTGATCTAGAACACTAACTAATATTAGATACTAGTTGACTCTGCCGTCGTTGCCCGGGCCCGTTATAATAACCTTAAACAAAACTCAAGTTTGCAGGACTTTATATCTTTTGATAATCTTTTAAATGAACCTAGTTTCGGGGGCCCCATTGCCTTCCGCAGCGTGTAGTGTGTTCCCAACAAACTTCTTTCCGAATGAACCTGTGACCCTTAGTACCTGATTACCGAATAGGCACGAGAAGCACGTGCTTCTCTTGGAAAATTTTGAAGGGCCCAAAATTGAGAAAACAGGGGCCCCAAATTTTATATTGAATTAATTCCGTTCCAAAATTCTATGAAATTTCTGTTCAAATTATTAACGTATTTATGTATATATATTTTTTAAAAAGTGTTTCATAAAAATACCTTTCATAACAAATTAATTTTTATGTATAATAGTGCAGTTTGAACCACATAATCAAAACTTTTCAGTTTGCCCATATTTTAGATGTATGTTTATTTCATATATTGAATTTAGCTTATATGCATAATATAAAATATTGATAATTTAAGCTATTACCAAAATTGAAAGTACTATTTCAAAATATTAATATTTTATGTTGTACATAAATGCTGAATGCAACCTTTTTATCTAACTTTACATTTTTATGGTGCTAATACCATGCAAAATCATTTTTGCATATTTTTCTTGATTGTATCCAATTTTTGTGTAAGGGGAACATAATAAAAAGTTATTTAATGAAATGTACGTGAACTCAACTGAGCCACTCTTTGGAATAATATTTGTAGCATTGGTGAGTTTCCGGGTATGTCGAATTTGAAAACTCTTCTCAAATGAAAGGGGGGGGGGACCCGATATGACACTGTGCTTCCCATAGCTTCAGAGATTAATCGGGGCCTGGACCCTGCTACCTATGGCAACATGTACCGGAAGTGTTCAGCACGTGCCGGAAACAATTGAAAGCAGGTTGAGTGAGCCAAATTACGTAGTAATCAAGCCTATAGAACCCGAAAAAAGAATGCACCATTAAGGGTGTTCTCAAATCCAAAAGGGCAGCTTTCTGACATAAGTTTTAGTTTATTTTTGCTCAAAAATGCATGAAACTAGCTGGTGTTAGTTATTCAGAAACTATGTCATCGAGCTGCTTTTCCCATTTTTTTGCAAACGAATAATCTTTCAGAAAATAGCGTCAAAGTGGACGTTTTGAACCGAGTTTCCGCGCGAACGGAGAATAAGCACTCAAGAGCGGGCGAAAAACGTGGCGTCACGTGATCCAAAACGCATATAACTCAATAGGTAATGGATGGATCCAAAAATGGAAAAAACAGTTCCGATTCCAAATCGCTTCCCTGGTCAGGCTTTCCTATTTTATATCTTTCCGTTAAAAAATGAACTTGTAAATGTGTCAAAACATTTTGCGCTTGTTGGGCAGAGCAGTTAAGAACAACCTTTTGAGTTATAAGCAAATTCGATCAAGTGACAAACACGTTTTTCGCCCGCTCTTAAGTGCTCTTTCTCCCTTCGCGCGGAAATTCGGTTCAAAACGCCCACTTTGACATTATTTTCTGAAAGATCTATTGCGTTTGCAAAAAAAATGGAAAAAACAGCTCAATGACATAGTTTCTGAACAACAACACCAGCTAGTTTCATGCATTTTTGAACAAAAATAAATTAAAAATGTCAGAGAGTTGCCCTTTTCGATTTGAGAACACCCTTAATGTTCGAAAATGTTGGTAACTGAAGTCTAAGATAAACCTTTCATAATGCAGGAAATAGCTTAATTGTAATCTAATTTGAATGAACCAAATGCCGTTGAAACTGGGTCCATCCCCATGTAAATTTCACGAATTACTTTTAACATTAACAGGATATTTAATAAATGGATGAAATCCCTTATCTAAACCTAAAGTTACCTTTAAAGTAACGCGATTTGTAATTTACGGCTGTAGTGAGTAAAGCGGGAGTCTGAAAATTTTTTTTGTCGTTCATGTAGTAGCTGGAGAACTTAAGAAGTTGTTAGGGGAAAAAAAGCTAATGAATCCGACCATTTTTAAGGAGCCATAATAAAGGGCCTGAAAGGGGCTAACTGATAGTTAAGAGCAGAGCCATAACATGAAAATATATTAGGTCTTAGTTCATTGCACTTTAGATCTCCAAATAGTCAAAATTAAGCATAGGGTATGAATTAATCATTAGAATAAAATTTTAAAGAAATGCACAAAAAATTGGGTAAATGATTATAAAAAGGCCCTAGGGCCCCAATAAAAATATGAGGGTATTGCTCCGGGAAGAAGAGTCCAATACTCAACCATAAAATTATGAATTGAAAAGTCGAGAAAATTAGGAGGTGAAAAATGTCTGGCCCACAAAAAGTTCAAGGGGTCCCAGACCGCGCCCTACGGGGCCCCATGGACTTAACTGGGATGTAGAAACGGGAGAATAACTAAATGGGAAAAAAGATCTCAAAAATGAAAATCGGATTAAAGGAAGCAATTTATTAACAATTTAGGGCGCAGAAACTTCAAGGGGCTCTGTACCGGACCCCAGGGGGCCGGGGTCTTAACTGGAATGTAGAAATGGGGGAATAACTAATTGGAGAATGGCCCCTAAAACGCAGAAGATCGGAATAAATTTGGGCAAGTTATTAACAATTTAGGGTATAAAACATAAAGGGTCCCTGGGGGCCCCGGCCCTTAAAAAAATTTAAAATTTGAGCCTCAGGTGCATCAGGATCTGTCTTGGACTATCCTTACCTAAATTTTGAGACTTCTACGTGCGGTAGCTTTCACTAGCCATCGCAGACAGACAGACACACAGAGGGAAACTTTCTTTTACTAGTATAGATTGCACAGAAAAAAAATGTTCGGAAGCCAGTGTTGCCAGATACGGTTTGGGTAAAAGCGGAATAGCCGCTCTCAAAGCACCCGCTCGCTAATGTTAATTCTATGGAAGAAAATTTTTTTAAGATCTCGTTTTTGCATTTCCCTATTTTTAAATGATTTTTTTTGTGTGCGTGTGCGCGCATTGAATAGCTGATGTCGATCTCTACAAAAGCCGTTCTTTACTTTTTCGATTTATTTTGCAAGGTTTTTTTTTTTTTAATGAGGCGAGGCTACTTTTACGTTCGAAACCGGTTCGAAAGTAAAAACATCCCAATAATAAAAAACTGTAAACAAAAGAAAAAAAAAACGGCCTTTGTAGAGCCGTAGTGGAGAGTAGTAGTACCTCAGCTTTTCAATGCAAAAAATCATTTGAAAATACGCAAATGCAAACGAGATATCTTAAACTTTCTTCCATAAGATTAATATTTGCGAGTGGGTGTTTTCGCGTGAGTGAAGTGAATGAAAATTTTGTAATGATCCAGCTATTTTTAAAAGATACGTTACAGAAATCTCGGATCTTAGGTATTTCATGCGAACATGCTTTTTATTAATTAATGTCTATGTCTTGAAACAGGTTGATCATTTAATACAAAGCTAAAAAGTCCTTCCGGCCAGTGCCGGGAGGAAGAGGTAGCTTTCATAATCCTTATTTAAAAAAAGCCAAATTATATCATTCAAACACACGAAGCTCAATTTAGTGGAAACCGAATATAGGAGATTCAATACTAATTTTTATCAATATAATGAATGAGAATTTCGTGAAATTAGTCAGCTTTATCCAAGCTGCTTTTCTTTAAAGTAACATATATTTGGCTGCCAAATTCGGCAATTTCTTAAAGTGCCTGTCATTTTAAGACAACATGGTGGATGAGGCTAAGCAGTGAACTTGGTCGAGACCTTAGTAATTGCTGTGAACATGCTCACTCACATCGGAATCGGTTAATATATAGGAGTGCTGTCGCATGCAAAAAATCAGATTTTTCAAAATGTCACCCACAATAGAAATTGAAACTGCTATATCTGAGCCATTTTTAAGGTAAAGACAAACAAAAAATGCTCCTGAATCCTTATATCAAGGTCAAATACTTAAGAAAGAAACCTTTTTCAATTTCTAATTTTTTTGCACCTCACTTTAAATATATATATATTTTTTAATTTAATGGTCGCCATTTTGAAACAAGATGGCTGATGAATCTGGCCAGCGAACTTGGTCGAGGTGTTGATGTATACTATCCACATGCCTTCTTACATCAAAATAGGCGAATACGTGTGTTATCGCGTGACAAATCAACCATTTTTTAAGATATAAACAAAAGAACAAATTTTCAGAAACAAAAACTGCTCCGGAATCTTTGTATCAAGGCCAAACACATAAAAAAATCTTTTTCATTTTCAAATTGTTTAATACCTCATTTTGAATTTAATTTTTTTTAAATGGCAACCCTTTTGAAACAAGATGGCGAATGAAGCTGGCCAACGAACTCGGTCGAGACATTGGTATGCACTATGTACAGACCAAGTTACATCCAAATAGGTTCATAATTACGCCTGTTATCGCGTGACAAAAATCAGGTCGTTTTAAAATGTCAGCCACAAGAGAAATTCAAAATGCTATTACTCAGCCATTTTTTTTAGATATAGACGAAAGGAAAACTGTTCCGGAATCTTTGTATTAAGGTCAAACACATACAAAAAAAATCTTTTTCACTTTCCAATTTTTTGGTATCTCATTTAAATTTTTTAATTTTTTTAAATGGCCGCCATTTTGAAACAAGATGGCGGATGAAGCCGGCCAACGAACTCGGTCGAGATATTTGTATGTACTATGTACACACCAAGGTACATCCAAGTCGGTTCATAAATACGCCTGTTATTACGTGAGAAAAATCAGGACGTTTCAAAATGTCAGCCACACTAGAAATTCAAAATGCTATAACTCAGCCATTTCTTAAGATATAGACGAAACAAAAACTGCTTCCGAATCTTTTTATCAAGGTCAAACACATAAGAAGAAAATATTTTTTCAATTTTTAATTTTTTGGTACCACATTTCAAATTTAAATTTCTTAAAAATTTAAATGGCCACCATTTTTAAACAAGATGGCGGATGAAGCTGGCCAACGAACCCGGTCGAGACATTGGTATGTACTATGTATAAACGAAGTTACATCCAAATCGGTTCATAAATACGCCTTTTATCGCGTGACAAAATTCAGGACGTTTCAAAATGTCAGCCACGCTAGAAATTCAAAATGCTATAACTCAGCCATTTTTTAAGATATAGACGAAACAAAAATTGCTCCGAAATCTTTGTATAAAGGTCAAATACATAAGAAAAAATATTTTTCCATTTTCAATTTTTTGATACCACATTTCAAATTTTAAATTTTTAAAAATTTTTTAAATGGCCGCCATTTTGAAACAAAATGGCGGATGAAGCTGGCCAACGAACTCGGTCGAGAGATTGGTATGTACTATGTACACACTGAATTACCTCCAAATCGGTTCATAAATACGCCTTTTATCGCGTGACAAAATTCAGGACGTTTTAAAATGTCAGCCACACTAGAAATTCAAAATGCTATAACTCAGCCATTTTTTAAGATATAGACGAAACAAAAACTGCTTTGGAATCTTTGTATAAAGGTCAAATACATAAGAAAAAAATATTTTTCCATTTTTAATTTTTTTGGTACCACATTTCAAGTTTTAAAATTTTTTAAAAATTTTAAATGGCCGCCATTTTGAAACAAAACGGCGGATGAAGCTGGCCAACGAACTCGGTCGAGACATTGGTATGTACTATGTACACACCGAATTACATCGAAATCGGTTCATAATTACGGGAGTTACAGTGTGACATAGGTCAGATATATATATATATATATATATATATATATATATATATATATCAATTTTGAACGGAGGGTGGTTTCGGGGTCTGGGGGTCATGATCGATGAAAATATACCAAAATTTTTTGAAATCGCTTTCCTCCGAACGGCTGCAATAGGTAGCTTTTTTGTAAAGAAAGCTACCTAAAATAAGTCATGAACTTTATCCTCCGTCCTTTATTTAAAACATAAGCATAAAAGTAAGTGTAATAAAAAAGGTTGGTTGGTTGGTTGTATGGCGGGCCAGTTGGTCGGCCAATTATCAGCACGTGGGATATATGCCCTAAGGGGGAGGGTGCCTTCCGTGGAGGTCTTTCTAAGGGAACCTAACCCGTATTAACGCTTGGAAAACCAAGGTTCGAAGAAAACCACGGAAACTCCGAACGATTAGGCCGACGGGCGCGATTGGGATCGAACCCAGCACCTCCCGTCTACCAGCTTCGAGAGCAGAACCTCTCGGCCACTGGTGGGGCCGTAATAAAAAAAGGAAATATATATAAATACACAATACTTATATGACCTGACAGAAAGAAATATGTACAATACAAACATATTTGAAGAAGTTTTTGTTTATCTCTATTAATTCAAAAATTATTCAAGATTTTATAAGACTGAGTTTTCTAAAATCACACTCTTTGACTTCTTTTAATAAAAAAGATTTTTTAAGATAAAATTTTTTCGTATATGGACTTTTGGCTTCTTTTCTATATAGATTTTTCAGCATAAAGTATGAGAAAAGTAAAAAATATTTTTTTCCAAAATTATGCAGAATGACCCATTATCGAAGTTGCACAACTAACATCGAAGAAAAATTATAATTGAAGAGCTAAGTGGAAGAACATGTTAAGTAACAAAAATTACATTTGAAGAAATTTGATGTGAAAGTTTTTGTTGTCAATTTTAATGATTTATTTTCTGTTTGATACCATGTGTTTAAAATATTAACAGGTGTGGTACTAAACTCTATCAAAAAAACTTATTCATATTTAGTTTTTAAATATTAAAAAATATTAATATTATTTGCATTATTAAACACTAAAATATTAAATATTAATGAATAATGTCTTAAATCTTCAAGGCTAAATAGAACTTTGGTATTTTAGCTTTACCATGTGATAGAATACCTGATAACACCTTAGTCCAAAAGATAAAATAATTTTTAAGAAAATGCAGCATAACACGTTCTTCCACTCAGCTCTTCAATTCTATATTAATTATTAAATACAGCTATTTTAATTAACTGCTATTTGTACTTTACTTTCTGTTTACTTATTACGTAAGCGATTCTAGACATCTGTTAGACGCGCAGCTGGTTACTGTCAGGGTAAAATAGGTCAATAAAACTTAAAAGAAAATAATGTACCCAATGAAATGTGGCCGGTATTTCATGTTACGTTTTTGAATGGATTAGCAGATGATAGTACCCTAAGATAATGAGTATGCATATTATTGTATATAAAGAAAGATTCATCAGTTTCATAACTGCTTAGTTATAAATGAAAAACGTTTAAAGTGCTGTTTTCTTTGCACATTAAATTCAATGAACTCGAAAGAGAAAAAAATGTTTCGAAGACGCTACGAAGCCAAGACTATTAAAGCCAAGACCCATTAAAGACTGAATTATTTTCAATTTTTAAAATTTTCAATGTTTAAAATTTTTATCGTAGAATTTCAGTCGTTAACCTGTTCGAGACCATGGATACATATATGCACCCTCAAAAAGAGCATACAAAATTTGTTTTGGGCACCAGTAAAAAAAAAAAAAGTAATATTTAGTTTCTTCAATTAGAGCATTTTCGTGATCGTTTAAGTAAAAGGTAACTTTTTTAAATAAAGTGGTGCCAACCGAATAAAATTTGTTTAAAAGCCGCCGGTTCCGAAGGGGGTTAAATAAAACTAATATTTCTATTCGAAAATAGTTGAATTCAAGACACATAAGTGCTCACTCAACTCCACAATAGAACGGTGCGCCCGCCGCTCCCCTCCCTTGAACCTATGAAACCCCAAAAGTAATCAGTGAAGCGCCTTATTAGAATGAACCTACATCCAAAATTTGAAGCAAATCGGATCAAGAGTTATCGCGTTACGTACGTACATACAGAACCTGCGGGCACATTAACTCTCAGGCTTTGATAGGCTGTGAGCTAAAAAGGGAGAATTTTTTGAGTGCGGTTTTTACTTCGAGGAATATTTTCAAATTTTTCACATGAAATTAAAAATCATAAAACCAATTTATTAAAAATAACATAAAAACTCTGTACAAAATTTCATATATCGCAAGAAAGTTTAAATATATCCTTTCAAACATGGTTTATAATGAAAAATCCATTCTGGGATATATCGACTTTTAGTTACGGGTGTGGCAGAACTGACAGTACAACACAAAAATTGGTATACCTACTGATGTAATTCACCGTAGAAGTACGCGGTTTACTTTAATAAATTTATTTAAATTTGTAGTATTTTATTGGAAAGAAAAATAAAAAATGCATATTTTTGGAATAATTGCCTCCCCCCCCCCCCCCCCCAAAGAGCTCCCTTAAAAAGGAAATCTAATTTCATACTGAGACATTTTGCTTAAAAACAATAAGATTAAAAAGGTTTTTTTATTTTCGAATTTACAAAATTTTTGCTCGTTCTATGAGAGTTTCGCTATCTGATATCTACTGCTTTATAAAGTTTTTTTTTTTTTTTATTAAACCAATTATTTCTTTCCCTATGATCAATGAAACCGGATTCTTATTGCACCGTACCTCATCACAAACAAATTCAACTGACAACTTAAAACATTAAAATCAGATCATAATCGGGGATCGATCAAGAGAAAAAATTGCGAACTCCATGGAGCTCCTGCAAGAAATGTCCTTCCACAAAATTCAATTCTATAAAATTTTCTTAAGGATTTGTAATATGTAATTTGGAAAAAAAGCAAGGAAAGAAGGAAAACTTTAGTAGGAGATTAAATAGTTAGTCATACAAAACTGAAAAATACAATCATCCCATCAGTTTTTTTAACCCCTTTGCAACGAGAGCCCTTTGCTTAATTTTTAATCTTTTATCACCGGTTTTTCAAAACAGAGATTTTTTTGTACTTGAATCGCGAAAATGCTCTGCTTAAATAAGGTAAACCTTACAATAAAAAATAACTGGTGATTGAATAATGAAGGATTCTGAGCACCTTAACCCTTAACCGGAAATGTACCGTCTGTGAGACGGTTGCGTCTACATATCAGGCCTTAATATTTTCTCTCTCCGACATTTAAAACTTATTTTTATGCTGTTATATTAAAGAATTGGTCCTGTTAATGCATTACTATTAAAGATTAAATGTTTAAGTTCACTATTTGGTAAATTATTAAGTGTTCTGTTTGTGCACGGGGTTTTTCACTTTTCCGGTTAAAGGTTAAATGTGGCACGTATACCGATAACTTCGTCCCCAAGGGGTTAACCATTAAATTATTACGTTAAATTGATTACGATTTTAAATATTAAAAGAGCATGTACGATGATATGAATTCGATTCCTGTTTTGAATATTTTAAGAATAGAAGTTAATACAGATCGCAATACATACGAACTTTAGTGGCGCCCTTACAGAAATGTATATATGATATAAATGCTCTTTAATATATATTTATTTATTTGTTTAACCTTAAAAATGCATTCAAATATCATTATTTTAAAAGATGCCATCACATTATATGAAAAACAATGCACTGCATGACCAGCAGAAATTATTTGTTAGGGGATTCTACTGTTATACTCATTGTAAAACTTTATTTTTCACAAAAATATAGTAAATATCTCTTTCATAAAAATAGTTTTTCCTTCCCAAAATGGGGACCAAGAAAAAAGAAAACAAAATCTGCATCAACCCCTGATAATAAACATGAATCTTATCGCACTACTACTACTAGCTCCGTAAAACTGTACAGTCTGTTTATTGCGGTAAAAAACAAATCATGGAAGACGGTAGTATTCCGAGTGACGCAGCCTTAAGCCTAAAATCTTAATATATACATAGAGTCGTTTCAAATAAAATCATGCTTCAGCGCAAACAAAAAATAAATAAATAAATGCTGACTAACAGGAGACTAATGTCTTGGAAACTGCATCAGTTGTGAACTTCCTGCCGTTAGAAATCACCTGGCTGTTCTATCACTCTCACTCACCCCTCCCCCTGAAATCAAGGGAGGGAATCAAAGCCCCTAAAGGGAAAGAGGAGTAGCTTTTTCTCACGCTTCCAAACACGACCGACAAAACAGCAGGATGGTACAAATTTAGTCTACATTGAAAGGGGAAAACACTTTCTATGCTTGTTTTAAAGAGTTCGAATGCAAACTGGCTAATTTCTGACGCATGGACGAAGTCATTTTCATTCTAAAATGCACAACATTTTTAGGCATAGCAAGGCCGAAACTAGGGGGATGCAGGGGGGGCATGTGCGCCGGGCGCCAGAACGAAATCGAAGGGGGGGGGGGGGGGCGCAAATATTTGTTTGTCGTTTCATACAAAAATGTATATGAAATACAAAGAAACTCGCAAGCTATTGTTAAACCTATGGGAGCGTTCTTTTCAAATTTGTAAAAGTGAAAGTAACTTTACATTTAAAAAAAATCTGCAACCAAAATCAAAAAAGTAAACACTAGCCCGGTTAGAATTCAATCTCAGAAATTCTAAGCAAGAAAAAAATCATTTAAAACTATTCATATACAAGTGAGAAATTTTAAAAAGAACGCTCCCAGAGGTTTAACATTAGCGTTCCAATTTTTTCGCGTGACTAGTGTAGTCTCTTAACGCTCAAGCTAATGTTAATCCTATGGGAGCGTTGTCTACATATTTCTTGCTTACATTTTAATTATTATTAAATGATTTTTATTTTTTAAGGATTTTTATTTTTTCATAGGTTACCTGCGGTCGATAACTTTTATTGTGCGTGAGAAAGGGGGGAGGGGGGGCGCAAAATCCATGTTTGCACCGGGGGTAAAAAAAAAAAAAAAGTCTAGTTTCGGCCCTGAGGCCTAGACTTGCCTCGACCGGAGCAAAAATCATGATATTTGGTCCGACAAACCCGGCTTTTTTATATTTTGGCCGTTCATGGCCCCGTCCCTGCTACAGATGAAACGGACTCGATTTTCATACCAGCCTTCGGACTCGGGCTCATTTTTTTTAACCTGAAAATTTTGTTTATTCAAGTATGAAAAAAACATTTAAAAAATATAAGAAGTAATCATATATCTATTAATATATAATCATCAAAATGCATTGTGACATATTATTCTGTTAATGCTTTTTAATGTGTTTTAATATCTAAAATCTATTTATATTTCTAAAATAAATTCAGTATTCCTTATTTTCATCTCTGTTTAAAAGCTGTTATTCTAGTAAAAGCAATTTAATTACTCCTTTCATAATAATCACTAATCTTTCAGTTTCCTGTGGTTTCAATAAATAAATGAGGCATTTGTCTGTTATCACCTACTTCTCGTATTACCTACGTATAAGCTATTTTAAAAGAAATTTGCAATATTTGCAGATTTATACCATTGACGATAACTGGATGCACTAGATAGTTCATAATGCGACAAGACAAATAAACAGTAGGATATTTTTAAATTGGATCGTTTATTTTATTTTATTTTACTTTATTTTATTATTTGACAATCTAGGCGAAAAAAGTAATCTCTTCTGTTAACAGTCAATGAGCGTTACAATCGATACACTTTTCCTATAAAAAGCATCGGATCTTTCAGATAACCGTGTTGAATTTTTAATTTAAGCTGATTTTCAAGAGCACGAGAATTACGAAAGATGTATACCTTTTATAGGAAATAGAAAAACGTTGTTCGATTCTTCGTCATATAAATCGTAATTTCTGCAAATTTCATTCATTCATTTACTTCTAAAGCGCACTTCGTTAATGTCCCCGTCAGATTTGCTTGTTGCAAGAGAAAAATATGAGAATCTTTTCAGGGGTTTATCTTTTGATAAGATTGAATGTAAATGTCATAAAATTAATTATATGCTAGGTATTAACAGTTATTGTGATGTATGCAGTTGTTTAAAAAAAGATATTACATTTAGAACAACTTTTATGCAATTTTTATTTATTTTTTTAAATTTCGGTTTACTTTTGTGGTATCGGGCTCGGGCTCTAATGACAAAAAATGTTTCGAGCTCGAGCGGTCTCGGATTTAAAATCGTTGGGCTCGGGCGTGACCGGGCTTCGAAAAGTGAGCCCGAACTCATCTCAGTCCCTGCCCGTACAAAAATCAACAAAATATGGTCCGGCCTGACTCAATTTCTAAAAACATAGCCGATATTTTATTCTAATTTTAATTGCTAAAAAAGGGAGTAAATCAAAACTTTTAAAACAGTAAAAATATAGTAGGAGAGCTGTTGAACATTTCTGAGTAGGTATTTGAGGCACCCTGAAAATTTGTGCAACACTTCTTTTGTAATGCCTGAATACAAAATCGAATGTCTGGCTGAAGGATCGTGGCCCAAAAACTGTGCCAGACACGTGTCAAGTGCCATTTGGCACTTGACACGTGTCTGGCACAGTTTTTGTGCCGACTAAAGTGTCTGTCATTTTCAAAATATTTTTTTCTAAGCATAAATATTATTCTGCCTCAATCTCAGTGTGCCTCAAATACCTTTTTTGGGTAGTCAAAAAATGGCACTTGACACGTGTCTGGCACAGTTTTTGGGCCACGATCCTTCAGCCAGACATTCGATTTTGTATTCAGCCATTGCAAAAGAAGTGTTGCACAAATTTTCAGGGTGCCTCAAATACCTTCCCTAAAATGTTTAACAGCTCTTGGACTAATAGGTTTATTCGGCTCTTTACATGTTTCGGACGCTACCGGGTCATTTTCAAAACAAATAAATAAAAATATTCTAAAACTGCACGGTCTATGAAACGCCATCATTCAAATTTTCACGTGCTCTTTCACATATCATGCACGTTTTTCTTTTATTATTTTACTTAGATGTTTATTTTCATTTTCATAACCATTGAGTCACTCGAGTCATAGTTTTGGTAAATTAAATGATGCTGCATCGTTACCTATTGAATTTTTGCGTGGTACAATTTTTGCGTGGATAGTATAAAATTCAATAGGTAACGATGCCACATCATTTAACTTACCAAAACTATGGCTCAAGTTACCCAATGGTTATGAAAATAAACATTTAAGTAAAATTTTAAAAAATAAGGTTTTTAATATGAACAAGTACGTGAAAATTTGAATGGTGGCGTTTCACAAACCGTACAGTTTTAAATATTTTTATTTATTTGTTTTGAAAATGACTCGGGCAAAGTCGAAACATGAAACAGTTTAACCCGGGAGAACTCGCTAGTGAGAATGCCCAATTGCTTTTCTTTTACTTTACATTCATATAATATCAACTTTTTTTGGTTGGCTTAGTACTTTTATTCACAAAATGGGTAAAATAATTGAAAAACATTTTGAAATTTTAATTAAAATGAAAAATGATTTAAATAAGAGTCTTAAAAAAGTATGACTGTGAGAGAAAATCTCATGCAGCGAGTTCTCCCGGGTTAAAAACAGTAAACACAGGTTTCTTTAAGTTTTGTTTTACGCCTTTTAGCAATTAAAATTAATATATTATAACAAGGTGTTAATTTGTTATATATAGCAGATATTTTTTAAGGGGCCACTTCACCGTTTCCTTAATCCCGTGTTAACCTACAAAAAAAATTAATTAGATGTCTCATTAGTTAATATAATAATCAAGATACGGTTTAACAATTTTTCACAAGTGGATTTTTTTTTTTAATTTACAGGGTTTTTAAATTAAAATAGAAAGATACTTTTTTTTAATTGAAACGGACTACGTCGGCATCGAACATCTACTTTTTCACGGTGAAAACCGTATTTCGGCAAACATAATGGGTAATGAGTCATCCCTTAATTAAATTTCTCCACATGTTATCATAGGATTTCGCGATCGGCGAGAGGAAAACCAGTAGTCGAACCTCATTAACGCGAACACTCAAAGGGAAACTTTTTTTGTTGGTGTTAAAAGTAGTTCGTGTTATCCGAACTTAAAAACATTACATACAACAGGACGGGGCAATCGGAAACATTCCGTGCTAAAAGTAATTCGCGTTAAGCGTGTCCGTGTTAACGAGGTCTGATTGTATAACGTCTTAAAGCTCTTTCTCAAATCCAAACAAGCCAATTTTTGACACATTCACGAAGTCGTTTTTATTCAAAGAAGTTGCCAGGTGTACTTATTCAGAAACTAACATGAACGCCGGCTGATCAATATCAAAGAAGGGACAAAATTTTGGAACAGATTTTGCGCGCGGTTTAGAGGCAAAATGCGCACCATCCTCAACCATCATTTAAGGCTGTTTCTTAACTGCTCTGCTCAACGAGCGCAAAACGTTCTGACACATTTACAAATTCATTTTTTAACAGAGAGATATAAAATTGGAAAGCCTGGCCATGGAAGCGATTTGGAATTGAACTGTTTTTTCCATTTTTTGATCAATCAATTACCCATTGAGTTATAAGCAATTTCGAGCACGTGATAAACCCGTTTTTCGCCCGCTCTTGAGCGATTTTTTTACTTTCGCGCGGAAATTCGGTATAAAAGGTTTATTTTGACACTATTTTCTGAAAGATCTATTGGGTTTGGGAAAAAATGGAAAAAACAGCTCGATGACATAGTTTCTGAACAACAACACCAGCTAATTTCATGCATTTTCGCACAAAAATAAATTAAACTTATGTCAGGAAGTTGCCCTTTTTGATTTGAGAACACCCTTAAGGGGCCGCTGCACTGAAACTCTCAGAACTCGAAATCCTATGTTAACCTATGGGAAAATTTTCAAGCGCGATGACTCATTACCTAATATAATTATTAAAATACCGTTTACACCATCAAAAAGTAGACGTCAGATGCAGATGATGTGCGTTTTTAAAAATTGTCTACGTAAATTTTAAGTATTTTTAAGATGATGATAAAATTTAATCAAATGGAAATTTCAAAGTTTATAGGGATTTTTTTTTTTTTTGCACTTAAAATTTACGGAGATAATTTTTAAAAACGCACATCACCGGCATATGACGTCTACTTTCTGATGGTAAAAACGGTATTTTAATAATTATATTAGGTAATGAGTCATCGCGCTTGAAAATTTTCCATAGGCTAACGTGGGATTTCGCGATCGGGGAGTTTCAGTGCAGCGGAGCCTTAAGATAAAATTTTAAACACTGGAAGATAAAAAAAAATACCGTATATACTCGTGTATAAGTCGAAGAATTTTAGACAAAATTTGGGAATTAAAGAGGGGGATCGACTTATACACGAGGTAGTAAAAAAAAAACGCAGATAATCGGCGAATGGGCAAGTAATCACGTGAGAGATAAAAGCGGACAATGGTCATTTCCCTGCGATAGACCAAAAAATCTCAACAATATATAGTCCCTATAGTCTATATAACAAGTCCCTGTAATTCTTCTACACCCATTTTCTCTTGAGACAGTTGAGACCCTTCAATATCCCTTTTTAAGACCGGGAATCTTTTTCAGTTTTTTTTTTTTTTTTTAAACAATGATATAACTTTAATTTGTAACTGATAATTCACTATCTGTTGATAAAATTCATATAATATAGTTTCTGTTAACCAGCACAATCACTCTATTCCGGCATTTAAGGAATATATAACCCAGGAAGATCGAATTTTAGTTATTGCCTAACCCGCACGATCGTGCGGGTCCGGTCTTAAAGGGATATAACGACATTCCTTTCAATATTTTAATCCCTTTTTTTTTAAATAGTTCAACTTGAGATCGCTTCTAGATATCTCTCCCAAAAGCCCTACAATACAAAGAAGCACTATATTTTAGCAGTCTAAGAAGTTGTTTACCCTTGTAAATAAAGTTTGAATAGATTTTTGAAAGAATTTTTTTCTTTTTAAATATCATTGAATTGATTTGAATAGGTTTCAAAACAGTTTAAGCTTCTGCGGTTTTACATATTTATACAGTTTTAAAACGTTGAATTTAAAAAAAAAAAAAAAAAAGTGATTAGAAGCGTAAAAATGTTTACTAATTTAATATTTTTTTTTTTTTTTTTTTTTTAAATCCTTGATTATAAATCATTCTTCAACATACTACCAGAAATGTGGTTCTACTTGCACACGAAAATTCAATTTTTTTCAAAATTTTGCTTAAGAATTGTGGTTGACTTATACACGAGTATATACGGTATGTAAAAATTCACTTTGAAGGGGCGGTTCAGGGGAGCCCCTCTGATGAAGAATTACGAATTCCTCTGTCGTTTAGTCTTTAAAATTTGGTCTTATCTACTAACTTATTTATATAATATTTTTTCAATAATCATCAGATAGTAAAAGAAAAAAGAAAGTTTAATTAAATTCAAAAATTTAGGTACGGGCAATGGCCTTCCCCTTGCGGGAGCATACAGAAACTAAGAAATCGAATAGCTTTTCCTTTCTTGAGAAAAGCAAGGGATCTTTCATAAAATGCTGTCAAAGTTGGCTTTTAAACAAATTTTCTAGATGCAACAGCCCGGGAAAAGTAGACATGAGGCAAAATCTGTTATAACTCAAGATATAATACATTTAGCGAAAAATGCAAAAGGCTATTCGATATCACTTCAATAATAGCCATGCCTGCAGATTTCATGCTTTTTATGTATAAAACATCGGTTGATCAACAAAATTCAATTTAATATCAATTTAAACGCATAAAATCTCATTTCCATTTAAACACATAAAATTCTTTCTATGGCCATCAGCTAAAGTGACACAACTTCAAAAAATTAATTTTACGTATTATTGCAGTAATAGGTCTGAATTAGGAGCATCTTGCTATAGGAAAAGTGTCATAAACGGACATTAGGAAAAACAAGATTATGCCACAAGTCCATTTGCCACCAAAGAAGGGGGACAAATTGTTTTGTAGGGATAAAATTACTCAATCCTCCAAACTTCTTCTACGGCTTCTACGGCATTCTTAAAGTTTTTACGCTTTTATGAACGCTTTTCATTTACATGCAAAGCTAAGCGCTATAATTTTATGCTACAGTAAAAACATGCGAATATATATGAGGACGTGAGTTTCAAAACTCCCCTTATCTAAAGTTTAAAAAATCGGGTTTTCTCTATCAATCTATTCTATTGGTGAACCTGCACCGAAAAAATACTACAATCTGAAAAAGAAAATAGTTTTACCTTGTATTTCTGCCATTGCAAAATCTCGGTTTACAATGAAAACTAATGGACGCAATTTGAGGTTTTTCGCAATTTCCCACGATTTGATTTTCTGGAGAAGGCGGGTTTTGAAACTGACGTCTTCATATACCGGGTGATTCAAAAGTCCGGTGCGAAAGTAAAACGATAAAGATTCAGCGTGGAACGGAATTTTGTATGGCACCAACAAAAACATTAGCTCAAAATCTTGATAATAGAGGGCGTTACTTCAGATAATTCCATGTTGCTCACAGGACGCAAGGTTTGGATACAAAAAGGGGTACATGCAGTATTCTCTAATGTTTTTGTATCCAAATCTCGCATTGTGTAAGCAACATGGAATTATTTCATGCAATATCTGTAACAGCGCCCTCTATTATTGAGATTTTGAACTAATTTTTTTGTTGGTGCCGTACAAAATCCCGTACCACGCTGAATCTTTATCTGCAAACCACATGTCTCTCCGACCCATAGATCTTTTTTAATCCCGTTTTACTTTCGCAGCTGATTTTTGAATCACCCGGCATATATGATTTGAATTTAGGTAGCCTAATTTATTTCAATTATGACGTACGTGATCAAATCAACTAAATATCTGGTAATTAATATTGTCTATGATTTCAACGCATTAGATATAAAAGAGAAATTCACGGACCACGAGGACAAGGATTTTAAGACTTTCAAAATCAGAAAAGAGTCTGTGTCTTATTTTTCCAACATTCATGAAGCATTGGCATAAGGGATGTCAATAAAGCGATTGTTGCCATTAAGCCTAATTAGACTTTTCTAGAGATATTGTATAAATTATATGTTTTACGTGTTAGCCCTAGTCTGGTTGAAGAAGCTAGTTATAAAGCATTGTAAAGCCTTTAAGCAGGGTCGATGCAGGTTTTTATTCTTGGGGCCCATTTTCTGAAATTAAAAGTTATTTTTGTGAATTTTATAATAGTTTTGTGAAAAATAACATTTTGTAGTGAAAATTGAAATCCATTCACTCAAATTCGAACCAAGAATTTATTAACGAAAAACTTCTTTAAATCCCCTTGCTAAAGTTTTCGTTTTTCGTGACCTGGTTTTATTTACAAATTACACATTTTAAAATAGTTTTTATGAAAAAGAATGTTACGAAAGGGGCCTATTTTATTAAAAGGAATTTTGTGAAGAGGCCTGTTTTATTAAATTTATTTTTGTGAAGAGGTCCATTTTTATTAAATTTATTTTTGTGAAGAGGCCTATTTTATTAAATAGATTTTTGTGAAAGGGCCCTAAATAGGCCCCAAATTTTGCCTGGATCAACCCCTGTTAAGGCATTAAATCAAAGTTCGCATGATTTCAATATTCAGTTATTATTCGAATACTTAACGTTTTGCATATCACCTTCCTACAATTTGGGGACTCGGGACGGTTTTTATAAGAAAAAAAAAAATACTAGTAGTAGCGGTGACAACTGAAATAAGTACGAAAATATGAATCAGTGTAGAATGAAAACAGTGTAGACAAAATAAAAAACGTCATTTGACACAAGCACGTGGGAAAGGAACTTCTTCGGGTTCAAGATTTTTTTTTTTATTATTATTATTACAGCGGCAATTCCAAAACAAATATTTTCTATCTTCAATGTTAAAATATATATATATCCCCGAAAAAACAACTCTGCCCATAAATTAGCATTATATTAATCGGATAATCGTAACACTTTAGATTTCAGTATCTAAAATATTCTACCTAAAATAATTACAATATTGATCTCATGGTAATGGCATTAATAATGAGTTTGAACGATCCATTATTTTCATACATACGTTAATTATTGAAAAATGACTATTTTGCAATTGATCTGGCAGACCCGTGTATTTGTTTACATTACTTTCAAAGTGAACGATTCCATCTGAGCAGCTGTGCTTTGATTCCTTTATGTTATTTTTTTACTCAAATCATTCCCGGGTATATTTTTCAAAGGTTTGTAACTCGAACCTCCAAGACTACATGTAGCAAAAACACGATTGAGTCACGGCAACAGGAGTGTTCATATCCTTGCCGGCTAATAAAAAGCCGATATCAGCTTTCGCTAATAATCTTCAGTTGTTGAAGTCATTGATAAACAAATAGATTTCCTCTCAGAAAATTCTTTATTTGAGAGATGACTCGTTGCCTCACAGATTGATCGAAATACGCTTTTCACCATCATAAAGTAGATATCCGATGTCGACGTAGTGAGTTTATTAAAAATGTCTCCTTCCATTTTGGAAAAAAAAAAAAATCATAGACTTTGAAATTTCTCTTTTATTTGAGGAAATTTTTCCAATTCCATCCACTTAACAAGTCGGAAATTGTACGTCAGACGTGGCAAAAATGAGGTGTGTTCGAACTATAACTAGTTTTATAAATATTCAGATCTTGGTGCAACAGCTATTGCACTCTTATGCAAAAATGCATGAACACAAAACTGGTTACGATTCTATAGATTAAATTCAATAACACGGAAATAATAGGACTCCATCTTAAAAAGAACGTCATCCCCACGGCAACCTAGAATCATGGGATATCACTGAATTAATTACGTATGATAGGATTTAATAGAATGAAGAAAACTTTTATTAACACGTTCATTGCCAAGCTGAAAATTGCAACTTAGTGTGGTTGCATTTTTTTTTTTTTTGTGTGTGTGTGTGTGTGTGGCCAATATAAATATTACGCACCGTTCCGCTGTGGCCGCTATACTACTCCGCTTAGAAACTTGATAGCGACGTCCACGCGATAACGTGTGATCGGTCGTTTGGTCAGAACTCTCATCACGGGATATCGCGTGACTGGCAATTAAGGGTCCTGTCCCTGCCTGCGAAGACACTCACGAGCTAGCTAATCCTATGGGGAGGGATTTTTCTAATATCTCGTTTGCATTTTGACTTTTTTTTTTTTTTTTTTTTTTTTTTTTTTTTGCATTGGATAGATGAGATCAGTCCCTACATCGCACCTTTTTTACTTTTTCGATTTGGGTCGCAGATATTTTTTATGAAGTTACTTTCAGTTTCAAAACCGGTTCTGAAAATGAAAGTGTCCTTCTAAAAAATATCTTCGACCAAAATTGAAAAAATAAAAAAAGGTACGATGTAGACACGGATCTCGGCTGTCCAATGCAAAAAAAAATTATTTAAAAATTTCGAAATGCAAACGAGATATTAGAAAAATCACTCCCCATAGGATTAGCATTAGCTCGTGGGTGCCTTCGGAGGCAGGGACAGGAGCGTTAACGTGTTGATATCATTTTAAGTTTTGATTCGATTTAAGTTTTGATTCATAAAATTTGAAATGACTCGGAAAAATTCTGAAACGATTCCATATACAGTAGAACCTTGATTATCCGAAGTAATTGGGACCGACAATCTTTCGGAAAATCGAAATTTTCGGCTATTCGAGAATGCTTCAATTTTAAGATTAAAGAGAAATATAGGCAATATTTCTTATTATGGTAACAAGTTTTTAATAAAAATAAAGCAATAGCAAAATGGAAGCAAGAATAAATTACCTGAATTTTAATTTTGAAATTAAGTACCTTTTACATATATCACAAGGGTTTGAAAAAATGTTTTGTTTGTCACAGTTTCGATTGCCTTTGCTTTGAAGCTCTATCACGGATTTTTTTTAAATATTATTAGTTCACCAGTATCATAGTCTTTCTGCTGCTCCAGCCACGCCAAACCTTTTGCAAAACATTCAAAAGCTTCAGAATTGCTAATTTCTTCGTTTTCTTCGTTCCACTCCGCAGCTTACGGGAGATCAAGTTAAATTCAAAATAACTCTAAGAAAGGGGATAAAAAATATCTATATGTACTCGTAGTTCGGAAAGGACCGCTTTCACACAAGGAATATAATAGTTAAAAAAATAAAAAAGCTTTCAAAATGGATTTTGCACGCAAGGAATGTGATAGTAAAAAAAAAGCAGCTCTAAAAATGAATTTCGGTTAACCGAGAGTTCCGGTTAAGAGAGTTTCGGATAAAAGAGGTTCTACTGTATTAAATTTAAAACCATTCGGTAGGGTAGTTTTTGTTAGGTGCTATGTATTTACATAATTACGAACGCACCTAAAAAGCTGTGGTGGCTTAGAGCAAACATACTACTGGAAAGGTAAAAAAAAAAAAAGCTTTGGTGAATGACAGTAGACATATGACCGCAAAGGGTTAAAAAACGACTTAAATAAGTATTTTAAAAAATGATACGATTTGATAATTTTCCATTAGTAAATATTTGAAATTTTAAAGTGTTTTTTAACAGGGTTCCTATACAATTCTGGTAAAAAAAAAAATACCCTGACTTTTCAAGGTTTTCCCTGACCTTTCTCAATAAAAATTCGGTTTATCCGTGGACGTTTCCATTAGACCGGGAGCCGGTAGCACAGACAATCACCTCATCGAGTTCACGGATGAAATTCTAGGATTAGTTAAATCTTGATCGCATATTAAAACGCAATCGGTCTAAGTCATATCTTGGTGGAAACACCTGAAAATCCGATTTTAACGGCTGAATCGTAGGTTTCCCATTGTGTTTTCTTGCTCCCAGTCCTCCATGTTTTTATACCTTTGGGTGCAGGAAAACACAATGATAAACCTACGAGTCAGCCACTAAAATCGGGTTTTCAGGCGTTTTCCATCAAGATAGGACTTGGTAGACCGATTGCGTTTTAATATGCGAATCGAGATTTAACTAATCCTAGAATTTCATCCGTGAACTCGATGAGGTGATTGGCTGTGCTGCCGACTCTCGGTCTACATATTGTTGCAAAACCCTCCACAATGGACAACTTTAATCTACATAAATGCTAAAAAAAAGTATGCGCTGTATGAATTTCCGATTTTAAATTAATTTTCATATCAAGCTTTTGTTATATAGTATGCATAAATTTTATATAAAATTTAAGATTAGATGAATAATTAATTCAAATTTTTTTCATTTACAATGATAATCGAGATTATGATGGAAAGTAGTACATCAAAAATTCCCTGACTTTTAACTGACCATTTCAAATATATAAAAATTTCTTTGACATTTCCCTGACTCTTTGCCTAAATTCTCGAATTTCTTGACTTTTCCCTGACCCGTAGGAACTCTGGATTACTTAAAATCAGGGTTATAGTGGGTAGCTGCCCGGGTCCCCACCCAACTACCCGCCCGGGCTGGGTTTTTTAAAACCCTGCTTAAAATAGAACATTTTATAAATGAACGCCGCCGTCGGCATCGACTGATTTGATGTGCACTTTCTAAATGTAATCGACGAAAAGTGAAATTTAAGCGGATTAAATAAATTTTATATTAAATTTTCTTTGATGATATTTAAAAGTACCGTCGGAGAATAAGGGACTAATATAATTTACTACATTACTTTTTAAACAACATTTTTATTTTTTAATAGTTACTTCCTTCGACACTAAATATTCTTAATGTAGGAGATAAAATTATCTAACAAGGGAGATGAATTCAGCTTATAAAATCAAACTGGCATGATAAAATAGATGTGAATGTCTTGTTTCCAGTTCCTAGAAGAAATGTTAATTATCATTTGGTGAATTCTCATTGGAATAAAAACATTTCTCAATTACTACTCCAAAGAGTATGTTTAAATAATTCCTACTATATCTTTTAGGGCAGAGTTGCAGGTATTCCAAATGGTCCGCCAACAGAATACCAATAAATTTTAACAGAAAATTTTATGGTAGGTTTGCGCCCCAGTGGCAGAAAGTTTTGTAGCTCTCTCCGACAAGCTTTTAAAATTTCATAATCTGTCTGCAAATTTTGCATGTCATTTTAATGAATAAATAATAAATTAAACTAGGATTTTTTTATCATTCTATTTAAAGCATGGTAAGCATGATGCATTCTCATTAATTTTGCTTATAACTTTTCATCATCTAACTTCTTGTAGAATTTCTAAAGTGTGAAGGATAAGCAGAACCCATACCTGCCAACCTTTAAAAAATCCCTGCCGGCCCGGCCTACAGGCAGAGGTAGATTTCGAAGTTAAGTATACTAATTTCACCAACAAAAACTAAATCATTATTAGATATAAATCCACTTTAACAGTTTTATCTGTCTGCTTTTGACGAGTTTTTCTTTCCTTTTTATAAAATAGCTGGTTTTATCAGAATCATGTTAAGGCGATATTAAAAAAATATTTTTCCATACTCAACAACTCGAAATTTCTGGCACATTTTCAGATTAATTTTTAATTAAAAAAAAATATGAAACATGCCTGACGTGATTTTTTAAAAGATTTATAAGCGACCTGTGTTTTTATTTTTCTTTCAACTAATTAAAACTTGATTAATAAACAATTATTTTCTCAGTAGGGCAATATTTTTCGTTTCTAACACAATCGCTTCGGGAAATTCTGTTCAAAATGCCCACTTTGACATCATTTCTTGAAATATATTCTGCCTCTATGAAAAAATCGATCATTACTGTACATTATATAGTTTCTGGCATGAGAATCTAGCAATTGGATGCGTTTGAGAGCAAAAATGAACGTAAAAATGAGTAAGAAAATAGACAGTTTGGATTTGAATGCACCCCTAATAAGATGATTTTTTTTCTTCAACCGCTATGTACTTTTAATTTGTTTTTGCTTTAAGAATTGGCCCTATCAAAAACTTGTCTATAGAAATGTTGAAGACAATATTAAGAAGATATGTGATAAATTCATGAAGATTTTATATCTTGTGAATTGACGGAGTTATGAAAATTTTTCTTCTTCAACCCCCTTTTTTGTTTTCGTTTTTAATTTTTTTGCGGTACGAATTGGTCCTATCAAAAACTTGTGAATATAAAAGTTGTAGATAATATTAAGGAAATGTATAATAAAATTATTGGATCTGATATCTTGAGAATTGACGAAGTAAGGATTTTGTTTTCTCCCAAAAACTCTATTCTTTGCGCCCCTTGAGCCTATTTTAAATTTTATCAAAAATCTGTGATGCATGAATTTTTGGCGCTATTTTTAAAAGTAATAAAAACTTTAAACTGATTTGATATGTACAAAAATTAAGAAGTTATGGGTTTTTTTTCGGTTTTCACAAAACCGCTCCCTATTTCCATCCCCTTTGTCTGCTTTTGCCCATTAACGAACTTGACCAAGATTTTATGTCCCTTGATTTTATGTATCAGTTTGGAATAGATTTGTGCAGAATTGCGGGAGTTATCGTGTCCCGAAGAAAGTGATAACATAATTGATTCGGGAAATTCCATTCAAAATGTCCACTTTGGCATAATTTTTTGAAATATATTCTGCCTCTATCAAAAAATCGATGATTGCGGTACATTATATAGTTTCTGAATAAGCGAATCTACCAATTAAATGCGTTTGAGAGCAAAAATGAATTTAAAAATGAGTCAGAAACTAGGCAGTTTGGATTTGAGTGCATCCTTAATGCAATGATTTTTCCAACACAATCCGCTTCGGGAAATTCGGTTCAAAATGCCCACTTTAACAGCATTTTTTAAAATATATTCTGTCACTATCAAAAAATCGACCATTACGGTACATTATATAGTTTCTGAGTAAGAAAACGTACCAATTGGAAGCCTTTGAGAGCAAAAATGAATCGTAAAATGAGTCAGAAAATACGCAGTTTGGATTTGAATACACCCTTACTTAGATGATTTTTTTCTTCAACCGCTATGTATTTTTAATTTGTTTTTGCTGTAAGAATTGGTCCTATCCAAAACTTGTCTATATAGATTTTGTAGACAGTATTAAGAAGATATATGATAAATTCATGGGGATTTTATATCTTTTGAATTGACGGAGTTATGGATTTTTTACTTCTTCAAACCCCCTTTTTGTTTTCGTTTTTAATTTTTTTTGCGGTACGAATTGGTCCTATCAAAAACTTGTGAATATAAAAGTTGTAGATAATATTAAGGAGATTTATAATAAAATTAATTGGAATTGATACCTTGAGAATTGACGAAGTTATGAATTTGTTTCTCCCAAAAACCCTATTTTTTGCGCCCCTTGAGCCTATTTTTAACTTTAGCAAAAATCTGTGATACATAAAATTTTGGCCCTATTTTTAGAAGTAATAAAAACTTTAAACTGATTTGATATGTACAAAAATTAAGATGTTATGGGGGGTTTTCGGTTTTCACAAAACCCCTCCCTATTTCCATCCCCTCGGTCCGATTTTGCCCATTAACGAACTTGACCGAGATTTTATGTCCCTTGATTTTATGTATCAGATTGGAAGAGATTTGTGCAGAATTGCGGAAGTTATCGTGTCCAGAAGAAAGTGATAACACAATTGCTTCGGGAAATTCCGTTCAAAATGCCCACTTTGACATAATTTTTTGAAATATATTTAGCCTCTATAAAAAAATCGATCATTGCGGTACATTATATAGTTTCTGAATAAGCGAATCTACCAATTAAATGCGTTTGAGAGCAAAAATGAATTAAAAAATGAGTCAGGAAATAAGCAGTTTGGATTTAAGTGCATTCTTAATGCAATGATTTTTCCAACACAATCCGCTTCGGGAAATTCGGTTCAAAATGCCCACTTTAACAGCATTTTTTAAAATATATTCTGCCTCTATCAAAAAATCGACCATTACGGTACATTATATAGTTTCTGAGTAAGAAAACGTACCAATTGGAAGCCTTTGAGAGCAAAAATGAATTGTAAAAGGAGTCAGAAAATACGCAGTTTGGATTTGAATACACCCTTACTTAGATGATTGTTTTCTTCAACCGCTATGTATTTTTAATTTGTTTTTGCTGTAAGAATTGGTCCTATCCAAAACTTGTCTATATAGATGTTGTAGACAATATTAAGAAGATATATGATAAATTCATGGGGATTTTATATCTTTGAATTGAAGGAGTTATGGATTTTTTACTTCTTCAAATTACCTTTTTGTTTTCGTTTTTAATTTTTTTTGCGGTACGAATTGGTCCTATGAAAAACTTGTGAATATAAAAGTTGTAGATAATATTAAGGAGATTTATAATAAAATTAATTGTAATTGATATCTTGAGAACTGACGAAATTATGAATTTTTTTCTCCCAAAAACCCTGTTTTTTGCGCCCCTTGAGCCCATTTTTAACTTTATCAAATATCTGTGATACATAAATTTTTGGCCCTATTTTTAGAAGTAATAAAAACTTTAAACTGATTTGATATGTACAAAAATTAAGAAGTTATGGGGGGTTTTCGGTTTTCACAAAACCCCTCCCTATTTCCATCCCCTTGGTCCGATTTTGCCCATTAACGAACTTGACCGAGATTTTATGCCCTTTGATTTTATGTATCAGTTTGGAAGAGATTGGTGCAGAATTACGAAAGTTATCGTGTCCAGAAGAAAGTGATATATATAGATAGATAGATAGATAGATAGATAGATATATATATATATATAGTTTTTTACTGAGGGTGGTTTTGGGTTCTAGGAGTCATGATCGGTGTAGATCTGCAAAAATTTTTCAGAAATTCCAACATAGGAACGATCCCAATAGGTAGTATTTCATACGAAATCTACCTAAAATGAGAAATCGTAGCACACAAAATTTAAATTAATCTGGAGGTTGGTTGGTTGGTTATTCGTGTTTCACAGCCATCTTTTGACATTCGTAAAAGGAAAATAAGGTTTCCGTCTTTCAACTCAATAAAGTAAATTTTTTCCTCTGAAAATTTTTATACGATTTTTAGAGTTCATTCTCGTTTCGCAGCGTTTTTTTTTTTTTTTTTTTTACATTTGTAAAAGGAGCCGGGTTTCAATTTTTTAGCCCAGTGCAGTAAATTTTTGACGGAATTCGCGATTTTTCTCCCGCCATCCTTTCAGGATATTCACATTTTTTTTTCCCACAATCGTAATTCACATTTTCCGATCACGATTCTTTGTTGAAATCCGCACTTTTTACCATGAACTTTTGACGAAATTCGCATTTTTTTACGCGATCCTTTGATGAATTTTGCGTTTTTTTACCACGATCCTTTGACTAATTTAGTGTTTTCTTTTTGCGATTTTTCGGTGAAATTTGCGTTTTCTTACTAATCTTTCGATGAAATTTGCATTATCTCACTGATCTTTTGATGAAATTCGCGTTTTCTTTCTGCGATATTTTGACAAAATTCACGTTTTTACCACGATCCTTTAACGAAATTTATTTTCTTCTGCGACCAATTGACGAAATTGATTTTTTTTTTTTTTTACACGGTCATTTGTCGAAATTCGCGAAAGTTTATCGCAAATCGTGCGATTTTGCACACTATTTCAAATCTTGCCCATCAAGGAACCACCTCCAGAATTCTTAAAATGGTATTCTTGTTTCTAAGGAACGGAATTCCTGTATAAATATTTACAAAAACACGATTAGAGTGTTTTATGTTAAGTTTTTTTGCAACCCAGAATTGTTTTTCTCATGAGCACTTTTTAATGTCCGAATTTTCGGACTAATGGCCAATTTTTTAAAACTTTCGGAAATGAATACTTGAAAATTTCGGAACAGAATCACTCCTGAAAAATATGCTGCGCGGGATAAAAATCGCAACTAGAAACAAAAAATGCTTTTGTGTTTTTTGCAAAAAATCGTAGTTTAAGACCAATTTTCGTAGCATCGTAGTTCACAGGTCCAAATCGTAGCAACTACGATTTTTTCGTAGCAGTTGGCAGGTCTGGCAGAACCACACATAGGCAATAACGATGCTTTTAAAAACCTTCGGAAGCTTCAGAGGCCTCAAGTGCAAAAAGCACTGAGTTTTTTCTAAAACCCTTGAATGAAATTAGAATTTTTTTTTTCAATCTTTTGCCAAAACGCGCTCTTTCATGCGATCTTTTGCCGAAATTCGCGTTTTTAACGCAATCTTTTACCGAAATTCACACTTTTTACGCGATCTTTTGCCAAAATTCAAGCCATTAACACAATCTTTTGCCGAAATTCACGCTTTATACGCGATCTTTTGCCGAAATTCACGCTTTATACGCGATCTTTTGCCGAAATTCGCGCTTTATATGCGATCTTATGCCGAAATTCGTGCTTTTTACGCGATCTGTTGCCGAAATTCGCGCTTTTTTGCCAAAATTCACGTTTTTTACCTGATCTTTTGCCAAAATTCACGCCTTTTACTCAATCTTTTGCGAAATTAAAGCTTTTAACGCGATCTTTTGATGAAATTCACACTTTTTACGCGATCTTTTGCCGAAATTCACGTTATTAACACGATCTTTTACCGAAATTCACGCTTTTTACGCGATCTTTTGTCGAAATTCGCGCTTTTTATGCGATCTTTTGCCAAAATTAACGCTTTTTATGCGATCTTTTGCCGAAATTCGTGCTTTTTACGCGATATTTTGCCAAAATTCGTGTTTTTTTCGCGGGAAAAAATTGTCCGAAAGTTGCGGACAATTTTTTTAATTGACTTCATTAGTGCAGACAATAAATGTCCGCAAAAGATATTTTTTGTCCGCAACTATGTCGCCGTGTCGCGGTGTTTCTGCCACTGGGGTTTGCGCTAGAATTAACTTTCAAAGGTGATTCCGGGGCGGTTTGTAAGAAAAATCTAAAAAGAAAAATTTTCTAAAAAAATATTGGTATTCAGTTGGCGGACCATTAGGGAGCCCTGGAGTTGGGCAAATTTGTAATCTCAATTATCCGCATTGAAATTACAAGTTAATTGCATGTAATTGATTATAGTTAGATACATTCAAACGCAGAAATTTCGCACACATAATGGAATGGGGCAGTTCCGACTACAGTGCTGCAAAAAATTTTTACGGCATGTAATTTTAACTATAATTAATTACTCGCAATTAAATTGTAATTACATTGAAGATAATTGCAATTACGAATGTGCCCAACTCTGTTTTAGGGAACATAAAATTTGGATGAAAGAAAACCGAGTTCATGGGTGAAAGAAGCCTAGCCGACTGAAAACTGAGTGGAAATGGGCTAGAAGATTTCTATTTCTTGCATTATGGCTAAAAATTGATTTCTTACAATAGAAGAAAAGTGATTTACGGTAAAATTGCTATTATTTAAGCATATAAAGTAGAATTTACTAGCAGTCAAAAATATCTCCAAGAGTGAAATCAGTCCAGAGACTGGAGTCTTGCACCCATGACTGAGTTACTTATGGTATGACTAATCAATTACATGCAATTAATTTGCAATTTCAATGCGGATAATTGGGATTACAAATTTGCCCTAAAAGATATAGTGTGAATTCTTTAAACATACTCTTTGGAGTAGTAACTGAGAAATATTTTTATTCCAATGAGAATGGTGGAATTATGGTGGTCAATCCAAATATGGTCCTGAGAGAGAAGCAGCCGTTCCGCTTTATTTTCAGTCACCCAATTCTGATTTTTACCAAGCTGAACTAAGCAGCACTCTCTAAGTAGCATGAACTTTATTATTAAACCCTCCGAGGCGAATGCTCCTTACACAATTTTAAATAGTGTAGAAACGTTATTCCCATATAAAAATCTTTGCCTAAGTTAATCGCGGAGAATGATTAAATAATTCGAAAATTCTGGTAAGAAAATTTAAGGAACGTACGCATCCTTTATGTCACGTATACGCGACCGCATCCTTTATGTCACGTATACGCGATGTCGCCAAACATTTACATGAAAAACCTTCAAACATGGTTTCAACAAATTTAAAAGCATTAACTTCGTTCTAGTAAATCTCATCGTTTACAGCTACATATTCCTACAAGTAACGTAAATTATAAAATGCATGTGTGTATATATAAATATATACTCCTTCCCCCCAAAACTTACTACAACTGTACCAAACAATAAATAAATAAAACGAACAGACTGCGGATACGGTAACAGGGGTAAAGGAATGCGCATCAGGGGGTTTTATACAATGAAACGACTCGACCCCCACTCGGAGACAAAACTCGGGCCCTCTGCCAAAAATAATGGGCCCCCCAATTCTAAAAATAATTTGGATGTTTCCTTCACAACATTCAGATTTGCAGATGTTTTCTTAGACGTACTAGGCCTATAAATGTCTTGGGGCCCCCGCAATGCTTAGTTTAATTTGACTTTATAAGCATTCTATTTCATTATATTTACCAAAAATGAAATTATTTTTGTTCTTACGTAACATATTTTTTTTTTTCGTCAGCGTCAGAATCTTATCCTACAGCGGAATAAACTGATTTTATCTTATTTAATCGCGAAAATGCCCTAATTAAATAAAGTAAATATTACTTTTCTTTATTACTGGTACCAAAAACAATTGCTGTATGCACCTTTCCGAAGATGGTCCCGAAAGGGTTAAGTGTGCCGTGAGGTAGGAAAGTTTAACCTTTAACTACTGTGAGGCGGTCAGTGAGACCGCTCGATCGAAAGATAAATAAAAGGATAAAAAAAATAATTAAAAAACAATTTCTATTGATGGTTCCATCGAGAGATGAATAAAAGGCGCAATTAACTCATAGGATGCTGTTTTTGTACAGGACTGTTATAATTAAAATTCAGTCACATAACTACTGTGAAGCGGACTGTGAGACCGTTTCATCGAGAGATGAATAAAAGGTGCAATTAACTCATAGGATGGTGTTTATGTACTAAACTTTTTGTAGAGGACTGTTATAATTAAAATTCATCCATTCAAAAATCTCTCGTGATAATATGCAATAAAGTTCCAAACGAAACCAAATTTTGGTAGTGTTTGTAGTTAAACTGAAAGTTACAAGTTAAACTAGAAAAATGGGAAAAAGCAGCGGTCTGTGAGACCGGTAACACCAGTTAAAGGTTTTTTTTAAAAAAAGTGTCCCCCCCCCCCCCCCCGACACAGAGTAGAGCTTAATTGAGTTATCTTGAGCTCTCTAGAGTCCCGCATCGTGTCGGGTAACCCGATTTTACCCGTAGGTTGGCACTATTTTTATTCGTTGCGTGTTGGGTTGACTCATTATTTCGGTTTCGGATCGAGATTTGATTTTCGCGGGTCAGATCCAAGTGAAATCATTTTTCAAAAAACAGAATAATGTTTCATATTAGAAAAGAAAATAGAGAGAGTAAGTCTTTACATGTTTATTTTCTACACATAGGCCGTTCTCAAATCTCCTGCGCAACAATGCGAAACTTTGACACATCTTCCTGCTCATTTTAACCCTTTATGTACTAAATTATGAATTCATGAAAATTGTATCTTCTAATTCATTTTTCGTGAATTGTTTAAACTACATTAGAAGATTTACATAATCATTTAATGCATTTTAGGAGGATTTTAGAAGGATTGGAGGATTTAGGAAATGTACAAATATAATGTTCTTACAATAGAAATATTTCCGACCCCCCCCCCCCCCCCAAACGCCAAGAAAGCTGAAAAGATGCAAAGGCAAAAGAAATCATCCTTTTAAAAATATTTTTATTTTGTGTAACCCATAATGCTTTTGGAACAAGATAAAGTAATGTATTTATAAGTCACTCTAAACTGCATTACAACAAATCGATGTATTAAATGAATTTTATAACAAGTTATTTTAATGTAGGGGTCTGTCCAGACTTTTTTCACACGGTCCTGTTTTTGTGAAATTGTTAAGTTTTTCTTATATTTGTGAAAATTCTAGTCATAATTTTGTGAATTTAAAACTATCGTTATATTCAACTTCTATCCTTCATATATAAAAAAGCTAAGTAATATGTTATTTCATGAGTTCAGCTGTTATTTTACAAGTCAGATTTTACTTTTAAATGAACAAATGTGTGAAAAGTTCAATTTGAAGGTGGAAAAATTTTGCAAAAGGTTTATCTATTTATAAGACAAAAAATTTTGTGAAGGGTACTGTTTTGGAATAAAAAGTTTTGTGAAGGGTCCTTTAAAGTAGCTCAAATTTTCCTAAACAGATCTCTGTAATGGTACTTATAAATAACGTCAGTAGATAAAGGGTTAAAACGTAAAGGCATAAAACTGGCATTCTTGGCTATTTAAGAGATTAGTTATCTAATAGCGTTTTCCACCGGTTTTTTTTTTTTTTTTTTTTTTTTTTTTTTAATAAATTACTTAGAGTTTCGTAGCGCCTTCGTATTTTAGAACAGCCTTAGAGATGAAAATTATATTAGACATATTTTTTCATAATTGCATTAAATTGTGGATCCATTTTTTCTGATTCCGGATCAGGGCAGAGTCAACGGGAGTTTGGGTTGTGTTGCGGGTCAACGAAAATTTTCGTCGAGTTGACTTTAACTTAGGGATGCACAACCTGTGGCCCGCGATGGACTTGCGTGTGGCCCGCGAACTTCGTCAATTTATAACTGCAAAAAATTGTCATTATGGAAAAAACAAAAGTTTTGTCCATAGGTCGCAAGAAAAAAATCGTGAATTTCATCAATTTGCCGCGGGAAAAATTGAAAAATTCGTCAGTCAGTTAAGAATCGCTAATTTCGTTGATCGGGTGCGGAAAAATCGTGAATTTTGTCGATCAGGCGCGGAAAAAATTGCAAATTTGACTTATCGGGCAAGGAAAAATCGCGAGTTTGGTTAATCAAGATCGGAAAAATCGATAATTTCGTTGGTCCGGCACGGAAAAATCGCGAATTTCGCCGATCAGGCGCGGAAAATCGCAAATTTCATTGATCGGGTACAAAAAAATCGTCAATTTTGTTGATGATGCGTGGAAAATTTGTAAATTTTGTTGATTGGCTGCGTAAAAATCGTGAGTTTCGTCAATTGCGAGAAAAAAAATCGCGCATTTCGTTAGTCAGTTAAGAATCACGAATTTCGTCGATCGGGGGAGGAAAAATTGCAAATCTTTTCTATTAGGAGCAGGGAAATTTCAAGTTTCGTTGATGGGCTGCAGGAAAATCTCAAATTTCTTTGATGAGCTGCGGAAAAGTTGCGTGTTTCGTCTGTTTATACCGAATTTCGTCAATTTGCCGCGGGAAAAATGCAAACTTTTTCAGTCAATTAAGAATAGCCAATTTCGTTGATCGGGCACGGAAAAATCGCAAATTTCGTTGATCGGGCGCGCAAAAATCGCAAATTTCATCGATCAGGCGTGGAAAAAGCGCAAATTTCGTCGATTAGGCTCCGAAAAATCACGAATTTCGTTGGTCGGGCACGAAAATAATTGCGAATTTCGTTGGTCGGGCACGAAAAAAATAGCGAATTTTGTCAATCAGGCGCAGAAAAATCGCAAATTTCGTTGTTCATGCACGAAACAATCGCGAATTTTCTCGATGATGCGCGAAAAATTGAAAATTTCTTTGATCGGCTGCGTACAAATCACGAGTTTCGTCAGTTTATTGCGAGAAAATAGCGCGAATTTCCTCAATTTGCCGCGGGAAAAAAATTGCAAATTTCATTAGAATCAGTTAAGAATCGCGAATTTCGTTGGTCGGACGGGAAAAATTCGAGAATTTTGATCAGGGGTGGAAAAATCGCAAATTTGGTCGACCGGGCACGGAAAAATCGCGAGTTTTTTCGTTCGAGCTCCGAAAAAGCGCGAATTATGTCGATCAGACGCGGAAAAACGCGAATTTTGTCCATCAGGTGCAAAAAAATCGCAAATTTCGTTGATCGGGCGCAGAAAAATCGCAAATTTCGTTGATCGGCTCCTAATCCCCTTCGTTCATAAAGTTCACATTTTTTTCGGCACTAGCCACTTTCATGCCTATATTTCTTATTTAGCACTTTTAAATAAACAAAATTTATTTTCTCGAATAAAGTCAAGGAATATTATCAGTCATTCTAAATAATACTTGCTATATCTCTGTTATATATACAAACGTAAACTGTTGATATATCCTTGCCAACTGAATTGGATATGTTGACCGGGTAGGGGAACCTAGAAGGGTAAAACTACCCCCCCCCCCCTTCCCGTCTGAAGCAATATTTTTTATCTGATTATAGGCCACAGATCACCTCCCAGAAATAGAATTCTCCCCGTGTTACTGATGTGGCCCTCCACAACCCAGAAATTTTTATAAGTGGCCCTTCTCTTAAAAAGGTTGAGCAGCCCTATTTAACTGATGTCACAGAAATTGTCACATAACTAGTGTGAAGTGGTCTGTGAGACCGCTCAATCGAAAGATGAATAAAAGCCGCGATTAACTCATAGGATGCTGTTTTTGTACTAAACTTTTTGTACAGGAGTGTTAAAATTAAAATTCACCCATGCAAAAGTCTCTGGTGTTAGTGTGAAAGTTCCAAACGAAACAAAATTTCAGTAGTGTTTGTAGATAAACTGAAATTTGCAAGTTAAACTATGAAAATTGAAAAAAGCACCTGTCTGTGAGACCGGTAACATCAGTTAAAGGTTAAGAGGCTACTTCAGTCAAATGAAAAGACCCGTTCGCTAATACTAATCCTATGGAAGAAATTTATAACGATATCTCGGTTGCATTTCAATATTTTTAAATGATTTTTTTTTTGCATTGGATTGCTGAGATCGATCTGTATATGCAGGCCGTTTTTTACTCGTTCGATTTTAATTACAAATTTTGTTTATGAGGATGCTTTCAGTTTCAAAACCGGTTCCGAAAATGAAAGCGTCCTCATTAAAAATATCTGTGAACAAAATAGAAAATGTAAAAAACGGCCTTTGTACAGATCGATCTCAGCTATCCAATGCAAGAAAAAAAAAAAAAAATCCTTTAACCCGGGAGAATTCGCTAGTGAGAATGGCCAATTGCTTTACTTTTACTTTACATTCATATAATATCAACGTTTTTGGTTGGCTTAGTACTTTTATTCACAAAAGAGGTAAAATAATTGAAATAACATTTTGAAATTTTAATTAAAATGAAAAATGGTTTAAATAAGAGTCTTAAAAAAGTACGACCGTGAGAGAAAATCTCATGCAGCGAGTTCTCCCGGGTTAAAAATATTGAAATGTAACCGAGATATCGTTATAAATTTCTTCCATAGGATTAGCATTAGCGAACGGGTCTTCTCACTTGACTGAAGTAGCCTCTTAAATAGCATTTGCGGATTCTTATTATCCCTGAAGACCCATGTTATTTTAATCGAGCCCTTTTTCAAAATGCTGCAATTGTTAATATTTAAATTGTGAATTTTATTCTAAGATAGGTTAACAGGGCTAACAATTGATTTATAAAGTTAATAAGGGTATTTTGTATTAGTTTTTTTTTTCTTTATTATTTAAACACCAGTTACATAATATTTAATAAATTAATTTTTAAAGTGAAACTAAATTCATTTATTCTAACAGTAGTAACAGTCTTCTGTTAGTTTTTTAGTTTATTTTGTTTCGTAATTTTTTTTTACTTTTTATTTTTATTTATTTTTATTTATTTATTTTTTTGGGGGGGGGGGAGGGGGGTATACATTTTGGCAAGAATTCGTGTACTCTTTTTTTCCCCCTATTTTATCAATATCTGATTACATCCAATTTTTGTATTCCAGCTCATGGTGCAGTTTTTGCACCGATTTCTAATTCTTGAACTTTATTTTTTCTTTGCAACTTTGTCAATAATACTAGGGGCTGTACATGTATAACGTTATCCCTTTATTTTTATTTTACTTTTTTTTTTTTGGGGGGGGGGGGGGGGGGTTGATATCGTTATCATTTTTGATCCGACCAAAATTTACTTTTATTATTAACTGTTTCTTTATACCAAAATAGTCTTATCTTTTTTTATGAAAATGCAAAATTATTAAAATCCTTAAACTAATTATGAAATCCTTTTATTCCAAAATAGGGAATATCCTAACGTTCGTCGTTCTTATTCTTCTGCCATATGCACATATAATGTGTTGTTAGAGAAACCAAGTTCAAAATTATACTTGTTATGCTTACTAGTAAAAAAATGGGGAAGCAAGTTGGCCACCTTATTTGTTGATAAGAAGTTCTGCTTATCCCCTGCCCGTACAGGGGGCAAGTGTAAGAAAACAACATTACTGTTGAATGCATTGTGTAACAAAAAGCTATCCTTAAAGTGTTACTTGATATAAAATTATTTCAAGTACAAAAGCGATATTTTATCGACTTCTCTCTATTTAAATCAGTAAAATATGCGAGTAACAAATGTACGAGTATATTACTGCAAACGTATAAAAAGAAAAAATAGGAAAAACTGTAAAAATAAAAAGAAACTTTAGACACTGATAACGATTTCTTTTTTTTTTCTTGGGGGGGAGGGGGTGTTTGAGGAATGATAGCGTATGATATCATAAGGAGGGGGTCCAAAATTGCCAAACTGTTGATAACATTATATATGTAACGTACAGCTCCCTAACTACTTATCCTAAAATAATAGTATGAAGGAAAAAACAGTCTGTTAATAAAATGCATATAAAAAAGGGGTGGATTAAATGGCAAACAAAAATGGCATCTTAATTCCAGCTGACAGTAAGTACACACATTCACTTTTTATCTAAGAATTTCGGACTAAGTTGAGTCAACCTGTTTTAGAAATTTTGTTTTAGTGCTTTCGGAAAAACGTAGCTATACACAGCTGATAAAACTGAAGTGCAGTGACCTCTTCTAGCAGCGAGTATTACGTGCTAAAAATCACTCGTATCGCACCACATAAACTTCGTACGTCTCTTTTTGTTTTACTTCCGTCTACACCAGGATTCTCGTATTTGTGTCTTTCTTTGAACTTAAAACAAAGAATCGGAAGTTTTCTCTTTACGTATAATTTAATAAACCACACTTACTCCTAGACAAAAAAGAAAAAAAAAGGTCAATCTAATCCAAACTAAGGATTTATTCATTAGTTTTTTTTAAAGTCCCCTTACTAAAATTTTCCTTTCTGTGAGCTTGTTTCGTTTGCAAGTTACGCAGTTAAAATATTAACAAGGTAATGCATATAATATACAGTAAACTCTCTGTAAGGCGGACTCTGTGTAAGACGGAAATCTGTCTAACTCGGAAAGATTTTCAAGTCCCTGTGAATCCATATACATAGAGTAAAATTTGTCTCAGGCGGAATATTGTCTATTGCGGAAAATTTTCTTGGTCCCGATCGCTTCCGCCTTAGACAGAGTTTACTGTATACATACATACAGACAGACAGAGTCCCCCCTCCCCCTCAGACATTTTCAACAGGTCTGCCCTTTGGTTTACAAATTGGCAACTTTCTTGCTCTTTAGTTTTAAAAAAAGTGCCCTTACTCATTTTTTGCTTTAAAAAATTTGCTTGCATAGTAAAAAGACTCAATGCATCTTTAAAAAGAGTGGCCTGCCTTTTAAACATTAAAAGTGGTTTTAAAACTCAAAAGAATGCCTTTAAAAATCGAAAAAGGCCCCTAAGAATCCAAAAAGTGCCCTTTTAGAAAATCTGTGTGTATGGATATATATACAAGGGTGTCCAGGGATGCCGCGGACGCGCTATAACGCGTAAATTACACGAAAAATCGGAGACGGGACGCAAAAAAATAGCTCTTACGCGTCCCATGGGACGCGTAATTTCGTCAAAAAATCGCGGAGAAAAGCCGATTTTCGTCAAAGAATCGTGAAAAAAAGCGCAAATTTCATCAAAATATCGCGCAAAAACAGCGATTTTCGTAAAAGGGCCGCAAAATAATAGCGTATTTCGTCAAAGAATCGCGAAAAAAAAAAGCGAATTTCGTCAAAAAATCGCGGAAATACGCGCAAATTTCATCAAAATATCGCTGAAATAAGCGCAAATTTCATCAAAATATCGCGGAAATAAGCGCAAATTTCATCAAAATATTGCGAAAAAAACGCGATTTTCGTAAAACGGCCGCGACAAATTAGCGTATTTCGTTAAAAGATCGCGAAAACATAGCGAATTTCGACACAAAATCGGGGAAAAAAAGCCGAATTTTGTCAAAGGATCGCAGAAAAAAGCTAATTTTCGTCAAAGGATCGCTAAAAAATAGCGTATTTCGTCAAAAGATTCCTCAAAAATAACGAATTTCATTAAAATCGCGGAAAAAAGCCGATTTTCGTCAAAGAATCGCGAAAAAAGCGCAAATCTCATAAAAATATCGGGCAAAAGCAGCGATTTTCGTAAAAGGGCCGCAAAATAATAGCGTATTTCGTCAAAAAATCGCGAAAAAAAGCGAATTTCGTCAAAAAATCGCGGAAAAATAGCGTATTTCGTCAAAGGATTCCTCAAAAATAACGAATGTCGTCAAAAAATAGCATAAAAAAAGCCGATTTTCTTCAAAGGATCGCGAAAAAAAGCACAAATTTCATCAAAATATCGCGAAAAAACGCTATTTTCATAAAAGGCCTGGAACAAAATAGTGTATTTCGTCAAAAGATCGCGAAAAAATAGCGAATTTCGTCAAAAAATCGCGAAAAAATAGCGAATTTCGTCAAAAAATCGCGGAATAAAGCCGAATTTTGTCAAAGTATTGCGGAAAAAACACTTTTCGTGACAGGATCGCGAAAAAATAGCGAATTTCGACAAATGGATCGCGGAAAAAACGCGAATTTCGTCAAAGTAATGCGGAAAAAACGTGAATTTAGTCAAAGCACCAAAAAAGATGTGCTAACTAAACTTATAGGTAGAAAATTCATAAAATGGGATTTAATTTTTTTAATGAGATTCTTAAACATACAGCATGATTTCAGTGCGCTTTGATAATGTATTAAGTAGGTAGACCAGTGAACCCCCCCCCCCCCTTTCTTACTGCATTGAAATGTCTCCCGCCTTCAGAACATTTAGGATTTGATGCTTATTAATGATTTAGATGTAAATATCCCTTCCAAGGAAAATGTCTGATTCCAACACAGATCTATGCTGACAATGACAAATAATTCAATGGGAAATATAACGAAAGCACCCATTCATTTAATAAAAAGTACACCTTTACTTAACATAAATATTCTTTTTTTCAGCAAAAATATCTTTTTCAATAAATCCGTCTTGCCCCTTTTTAAAAGAAATGCGAACATTAGTGATACTTGTTAGTGGAACTTGCTATCTTCTACTCTCAAATAAACATTATTTTACAATTAAAATTGTATCTTGCATTTTTACTTTTAAAAAAGTAAAGAAAATTTCTCTTAATATATTTTTTAAATATCTTATTTGAGTGCAAATAATACTGGTTTTCATTCATTATTTAATTATGATTAAAACAATAATTAATGCATTTCATTTATCTTTTCCAAATAAACAAGTTTCATTTATTCTTTTAAAATATAAATTATTATTGATGGGGACCCGCTTTTGTAAAAAAGGGACCCAGATTTTTGGAAATCCTGGGTCCTGGGGACCCAGGTTTTTTCAAGTACAGCGGCATCACTGGTGTCCATAATTAAAGGACCCTATTTTAAAGTTTTCTACAGACGAACCTATTGTTCAGAATGTTGTGGAGGACATAATACAGGTATGGGAATTTGAGGGGAAAAAATTAGAAGACCATTTTTTAACGAATTAAACATTCATCATACATTTACGATAGTTTAACAAATTTTGTTATAACCAAACGTGTTCCGCATGACGGTCATCATTTTCAGATACCATCTGGAATCGTAAGATAGCAAGTCCCACAGTGTGCTCTGGGAAAGGCTGTCTTTAGAATCGGGTTAAGTTAATAAAGAAAATTTCTAAACGATCGTAATGCTAAATGTGCAATTTATTAAAAATCGCCCTCTGGTGGTGAAATTTTGAACTATTATTTTTTTTTTTTTACTTAAATAAATTCCCATCTCTTTATTATGTCTTTCATACAATTTCACAACTTTATGAACAATAGTTTTGTCTGTAGACAACTTTAAAGTAGGGTCGTTTAATTATGGACACCCTGTATATAAAACTGCAGTATTAATATTAATGGGAGATAGGAACCATAAATAAAATTGTCTTTTAAAATCTACTGTATGAGTAACATTGACTTTTGGGTATGTTGCAGATAGGCAACACGGTGATAAAAAGGGTTAATAGGTTTTATTGCACTATGTTATGCAGTAAAATCTGTGAAAACTGATAAAGTAAGAACAGAAACGAATTTCGTTTTGCTGAGGTTCCTGATTGTACAGTTATAGTTGTGTGGTATTCTTTTCGTAGGGACTATGACCTTTTTACGTTTAAGGCTGTTCTCAACTGCTCTGCTCAACAAGCGCAAAACGTTTTGACATATTTACAAATTCATTTTTGATTGAAACATATAAAATTGGAAAGCCTGACCATGGAAGCGATTTGGAATCGAACTGTGTTTTCCATTTTTTGATCAGTCTATTACCTATTGAATTATAAGCGATTTGGATCACGTGACACGGCATTTTTCTCCCCTTACTGACAGGATTTTCTTCTTTCGTTCGGAATTTCAGTTCAAAATGCCCACTTTGACAGTATTTCCTGAAAGATCTATTGCATTTACAAGAAAACGGAAAAAACAGTTCGATGACATGGTTTCTGAATAACAACACCTTCTAGTTTCATGCGTTTCCGAACAAAAATGAATTAAAACTTATGTCAGAAAGTTGACCCTTTGGATTTGAGAACAGCCTTAAGACAGGATTTCATTTTTACAGGTTTTTCTAAACAAAGTAGTACAATCAGTACATGTAATAGGAGATTGATTTGTATGTATTCTTTTTGGCGAAATACTAAAAAAAAAATCCATTGGCATTTCTGTTTTCAAGGGCTTTACTGTATTAAATTCCACTAATGAATAGTATAGTATAAAAAGAAATTAAAAAGAATTTGCTTATCCTGGAAAATCGGGATTTTAGACGTCCCGCGCAGTTTGGGGGGGGGGGGGGAGGGGGGTCTTGGAACTCCTGAAAATATAGACACCTGGCAACACTACTTGTGAATCAGATTGCAAAAGAATTCAAAAGCTGTTAAGGCTGTTCTCAACTGCTCTGCTCAACAGGCGCAAAACGTTTTGACAGATTTACAAATTCATTTTTTAACGGAAAGATATAAAATTGGAAAGCCTGGCCATGGAAGCGATTTGGAATCGAGCCTGTGTTTTCCATTTTTTTGTTCAATACATTACCTATTGAGTTATAAGGGATTTTGATCACGTGATAAAGACGTTTTTCACCCTTTCTTGAGTGGTTGTTGTTCTTTCGCGCAGAAATTCGGTTCAAAACGCCCACTTTGACACTATTTTCTGAAACATCTATTGCAGTTACAAAAAAATGAAAAAAAAAATCAATTACATAGTTTCTGAATAAGAACACCAGCTCGTTTCATGCATTTCCGAACAAAAATAGATTAAAACTTATGTCATAAAGTTGCCCTTTTGGATTTTAAAACAGCCTTAAATGCTGAGGTGCTCTGCTTGAAGATTACAGTCGAACCCCGTTATAGCGAACCCGGTATATAACGACCTCATGGATATAATGGACGAAAATTTTGGTCCCGCTAGTTTCCTATTGTATTTAATGCTAATTTATCATTTTATAGCGAACCTCGGAAATCTTAAGAATCGGATATAACGATTTTTTTTATAATTTTTTTCAGTCGGCCACTAAATTAACTTTTGCGCAGTTGTGAAAACAGCACTTCGACTCTAATTTCACAAGAAAATGTATACCGGTCAGTGAAACACGGTGCAAATTAGCGGTAAGTATGTTTATTAAAGGGTAGAAGCAACTGCATTCTTTCCCTTTTACGATAGTCTCTCAGCCGGTGTGATTAACAATTAAAGCAACAATTAAAGGTAAAATGAAATTATTTCCATTTGTCTTCATTTTTAATTAATTTAATTAGTATTGTGTAAGTTTAATGTAATTCGATTTTAGTCATTTAATTAATTAATGATCATTTTTAATAGATTTTATCATTTTTTAATACATTGTTATTGAATATACACATAGCAACTAATGAGCTATACATTTTGTGAACACTAACATTTTTCTTAACGTTATGGATACAGCGAATCAGCGGATATAGCGAACAAAACCTTTGGTCCTTTGGAGTTCGACTGTATATATATACGAGGACGTGAGTTTCAAAACTCGCCTTATCCAAAATTTAAAAAATCGTGTTTTTTCTAGCAATCTAATTCTATTGGTAAATCTGCACTGAAAAAATACAGCAATCTGCAAAAAAAAAAAGAAAAAAAAATGTTTTATCCTCAATTTCTGTCATTGTAAAAGCTTTGTTTACATTGAAAACCAATGGACACTTTGAGGTTTTCTATGATTTAACAAAATTTCATTTTCCGGTTAAAGCGAATTATGAAACTCACGTCCTCATACATATATACACACCTTTCAAAAATTCATAACAAGTTAACGAATTGTTAAATTTATCGTCGTACAGGAGTGCGACTTGCACCACAAGACATGACAAAGGGTCGTATTGTTTGTGGTAATAGAAAAAATAAACATCAAAAACTATTCATTCACATAATTTACGCACCCGTACTTTTGAAAAAAAAAAAAAAAAATTGGACGAAAGAAAGGAAAAAAAAAAAAAAAAGATTCGTTTAATTTCTGCCCCTTTTACTTTTGAAAAGTTTTTCTTTTAAGCTTAAAAGAAAAACAAAAAAAAAAACGTAATTTTCAGATGAAACACGAGGAAGTCTTAAATAATGAAACAAGATTTTCAAATTAATCTAACGGCATATATTCTAGCAATTTTAATTTCATAATCAGATTAAATGCCCATTTTGAGTTGAGTTCTGTGTATCCAAAAGGAGCCTAATTCCGTTCTTTATGTTTGTATTCTGCGATTTTCTATTTTTCACCTGCTCCTAGAATGCAGGTGATTTTATGACCCATAATGCTGCAGCAACAGACATGTGATACAATATTATTTCCTGGTGAAAGTGAATCAGTCCAAGTTGAGATATTTAATCAGATTGTTCGTGTTGTGAAATTATAATGGCTAAAAATAAGTTTTACTATAGGCTTTAAATTTAGAACAATCCACTTTGAAGAAAAATAAAGCAATCGTTTTAGGAGTTTTTCTCCAGGGAAATTTAATGTCAATAAAAATATGTATTTTTTAAATAACCAGAATATTTTTCGCACCGATGAAATGGTAAAAAAGTTCACAAAATACGCGAGTCAAAAAAAAAAAAAAAAAAAACTCCGACCTGCCGTATTAACTCCCCAAAAAAATTCAGATCATTTGAAGTTGCAAAGCGCACTTTTTTTTTTTTTTTACGAATTTTTGAAATGTAGACGGATTTATGTGGCACTTTGAACGATTTTTTTTTTTCTTTTGCCCCGAAAAATTCCATTCTTTGACAAGTTGTATGGTGCAAATCGCATTCCGGTGCGACATTTTGTAATATTTTTTTTAAGGGTCTCTTAAAACTTTTTTTTTCCCTTGGCCACGAAAAAGTTTACTAACTCCGATAGTATAGCTGCGCTCTGATGCATTTATTTTTTTTTTTTTTACAATTTTTTAAAAATGTGAACGGACTTTTGAGACACCCTGCGAGTGTATCCATTATGTGAAAATCTGACTGTATTTCACAACTACTATTCCTAAAATATGGAAAGCAGCGCGGTGAAATTAACATCAGTTATCTGCATGGATCTCAGAACGCCATAAGGTTTCAGAATTTAAATATTTGAATTAGTTTCCTAGATATTTTTTTGTAACTTTGAACGAAGTTTTTCTAACGATGGCAACTAAATTACTCCTTTTTGTGGATAAAAGAGGAAAAACTGGTAAATATGTTATTTTTACTTTCTTCTTATCTTTACAAAAAGAAAGTATTGGGTTAGTGAAAATTTTCGAATCCCGGTTTTCGACGGATTTACACGTTTTACGGGTCAGAGATTCTGAAAAACATGTTTTTACAAAATGCCTGTGTGTGACACAAATTTTGTGGGCGGTCTATCGCAAGAACTAATGAACGGAATTTAATAAAACTTTAGATTCTGTGAGCCCCGGTATAAATTGGTGCTGATTACTTTTTGGTGTAAATCGCCCAACACGTGGCGCTGTTATGCTGCATTATTCATGATTATCGCGATAGCTCTATGCTCTATCCCAAGAACTAACGCACGAACTTTCATCAAAATTCAGATTATGTTAGTCACCGATATAAATTGATGCTGATTACTTTTTGCTGTAAATCGCCAAACAGGTGGCGCTGCAATGTAGATTTTTTTACGTTTTCGCAACAGCTCTAGCTCAAAAACTAATGGACGGATTTTCAAATTTCAGATTTAGTTAGAAATTGACAAAAGTTCTTGTTGATTAGATGTTGGTGTAAATCATCTAACCGGTAGCGCTGCTATGCTGTATTTTTTAGGAAGTATTAACATGTATGTGATAGAAGAAAGTTTTCGGATTGCCACATCCGACTAGTTCTTTATTGGTCTCATTTTCTCAGTAAAATTGAATAGAGAAATTACTTTAGACGAACAGATGATAAAAAAAAGTCTTAAATAAAATTTCAAATAAAAAAAGGGGGCAGGGTGCTGGTGGTGGGGGAATATGGCACTTTTTTATTCTTAAAGGCACGGGCGTAAAAAATCTAGGCGCCAGCGGGCAGTCTCTCACCGTTTAGTCGTTATTTTTCGTCTAAATCTTTTATAAGAATGCTAATAAAATTTAAGCGAAGAAAACTTAAAATTTAGTGGTGAGAGAATGCCCGCTGGCGCCTACATTTTTACACACCTGCTTAAGGGCATTTTTTTTATACTTAAGAGCACTTTTTTATTCTTAAGGACACTTTTTAGATTCTAAAGTGTATATTATTTTTTTTATTTTTTACTTTTTTAGGCGTTTCTTTTTAAGCCACTTTTAATATTTAAAATTCAGGGGACTCTTTCCAAGACAACAATGACGAAGTTTTTACTATGCAAACAAAATTTTTAAAACAAAAAAGAGTAAGGACTCATTTTCTGGATAAGGGACAAGGAGGGTGCTATTTTGTAAATCAAAGGGCAGGAAGAGGGAGTACCCCCTCAAACTATCTAGGAGAAACTCTGGATTCTGTCTAGACAGGTTTTACTGTATTAAGGCTCCTGTCCCTGCCGGCGAAGACACTCACGAGCTAATGCTAATCCTATGAGTAGGGATTTCTCATATCTCGTTTGCATTTCGACATTTTTAATCTTCTTTTTGCATTGGATAGCAGAGGTACGTCTCTACATCGCACCTTTTTTACTTTTTCGAGTTTGGTCGCAGATATTTTTTATAAAGTTACTTTCATTTTCAAACCCGGTTCTGAAAATGAAAGTATTCTAAAAAAATATCTGCAAACAAATCGAAAAAAAAAAAAAAAGGTTTTGATGTAGAGGCAGATCTAGGCTATTCAATGCACAAAAGAAAAAGTTTTTTAAAAATGTCGAAATGCAAACGAGATATGAGAAAAGTACCTCCCCATAGGATTTAGCTTTAGCTCGTGAGTGCCTTCGTTGGCAGGGACAGGAGCCTTAAGTTTCCCTCGATGCAGACCCTGGTATTAAAAAGATAAATTTAAAAGAACTTGTGCATCCTGAAAAATTTGCACTTTTGGTGTTCTACGCAATGGTTACGCACCATGGTAACGCTATTCAGACCGCAAATCCGCCCTTTCTCAAGTTAAACTTTCAAATTTCTTCTCGAAAAATTAAAACTTTTACTTTGTTTTTTTCTGTAGGCTCTTTTCTTGAAGTATATATTTCTAATTTTTTTATTTGACAAAATATTTCGAAAATGTACACTTAGTTTTATTTTAAGTGTTCAAGTTCACTACGCAACAAGCGCGAAACTTTCTGACACATGGACGAACTCATTTTAAAACGTAAAGTATAATTAGCAGGCCTGACTATGGAAGCAATTTGGAATCGAAATGATTTTTTGTTAATATATAAATAAATAGCCTATCGAGTTATAACGTGACAAGACGTTTTTCTGCTTTCGTCTGGAAATTCTGTTCAAAACGTCCACTTTGACAGTATTTTCTGAAAGATCTGTTGCGTTTACAAAAAGCGGAAAACGTCTTTCGATTAAATAGTTTCGTATTAGCAACACCTGCCAGTTTCATGCATTTCCGAATAAAAATTATTTAACATTTATGCCTTAAAGTTGACCTTTGGATTTGAGAACAGGTTAGGATTTTTTTTTTTTTTTTTTTTTTTTGGTATTATGCAATTATTTTATTTTATTTTTTTTGCCGGAATTTTGTTTACAGGTATTTTTTACTAGGACAAGTGAAAGCATCCTCATAAAAAAAAATAAAAAAATAAAAAAAATCTGCAAACAAAAAAGTAAAAAACGGTCTTTGTACAGATTCATCTCAGCTATCCAATGAAAAAAAAATCATTTAAAAATATTTAAATGCAAGCGAGATATCTTAATAAATTTCTTCCATAGGATTAGCATTAGCGAGCGGGTCTTTTCGCGTGATTGAAGTAGCTTATTAACAGTAGAAGAAGTATTCCCAAACAAAGTTTGGTCGAAGTACTCTACTCCTCCCAGCAACATGAACAATAAATGCACGAGAAGGACGGTGAGCGGTCGTTTTGACCGGTACACAAAGAGTCTAGTTCGGTTCGAACCAGAAATTTCTGTAGAAAATAAGTTAGAAAGATACACAATAATAATAAAAAAAGGTTAAATAAATAAGTTTAACAGTTCTAAATAAAAATACTGGTGCGAAATATTTTTATTAACTTGAGTAAAATTTCAGGTCTTTCTAGTGTGTAGTCATTTCTATTTGTAAAGGGGGGGGGGGAAGAGACAGTCCTGGCGGTTGATCAACGAGTAAAAAACTTCGACCGTTAAGGCTGTTCTCAACTGCTCTGCTCAACAAGCGCGAAACGTTTTAGGTGGAAAGATATAAAATTGGGAAACATGACCATGGAAGCGATTCGTAATCGAACTGTGTTTTCCATTTTTTTATCCATCAATTACCTATTGAATTACAAGCGATTTTGATCACGTGAGACGGCATTTTTCTCCCCTTACTGACTGGATTTTCTTCTTTCGTTCGGAAGTTCAGTTCAAAATGTCCACTTTCACAGTAATTTCTGAAAGATCTATTGCATTTACAAGAAAAGGGAAAAAAACAGTTCGGTGACATAGTTTCTGAGTCACCTTCTAGTTTCATGCGTTTCCGAACAAAAATGAATTAAAACTTATGTCAGAAAGTTGACCCTTTGGAATTTAGAACAGCCTTAAGGATTAAAATCTTATTGACAACTTGTCTGCTTAATTTGGATTTTAACAATTAAAATATAAAATTAAGTATATTTCAGAATCTTGTCAAACAAAAAAAGAAAACATTTTTCAAAAAGAGCATGTGGAAAAAAAAAAGGTAAATATTTCAATTTTCCTAAGATATATTTGAAAAATACAGATTCATTCCATTCCAAGCTCATAAGGTTTAGCATTAGAGAAGGGAATTTGCAGCCTAACTGATGAGGAATTTTAAGCTCCTTGCATTTAGATGGATAATTGTTGCAGTCAATTCACAAGAACTGAATTTTAAGAAAAGGCATATACTGTTTTAATTTCCTTTTGAAAGAGGGCTGTTAAACGTTCCACAAGGAAGTAAAAAATAAAATTGTTGATAGGGTAAAAATGACAAGTTTTTTTCCTTGCAAAGCATTTAATTCTAAAAACTAAAAAAAAAAAAAAAAATGCAAGTTTGTCAAAGTGACGTCATTTTCATTTCACCAGTTTTGAAATTAAAAACTAAATCTTAAAAAATATATACACTTCTGACAAATAAAAATAACGTTTTGAATTTAAAAATTACATAATCTGCAAATTGTAATTCTCGCAATTTCTGTTTAACCTACATTGTAAATATTATTTCTTACTTAAAATTTAGTATTTAATAAAATCAATATTGCATACAGGGTGGCCATAATTAAACTGACAGTATAGCTTAGAGTGTTCTGTAGCGTGGTCTAATTGAGAGAATGCCGCATAATTTTGTGGGAAGATCAAACAAAATGGGGGACGAAGGACTCTGCGAAAAAAAAAAAAAAAAAAAAAAATGAGTTCCAAAAGTCACAGCTAGGGGAATATGTGGTGCTGTGTAACAGAAGAGTTTTAAAAAATGAAGAATCAATACTAACATTAAATTACCTTTTATTTAGAACATTTAACGATTTAATTCAAGCTCAATATGGCAACACTTTTAAAAAAGCTAAAACTTTATATAAACACTGATAAAGGCTCTTTATCTGCAATTTCATTTACTGAGTCCCAAAGAAAGCAGCAGCAGCAGCAGAAGTTCTTTATTCAAATTTCACGTTACTTCCTTTGGCACAGTGTCATCTTGTTGGTCTTTTAAAGGCAATGTGTTACTTTAAGAAACCATTTGATTGAAAGTACACTGGTGTGAAAAATTACAGACGAGATAGTTTTTCGAATGTAACGTCGTGCAGAAGTTTCCCACATCAACCGAAATAAAGCCATAAAATCTCCCAAGATGTGCAAATATGGGACAAGTTATCAAAACCTTCTAAACAAGGAATCAAAATAATACAAAGGCACTTTATTGAAAAGATAACTTGGAGCACAACTGCACAGAAAACAGAAACTTTCATCTGACTGGCACCTATCAGTAACAATTCAATCTTTAATAGGGGTTATGGTTACCTCCATCTCTGATGCAGGATTTTCAACATCTGACCATGCTGAGGATGAGGTTGTCAAGGAGCTGTTGAAGCATCTAATCCCATTCCTCTTGTAACGCCAATTGCAGCTGTGGAATAGTTGCTGGTGCCTGGTCACGTGCTGCCAAGCATCTCCCGAGAATGTCCCACACATGTTCTATGAGATTTAGGTCCGGGGACCTTGCAGGGCAATCCATGCATTGAATATCTTCACTCTCCAAGAGCTCTGTGATAACCACTGTACAATGACGTGTAGCATTATCACCCATGAAGAGAAAGCTCGGACCTGCAGCACCTCTAAACAGACACACGTGAGGCAAGAGAATCGTGGTGCATTAGTGAACAACAGTGACGGAGCCTCCTTGGAAGACGTGAAGGTTTGTAAGGTTACCAAGCAATATACCGCCCCAAACGAGAACTGCGGCACCTCCAAAACAGTTCCTTTCAATCATGTTGTGGGGTGCTTGCATGTTCCATGCTCTCTCCAGATGTGTATACGTCCAGAATTGGCTCTTATCTGTAAAGAGTACTTGCCCTTACTCCTGTTGTGTCTAGTTCTTGTGTTCCTGGCAGCACAGAAACCGGGGTCTCCAATAAGCAGTCATTAATGGTACACACAGTACTGGTCGTCGTGCGTATAGAACACCTTTGTACAGCCTCCTTGGTCATGGTAAAACATGATATCCGACATCCAGTAGTCTGTTCCATGTGCCTTGGGATTTCTCCAGCTGTCTGCCACCTGCTTCTTTTCACTAGTAGGACAATATAGCGGTCATCCGACGTTACTGTTGCTCATGGGCGACCACTGCGGAATTCTCGGGCAGATGTTTTTATCATTTGAAATGCTCTCCAGGCTCGTAAAACATTGCTGTGAGTGATCCTGAACTCTTCTGCCACACTTCGACCTCTTCCAAACTTTCAATGATGCAACCTCTGGTAAAGTCATCCAGATGATATCTCCTGGATTGCCTGTTGGCCATATCACACAGTAGTAGCAACAAACAGTCGTTAAAAATCACTGTACACCGTGCAATAGATTTCACCGAATTACTGAGCATCCACCTCCTTTTTGCTTTATATCCTACCGACCACCTTCACTTACGTCATATGCCATATATGCGCATGGCCTAGTGCATCTGTCCCAGGTCTATCCCCTGATTGGTATTACAATCCGTTCTGTTGCCTTGTTCGGTTTTTATGCTAATTTATCTGTTTCGTCCTTAATTTTTGTACACCAGTGTATGTGCAATAATGCCTCGTTCTTTAGTTGAGTGTGCGTTACTTGTCAAATTCTTTTACCTCAACCAGTGCAATGCATCAGCCGCTCTTCATGCTTTTAGAACACACAAAAAAATGCATAAAGGTAACGGTCCTTTGTCAGTTAATGGTTTAAAAGCAATTGTTTCAAAGTTTGAGGAAACAGGTTCTCTGAAGGTTCAGTCAGGCAGAAGATTAAAACCTGTACCACAGGATACAATCGAAGAAGTTGGAATGGCGACTGTCGACACAGCACAAGACAATATTGCTGCCACTTCCAGCACTTGTGGGGTAGCTCAGAATCTGGATATGCCTCATAGTGCAGTATGGAAAGTGTTACGAAAGATTATCTACTTCTATCCTTACAAGATCAGCCATGTACAAGAGTTACGTCGCACCGACCATGATAAGTGATTGACTTTTGCTTTCACCTTTCTCAGCAGAATGGAGGTGGAATGATGCTTGGCCGTGGAAAACCTTATGGAGAGACAATGCCCACTTTTACCTGAATGGAGCTGTAAATACCCAGAACTGCCGAATTCGGGATAACAAATCCCCAAATGCATTCAAAGAAATTCCCTTACATTCATCAAAGGTAACTAGGTAACTGTTTGGTGTGGTTTCACATCAGAAATGATCATAGACCATTCTTCTATGAGAACATTACCCCAGCAGGACCAGTAACCTGTTCTGGAGAGAAATATCGCCAAATGTTAAACAACTTTGTCATTCTGCACTTCTGCAAAGACAGTGCGTGGATAAAATCATTTTCACACAAGATGGAGTGCCCTCATCTCTTTGTGGGTACAACAGCTGCTGCGACAGGAATTCACAACAGAAAGAGTCATTAGCCACTGCTTTCTAACAGCATGGCCCCTTGCTCCCCTGATCTTACCCCATGCGACTTCTGGCTATGAGATTGCCTAAAGTCCAAGGACTATCATGGAGTTGTCTAGGACCTGGCTATGTTGACGAATAACGTAACACAGAGTGTATGGGAGATTCCTGCAGATAACTAATACACAGCGCCACATATTCCCCTAGCGGTGACTTTTGGATTTCTTTTGTGGAATTTTTTGTCCCCCGTCTTGTTTAACTTCCCACAAAAATCCACGCCATTCTCTCAGTTACATCATGCTGCAGAACACTGAGTACTGTCAGTTTAATTATGGCCACCCTGTACTTTTTTCCTACATTATTGGATTTCTTTTTCCCTCAAGAAATCGAAAGACCTCATGCAATGTAAATGCAACACATCAGATTGCAACGCAACTAGTTAGAATATTGCATAGGAACTGGTTCTTAGAAACAGCATTTGGGCAATATCAGAATTAAATTGCGATTAACAAAACTCAACTTCATGTTATTTCAAGGCGATTAAATGGAAATATACAGGGTGTTAACTAATGGAACAAACATTTAGGGATGATAATAGGCACCATGAAAGTTTTTGTATAGGAAACCAGAACCACAATCTACTTATTTAGTCAAAGATACAGGAATTTCAACTTGGACTTTCATTCATAACTTTAACAATAATGGAGCTTCTGTAATGACGTTTTCAACAGCCTTACTTTGCTTAGGCAAGACATTGTAAAAAGTGCTGGAAATGGTCACCAAATTGGCACCCTAATTTGGAACGTAACTAACAGTACATATTGTACTGTTACTAACAGTACATACCACTCAAATTAGAGTCTATGATGTCACTATTTCATACAAAGCAAAGTTAATCTGATGAAAATCTCGTTGAATATATCTCTATTTCTGTAAGTTCCGAACGAAAATTCAGGTTCAGCTTGCAGTGAAAAACAATTTTAGTCTGAATAAGTTGATTGACTTTCCCTATGCATTTTTTGTTTTTGGGACGTATTATTATCCCAGAAACTTTGTTCCATTAATTTTAGAACACTGTGTATAGAGGTGATTATGTGGTAAATTGATTTCTTAATCTACTTGAAAGAAGACAACCACTCACAAAATAACTTTTTATTCTAATAATTAAGGCTTCGTATAATTGGTATACAGGATTGAAGTTCTTTAACAATCCCCGTCCCCTTTTTATTCAAAATTTCTTTAAGAAAAAAAAAATGTTTTTACTCTTTTCAGGGCAAAGTATTTCTGTTATGCCACCAGAATTACGAACAAATTGATTTCAAAATAAATTCTATTCTTTGCATACACTATAAAACCAAAATTTTATTCCAAAATTTTCGATGCCATTTGGCAGTTTAGAGTTAAGTGGTGTATATAACATACCATCAGCCTTCAAAGTTTTATACAATTTTAGTGAAAATTAAGTTTTTGCCAAGCCATTTTCCATGGGAAAAAAATAAACTTAAGGCTCGATTTACTTTTCTTCATCAAAACAAAAGTTAATTTTACAGTGCTTAAATATTAGCTAAAATGCCGAACACAAAGTAATTTGAACATAAATCCTGCATATCGACATTGTTTAGAATTAAAAAAATTATTAGGCCCCATCACTATTGGATGGGTAAGCAGCAGCCCATTGCAACTCTGCTTTTAAAACATCCTCAAATTATATGAAAAAGGATATAATTAAAAGATAAATCAATTTGATCGTTGTGATCCAGTAAAAGTTCTAGTAGATGTGAAAAGTATTAAATGACTAAAAATATTTCCCGATACCAGTGATGCCACACAAAATTAAAGCAGTTTATTTTCTTTTTAAAGGTGATGACTCCATTAAAATGCATCATTTTGTTTCTTCAAGTTTTCATATTTAATCTTAAGGAAGATATTTTTCATATTAATATGTTAAATTTGAAAGAGGACCCACTTTTGTAAAAAGGATCCAGATGTTGGAAAGTAGCAGCATCACTGTCTGAAATATTTTTTCCCAGTTTCTTTTTAATAGCTCAATGCAGAAATAAGAAAACAGACTCTATATACCAAAATATTGGCAAAATGCAATACTTTCTCTCTTTTCAATCGGAATTTAAGTAAAGTTTACTGCTACATCTTAGTTCTTACTATAGGTCTTAGCTAAGACTTACTGCGATAGGAAACAATGAGGTGACCGCTGGAAGCAACATATACAACAGTTATGTTGACTATTCAAAATCTCGTTGCAGCTGCTTGTATATGAAAAGCTAAGTCGCTTATATTCTGTTTTCGATTCAGTGACATCATTTTTATTTATTATCCAAGCAATATACCCATTAATAGGATATGCTACATTTATTCGTGTTCATTCACACCCTGAAAGTGAAAACAAAAATTATTCTCACGTTCATACTACAAAATATTATCAAAATAAAGCAAAAAGCCATCTTAAAGGACTAATAATACAGTAGAGCACCTATTAACCAAGCATCTAAGACCTAGTTTTCAATAACTGGAGAAATGAAAGCACACAGCACACTGGCCGTAACGTTAAAAAAAGTCATTGTGCAATTGCTCTAAAATAACCAAATTGCAATAAGAGTTTCAACAGTTCACATTGTTAATATTCCCTAGGTAATAAACATCTTAGAAAATAATTATCGATTTCCAGTAACCATAAAATTTTAAAGAGGTTCGTTTTGTATGGTGACAGCGACCTCTACTGTTTAGCAGCTTTTACATTAGAAGGAAGGGTTGGGTTGGGTTGATTGTTGACGGCCGATTATCTATTCAAGGGATAGAGGCCCTAGGGGGAGTGCCCTTCGTGGGGGATCTTTCTAAGGGAACCTAACCCGTATTTACGCATGGAAAATCCAAGGCTTCGAAGAAAACCACGAAAACTCCGAAATGGTTAGGGCGACGGGCGCGATTGGCTTCGAACCCAGCACCTCCCATCTACCAGCTTCGAGAGCAGAACCTCTCAGCCACTGGTGGGGCATTAGAAGGAAGGAAGAAGCATTTTTGCAGGATTTCATCTTATCATAGGCAATTCAAGACTACAATATTGTAGCGATGTTGACAAGCATTAGTGTTACAGAGTTAGTGTCTCCAATTTCGAAATGAGTTATCTAGTGCTTCATCTACTGTATTAAATTCTTGCTTTTTGGAGGGTGTCACTTTGGAAAGGATTATCCTTTTCGGCACAGAAAAATTCTGTTCATAAAATGATGAAATGATTGACTGACACCAGAATTTACAAATGAACTTCTTAGAAAGTAAAAACTTATATATTTTTAAGCTTTCATTATAAGAGCAAAAATTTATTAAAATATTCTTGGTGCTGTTTGTAAGTTTGGAATTAAAATTAGGTAGTCCCGCCGTGGGATCACTGTGCTTGAAAGGGTTAAAATTCTACACTAGTCATGTGAAAAGATTTGGAAACTAATGTTAATCCTATGGATAAGTTTTAAAATTTCTCGCTCAGATTTTAATATTTTTGAATGATTTTTTTTTGCACAGGATAGCTGAGGAAAATCTGTAACAAGGCTAGTTTCTACTTTTTTGATTTTGGTTACTGTTTTTTTTTTAATATTAGGATAGTTTCAATTTCAAAACAGTTCCGAAAGTGAAAGTATTTTTTTTTTTAAATCTGAAAACAAAATCGAAAAAGTAAAATCTAGCACTGTTATAGATCATCCTCAGCTACCCTATGCAAACAAATCATTCGAAAATATTAAAATCCAAGCGAGAAATTTGAAAATAATATCCCCACAGGATTAACATTAGTTTCAGAGTATTTTCACGTCACTAGCACAGAGCCTTAAGTCCTTTTTATAGCACCTTTGGGAATGTGCATTCCTCTACCCACTGGTATTTCTTAAAACTTACTTTGGATCATAGGTAAAAGTCAAACTTTCACAGGATGGAAAAATTGAAATATGTGGGAACGTCCACGGCAGAAAAAAAAAATGTTGAAATCTTTTTTTAAACGGAAATATAAGTGTGATACATCAATTTAAAGCTAAAGAGTTGAAGTATATGAATTTGTAAGTTTTAATTTCATAATAATATGTCTACACCAAAACTGGGCTGGAAACTGAGTGTATTAAAATTCATTTACAGTTGAACTTAAAATACAACTTATTGAAATGTATGATTTTCTTACTTTTTAGAATTCAATAAAATTACTATGCTTTCAAATCAACAAACTATTATCATATCTTTAAGATCTACATAGATAAAATCTTTTAGATAATGTCTTTAATATATTTTTGGCAGAATTTAAACGTTAATACTTAAATGTCACAAGAGTAACGGAAATCATACAAAAGTTTTAATTAAAAAAAAACTACTTAAAATTTTTACCCAAAACTTCTAATTCTCTGATTTCGAGGTATAAGACATATTTTACATTAAATATTTTGTTTATGCTATGCATAGAACAGGCTCTGGGGAGTTGTCACAAGAGTAACAAACGTCTGTGTCACAAGAGCAACACATAATACTTTTGTCGATTTTTTTTATATAAAACTGCGTTACAACCATAACAAACAGAATGCTTAAAGTTTTGTTGTTTTTTCTCTGTTATTAGAGCAGTTCTTGAAATAATTTTAGCTATAACTAAGGTTATTTTTTAAATTTTAAGGAAGGCAAATTATCTTTATTAGTGTTTTTTTAATGGGTGGATTTATTTTTATTCATTTTTGGTATTACTTAATATTATAAAATAATCATGACAAGTAATTAAAGATATAATAAAACAACTCGACTCGTGTCATTTTTGTGTGCTTTCTTTTGGTTTGAAGCACCTGGTCTTTGATTAGATATTTTATAGGCTTTGTAAAGCTTTGTTTACTAAATTCTGCTGTATAACATACAGAGGTTCTTATATAAATTCTTATGGAAAGGATTCTGATAGTATATTTTAAAGGAAATATTTTAATATTGCTTCTTATGCACATTGTTTTAAAGAGCAGGAGGAATTCTGCTAAGCACCAAAAATTGTAGAGAAAAAATAAGAATGAAATTGAATATGTTGTTGTGAGAAAGAAACAAAACAAAATATATTATGATAAGGTGAAGAAAAGTCTTAGAACCAGCAAAAGCTTCAGCAAGAAAATGGAAATATTAAGAAAAGGAAAAAGTAGAGATCTAGCTAACCTCAGATATTGTAACGGAAAAAAATCTAACTCCAGAGCTTTGGAGAATTTTATGTCGATGAAGATTTAAGAAGAGGTCATTCTTCAGTTAAATCTACATTAGTTAAGTGTGAAAAAGGTCACATAATTTCATCAATTCAAGGGACATTTAATAAGAGAATACGTCTTTTGTTTAAAGAAGCTTTCCTAAATTGAAAAATTGGAGATTCCTTTGCAGCTTTAAAGCCTAGTTTCATAAAACAATACAAAATTACTCATCAGAATATCTCCATTTGTTGCTGTCACGAAAACATTCAAGCATTTCATCTAGTATTTGGTGTATTTCCTGCATTAAACATTCCTGTGATGGATTTAATGACTTTGTCTGCTGATATTCATGACAATTAGAATTTGGGAATTCAGAATGCCTAATTTGCGGAGATAACATTGAAGAATTATTTGAAATGGAAGCCCATAATACAGAACTTCTTATAAGTTATTGTAAATAGCAAAACGTTGATAGATGTTTTGCTATTGACAAAACATTTATCAACATCTTCTCAATACTGTTACTTTTTCAAAATGTTGATAAACATTTTGAAAAAGTAACAGTTAAAGAAACCATTTCTGATTGTTTAAAAATTTTTCGAAAGCAACTAAATCCATTTTTGGGTGCACACATTTATTGAAACTTGTACAAGGGATTATTTTCGTAATGCCAAAAAAGAACCATTTCTCAAAGAATAGTTATGCCAGTGGATTTTCTGGAAACTGTTTTATTTTCATGCCAAGATGAAATTTTGGTATGAAATACTACATTACTGGTCAAATCCACAAGCGAGTGTATTTTCAACTTTTTATTTAGTATAATCCCAATAAAGTAAAATCTTATGCTATTATTTTAAACAATGTAACTCATAATCAATTTTTTGTAAATGCTTTCGCATGTAAAATTTCAACATTGTATCTTTAAGCAGGGGTGCAAGCGCAGTGCCAAAAATGGCTGATTACTACCACTAAATTTTTATAGTATTTCTCACCTTATTTAATGACAGAATTTCTGAAGTTTAAGAAGGCGAAAAATACTATTAAAATTTAGTGGTGAAAATCAGCCATTTGTTGCGCAGCGCTTGCATCTCTGCTTTAAGGGAATTTGCATTCGCCTAAAATGTACCTGTTTTACTTTTTTATATGATAGTTGTGCTTTCCAATTTAAACAAAAATATACCTATGCAAATATACCTGCAATGAATCAGACTCCTTTCTCAATTAACTTAATTGGGCATATTTTTTTTTTTTCAAACACTCCTGGTATAGATGCTGTAGATTTACTTTGTTCTGTTGTATAATGATATATATGGAATGAAGTGCGTGCTAAAAAAGTAATTCTAAGATATACTGCTTATTTTGTCAAAAGAAATAAAACAGTAAAGTTTCATTACTTTGTGAGAAAATGCAAACAGCCAAGGGCATTCAACAAATACAATTTGTTAAAACCATGAAAAATGACACTATCTACTACAAACCTTATACTAACATGATTCGTACAAAGAATTTGTGTTTCATTAAGTAAATCATGATACAGGAGAAGTTGCAAGTGATATTGTTGATAATGAAGACAATGACTTATTCTGTTAAGTAGCAGAAACTGAGAGGTTGCTATGTGGTTATAGCGTTTGTTAATTTTAGAATTTTTTACATTATTTTATCTTATTTTAAAATTAAACCATCATTAAAAGTTGTTCTGTATGGAAAATCATTTTTTTAAACTTATTTTAATTATTTTGTTTCGTATTTAAACTGAATTTTTGCTAAAATTACATAATGGACAAAATGTCACAAGAGTAAGTAACACTTAGCATTTTGCAAAATCAAATGTAACTAATTTATGTGTTATCAGATGAGTTCAATGATTAATGTTTTTTTAAAAAGATATAATTACCCAGCTATATTCTGCAAATTTTATTTCTATGATCTCATATAGTTCACAGAATTTCTGCGTCAAACACAATTTTTGAAAATTGTATTTTTTTGCGGTCACAAGAGTAACAAAATTTTCATTTATTACCTAGGCAAGTAAAATGCTTTTTGTTACAAATTGTATATGGTTTATGAAAGTAGAGTACATGTATTTTTAGGAAGTTGCATCAAATTTATCTTAAATATATTTTGTAATAAAAGAATTGGAAATATATAGGAAAATTTGCTCTGGTGGTCACAAGAGTAACAGTGGACGTTCCCATGTTTCTAAAATCCTTGAATAAAATGTAGCAATATATAGGTAAACAAACTAAGACAACGATCTTTTAGGTGAGCATTGGCATGCTGAATTTCTTAATAAAATTACTTCCAATTCAGCTGATTTAGCAAAATGGTTGACCACCGTCACAAGAACTGAATAGACTTCCATACTAATCAGCACACTGATTAGGTATTTAAAGCACTTTGTGAGCGATTCAATAGAGAAAATCACCAAGAAAAAGTGACAGAGTAATAAATATTGTAGTGGTGTAATCAAGCATTAGTGGCTCAGAGTTAGTGTCTCCGATTTTGAAATGAGTTATCCAGTGTGGGGATCCTGCTGATTCCATTATGTCAAACTTATTTGAATCCGTGATATTCTATGAAATATTTAGAAAGTCCAGTGAAGTCACTTCAATTTTTAACTAAGGGTTCCAGATGGATTCAATAATCACCAAGAAAAAATGACAGTGTATAAGTGATAAATATTGTAGCAATGTAGTCAAGCATCAGTGGCTCAGATTTAGTGTCTCCAGTTTCTAAATGAGTTATCCAGTGGTGGAATTCTGCTGATTCCATTATAAATAAAAAAGGATGGGGTTGCACTTTGTGCCAATATATTAAGAAAGAATGAACAGCGTTAAAGAACACAAATGTAAGTATACAAAAAAGGTGCATACAGCTGTTTCAAAGCTTCTGAAACTCCACTATCAGTGCAAAATTTAAAAGATTAAAACACAGGAAGCCAAACAGACGTATCTCACAACTATAGGTGAAAACTGGGAAATTGAGTTAGTAGCCAGTGGCCGGTAGACTCAGTTTCATTAGTGGCCACTTTTTAAAGTTAGTGGCCACTATAATGTTTCAAACTTTCTTGGCATCTAGATAAACTATAATCGTTGTATATATACATATTTTCGATAAATCAGAGTTTTATACCAGCCAACTATTCATCATAAGAATAGGGACACAGTTGAAATTCAAGAAAATTACGTTAAAACTACAAAATTGTTATATTAATTTCTTTAGAATATATTTTTGGATTATTTGTAAATGTTCATAAACACAATTATCAATTACTGTTACGTTCTTTACATAAAAAGTAACTAAATCAAAATTCCAACAACTAGGTGTATACAAAAAAAAAAATCAAACAAAACACAATAAAATGCTATTTCGATTTTATTTAATAATTAAATGTGTTAACATACCATATACATTACATACAGTTGAAATCTAAGCTGGTGAGTGTATTTCGCAGGATTGAACAGTATCTCTTGCAGAAAAATAATCTAACTGATCAAACACATTGAAGATATTGTAACGTTCTTACCCTTTTAGGGTCCAGTTTTTTTTTCAATTTTGAGCACAAAATTACTTTTATTTTAATAACCTTAATCATAGCTATCCAAATAGATTTACTGATATGATAATAGGTTAAGAGTTTTTGGAGACGTTTGGAAAATCTCGTATTACAAGAGGGTTTAACAGATATTACAACTTTATGTTTTTTGTGTTTTACCACACGATTCGTTCAGAAAAGTAACCTATATTTTAAATTTAAAGAGTGAAATATATGTATAAAATAAATTACTAAATGTCCAAACATAAATGAACTCATAATAAGAAAAGCATAGCCATATACTATCATTGCTATCTAACAAAAGTAATTTTTAAGACAAAATAATACTTGATGAAAAGACATGTACTATTAGTAGTAAACCAGACCTGAAAGGGTTAAAATCAACTTGCATTTGCATACAGGGGAAAAAAAAAAAAAAAGAAATAAATTATTTGAAATACATGTGGAATCAAAGCTGATGAATATATTTTGCATAAAACTATATTTCTTGAAAAAATAATCCAACTGAAGAGCGAGCATGGCAAAAAACTGAAATATTGAAAATACAGCTAAATCGCTGCAATCTGCTTGCATCCGGTAGGAAAAAGAATTAATCAGTTTGCTAATTAGATGTAATCAAAGTAGAGATGCATATTTCCATGAAAAATGTTGTATTTCAGTTGGTGATCGATAAGATTTTTTTATCGCCACTTGGCGAGTGGCGATCGATGGCCGATATTTTAATCGCCACTTTTACAACTTTAATCGCCACGTGGCGAGTGGCGACCGCTAATTTACACCTATACTCACAACTGGCCATCAATGGCGAAATAGCGATGAGCGTCAAAAAACGACCATGGAGTCAATCTTTCCTGTGTATACGAGCAGACCAATCAGAATCGCTCAGCCACTCTGGGAAAGCTTAACCAGAAAGGAGAAAAAAAAAGGGGGGGGGAGTTGAAGGGAATAGAGCGAATTAAAGAAATGAGAGCCATACTTTTGAAAAATTGGGCACATTGGACAAATCCTTAATCATAGTTTTAGAATTCTTCTATATATGATAAGCTTCCCAAAAATCTAGATCATAAATTGATGAGCATTTCTGTGTTATTGAATCTTTGGAAAGTAATACAGAAAATAATCTTTCCTTTTGGGAAAATAATCTTTCTTAATGATTCCATTATGTCAAACTTATTTGACTCCATGATATTCTATGAAATATTTGGAAAGCCAAGTGGAGTCACGTCAGTTTTTAACTAAGGGTTCCAGCCAATCCGCCTCTCTCAACAATTTCTTCATGGTGCAAACCTTTAGGCAAATGTGATGTAAACAGCAGAATCTATTTTTTGATATAATTTCACTTCTATTATTTTTAGAATGTTTAGGTTCTACTCTTACTTTTTTTTCTTTTAGTAAAAGAAAATATATATTTAAGATTTTTTTTTCCTTTTTTTAAAACCAGGTTGGCAGATGCTTGAATAATTGGAGATTCAGTTAATCTGTACTCTACTGTATATAAATTGAAATTCTCCATTCTTAACTACAAAGTGAAAGTACAGGGTTAGCAAAATACAAGTTAGTATCTGGGGTGCATTTTACTGCTTCAAATGAGATTGATACCTCATACAACATGCTTGTCATTTGTTAAATAAATATTTTTCTGGTGAAAGGTTGCACTGCAACACCAACGTAAGTGTTCAGTAGTCTTAATATATGAAGCCCAGTAGCTTAGTGGTCAGCACATTGTGTTACAGGTCCACAGTTAGATTCTGGGCTGCGGACTGGGCAAGATTCCCTTAACCTTTAACCCAACAAAAACTTGCTTATGAACTAACTAAACACTCAAAGTCCCACATTAGGCTGATCACCTGACTGGTTCATAATATTGAACAGCACCTCAGCATCTTAAATTTCATAATTTTTTTTTTTTTTTTTATTTTGGTATAAATGGATTGTCAGATGAAGAATGGCATTGGAAATATTTTTGCAATTGGAACTATACCTTTAGAACTAACTGTTTAAGAATTAACTATTGGTCAACAATAAAGGACATCCATTGTACAATGAGTCTCAAATATAAAGACACAGATGTTTTTGAAATTATCAGACTGAATTAATAAAATATAAATTAAATTTTATACCTCATATTAAGAACAATGAAATGAATCTGTTATCGGGGTTTTAATTTAAATAAAATGATTTCGACTTAAATAACAAAATAAATTACGCTGTCTTATAAATATAAAGACAAATTTGAAGCTGCTTCATATGCAAATTTTTTTCGAATGCGCACGCACAGAAATACGCTTTTAAGTTAGCCAAACGAGCAAAGTTGCTCGACTTGTTTCAATTGCAAAGATGACGCGAAACATTGAAATTTCTAAAGATGAGATTTCCAAAATACTTTGATTTAAAGCTAATGGATTAACAGTTTCTCAAATATGTAAAAAAAACTGCGAGAAACAGAGCTGCAGTTTATAAAGTTTTATCAAAAGCTTACAATTTAAATTTGAGAAAACGATCTGGCAGACCGAGAAAACCATCACAAGATCATAGGACTTGTTTAGTCGCAAAAAATATCACTCCGACAAGTTTATTAACGGGTTGATGGTATGGTCTCAAAGGACACAGTACATCATCGTATAAAAGAAAGCAAAAAAACAGTGTGCCAGCATTTGTGCAGATTTTATGAACTGAAAAAAGAACACAAAAGAACGGAGGTTACTCTGGGCTAAAGATCATATGCATTGGAAGGACGAATGGATGCCAGTCATTTTTTCAGATGAAAAGAGATTTAACTTGGATGGCCCAGATGGTTGGAATTCCTACTGGCATGATTTAAGATGTTAATCCCGAACCCTCTTCAGTAGGCAGAAAGGGGGGAGTTCTATGATGCTTTGGAGAGCCTTCTCTTTTAACGGGACTACAGATATTACTTTTATGGAAAGTAAACAGACATCTAAAGAGTATATAGAAGTGCTCGATAGTCACTTGTTGCCAATTGCTGAAACTCTTGGTAATTGGAATTGTTTGTATCAACAGGATAATGCACCGATTCACCCATCAAAAGTCACAAAAAAATGATTTGCTGATAACAATGTCCACGTCATGGTGTGACCCACATATAGCCCTGATTTAAATTCAGTTAAGAATCTTTGGGATATTCTCGTTCGCAGTTTATATGCATCTGGAAGACAGTTTTCAAAACGTCCTTGAGTTGAAAAAAGAAATCGAATGAAGTTGGTTTGATATAAAGCCAGACTACTTACACAACTTAATAAACAGCATGCCAGCTAGAATATTTGCTGTCATTAATAAAAATGGATCCATTATTGGACAATAATTCAAAAGTATGTAAAATATCTTTATATTTATGAGAGAGCAGATTTGTTTACATTTATCAATTTTCAAGTTGAAATTATTTAATTCTAATTTACTGTAAATTTTTTTTTTTTTAGTACATGCTTTTGTTATATGCATATTAGCATAGTTTTGCATACTGAATTATTAAAATATTATTTCGCAAATATCAGTGTCTTTATATTTATGAGACACACTGTATATAGAAAGTATGAGTTTTTATGATACTGGCAGGGTCATATGTCTGTAAAAGTAATATAGTTTAAGTTCCTTTATGTCTTACAAATATTATTAAGTAATCCATAAATTAGTATTACTTAATGAAAACAAGTCATGACATTTAAGAAGTTTAGTTCTTAGAAATTTAATACAATGTCAGAAAACCATTTTACGTTTCAATATAGAAAGCCCACCCCACCCCCTTTTTTTAGGTAGCTTTCATTACAAAAACAAAAAAGCTACCTATTGCAGCCATCTGGAGAAAAGCAATTCTGAAAAATTTTGGTATATTTTCACCGATTATGACCCTCTATAGGTGAAAACTGGGAAATTGAATTAGTAGCCAGTGGCCGGTAGACTCAGTTTCATTAGTGGCCACTTTTTAAAGTTAGTGGCCACTATAATGTTTTTAACTTTCTTGACATCTACATAAACTAAAATCGTTGCATATACACATATTTTTCTATAAGTCAAGAGTTTTATACCAGCCAACTATTCGTGATAAGAACAGGGAAGCAATCAAAATGCAATTACTTTTAAACCACAAAATCTATTATAGTATTAACTTTTTTAGAATATATTTTTGGATTATTTGTATATGCTCATAAACACAATTATCAATCAAATTGCTGTTACATTCTTTATATAAAAAAATAACTAAATAGCAAAATTCCATCAGCTGCATAAAATAAAAAAAAAACAATAAAATGTTATTTCGATTTTATTTCATAAGTAAATGTGTTATTAACATACTACACACATTACATATAGTTGAAATCTAAGCTGGTGAGTGTATTTCGCAGGATTAAAAAATATCTCTTGAGAAAAATAATCTAACTGATCTACCATATTGAAGATATTGGAATGTCCTTAACTCTTTCAGGTTCGATTTTTTTTTTTTTTTCAATTTTGAGAACAAAATTACTTTTATTTTAACAATGTTAATCATAGCTATCCAAATAGATTTACTGAAGTATAAAGATTATCTCATTGTCTGAAATCTAATGAATGTACTTATTTTGTGTACTATTCAGTTTATATTTATAGGATAATAGGTTAAGGAAGAGTTTTTGGAGACGTTTGGAAAATATCGTATTACAGCAGGGTTTAACAGATATTACAATTTTCTAATGTTCTCTGTGTTTTATCACACATGATTCGTTCAGAAAAGTAACATATATTTAAGAGTGAAATATATGTATAAAATAAAAGAATCACTAACTGTGCAAATAGATCTAAGCAAACTTTTGTTGTTATTGTTATACGTCCAAACATAAATGAAATCATAATAAGAAAGGCATAGCTATATACTATCATTACTATTTGTAGATGGTAACAACAGTAATTGTTAAGACATAATAGTACTCGATGAAAAGACATGTACTATTAATAGTACACCAGACCCGAAAGGGTTAAAATCCACTTGCATTTGCATCTGGTGAAAAAAAAGGAATAAATTACTTGAAATGCATGTTGAATCACAGCTGATGAATATATTTTGCAGAACTGTGTTTAACTGTGTTTCTTGAAAAAAGAATCCAACTGAACAGCGAGCACATGGCGAAAAACCGAAATATTGAAAATATAGCTAAATCGTTGAAATCTGCTTGCATCCGGTAGGGAAAAGAATTAACCAGGTTCCTAATTAGATGTAGCCAAAGTAGAGATGGATATTTACATGAAAAAAGTTGTATTTCAGTTGGCGATCAATAAAAAAAATTTTAATCGCCACTTGGCGAGTGGCGACTATAGTGGCGATCGAAGGCCGATTTTTTAATCGCCACTTTTACAACTTTAATCGCCACGTGGCGAGTGGCGACCGCTAATTTACACCTATATGACCCTCAGAACCCAAAAACCGCCCTCCGTTCAAATGTTTATTTAGATATATGTATATACAGTAGACTCCCTCAAATACGTAACCCTAAAATCCACAAAAGCCTAAAATCTGCACATCATTGCAAATGTAAAAAATGAAACTTGCTGTGCGGATTTGAGGGAGTCTACTGTAAAATATATATCTGATGTTGTCATGCTGTAATTCTCATATTTATGAACCGATTTGGATGCAACTTAGTATGCGCATAGTACATACCAATGTCTCAACTGCTTTTTTTAGCCAGCTTCATCTGCCATCTTGTTTCAAAATGGCGGCCATTTAAAATTTATAATGAGGTACAAAAAAAATTAGAAATTTTTTCTTAAGCATTTGACCTTGATACGAGGATTCCGGAATTTTTTTTTTCGTCTTTATCTTAAAAAACGGCTGAGATATAGCAGTTTGAATTTCTAATGTGGCTGACATTGTGGTTGTATTTATTAACTCGTTTGGATATGACTAAGCATGCGTACAGGAAATACCAAAGTCTCAACTGAGTTCGTTAGCCAGCTTCATCTGCCATCTTGTATCAAAATGGTGGCTATTTAAAAGAAAAATTTCTTTTAAAATTCAAAAAGTACAAAAAATTAGAAATTGAAAAAGATTTTTCTTTAAAGTGTTTGATGCTAATACGAGGAATTCAGAGTATTTTTTTTCATGATGGCTGACATTTTGAAGAAATCAGATTTTTTTCATGAGATAGCACTTGTATGTATTAACAGATTTATGCAAACAGGGTTTACCAAGGTCATGTTTCAAGTTCATTGGTTAGCTTTATGCACCATGTTGTTTTAACCCTTTGCATTCTAGATGGGTCTGATGGACCCGACAAGAAAACTGGAATTAGTTCAAATACAGTAAAGTCCAGCTGAATGTGATAAAATTAGGAAATTGGTTTGTAAACACTTATTTTTAGATCTAAATTCATAAAAATCCAGAAACATTTAAAAAGAATATAGAATAAAAACTAATGAATTTCAACTGCAGTTGGGTGCATTATTGTAATTTTTGTATTTTTTTTTTTTTGTCCGAGGGTTAAAATGGTGGACACTTCAAGATATCAGCAAATTTGGCGACCAAACATAAATCACTTTAAATGAAGCCAACTTGGATATAGCTGACATATTTGGCAAAATTCTCATTCATATTCAGTATTGACGAAAACTGGTACTGAACCTTCTATAATCGGGTACCACTAATTTTAGCTTCTTGTGTTTGCGCAAAATAAGCTGGATTTTCGAAAACAAGGTATATGAAAGCTGCCTTTTTCTACCTGCACAGCAGGGCTCAAAATGGAAAGACACACAAACCGGAGCCATTTCAAAATTGTTGATTTTTTTTTTAAGTAAATTTCTAACCATACAAAAATGATTTTAAAAATGCATTCAAGATTCTAAATAATTTAAAACTACACCAGAAAGCACAATCAGATCCGAAACTAGCCTTTCTTGCACCCGGGGCAAGTATGAATTTTGGCGTCCCCTCCCCTCTTCCGCAAAGTATATTTATAAAGAGAATTTTACTAATTTTCTAATAGCCGACTTATTTAAAAATTTTAAATATGTAATCTTAAAATATGTAATACTGAACTACGTAATACACAATGGCAGATCCAAAGGGGGGGGGGGGGTTAACTCCTCTCTGAACATCAACAAAAATATTCTAAAGATCATTTTTAAAATGAAATACAGTAGAGTCCCGATTATCAGAGTCCTGCTTAAACGAATTTCTGCTTTAACGGGGTTATTTTCTTCTGATGGACTGATGGCTTCTATTATTATGAAACAGCCATTATAAATGAAGTGTTAGGTGAAAATGAAAGAGCAGCTGTAAAAAATTAGAACTCTGATTTTCTGGTCAGAATGGGAAGAAAAAAAATGGCCATAATTTTTTGCTCTTTCATTTTCACCTAACACTTCATTTATAATGGCTGTTTCATAATAATAGAAGCCATCAGTCCATCAGAAGAAAATGATCCATTACAAAGGTATAATCCTTCATTTGGCACCCCTTTGTTCTGGCGCCTGGGCACATGCCCCCTCTCCCCCCCCCCTTAGTTTCGGCCCTGGCACAATAAGATACATATATATAACAGAGATCAGTCACATCTCTTGTGAGTCGTTTACTTGGAGTAAGGAACTATCACAATTGCTTCACAGCCATAGGTGTGGGTGGTGGCTTATCATAGTGATGTTAAGTACATCACTGTGCATTCTATATATTTTTTTCAGATGAACCTGAGCTAGAACAAAACTACAGACATCCCCCGACTTATGTAAGTAATGCGTTCTGTAAACTTTTGCATAAGTCGAATTTGTAAATTCCTTAGGTAAAATTTTGTCAAAAACTACAATATTTATTATATATATATATAATATATACATTATTTACACAGTATTATTTTATAAATAAAGTAGCATGCAGAAGTATTTACTTGGACATAAACTATAAAAGTATGAAAAAATATAAAAACAAACTAAAAGAACACTTTTCAAATAAAAAGTATCTAGTGGAATATGATTTATAAATTTAACATTGATGAATTAATTTATATCAACTTTGAATCTACATCAAACGAACAGCTCTGAAGCTGGAAGAAAAGATACACTCGTTCCTCTTCACCAAAACTTTAAAATTAGGTTTTGTTATGGTTTGAATTCAGCTAACAAATTTGTAACGGTTAAACAGAGTTTTTTTTTGGCTCATTATAATCAGATTTGTGTTTGTTTTGTTAAAGATTTGATTGTATACCCCAATAAAAATATAACTTTATCTAATATATAAAATTATATTATTGTTGTGGTTTTTATCTGCATATTTTATTTATAAAACAATTATCAAAAGTATGCAAATGCATATCAAACGCACTAGTATATTCATAAATGTAATTTTTGAAATTTCTTACATAAGTCAAGGGATGCCTGTATTAAGGTTTTTCAAGAACTGTAACAATATGTTTTAATAATTGCACGAACCAGAATGATATTTACTATAATTTCACAAACTGGAACAATATTTGTCATAATTTCATGAACCAGAATATTGTTCCAGTTCATTTCAAACCCTGCTACACAGGCCAGAAGGACTTTTTTACTTTTTATCCTCCTGTCTTGCTTTCAAGACAATGAACCTGCACACTAATTGTAACAATTTTATAAATTTTAGATAATTTTTTATGAAAACAAGTGGGGGTAAAAAACATTTTAAAAGACTGATACAGCAAATAACATTTTAAATCAAGAATTGCCTTGAAGTATAATGCATATATTACACAAATGAACAGATGTATAAAATATTTGCATTAAAAGTGCAAATGGAATTTTCACGCCAGCTCACACACTGCTTTGCTACCTATGGATTATTTGAAGTGTGAAAAAAATTGAATTGATGACTCATTGCCTGTATTCACCAGACTTAGCACCTAATGATTACTTTTTATTTCCGTTCATAAAGAATAAAATGTGTGGTCAACATTTTAACAACTCTGAAGAAGCCGTTGAAGCTTATAAATGTCATGCTTCTGCTATGAAATTTCTTGTATTACTTTCTAAAAACTTAAGTACTACCCCTCGTTAAAAGGTAAGTTTAAAAATGTGAAGAGTACCTTATAACTTGGTTAAAGTGACACTTGTTAACTGAAGCATATTTCACAATTCTTTCGATACTTCCCAATCCAAATTTGCTCCAAATTTAGAAATCTGCAGGCCACCGCAACTCGTTATTAGTAAATTTGAAAATCAAGTATTTAAGGCTGTTCTTAACTGCTCTGCTCAACAAGTGCAAAACGTTTTGACACATTTACAAATTCATTTTTTAACGGAAATAGATAAAATTGGAAAGCCTGGCCATGGAAGCAATTTGGAATTGAACTGTTTTTTCCATTTTTTGATCAATCAATTACCTATTTAGTTATATGGAATTTTGATCACGTGACAAACACGTTTTTCGCCCAATCTCGAGTATCTTCCTTTGGATGGAAATACGGTTCAAAACACTCACTTTGACATTATTTTCTGAAAGATCTATTGCGTTTGCAAAAAAAAATGGAAAAAATCTCAATTACATTGTTTCTGAACAACAACACCAGCTAGTTTCATGCATTTTCGAACAAAAATAAATTAAAACTTATGTCAGAAATTTGCCCTTAAGAAAAAAGTCAATTTAATACATACTTTTAAACATGACACGAAACATATGAAGGTTTTTTTTCTTTCTTGAGACCCATTTTGTGAAAAGAAAAGTTAATTTTGTGAAAAATAACATTTTGTAACAAAAGATGAGATGCAGTCACTCAAATTCAAATCAAGCTTTTAATAATGTAACAACTTCTTAAAGTCCTCCTGCAAAGTTTTCCTTTTTAGTGCAAATTATACATTTTAAAACCTAACAAAATAAAAATAATTAATGAAGAGTGTGTTTTTATGGGAAGGTCATAATATATTAAGATGAATTTTGTGAAGGGTTTTTTTTTTTTTTTATTAAGAAAATTTTGTGAATGAGCCTGTTTTATACAATTCATTTTGTGAAGCAGCCCAAAATTTTACCTGTATTAGCCTTATGGCATTCCTCATTTTACCTACATATTCAAGGAGTCTTTAACTAGATTTTAATTTTAAATATTAATAATTATTATTAATAATAATTTAATAATAATAATAATTAAATATTAGTAAATAATTTAATTTAATTACTTTTATCTGGGAGAAGCAATTGTTGTTTGCTTACTTATGCAAAATTTAATAGATGTTTTTGATATAATTTATTATTACAAAAACCATCTTATCTCAAAACAAATTTATTGCAATATAAATAAACGGTCAAGTGCGAGTATTACTCACGCACAGAGAATTCCATACAATAATATATAAATTAGTAAGTGTATTATTTAAAAAAATACCGTTGCTAAAAGAATACTAAGACATTGTAAAAACTATACAACGTAGGGTTGGGTATAACTGTATAGTATTCAGGAGTGCAAAGGAAAGTCCTTTAACCTGAAAATACTTGCGAACGGACAGAGCTATAGTTACACAAGTGAGGTAACGGTACAGTAAAGCGACTACGCCCGACCTAAGGCAAACGACAGCAGCATCCCTAGTGGCTAAATTTGGAAGATAGCCATTGCAAATCGAAAACGAAAAGAGGTAGAGCAAATTTTCCAATTAGAAAGTTTTAGAGCATCAATTAATTAGTACGAAACGACATTTGGTTCACACGGATAAGATAAATCATCGCTTGCATACCCAAAAATGTCCGAAATCGATGAGCGACGATTCTACTTTGCCTATTCACATTCTGGAAATGTAGCAGTGCACAATTGCAGATTGTGACGTTGTACTGTGCTGTAATGTCTGTAAAGATTCAATTTCCAATGCATTTAAAATTTTAGAATAACCCTTTCAAGGCCAGAAGAATTCTGTTCGTAAACTGATGAAATAATTGACTGACACCAGAATATTCAAACGAATTTCTCTGAAAACAAAAACCCGCTAATTTGCACTTTCATTACAGAAGCAAAATTTTATTAAAATATTCTTGGTGACATTTGTCAGTTTTGGAATTAAAATTAGGTGGCTAGGCCGTCTAGCCACTGCCCTTGAAAGGGTTAAATCTATGTTGTTGTATTGAAGAGGCTTGCAATGGACGTTCCATGCTGAGAAATGTGCATGCAGAATTACTCTCATGAATACAAACGTGTATCATGAGCAATGGCGAACTTTTCAAACATACTGAATATTAACTTTTTATCACTGTGAGACAGTTTGTCTTTTTTTTTGTGCGTGTGATGTTATCAAAATGTATTGAGATAAGTACGTATTTATAGCATAAATTGTGTGTATTTCTTCATACTTCTGACTATTCCATTCAAACGTTTACACAAAATGGAATGCATTGATTTCGGACATTTTTGGGTAAACAGGTGAAGATTTATCTTAACCATGTAAATTAAATGTGTCGTATTCTATTAATTAGTTGATGCTCTAAAACTTTCTAACTGGAAATTTTGCTCTATATCTTTTCGTTTTTGATTTGCAGTGGCAATCTTCCAAATTTCGCCACTAGGGGGCGTTGCTGTCATTTTCATTAAATCGGGCTTAGTCGCTTTACTATACCATTACCTCACTTGCATAGCTGTAGCTCTCTCCATTCACAAGTATTTTCAAGTTAAAGGGACTTTCCTTTGCACCCTGTATACTAGAAATGTATAAATGGATATACCATGAAAGTTCAAAGATATATGTAGGGGTGCACAACCTTTTTAAGAGGAGGGCCACTTTAAAAAATGTTTGGGTTGTCGAGGGACACATCAGTCACGCAAAGAGAATTCTATTTCGGGGAGTTGGGTGGGGGTGGGTTACCCCTCTAGGTTCCCCTACCCAGTCAACATATCCGTTTCAGTTGGCAAGGATATATCAACAGTTTACGTTTGTATAACAAGGATTAATTTGAAAGAGTGATAATATTCCTATACTTTATTCGGGGGAATAAATTTTGCTTTATCAAAAGTGCTAAAAAACAAATATAGGCATGAAAACGGCTGGTGCTGAATAAAAATGCAAACTTTATGAATGAAGAGAGCAGGAAGAGCCGATCAACAAGATTTGAGATTTTTATGTGCCTGATCAACGAAATTTGTGATTTTACCGTCCCCGATCAACGAAATTTGAGATTTTTCCATGCCTGATCGAAAAAATTAGCAATTTTGCCGCACTGGATCGACGAAATTCACTATCTTACCGCACCTGGTCGATGAAATTCCTATTATTCTGCACCCGATTGATGATATTTGCGATTTTTCCGTGCCTGATGGACAAAATGTGAGATTTTTTTCGTGCCCAACAAATGAAATTCGCGATTTTTTAGTGCAAGAACGACAAAATGTCTGATTTTTCCACCCCTGACCGACGAGATTTGTGATTTTTCTGCGGACGATCAACGAAATTCGGGATTCTTAACTGACTTGAACTAATTTGCGATTTTTTCAAACTGTAAATTCACGAAATTTGCGATTTGTTCTCGTGACAATCTGATGAAATTTGCAATTTTCCCGCAGCCAATCAATGAAATTTGCAATTTTTTCGTGCATCATCGAGGAAAGTCGTGATTTTTCTGTGTCTGACAATGAAATTTGCAATTTTTCTGAGCCTGATCGACAAACTCGCGATTTTTTTGTGTCAAACCAACGAAATTTGCGATTTTTCCGAGCCCGATCGACAAAATTCGCAATCTTTTCGTGTCCGCTCGACAAAGCTTGTGATTTTTCAAGCCTGATTGACAAAACTCGATATTTTTTTGTGTCCGTTCGACGAAGCTTGCGATTTTTCCGAGCCCGATCAACGAAATTCGCCATTCTTAACTGACTGACGAAATTCCCAATAAACAGACGAAATGCGATTTTTCCGCACCTAATTGATCAAATTCGTGATTTTCCCACACCCGATAGACGAAATTCATGATTCCTAACTGGCTGACGAAATGTGTAATTCTTTTCAGCGGCTAATTGATGAAATTCACGATTTTTTTGCACGACTTACGAAACTCACTATTTTTCCGCAGTAGATCAAGAAAATTCACAATTTTTTCACGCATCATCAATGAAATTGACGATTTTTTTGTGCCCGATCAATGAAATTTACGATTTTCCCATGCTTGATCGATAAAATTCGTGATTTTTCCGTACCCGAATTATGAAATTCGTGATTTTTCTGAGCCTGTTCGCCAAAATTTGTGATTATTTTCCACGCTTCAACTACAAAATTCGCGATTTTTTGGTGACCGAACAATTAATTTGCGATTTTTCTCTGCCTGACCAACATAATTCGCGATCTTTCCGTGTCCGATCAAAGAAATTCGCGATTTTTCCGAGCCTTTTCGACAAAATTTGCTATTCTTCCACACCCGATCAACGAAATTCGCAGCTTTTTTGCGCCCGATCTACGAAATTCCCAAATCTTAACTCACTGGAGAAATTAGCAATTTTTTCCCGCAGCAAATTGACAAAATTCAAGATATTTTCTCGCGACTGACGAAACTCATGATTTTTCTGCACTGGATCAAGAAAATTTGCAATTTTTCTTCCCATCATCAACAAAATTTATGATTTTTTCATCCCGATCAACGAAATTTGCAATTTTCCCACCTGATCGACAAAAATCGGGATTTTTCCATGCCCGACAAATAAAATTTGTGATTTTTCTGTGACCGATCAATGAAATTCGCGACTTTTCCATGCCCGACAAATAAAATTTGTGATTTTTCTGTGACCGATCAATGAAATTCGCGACTTTTCCATGCCCGAACAACAAAACTTGCAATTTTTCTGCACCCAATCAGTGAAATTTGTGGATTTTTCTGTGCTTCATCGACCAAATTTGTGATCTTTCCATGCTCGATCAAGGAAATTTTCAACTTTTCCGAGCCCGATCAAGGAAATTTGCAATTCTCTCGAGCATCATTGACAAAATTCGATTTTTCCACACCCTATCAACGAAATTCGCAATTTTTATTTGACCAACAATATTTTCAAATTTTCCCGTGGAAAATTGACGAAATTAATGATTTTTCCTGCGACTTTTGGACAAAAATTTTCAATATTTTCCAGTTATAAATTGACGAAGTTCGCAGGCCACAGGTTGTGCATCCCTAATATATGGAACCTAAATAATAGCAAATCTGTATATTTGTTATTCCATATAGGTTTTTAGTTAACCTTTAAAGACATAGTAGGTGTATTGAGAGAGCCAATGGAAACTAGTCACAAATCCCATAGTATTTATGTAATTAATTCTCATTAAATTAGTCTGTTTTTAACAATTTGATGTTTATTGCTTTTATACTGCTACTGGGCATTCCATTACATAAATATATCCTTAAAATTTGTTATCTAGGCTTTAAAAGCTGATGGAGCATAGAGTATGCCGTCCCTGTCATTATGTATGTCCAAACCGTCCGTGTCTTTAAGGGTTAATATTTTGGCTAATTACCGATGATTTTTTTCCAAAATTCACGATCAACAATGCTTTTATACTCCTGCTATGATAGGTGCCTCCAGCTCTGCTCAACACTTTTGATGAACCCCATAAATCAAAATTTGAGTGTAACAGAAAAATGCAATTTTCTCAAAAACTATGTGACCTAGGGTAATCGCTATAATTTTCCTGCAAGGTTTAAATTAATGTCTACTACCTCTAATTTTTTCATAATTTTAGTTTCAATAGATTTGGAATTAGATGGGGGGGGGGGAACATTTTTGCACTATATTTTCCACCATAACTTTGAAAATATACTTCTAAAATTAAATGAAATATATTTTTGATTTCAGTGTTACGAAAGCTTTCACACAATATACAAAGAAAAGATTTTTTTTTCAAGTAATTTAATTAGCCCCTCTACATTTTTCCTAAATATATTTATGAATATTTATTAATCTGTAAATATGTGGGTCAATAGTCTTTATTACTTCCCCGAATTTGAACTTTCCACGTTACATAGTTTACGAGTAAAAGGGCTGTGACAGACAGACACAGGAGTGATCTTATAATGGTTCCGTTTTTACTTTTTAAGTACGGAACCTTAAAAATAGTAAAATGGAATGAAAATTAACTCAAAATTGTATTATATAAAAATACAACAATAACAATTTGAATTAATAGAATGGTTTTTGTATACAAATATGATCTTTTGCAAAATCTACCTTTTTATTTTTTTCAAATTAAAAGTGGAATACAGTCTATACTATATTTTGTAATAAATCATGTAGTTATATTCAACATGTTTTACCTCAATGCACCATAACACACTAAAGTTCTGTTTATATACAGGCAAATGGGACGATAAAACACTCCTGTTTCATCAAATTTTCAATGAAGTTAAACTTTTCATTAAATCAAATAAAATTAAGCCATTGTTTATAAAGAAATCAAACATCTTTCAATGTTTCATTAATTGCAAAAGGAAATATGGCACAAGAGTTAATTAAAAACAGAATTACATGCAGGTTTCATTTGTCATATCAATTTTAAGCTTTGGTCCAATGGTATTTAAATTTTAGTTTGTGATGAATATTATGTTCTGTATTTTACAATTAGTTATTATCTCTGGCTGTGACATTAAAATCAAAGGAAATCCTGTACTGATGTACTAAGCACAAGAACTTTACAAATAGGCCAATTCAATTATTATTTAATTATATTTCTCCAACATGTCAGCATTTCTTAGCAATTAATATCTTAAAACTGTAATTTGTTTTTGAATATTTAGCATTTGATTGTTCCTTTTCCTTAGCAAAAAATTATTACTCTGATACACAATGGAAAATACATGCACAATCCAGTTCTTTGAAATATTAATAATTGATGAAATCACTACAGCTCCAAGTCAAAAAATTAGAATAATTCATTTCATTTGTATTTGGAATTGCATTTAGCTTTATTTAAGTATAGTACAATTGAAATAGAACAATGGTTGACGTTTTAATAAATTTCCATGTTATTAAGAAATTTAAAACTATAAAAGGTTAAATTTTGAGTGATTATTGTATTTTTGTAAAATTATTTTCATTATTCAGAATATTAGAATACTAAAATAGGTGGTTCAAAAAATTAGAATACTTATGAATTTCCCCAATTGGTTCAGAAGGTTACATAAATTAAGAATAAAATTAGTTTCTGTGGGACTTTTTCTTAAGGCTGTTCTTAACTCCTCTGCTCAACAAGCGCAAAATGTTTTGACACATTTACAAATTCATTTTTTAATGGAAAGATATAAAATTGGAAAGCCTGACCATAGAAGCGATTTGGAATCGAACTGTGTTTTCCATTTTTTGATCAATCAATTACCTGTTGGGTTATAAGCGATTTTGATCATGTGACAAGCATGTTCTTCACCCATTCTTGAGCAGATATTCTTCCTTCACGTGGAAATTCGGTTCAAAATGCCCACTTTGCAAATATTTTCTGAAAGATCTATTGCATTTGCAAAAAAAACAGCTCTATTACATTCTTTCTGAACAACAACACCTGCTAGTTTCATGCATTTCTATACAAAAATAAATTAAAACTTATGTCATAAAGTTGCACTTTTGGATTTGAGAACAGCCTTAAGGCTTCTGTCCTTGCTGGCAAAGAAACTCACGAGCTAATGCTAATTCTATGGGGAGGGATTTAGCTAATATGTCGTTTGCATTTCGACATTTTTAAATATTTTTTTCTTTTTGCATTGTATAGCTAAGATCCGTCTCTACATCGCACCTTTTTTACTTTTTCGATTTTGGTTGCAGATATTTTTTAGAATGACACTTTCATTTTCAGAACCGGTTTTGAAAGTGAAAGTAACTTTATAAAAAATATCTGTGACAAAAAATAGAAAAAGCAAAAAAGGTGCGATATAGAAACAGACCTTGGCTATACAATGCAAAAGAAAAATTTTTTAATGTCGAAATGCAAAAGAAATATTACATAAATCCCTCCCCATAGGATTAGCATTAGCTTGTGAATGTCTTCGCTGGCAAGGACAAGAGCCTTAAGTTATAAAAAAGCTTTGCATAATCGTTTTCATTTCGTGTCAAACAAGGTTCATTCTTCCGATATAACAGAGTTTACAAAGCATCATCCTATTGATGTGCTTAAGGAAGGTCGTAACCGTAACCAGCAATATATCGCCAGTTACTTAAAATGTTCTCAACCAAGCATTACTACAGCAGTAAAGCAGTACTTTAACAACAGACATTTTGAAAGCAAGCATCTGAATAGCCGCCAAAAGACAAAAACTACTCAGAGAGATGATAGAAAGCTAAAGAGCATTGCTAAAAAAACAGTTTTAGAAGTGTAAGATATTTGCATCAAAAGTGGAATGAACACGGTGTTGATGTGAGTAAATCTACAACACTAAGACATTTCCATAAACTTTGGTTTCAATCTCATTTACCAAAAATAAAGCCTCTCATGACTATTAAACAGAAAAGGGAGAGAGTATAGTGGTGCAAAAAAAGGCTTTTATGGGGTCTGGATGATTGGAAAAAGATATTGTTTAGTGATGAGAGTATGTTTTGCGTAACATATGGTGTGTTCATGTATGGTGAATGAAGCTAGAAACATATGACAAGGATTGCAAGAAACATATGACAAGGATTGCATGAAACGATCAGTGAAATTTGCAGCCAATGTAATGGTATGGGGTAGGACTGGGCGATGTAGAAATTTCTTAAATCGATTTATCATCCATCCAACATCGCAATTTAGTGCTAAATCGCGATTTAACACCGACTTTATATTTTAGAATATGGAAGCCTATTTTTTAATTTTTAGTAACAAAATACAATCTTTATGTGCCCCCCCCCCCCCCCTGCTGTATTATTTAGTATACTTAGCTTTTAATTTGTCAAATAATTTTGAAAAGAGGTATATTTTACACATAAAAAAGCTTTGAATGTCCCAAAACACTAGTTTTTTTTTTTTTTTTCCATTTTAAAAATTAGTGACCTATTGTAATACATTTTATAAACTCATTCTATAAGAAGTAATTTTTTTTTTTTTTTTTTTTTTTTGTCTGACTTGTTATGCCTACTACAATCTAAATTCCTTAGGGGGGGGGGGGGGGGTTGGCTTCCCCTAGCCCACTCAAATAGCACTTCATTGCTAACAGCCTACATACACTTTTTTTTTTTTTTTTACAGACACAGATTTAAAAAGTTACTGAGGTAAAACAGAAGCATATTAAAAGACTTCAATGATGAATTTAACTATTCATTTAGCATGATGAGAAATGTAGTAAAAAAAAGGGGGGGGGGAAATATGAGAAATAAGGTGCAATTTTATATCTTTTTAACTTTTAGATTAAAATAAGATTTGTTTAACATAAATGCTGACATTTATATAGCGGATGGAGAAGGATTGAAAGTGTGACCCATCACTGAAATTGCTGATTTTTTTCGTCGTTGTTGCCATCCTTTAAGATTAGTAATAAAATATAATCTTAAAATATATCTCTTTTTAATGATAACAAGATGTCAAAAAAGCAAAAAATCGCAGATCTGCAGAAAAATCTAATAAATGCCTCCTCCAGCCCTCCCTCATTCTGCTGTAAAAATAAAGTTACTTGACTCATTACAGAACTTTATTAAAGTAATTAATTACAAAATAATAATAAATTAAAACTAAAATATTCCCATAATACCTAAACATATGAAAATTAATTTTCATGAAAATAATGCATAAAAATATAAGCTAAAAATGGATGAATTTGGATATAAATAGTGAATCAATTTCAGCAAGATACTCAATCCATGTGACTGGCATTGAAATCTGATGCATGACTATTTTAAAATATTTTAATTAATTACAGAATAATAGAAAATAAAGAATATGTATTAAAATATTACCCAAACATGTGAAAAATGAATGTTTCATTAAAAGAATGCATAAAAATAAAAACTGAAATTCGATGAATTTGGATTTTAAATATGAATCTTTATTCTTTTTTTTCCAACCATAAATACTCAATCAATTTCAGGAAAAAAATATTATTAGTAAAAGAAAAATATATCATGTGGATCACGGCCAAATAGTGATACACAAAACAATGCATGACTATACCTTTAAAATAATTTCATTAATTACAAAATAATAGAAAATAAAAAATAAATGTTAAAATAGTACTAAAACATGTAAAAAATGAATTTTTCATCATAAGAATGCATAAAAGTATAAACTGCAAGTCGATGAGTTTGGATTTTAAATATAAAACTTTATTATTATTATTTTTAATCATATAAATGCTGAATAAATTTCAGGAAAACAATCTTTTGAAACAATGCAGGATTCTACTTTAAAACATTTTAATTACAGAATATTGTAAAATAAAAAATACATATTGCAATATTACTCCAATATGTGAAAACTTAATTTATCATCAAAAGATTGCATTAGCATATAAATTGAAATTCGATGAATTTGGATTTTAAGATTTAAACATTACTTTTTCCTTTCAACTTTCCACTATATAAGTTCTTAATTTCTGAAAAATACACATTCCAATCTCGTAAACTCTGAATCTTGTTTACAAAATAAATATCAATTCTTACTTAAATCATCGTTTTCTTAAATCGCCTTTTTCTTAAATTGGATCTTGCTAAATCGATTTAACACCAGCTTGCCTTTAATTGTCTTTTTCTTAAATCGGAAAGCATGGAGGCTTGCGATGTTTGCTTAAATCGGAACGTCTTAAATCGATTTAACACCAGCTTGCCTTGTTTGTCTTAAATCGGAAAGCATTGAGGCTTGCGATGTTTGCTTAAATCAGATCCTCCTAAATCGATTTAACACCAGCTTGGCATGTAAGTGGTAGATACATCAAAGTAGATAAATCGGTTTTCCGATGTTAGCTCTGAATCAGTATTTCGTTTTAAATCGATTTAAAGCCAATGGCTAAATCGCAATTTAAGACAATGGCTAAATCGCGATTTAAGATAATGACTAAATCGCGATTTAAGATAATGGCTAAATCGCGATTTAAGATAATGGCTAAATCGCGATTTAAGACATTGGCTAAATCGCGATTTGACATTAGCTAAATCGCGATTTCAGATTTTAGCTTAAATCGATTTGAGACCAATGGTTAAATTGGATTTCCGATGTAAGCTTTAAATCGATTTAAGAGTTAAAGCGATTTAAGGCCCAGGCCTAGTATGGGGCTTGTGTGACTGCAGACGGTCCTGGAAGGCTATGTATTGTTAACGAAAGGATTAATTCTGAGATATATCAAGAAATCCTTGAGTATTTCATGATACCATCGTCGGAAAATCTGTGTGGTGACAATTTTATTTTCCAACATGATTTAGCACCTCCACACAGGTCAGTGTGCACCAAGAACTGGCTTAGCCACCAAATTAATGTACTTCCCTTGCCAGCTAATTCGCCGGACTTAAATCCAATAGAGAATTTGTGGAGAATAATTAATAAAAGACTGCAAGCACCAAAAAACTAAGTTGAGCTTCTTTCCAGCATAAAGTCGACATGGTCATGGTTGGACAGAAAACATTGTGAACCACTTGTAGCTAGCTTGGCAAAGCGAGTTCGTGCTGTTATAAAATGTAAAGGTGATGCTACATAATATTAAAGAATGACTATTTTTTAATTTTTTTTAAACATGTATTATTTACAATGCATTATTCTAATATTTTGAACCAGGTAAGTGGTTATTCTAATATTTTGATTTTTTCCAAGTGTGAATAATTATTAATTTTTGTATTACAGTAGAAGATCTTTATAACGCAATTCTATATAACGCAATTCTACATATAACGCACAACTTCTCAGATGTAAACAATGAATTTAGCAGTTAAAAAGCACCTGCATTTTCACATCATAAAAAAATGCTGTTCTTTAGAGGACTAAATTTCATGCATTAGTTCAACTTTATCTCCTAATTTAAGACCTTTTTACTGAAAAAAAATGCTATTATTAGAATAAACATTTTTGAAAATGTATAATATAAGGGATGATTTGGTCAGTTTTATGTGGATCATGTTTATAAAGTAAATTTAACAATGTCTGACCTTTATTATGCAAAATTTTATAATTTGGATAACTCTTGGCAACAAGGGATGCAGTATAAAGATATTCTAATGTATTTTAATATGTTTCAGACATATTTGGCTATGTTTACAAGGTAAATTTAATTATGTGATCCATATAACGCAAAATTCTATGTAACGCACAACAATGCGTTTTTAGGTTTGCGTTATAAAGATCTTCAACTGTATTTCCTTTTTTATGCTAAAAAATTCTACAAACAATTTAGATTTTTACAATATTAAGTTGCATCCTGTATTACTTTTTGTATAAGCGATAGATAAAAACCTTTTTTCACAATTCCTTTTTTTTTTTTTCTATTATTCTAATTTTTCGACTTGGAGCTGCATTATATACTAAAATTGTTCTATGGGCCTAACTATTAATAATGATTTTCTTTGTTTACATCCCAAAATGAATAGCAGTTTGTGGAGAATGGTGGATTGCATATTCGCAGATTTGACAGTCGACTGTATATCTATTTTCTACATAAATTATTGAAGTGGCTTTTACCTCATTTAATTTAAATAAAATTTTCTCTCTAAAAATATAATTTTGCAATCTTGTAGAGATTATCCATCTATTGTTATAGACAAATTTTGAGCAAGTAACAAAGTTGTTTTACACTGCTAAATGACATTTTTTAATACCTGTCTCTTAAGTAAATGCACTTTTTGAGACAGGAGCCATTGGTAGTACTAAAAATTAGTAGAATTAAGATCTTTGTTTTTCCTCTTAATTATTTAAAACTATAAGACTTGACTCAGATAGCTTTATTAAAATTTTGCAAAACAAGATTGACCAATCTAAAACCTACATTTTGCAAAAAAAATCAGCTAAATCTAAATTTTTTGAATGGTTAATATCATTTGGGGACAAGTTCTGGAGGTTTGTTCAGAAATCGAGGTTTGCTGAGAACAGAATGAACATCCCCCCCCCCCTTCCGCTCCCTCCATCTCAGTGGGAGGTATAACTAAATCTTCTGGTATGTGTAGAGTACACGCCTGTACCGTAGGGTGTGGGGACCCGAAACAGAAGTTCGTTTGAAAGAGTATTTTCAGAATGCACTCCCCTGGCAGTGGAAGGTGGAACTAAAAGATTTTCTGGCATGCCCAGTATGCACTGCTCAGGGTTGCAAAAAACCAGGTTTTTTATTAAAAAAAACCAACCCGGCTGGGTTTTATTGGGTTTTTTGTTATTTTAAGAAGTGAGGGCAGTGGGAGTCCCTTATTTTTTTTAAAGTATATGTATTAAATTAAGAAATCATATTATATTTTAATTGATTAACTTAATATACAAGTAATTTGAATTGAAATTAACTTAATATACAAGTAATTTGAATTGAAATTAACTTAATATACAAGTAATTTGAATTGAAATAACACAAATAAACACTGTAAAAGTCTGTAAAAAAGCTTTTATTTCTGACATCATATAATGTTACATAATAACCACATAATTAAGAGTTACTTTAATAAATTACTTTTTATTTGTATTCCCCACTAAGAACACATTTTTGAAACAAATCTTTTATTATTTATTAATCAAATAATGCTTGATAATATTTTCAAGATATCTATGGTTCACTGTATAGAACAGTTTATTCTTTGAACATAGCTGTTACTAAAAATATTTAAATTACAAATGATTTCAATTACCTACATAAATGATTGTAATTATTTAACTTGAATATTTTGAAATGAAGTTATAATACTTATATAATATCCAACAAATTTATTTTTATCAACAAACATGCATCTGTATGCAATAGGAAATGATACATAAAAAAAAAACAGGTTTAAACAAACAAACAAAAACTGGTTTGTTTGGTTTTTTCGCAAAAAGTCCTTTTTTTTTTTTTTTTTGGCCAACCCTGGCCAAAAGTGAATAAGTCAAATTTGTATCCAGTTGAGAACTTATAGTATGAAGTTGCATATTGTTAAATCATAATATAAAAGACCTTGTGTCATTCTTTATCTATGCGGAAATGTTATGATTAGCTATGTATATTGATTTTGGCTTTTTTTTTTTTTAATAATATTAACAGGCTTTTAAAAGACTAAATCACTTATTTCATTTTGACTTTGTCACATTTGGATTTAGCAGTACACCCAAAATATGTTTTAATAGGATAGTGTAACTCTTTAAATACAAAGGTTAAAAAACTAATATAAAAGTTACCAAGTATTAAATAAAAATATCATGGATTTTAAAAAACCCAATAAAACCCGCTTTGACGTGGGTTTTATTGGGTTTTTTAGAGTGGGTTTTACCCAAAAAAACCCGGGTGGGTTTTTTTGGGTAGGCGGGTTTTTTGCAACCCTGGCACTGCTGTAGGCATCAGGGACCATAACCAGTTTTTTTTTTAGATTTGTATGAATTCGAGGGGACCTGAATCAGAGGTTCATTTGATTAGAGGCCCCGATGTAATTACGGGCAGATATCTATTGCAGTTGCGTAAAATTTTTGCACAGTGTCAAGACATTAGACAACTTTACAAAGCAGAAAGATGATTTGCAATCCACCTGGATCCCAACCTAAAACAATATTGTACAACCGTACTTCATAATTAGTTTAGGAGAAATTATACTTGAAATTTTTATGAAAGTTACCACAGAATGATCAAATTATAGGAATTACTTTAGTTTTTCAGTTTAAATGCTCTATTTTGCATTTTCATTCTTCATTATCTCTTAACAGCGTTTCAGATTTTCACACATTGAGAAATCCTGTTGATACTGTGTGAAAATTTCGAAAAATCTGAAACTTTCAAAGTGATTGGATTTAAATGATAAATTATAAAAAAGAGAAAATTTTAATGAATTCATCAGATAGAGAAGTAGAAAGTCTATTAATGAATGTAAATGAAAATTAATTATTACTGAACTCTAATACTTGAGAATTCCTAATAGAATAAGACGTTTGCCGAACAATAAAAGCCCTCAAAACATGCAACACTATTGTCTCACGGTATTTCTAACGATACACATTAGAGATGAGATGGGCTCATTAATAGAGCCCAAACTCTATTTTTATACCAGTCTTTGGACTCTGGCTCAAAGTGAAAATCTTATTTATTCACAAATTGAAAAAATGAGAAAAAAAAAAACTTGCTATGAGCATAGAGAAGAGATAGGGGTGGAATGCTCTTTCCCATTATTCCTTCCCTTGAAAAGTGGCACTAACAAGACCGATCCTACTCATGTGAAGGTTTCCAGATTTGGCTCATTATCGCTTGCTTGGCAATTTCAAAATTGTTGCTGGTCGTGAAAAAAAAATTATAAAAATACTCAATATCCACATAATGCATGTGAACTAATGCAAAACTATAAAAGAAGTAAAACAAAGCAACTTAAACTCTGTTTTAAATTAGTGAAAGAAGATTCTCACATTAACGATACTGTACTTTGTTTATTTTCCATATTTTACAGGAGTAACGCTGAGGCATTAAACTAGATTTTTCTGGTTTGAGAACAAAAATGTGGCCAATAACTAGGTGTGGCTTGTAAATAGTTCCAAATTTACTGGCGATCTTTATTAAAAAATTTGGAAGTCTGGTTACAAAAAAAAAAAAATTTAATCCATGATTAAATTTTGTGAAAAGAAAAAAACAATGCCTCACACTGCAGAAACGTATCAGTGAGCAGAAAATTGCACTTTGACCGGGCATCGCATTCAATCACAATGGCTCTCCCCAATTTTGCCACAGATCTTGAATCCCATATAAGGAATAACTCCTCCCATTTTCTTTCTCCTTCATTCTTCATTGGTGCCAATAATGCAAATCCTAACTATGAGAAACTATTTTACTTTATATTCATAATTTTTTTCAAATTAAAAAATATGTATACTCACATTTGGCATCAGCTCGACTAATCTTAAACCTAAACACAGTCGAGCGTAACTTGCGATTTGGATTGCTTTTTTGATATTTTATAGACAGTGATCAAAGTTTGTCACCTGAAATTTTAAAATTATTCCACAGAAGTTCAAAATGTTTAATTTTATGTCCACCAGTTAATAATTTTAATTAACTGCTCTAAACTTGGAACTGTATTTTTTTAAACAAATGTGACGTTCATTATGCATGGCTTGGTGATATACCCGTTGTGGCATTAAACTAGTTTCCTAGTTTGTTTTTTATAACTGTGGCGTTATTCTCGAAAAATAGGATATATATAATTAAAATCGGAATCAGATGTGTGAAAATAAATACAAAGTAAATATAAAAAAACATTAAACACAAGAGAGAAAATACAAAAATGAAATAAATATGAATGTTCTATGGATTCTTCAGGAGCTTCATAAGCGTGTTATTTTGTCAAATATTGTCAGTATAACACCCAAAAATGACAATATTAAGCTCCTTACAATAAATATTTATAAATATGTAATAAATATTAAATATATATATGTGTACTTTTACTTCACAGTAGAATTTTACTAACATACAAATAGTATCTATAAAATTGCAACTACACGTGTAAATGTAAACAAAAATATCCAATTCTTGAAAAATCTTAGAGTAATAAATTTATTAAATTATTTTCTCCAGAATAAACTTTACTTCAAATACAGTAGAGCCTCGAAAATCTGCATGCATTTCAAAATGTAAATAGTGAAATTTGGAATTAAGAAGTATTCATAATCTTTATTCCAAATAACAGTGAACGAAAATAAAATAATTTTTAACGTACATTTATACATTTATGGGAAAACAGTAATGACACGGGATATTACACAAATAAAACACTTATTTCACAGAATGTAACAACAAAACGTAAAAACAATACAAATCGGTTAGAAATGTAAACAAAACAGACAAGTTTTAGTAGTGGCACCATCTATCGTCGGCTAAAGAAAATAGTGAATTTATTTTATATTTCATGCAACGCTTAAATTAATGCATGACATAAAATATGGCCTGACTCTTTATTTATCGAAAATGAGGATGAAGATAAACATTTTTTCAATAATGAACCCACCTGAAGATAGTGAAACTGAGTCTGATTGTGAGAAAATTTTTTGAAGAAGGTTTGGTTTTAGGTGAAATTTTTGGAGTAGCAGAGTTGTATATATCAACAGGAAATAATGACTATTTACAGAATTCAAAAGAAGCTTCAACAAGAGAAAATAGAAGTTCTCAACCAAAGGACTGTATAAAAAATGTTTAAAAATTGTAACAAAAAATTATTTCGGGTATAATGATAATGTACAAGTAAATAAAAGAGATTAAAGTTTTGATTTACTTAAATTGAATTATTACATGCTCTTCCTGGAAATAAAACAAGGTAAGGTGAAAAAAAATAAACCATTTAATCCAGAATCTACAAAACTCTAAAATCTGCAAAATTCCAAAATCTGCACAGCTTCTGGTCCGAAGGTGTGCGGATTTTTGAGGCTATACTGTAATACTGCTTCCATTTTTTCAAAGCTTTATCTTTACACTTTAAAATATATACAATACAGCTAACTATAAGAAAACTGCTCAGTTTGGAAACAAAAATTGTAGATCATCATTTTGATTAAACTTTTTCTTATAATTCAGATTGTTCTCAGGTCTTGTTTTTATGAAAATTGTGAACTTTTTTTAAATACTTGTGAAAAGTCTAAAGAGAAACTTGTGAATCTTAAATTATCATTATATTCAGGTTTCTATTTAGATATTTTGTTTGGAAGAAATTTTGAACGATTATTTTTAACTCCCTACAATTCATTATCTTTGATTTTGTAATAATTGTATTTAACACATCGAGTGCCACAGATTGTGATGAAGTGACTTTGGTGGCAGACATTTACAATGCGGTTTTCGATGTTTACAGAGTCTATTCACATTTCCCAACCGCAGCAAATGTTTGTTCATTTTATACAGTTGTAGATGCACCAGTTTTGGCCACATTGGATCAATTTGTCTAATATTTAGCCTGTGAATTAATGCTAACAAATAATAGGCATTCTTACATTTTAAGCAAACTCTCTTTTATCATTTACAATATCATTTGTTTATTTTTTAATAAAATATGACTTGCAAAAAAAATAAATGTGTGAAACTGTAGTGTGTGCTTACATATATTAAGATTTTTGCTTAGCTGACAAGTTTTCAGAATCTTTCAACATTAGGCACTTATTGGGTTCTATTTGTTCTGAAACAAATTGCTATTAGGTTTTATGAGGTAAGCTTTCTCTCTACTGCAATTTTACATTTAATTTAATTATTTTAACAGTTTAATGGGGGGTGGCCAAAACTGGTGCATTAAATTTGCTATATGTACCAGTTATGGCCATGGGGGTGGCCAAAAAGGGTACAACATTATGTTCCACTTTTGGCCACATGATTCATTATAGAGGGAATTTTAGCCATTTAATAAATTTAAGAACATCTGGAAAAATCAATTTAATTTTGTTTTATATAGTAATGGCTTCAATGATAATAATAATAAAAGCAAGGCTAATGGCAGTTCTTATAAAAGAGATTTTGTTATTCTCTGTCCAATAGATAATTCACTTTAGAAAGAAGGACATTGTGCTAGTCACTAAAGAATGACATTGCTAAAGAAAATAGATTATTGTGTTTAGTATAGATAAAACAAAAGGGGAGGCGATATGTAATGTTTAGATATGATAAATAAACTAAAACATAAATTTTGAAAGATTTTACAACTTATAAATTAAAAAGTTCAATAAAATTATAGCATGATTTAATTGCTTGTATTTTTCCTAAAGAAATGAAGAAGTTCCATAATTTTTGCAATATTTCAGGCACACAGATTTAGAAATACTAAATATTGTGAAAATCTTTACTAGAGATATCTAAATACAAGTAAGAATGTATTTCACATTATTTAAAAAAAAAAAAACAGGATTCCTTTTACCAAGTTTAAAAGAGATTCTGTGCTATTAAAAAAGAGCCTAGAGGGAACACTGCTCTAAGATAGGAATTAAAATTAAGGCCATTCAAAATGTAATGCCAGCACTACAAGCTAGCAAAGTTTTGGAGTAACCCGTTCTTGCCTTTGCAGGACGGACACTACTTTTCTCTAATAATGTTGAATCTCAAGTAGTAGATCTAGGTACTAGGAATTGAAGTTAAAAATCAATTAGAAAAGTGGATTTTAGATATTGTCAGAATACTATTTCCTATAAAAATGGAATAACTTTTAAGATTTTGCCCAGAAAATTGTAGCCAGCAAGATAGAAACTCCATTTCAAGATGGAAGACCAGGAGGTATGAAATGGTATGATTTGCTTCTGAAAACACACCCTAAAATAACTTGCAAAGGAGCAAGGTATTTAAATAAGGCACAAGCTAATATAAATCAAAAGATGATTTCATAACTTTCTGATGAAAATCAAACAAAAATCAGAAAATGCTTTCGAGAAATATAACTCTTTGATGAAGATTCAAGTGTTCTAAACAAGCCACAATCCATGAATAATTATAAAACTGATTAAATAGTTAATCTTTATGTCCTATAGGCACTGTTGTCCCTTTTATTGATCAAATTTAAATATATTTTTTGTTTTTTAATTGAAATTTTCTGTTAAAATCAACATAATTATATTTTATTTGATGTTTTTATCAATTCATAAAGAAATTTGCAAAATTCTCTTAATACAGCAAACAAATATATGTGTGGTAAAATAGATATTGCATAAAAATGCTTTATTTTTACTTATTATCAATTAAAATGTTTGTTAAACTACATGATATTGGAGTGGCCAAAACTGGTGCATAGAGATGGCCAAAACTGGTGTAGGGGTGGCCACAACTGGTACAAATTGGAATAAATTACTTGATGAGTTATTACTCACAATCTAAACTATTCTGTAGAAAATCATTATAGTTAACAGAAAGACAATTAAATTTACTAAAGAATGATGTTATTATGATTTAATATGCTTCAATCGATCAAGAAATGTAAAATTTCTATTTCAAATTTTCTCTAAATGTGGCCAAAACTGGTACATCTACCCTAATTCAAAAATATCAAATTAGTTATTTTTACACATTGAATGTCAAAGTAAAATTACTAAACATGTGTAGGGACCTATGAGATTCTTTTTTTAAATACATGGACATAAATTATCAATAGTCCCGTTTCACAGCAGTAAATTGCCTTCAATGAAAATATAGCACTATATAGGAAATACAGTAGACTCTCAAATCTGCAATCTTAAAATCCACAAACGCCTAATATCTCCACATCATCACAAATGTAAACAATGAAAATTTCAGTACAGACTTTTTTTTTTTTTTATATCATTCTGTACATATTATAAATATAACTCTCATTAATATGACTAAACTCATACTTTTTCATGAAGGAAGTTCTATAAATTTCTTTCTGAAAAGATTCCAAGATATTGCTGATATCTTTGGTAATTGCAATCTTTTTAAAAATATATTCATGCATTAATCAAGCTTTTTTGGTCATATAATAGTCAATCTCTAAATATCTCATAATCAAACAAAATCAATTATTTTTATTTATACTATTTCTTAATATACACATATACATAGTTGCCAGAAGTAAGCTGGTTTAATCAGTATGCTGAACCTGAACTCCATTTATCAATTATTATATATGAGTTATAAGTACTCAACATCAACAGTACTACTAGCTCTTGAATCCAGTTATATACTGATGAAGAAATCATCTATTTAGTTCAGAATAAGCCACAAGATGACTCTGATCTAGTAGAAACTGGTGAGCCAGAGGATGTTTTTGTTTCCCATTCTGAAGCTGCAAATGTGCTAGAAACAGCATTGGGATATACAGAGCAGAATGAAAATGCGGCATCAACAGACATCATGTTTATGAAACGTTGGCATAACATTGCTTCCTCATCGAGAATAGGATCACTTCGTCAGACAAATCCTACAAATTTCATTCACCCCAAAAAATTGTTAATGTAAATGTGTATGTGATGTGTTAATGTAATGTGTTTTTATTAAATGTAAATGTGATTCTTGAATTATTGCATTATTTTCTTCAATGTGTACAATATTATGCATGCAGAAAAAAGTATGTTTTTGGTTTTAGTACAATATTTCAATCTTTTCGATTAATCTGTTGAAGCATAATTTTCAAAAATAAAATTGGTTCGGATTAGCGGTATTCTATTGTATTTCATAAACCTCATTACATATATGCTTATCGAAATGAGTCAAAATATTTTGTAATTAAAGGAGCAATAACCTTTATAAAAAACAACAGGCATTACAGTGATGTATAAAAGACAGATAATTGGAAATCCAGCAAACGAAAAAGAAATATTTTAACATTATTGTATGCATAGATTGGGGAAATAGAAAAAACACTGATCAATCTATAACAGTATGTAAAAAACATTAAAATTGTTTACTGTATTTAAATTTCATTGTGTTAATTCATTTGTTTTTTAAACATTGGCATGATAGTACTTTAAATTTTGGCTTAATATATTTTTTTAACTATAATACAATGAATAGTCATTTCCAGTTCACAGATAAACTACAAATAAAATCCTAAACAAATAATAAATTGAATACAAGATATTTCAAGTAAACATTTTTCCATCATTTTAGTTAATGCATAATTTGTTGTTATTCTTTTAATATTCGCATCTTTTTAAGGTAAAATTATTTTAAAGTATATACAATATCAAGACTTTCAAAACACTATTCAATTGTTTGGAAAATTCATAGTAAATGAAATCATTAGGGTTAAATGTTAACGCTGATTTACTTTGTTCACATGCCAAAATGATGATCAATTTTTCAGAGAATTCCAGATTATACCGTGGTGAATTTCAGGGAGATGACTGTATTTTTTTTACAAAATCAAAATGCAAGCCGTTGATTTTCAAAGTGCAGCAAGTCCATTAAAAAAATTAGTTAAAGCTAAATCTTATACAAATTAACAATAAATTTATGTTTTTAATCTATTCAGAATAAATATAATTTAAATATCACTTCACTATCACCAGTATAAATTTGTTATTAGTCATTTATTAGTTCAACACTATTTCAAATGTGTTGATTTTGAAAGTGAGGCAAATCCATTTTTTTTTCCCCCAGCTAACACGGACAACCATTATTGCATATTAAATTTACATAAAATAAGACCACAAAAAATATTAAATAAGTCTGGTGTGTTTAAAAACTCATAAAATATTTCAGTAGCACCAACTTTTCGAAAATATTTGGTGGGCTAAAAAACTTTTTAGTAAAATAACACATATAATTTTTTTCCCTTAGTGTGTATGTGTGCGGAGAGAGAGGGGGGGAGGAGCGAATGACTAAAGATGATAATTCAAAATTATGTTTTTTCTAAGCAAATTTTTAAATTATTATTATAATTTTGTTAAATTATATTCTTATAAGTTCTTCCTTATAAATGTACATTAATATACACTTTAAATAACACAGGAAATGTTAAGGCTGTTCTCAAATCCAAAAGAGCAAATTCCTGACATAAGTTTTAATTTATTTTTGTTCGAAAATGCATGAAACTAGCTGGTGTTGTTGTTCAGAAACTATGTCATTGAGCTGTTTTGTCCATTTTTTTTTTTTTTTTTTTTTTTTTTTTTTTTTGCCAAACGCAATAGATTTTTCTGAAAATAATGTCAAAGTGGACCTTTTGAACCGAATTTCCACCCGAAAGTGGAAAAATCACTCAAGAGCGGGCGAAAAACAGGTTTGTCACATGATCGGTATTGCTTATAACTCAATGGGTAATTGATTGATCAAAAAATGGAAAAAACAGTTCAATTCCAAATCGCTTCCATAGCCAAGCTTCCCAATTTTATATCGTTCCATTAAAAAATGAATTTGTAAATGTATAAGAACGTTTTGCACTTGTTCAGCGGAGAAGTTAAGAACAGCCTTTAACTATTGAAAGTGCAAAAAGCTAAATGTCTAGAAAAGCATACATTTTAGTCACCTAAGTGCTTTAATCAATTTAAGACATCAAAACAAACAGTTGGCAAAATATGCAGTTTTTTTTTGTGAGAAATTTAACTATACATCTGCTAAAGGGGTTTTCAGTGCTCCTGTGAGTCTAATGGATGTCCTTACTACTTTTCAAACAAAATTATTTTGAGAATGTTAATAAAACCAAATTTCCTTCCAGCGATTAAATAAATATAAAAACTACTTAAGAATTAAATCAATGGAAATTGGGCGTGCAGAGAGATCAAATTATTGGGTGGGCTTGTATGCTACACAACAACACATAAAACAACAGGTCCATATAAGTTGGCACCAATGAAATATGTTATGAATTATTAAGCCCATGCAAATGCAAATCATTCAATACCTAGCAATAATAAAAGTGGACTTGTCCCACTTTCAAAGTCAACGATTCATATTTAATCACCAATCCATACAGTAGAGACTCAAATCTGCAACCCTAAAATCCACAAACGCCTGAAATCCACACATCATCACAGATGTAAACAATGAAACTTTCAATTCAGATGCAGGGGCAAAATTACAGAATCTTTTAGCTTAATATCATTCCATATATTTTTCAATATGTAATTCTCGATAATATGACTGAACTCATGGTTTTCACGAAGGAAGTATAAATTTCTGAAAAAAATCAAGATATTACTGATATGACTGGTAATACAATCTTTTTACCAAATATAATTTATGTATTAATCAAGCTCTTCTGGCTATTAAGACTGGTTAAACCTGAAATAAAACCTCCTTACTTTATGATTTTGATGTGAATAGGGTAACCTTTAAGAGGAAAGTTTCATTCAATAATTCAAGGAAAATACATCTCATTTTTATTATGCATATTTAATTATACATTATTAATTATTTACTTGATCTTTTCTTTTAATAATTTAATTATTTTTTAAATTATCTTATTTTTTATCATTTTATTTTATTACTTTACTTAATCGGATAATATTTTACTATATTGCAAGCATTCATTATAATTTTGATTGCATTATTACATTTAAATTACTGTTTAAAAAACGTAAACAAAGCAATGACCAGAAATCTGCAAAATTCTAAAATCTGCTCAACCTCTGGTCCCAAAGTGTGCAGATTTGAGGAAGTCTACTGTATTGTGTTGGGTATTTAACTTAAAGTAAATGGTATTGCAGAATACAGTCGACTCTATAAAATCTGTCATTCATTTTGGAACGTAAACAATGCAAAAATCATATTTAACATTTAAGTTCTAAAAATATATTTAATATGATTCAGACAGACGCTTATCCAGCCCCTATATTTAGTGTAAATGTTGATTTAGCATGAAATGTTCAAACAATGGACCATGCAGAATACGGTCGACTCTGTAGAATCTGTCATTCATTTTGGAATGTAAACAATGCAAAAATCATATTCAACATTTAAGCTCTAAAAATATATAAGCTTATTCAGCCCTCTATTTAGTTGTGTGTATTTTTTTTAGAGGGGGGAGGAGTCGCATGTCTTCAATAGTAATTTTTATATCTTAGATACATATTGGCTATTTTCTGACCACCCAAATTCAATTTCTTTGGTAAATACATTAAATTTGCATGTATATTCATAAATGTATAAAATTTGCATGCTTTATTCAGATACCAAGAAATCAAAGTTTCTCAAAGTTCCCAGTTTAAGCAGATTTTTGGAACTGAACAGTCATGGAAATAGTCTTGAGGGCATATGATTAAAAATGTATTACATTTAGTAGGCTTAGATGTGTTATTATCCCTCCATCTGCCATCTTGGATATTTTTCTTGCGCGAAAACTCCTTTTCCACCAAGTAGTAAATGTCGCCAATGGTTAAATATTGTTGATAGATTAATATAATATTAAAAAAACTGGAATATAATAATTATAACTATTAATTTAAAAACAGTTTTTAATTCACGCCCCAAAAAAATCCAAGATGGCGGATAATAACACATCTGTTCCAAAAATAACTCAGTGAATGTATCACAAAGATTAGCCATTTAAGCGGAGAGGAGGAATAAATACCTTTAATATATATTTACATTTTTAAAATGCATTATTCTATAGAAATGTTCTTCATTTAGAGGAAGAGTCATGACCATCCACTTGGATAACGGATTTCATCTATTATTCATTTTTAAAAGAACTGAATAGTAATTTACAATTCTTGAATGCATTTTACATTGTATACTAAAATAATAGTTTTTGCTAAGGAAAAGAAACAATGAAATCCAAATACTACTAAAAGAGCAATTATAGTTTTAAACTATGTGTTAATGAAAAACAGCAAATTGTCATAGAAATACAATTTAATGCTGATTGAATAAGTCCAAACAAATTTTTATATGTGAAGCTCTTGTACCTATTCTGTATACATCTGCAAACGATTTTACTTACATTTTATCCCAGAACATAGCTAGTTGTGAAAGAGCTTAAAAAATTAAAAAATTGTACCAATGTATAAAAACTAATAATGATCAATGAAATTGGTATTTTCAAGCAAATATTGCTAATTTCTAGACTAAAGTGAAAGTAAATAAACAACAACAAAAAAAATCTATAATCCACCAAACATTCAGCCCAAATTTGTGCTAATCTCACAAAGATGGCAGCATAATAACAAAATGAGTAACATTTGAAATACATCTAATCTTCAGAAGATATTAAACAATATTCACAACAATCAAATTTTGACATCCAATAAGAAATGGAAATCTCTAGACTGAATACTGTAAAAAAAGCCAAAACAATACAAAAACAGTAGCCAGACAGCTAGTCAAAAACACTACAGCAATTATGTAATAATAAAAAAATAATTTCCCTTAATTATAGATTTATACAATCATGTTTATTACTGTCCATTAATCTAGATTTGTCTCCAACATAAGGAAAACAAGTAATAAATAAACATGGGCAGTAATTTGACTTTCTCTAACCTGCATAGGGTAATTCCATGTCATGTGTGAGACAGCTTTTCTACATATTTCTGCTGTTTTAATAATGTTGTTATATCCTCAAATTAAAACAACCATGGTAATATGAAAATCTAGAGGTTTTTTTTTTTTTTTTTTTAATGCATAGTTTACGTTTTAACAACTTACAAGTCAATAGATATAGGTATTTATTTATGTAAGCGTCGCATGCAGGACATTTTGTTCGTTTTTTACGGAATAGCCCTGAAATTGGCAGATTACTTATGTCTAGGATTTAAAAATGTGGAAATTTTTAATATTTATTTACTAATAAAAACAAGCAGCTTACTAAGGTTTGGGGTTGAAAACGTGGAGATTTTCAAACCTATTAAAAGGGCCCTTTCCATATCACATGTGGAACAGCTTTTCTAAATATTAATGCTGTTTTAATAATGCTATTGTATCCTCAAATTAAAATAACTATGCTAATACGAAAATATAGGTTATTTTATTAATTTTAATTAGGGATTGACCGAAGCAGCAAATTTGCCGAATACCGAAGCTTCGGTCAAAGTGTACACCGAATATTCGGTATTCGGCAACCGAATACTTAAAAATTTACAATACACATTTTTGCATATATTAGCTTTAATAAATAAATTTTAATTAACATTAAATTCTTAATAATTTAATTCAGTTACATTTTTATTCTTAAATCTAATTTACACAAAAAAATTTAATGACTTCTTTCCACTCATAAATTCATTAACCCATCACTTATTTTTTATTATTTTATCACTAGTCAATACCTTAAAGAACCTATGAAAATATTAAACTATACAGGCTATTATTAAGGATAAGAATTGTCAGCAAAACAAAAGTTCATTCAAATGAAAAGAAACAATGTTGTCAAAGCTGATTTACTGATTGTCTAAGTCTTAATTACAAACATATTGAATAGGAATGTTTTCAAATACAAAAAGTATTATATCAATATCTACATTTAACTATATTTTCTGTCAAATTACTGACACATATTTATATTTTGATTAATATTTTAACATTATGGTTATGAAGAAAACAAATTTGAGTGATTTTAATTTAATGATTATAAAAGCTAGAGGATAGGCATAGGGGCATACTTATTTGATGTGTGTATTTTCGTTAATATACACCTTAGATATATAGAGATGAACTCTGATATACTTATTTGATGTGTATATTAAAGAAAATACACATATTAAACAAATTTAAATTAAGAAAACTAATGCAGAAATAATTAAAATTAAATGATAAGGAAAAGATGCCCATCTTCCTTATTTTTTTTTCTCTATTGTAGACAGTTGTTTTGATTTCACCGCTATGTAGACTATTTTTAATGAAAAATGGCCTTTGACTTGGTTTTTTGTAGTGCAGCTGAACTCTAAACTCATGCACATAATATTAAAACTCATTGTTTAGCCTATTTTACTTCTAAGTAAAAGAGAATTCTTTTACTTTTAAAAAAATACTTATCCACAATTATTCGGCCGAATACTTAAAAGTATTTGGCCAAAGCCGAATATTCGGTTTACATGCCGAACCACCGAATACCAAATCGACTATTCAGTATTCGGTCAATCCCTAATTTTAATGTATAGTTCATATTTTAACAACTTATAAATTAATAAATATAGGTATATTATGCAAGCGGCATGTGCGGGACATTTTGTCTGTTTCTCACGGAATGGCCCATAATACTTGGTCCAATAAGTAAAAAAAAATGTATTCAAAATCAAATCATTTAAAACTTACATTAGCAGAGATCAGGGATATCATTTAGAGAGTAGCAAGATAAGGCATTTGCCCCTTCTCCCCTTCCTGAGTTTCTTTTGTTTTTGTAATTACCTGGTTTCTCCATTTCCGTGTTATTGATTAAAAATGTTTTCATTTAATTTTACCAATACATAAATAATATTGTGTAAATAAAATATAACAATAAGAATATCCCTTTTAAAAAAATGAAAGCAAGAAAATAGTTTAAGTGGCAGAAAATCTGAAAATACATATGCTGAATGAAAGTATTTCGCCGTTCCCAAGCAAAATCTGCAGTAACACTACAGAGAAAAATATCAAATGTTCTTGTCTGCTTTACACTTAATAGAAAAATTTAACAATTAAAATAGCTTTGTTTAAACTGGTGTGAAATAAGAGAGAACTAATTGAAAGTAAAACTTAACTGAAAACTTAGAAAGTTCAAAGTAAAAGAAACTAAATGTACAAAATGTAGAATTATCTACAGTTCTAACAAGATTAAATTTTTAAAGTCAGCTGCTCAGAAAGGTCAATTTAAGAAAGAAAGCAAAACATAAAAACAAAACAACTTTTTAAAGACTGGGGAAAACAAGCCAGCTAATTCCAAAAATTTCTTTAAAAGAGTACTTTTGTACAAAATGTTACCCGAAATATTTCTTGCATTACAAATACTTAGTGGTAACCTTAATTTTTGTAGAGAACAACATTGCTCATATCACATAAAATCCAAAATGAAAGGGAAAAAGGTTAAAATTTTTGCACAAAAGTGTAAACTAAAATAAAATAGGGGTAATAAAAAGTATAATAAAAGCATAATAAAAGTACAATAATAATAATAATGACTTTTGGGGGTTTAAATCTAGAGTTTTTTGTTTTTAAAATGCAAAACTGTGCTAACCCATGAGTCAATCAGAAATTATATGTAAGCAAACCAACCTTAATTTTTTTTTCAAAATAGCATAAACTCATTTTAACAGTAAAGTGATTACATTAAAAAAAATAAATGATTAAACACCTTATTATCAAACATGTCTAGACGATTTCAAACTAAAATACAAGCAATCAAAACTTAAATGGATAAAAAATAAATAAACGCCTTTTAATAAGGAAATTCAAAACTAATTTTCTTACTCGGCACGTAATCAAAAACGAAACTGAAAGTAAAAGAAACTCACGAGTGCAAAAAATAAATATAGAGTTATAGTAATCCCTTTATGAAGCTATAAATCAAACTATCTCCTTTAAATAGTAATGTATGAATATTAACCGCGATTATCTTTTTTTTTAAAAAAAAAAAAAAAGAGAACTAAAAAAAAATCAAGTAAAAATATAAAACGGAGATTTATTTATATTAGTTATATGAATGAACAACAATATAATTAAAGCTTTTAACGGGGAAAAAATACAAATAAAGTACAACTCCCAACACATTAAGAGAGTAGTCCCCTGGGAACCTAAATCGCTTAATAATCATATTTGCAAACAAATCAAAATAAACACATTCAGCGTGTGTACTGGTAAATAAAACTCGCGTTAATTTACTAAATTATAATGAATTTCCAAAATGATCAAATTGAAAATTAGTTCAAATAAAACACATAGTACATAATTTAAATTCTATTTCAACACTTAATACATAAATATATATAGATACATGTATAGTTGTCATAATCACTTACCTGATAGTTTCCACAATTTCCGTCGCCCTGTCATATTTATCCTAAAAATTATAAAGCAGATTGTAAATAGAAGGTGAAACATGTACGTTTGTTGATAAACAAGTCGTAATGAAGATTGAACAAAACGATGTTTTAAAACATGCGGTATAGAGCATTCGGTCGGGATGATTATTAAAAAATATATATTTACCGAAGTTGTTAATGGCCATTGATATATAGCAGGTTCGCCTCCGCATGGACTATGAAGCCTAAGCTCCAAAGCCATTTCTTCGAACCACTCTTAAAGCGCAACGTGATTAAATATTTCTCAAAATTATTTCACATTCCATTGTTTACATGCCCATCCCAAATCTCTTGTCTCTGCCCCCACAGTTCTAAACACTCTTCCTCAACCTCTCATTACACATCCTGCCGAAGCGTCTATCACGTGACTTACAAACTATAAATATGATTGGGTGAAATTTGCTACGGTTGTAGGTAACACCTCGGAACGCAAAATATTAAAAACAAAAAAACAGCTGGCATTTATTTTTATTTTTGTCCGATATTCTTTTAATTCATCTAAAATTTTAGTAAAAAATAAATGAGTAGAAATATATAATATTATGAAGGATTATGAAAATGACGTTTTAATCTGTCCTATAAAAAATAAAACAAGGTAAAAAATGTCGTCTGCATTTGTAATAATTATGATGATTAACAAATAAAGAAAAAACTTTATAAAATCTATTCCTTAAAATAAATTATGCATTTCATGATAATTTCATTCTTTTCAAGCTGACAAAAGAAATATAAGATCTCGAACATTTCATAGAAGCACATAATATACTGAGTAAAACTTATTATTTTTACGAATATTGCAACTGTAATAAATGAAATCGGCAAATGTCATAAATAAAGATCGGGCGAATTCCTAGAATCATCGATTACTATTGGAGTGAAATGCACTTCGCAGCTGAGAGTTACGTCATCGACTTCCCAAACGATAAGGAAAAATAGCACATTCGCGCACCCTCGCTTCACTCTTATGGCCTTGTTGAAGAAGCTATACTATTATAAATTTAATTTAATTTCTTTCCTAGTTCTGTTTTATTTTTATTCTTTGGTTTAAAATGGTTTGGGGCGTTCAACAATTCAGTAGCCAATTTCATTTGCAACAATGGAATGAAAATGGGCAGGACGTTTAACGCTTTAATTTTCAATAATGTCATTTCAGATAATCATTAGCTTAAACTTTTATTTCGAAATTTTAAAGAAAATTAAGCAGCATTGCTTTAAATAAGAGGTGTCATTTAGGGAGGGCAAGGCAGAGCCAGGGACTGTTTACGGAATAGGCCCGTGAAGCCCGTGCTTACCCACTGAAATACAAAAGGGCCCCCAATTTTACTTTTCGAAACTAATTTTTGGAAAAAAAGAAACTAAGTAACTGTAAAAAATACATTTTTTTCTTATGAAACTTTTTTTTTTCTTACTATATGGCAATTTGTAAATCACAAAAAATATTTTGAAGTTCACATATTCTCAACTATAGTTCCATATTTGTCATTTACAAAATAAATTGGTTATTTACAATTAAACATATAATAAAATACTTTTATATAGGTAGTTTTAGTTTAATATTAAAAATGTTATTTACTCTAAACTTTGATGGTAAAATTTCAAATTATTTAATCATACGAAAAAGAGATTTAGTAAATAAAAAAGCAATTTGTAGAGTAATAGTGACGCTCCCTGTGTGACGTCGGGCTTCACCTATTCCTAACTGTTCAGCGGGCCCTGGCCCTGATTACCGAATAGGCACGAGAAGCACGTGCTTCCCTTAGAAAATTTTGAAGGGGCCCTAAATTGAGAAAGCAGGGGCTCAAAATTTTATATTGAATTTATTAAGATATATATTGTAATGTTAGATTGTTACATGAATGTTTATTTTAGATATTGAATTTGATTTGTATGCACAATATAAAATATTAATAATTTTAACTTCTGCCAAAATTGATTGAAGTATTTCAAAATATTGATATTTTATGTTGTGCATACGTGTTGAATTCAACCTTTTTATCCAACTTATATTTTTATTATTAAATCATTTTTGCATATTTTTCTTTATTGTATCCAATTTTTGTATAAGGGGGACATAAAAGAGTTGTTTAGTGAAATATATGTGAACTCAGCTGAAGGTGAACAAACATCCCCAAAATTTGAGGACGTCTTCAAATTTTCCAGCAGATTCGATTTAAAACATTTATTACATTTTAAGAAAATGGTAAATTTGTGAAACAAAAAAATACGTAACTTAAAATGTTGTAAAGTTTAAAGTTACGAAATCTTTAAAAATATCTCTTTGTAAAATTTAGTCATCTCACCCTACGTATTGCATTTGCGATTGGGGGAGTTTTAAAGGGCTAAAAGCCCTCCTAGAATGTCGAAAACACATTTTATGCAGATAGGAAACATTGTTCGGAAAGTTTTAATGAACAAGTTTAGTTAAAATTTCCAGCCAAGGTTGCCTCATTTTCTTTATTTTACATATAGATGGAGTCTATATCTTGAAACGGTTATGTCAGCGGCTGAAGTCACGAGGACCATAAGCGCAGCGTGGCCAGATATTTTGAGAGGAGGGAGGGGGAGTCATAATTTAAGTGCTGATTGAATTTTTTTTAGCAATTTCCAAATGGAGATGAAAGTATTTTGTATTTCAGTTCCGCTGTCTGTCCGTATGTCCGGACTCGTAAATATTCCTGGGTTGCCACAAAATTGATAAATTTTATTAAGGTGTACTGTAGCATGTGCTCTATTGAAAATGTAGTTCATAGCATTTTTACATACTTTACAAAGACGCTCAAAATAATTTGGATGTGTATAATTTTTTTAAGCATATTATATTGCACTACTTCAAGCACTACAAAATCTATATGCATTAATTATATGAGCTACATCATGTTTTTTTTTTTATAGAAAATAGTAAGCTTAGTATTTATCAATCAATTACGTAACAAGCAAAATAATTATATTACATTATTGTCTAGAGGCAGTAATTATTTGAAATGCGTATTTTAAGGCTGTTCTTAACTGCTCTACTCAACAAGCATAAAACGTTTTGACACATTTACAAATTCATTTTCTTACGGAAAGGTATAAAATTGGAAAGCCTGGGCATGGAAGCGATTTGGAATTGAACTGTTTTTTCCATTTTTTGATCAATCCATTACATATTGAGTTATCAGGAATTTTGATCACGTGATAAACGCGTTTTTCGCCGCCTTTTGAGTCTTTTCTTCCTTCGCGCGGAAATTCGCTTCAAAACGCCCACTTTGACCCTGTTTTCTGAAAGATCTATTTAGTTGCAAAAAAATGGAAAAAACAGCTCAATGACATAGTTTCTGAACAACAACACCAGCTAGTTTCATGCATTTTCGAACAAAAATAAATTAAAACTTATGTCAGGGCCGGAACTAAGGGGGGGGGGGGGGGGCTGAGGGGGAATGCGCCAGAACGAAGGGGCGCCAAATGAAGTATTATACCTTTGGAATGGATCATTTTCTTCGGATGGACTGATGGCTTCCATTATTATGAAACAGTCATTATAAATGAAGTGTTAGGTGACGATGAAAGAACAGTCGTAAAAAGTTAGAATTCTGATTTTCTGGTCAGAATTCTAACTTTTTACGACTGCTCTTTCATCTTCAACTAACACTTCATTTATAATAACCGTTTCATAATAATGGAAGCCATCAGTCCATCAGAAGAAAATAACTCGGTTAAAGCGGAAACTCGGATAATCGGGAGTCTACTGTATATTTCATTTTAAAAATGAGCTTTAGAATATTTTTGTTGGTGTTCAGAGGGGGTCATAACCCCCATGACCCCCCCCCCCCCCTTGGATCCGCCATTGTAGATTACGTAGTTCAGTCTTACATATTTTATGATTACATATTTTAAATTTTAAAATAAGTCGGCAATTAGAAAATTAGTAAAATTCTCTTTGTAAATATACTTTGCAGAATTGGGGGGGGGGGCGCCAAAATCCATGTTTACCCTGCGGGCAAAAAAAGGCTAGTTTCGGCCCTGACTTATGTCAGAAAGTTGCCCTTTTGGATTCGAGAACACCCTATGCTGTATTATTACTTGCAAACTAATGAAACTGCTATACGTTATTGAAGTGCACTAGAAGGTCTTCTCTATTGTGAATGGTGCATGTAACATTTAAAGCTGTTCTCAAATCCAAAAGGGTAACTTTATGGCATAAGTTTTAATCTATTTTGTTCGGAAATGCATGAAACTAACAGGTGTTGTTGTTCAGAAACTATGGAATGGAGCTGTTTTTTCCGTTTTTTTGCAAACGCAATACATCGTTCAGAAAATAGTGTCAAAGTGGGCATTTTGAACCAAATTTCCGCACGAAAAAAGAATAACCACTCAAGAAAGGTTGAAAAACGTGTTTGTCACGTGATCAAAATCGCTTATAACTCAATCGTTAATTTATTGATAAAAAAAAATTGAAAACACAGCTCAATTCCAAATCGCTTCCATAGGCTTTACAGTTTATATCTTTCCTTTAAAAAATGAATTTGTAAATATGTCAAAACGTTTTGCGCTTGTTGAGCGGAGCAGTTGAGAACAGCCTTAATGTTCTTTTACAGGGCTGTAGAAATAAAGTCATAGACATTATCGTCTATGTGCGATAATTGCTGGAAACGCGTTTTAATCCGTGTTATGATTTGTGTTTAAGCTGTAGTTTTGTGTTTTGTATTTGAGTTTAAAACTGTTCTCAAGTCCAAACTGGTTACTTTCTGAAAATTTTTTTGATTCATTTATGTTCGCAAACGTATCGAATTGGTAGGTGCTTTTATTAAGAAACTATCTAATTGAACTGTTTTTTTCCCCGTTTTTCCGTAAAGACAGAAGATTTTTTTTTTTTTTTTTTTTTTTTTTTTTTTTTTTTTTTTTTTTTATGCAGTCAAAGTTGGCGTTTTGAACCAAATTTCAGGTCGCGACAGCACGAAATAAGAAAAAAACTGTCGTCCTGAGGCAGCAATCGCTTATTTTTCATTTTGTTGCGATAAACGAATGCTTAAATTAAGGGGACTCTTCAGTCATTTGAAAACACCCGCTCCGTAATTTTAAACCAATGGGCAGGTTGTTTTCGAATTTCTCGTTTCAATTTGAATATTTTGAAACGATTTTTATTGCATAGGATAGCTGAGATCGATCTCTAATAGGGTTATTTTTTACTTTTTCGATTTTGGTTGCAGATTTTTTTAATAAAGGTACTTTCACTTTCGGAACCGGTTTCGAAAGTGAAACTACATTTATTAAAAAAATCTGCAACCAAAATCGAAAAAGTAAAAAATAGCCCTATTACAGATCGATCCTATGCAACAAAAATCGTTTAAAAATATTCAAATTTAAACGAGAAATTCGAAAACAACCTGCCCATTGGTTTAACATTACGGAGCGGGTGTTTTCAAGTGAGTGAAGAGTCCCCTTATCCTTAACCCGGGAAGACGCGCGCCAGGCCTGATATACCCAGAGTGTGTATGGTTTTTACCAGAGTTGGGCAGGTTTATAATCTCAATTAATTACCCACAATGTAATTTATAGGTTAATTTGCATGCAATTGATTATATTCACACACCTTCAAACGCAGAAATTTCGGCAAATAATGGCATGGGGGCAGTTCCAACTACAGTGGTGCAAGACGTTTTTACGGCATGTAATTTTAACTATAATTAATTACTTATAATTAAATTGTAGTTATGTCGCAGATAATTAGTATTACAAAATTGCTCAACTCTGGTTTGTACAATTGTCACCTCTATTTTTGTTAAAGTAATCTTCTACTTGTTTTAAAGTAAAATTTTTAACAATTGTCTCCGATTTTTATAAGGTGACGATTATTATTTGTATTTATTGGTGACAAAGTAAAAACCATTCATACCCTGGGTATGCGCGCGTTCTCCCGGGTTAATTACTGAACTCATTATCGGATCCACTGAGGCTTTACTTAAGTTTAAAATACTGTCACTAAAGAAAAAGCCTGCCTCTGTATTAAACAGCTCAGAATAAATAGAGATAAATTAATCTCTTTTTACTCTGTGACTAACTGGCATACGTTTTCATGCATGATCTCAGCCAACGAAACGGACAGGCCGCGATACAATCATCCCTGTTATCACGTGATCAAGATAAGCTGGTTTCCACTGCCATGTGAACAATGTAGGCTGAAAAGAAGACAAGATCGGCGTAAGTATCACGTCTCGTCTACTTCGTTGGCATGGTACAGCGTGATGCACAGCAAGGAATTAAACGGCAGGAAATAGCACATTTGGAATGTTTAAGGTTGGAATATTTTGTTCGCCTGCACAAAACATTCTGCTGTTCCCACATTTTCTGAGTTTTGAAAAGAGCTGATATTAAAAATTTGCATGTCTTATCTTTTAGCTTATGTAAACTCTGCTCGTGCTCTCCGACTTTCATAAAAACGCAAACATCTTCATGAATTTTTAAGTTTGTCAGATTTTGTTTCCCATATAAAATGTAGTATAAATCGATTTTTAAAATCATACAGAAAATTCGGCTACATTTTCCTAGCCTGAACCTCATTCTTTCCGTCTAGTATTTTGGTGCAGCCTTATATGCCCTAACATTTAAAAAAAAAATAGTAATATTGTTCATTTGTTAATCTTTAGAAAACTTACAGAGAAGTATTTTTAAAAATCTACTCCCCACTTTTTTTTTTTCCATTATAGAACTTTCAGATTGTGATTTACTTTAACCATCTTTTTCTTTCATTCTAAACTACATTAATCTTTTAATGGATTTTCATGTATGTGATAATCAAAGTGATCATTGATATTTTTAATGCCGCCTTGAGGACATGTCCTAGTAAAAATGCTGTACTTTAAAATTTTTGCATAAATATATATGCAATATGTATTTTTTGTAAAAGAATTTTAATTATGGGATAATGCTGGATTAGAAATATTAACATTTTTTGTAAAACTTGAGAAAGGCCCAGCTACGTTGGACCTGATTTCCTTTTTATACCGGCAGAGTCCGATTAAGGGTAGCTGCGGCCCAAGGCCCAGCATCTTTTTGATGCCGTTCAAAGCAAAGTAATAATTAAAAAAAAAAAAAAATAGGTGTATTTAGGGATAAAACACTGTAAAAAAGACAGATTTTTTTAATCTAGTAAAATACAATATAACTTTGAAAGAAATATAGGTTCTTTAAAGCTACTAATTATTTCAAAAAGCATTCTACACCTTTAGAAACACCATAAACCAAATATAGTTTCGAGATTTAAAGAAGAATTTATAAAAACAAAGTTTCTTTTGCTACCACTGATTTTTGAAAACGTTTCTGGGTATTTTTTTTTTATAGAGTATTAGCAGGTTTTCTCAATGGATGCTATCCATTCTCAAGTAAACTCTTTCTTGTTTAAGGCTGTTCTCAAATCCAAAAGGGCAACTTTCTGACATAAGTTTTAATTCATTTTTGTTCGAAAATGCATGAAACTAGCTGGTATAGTAGTTCAGAAACTATGTAATTGAGCTGTTTTAACGCTATAGATCTTTCAGAAAATAGTGTCAAAGTGGGCGTTTTGAACCGAATTTCCGCGCGAAAAAAGAATAACTACTCAAGAAAGGTAGAAAAACGTGTTTGTCACGTGATCAAAATTCCTGATAACTCAACAGGTAATGGATTGATCAAAAAAAAAAAAAATAAAAACAGTTCAATTCCAAATCGCTTCCATGCCCAGGCATTCCAATTTTATATCTTTCCGTTAAAAAATGAATTTGTAAATGTGTCAAAACGTTTTATGCTTGTTGAGCAGAGCAGTTAAGAACAGCCTTAAGAAAAGCATGTATTAACTAAATTACTATCACTATTAATATTATTTAGTTTGTTATGTTGCACGCTGAAAATGTTTAATTGAGAACAAATAGCATCCTAAAAAACGATATTCCGGTTTGAGAATGACAACTACACTACACAAACTACTCGGAAACATTTCCGAAAATCGCTGGCAGCAAAAGAAGCTTTTTCTATATAAATGATTGTTTAAATATCGAAAATATATTTGTTTCTGAGGTTTTTAATGATAATGTACGCTTTTTTGGAATAATGGGTAATTCGGAAAATGTTATTGTATATTTTCCCTGTCTGTGGTGGTTTTGTTACATTTTAGTAGATTATGAAATATTTGTCTCTTTAAATATTACGATACAATTGCCAAGTTAACCAAAATATTTTTTAGTTTTTAGCAAATAATTGCAAAAAAATGCATTTTTAAGAAATTTTTTTATAAATAATTCTTGCTCCCCATTAGCAGAGGGCCCTAGACCGTGGCCTAGTTGGCCTGTGCGATAATCTGACCCTGTATAGCGGCCGGACCAAGAACTGCAGTAAAGTAAAGTGGCGGTGTCGATTTTTTTTCTCTCACATCAGGCAGAGCTGGGTTTCATTTTTAAAGAGCATTCACCCGCGTCGGGGCTGAAAATTTAAACCCATGCAGACATCTATACTAGAGTTCTGAAATTTTTTACAGGTGTATCCGCGATGACACTGCAATATTTTAGTCGCATCGTCAATTTTCAGACAGTTGTGAATTTTTTTACTATTATGCCAAACGATTGGGGGATTACGAGTTTATTTTTAGAGCTCAATTTTGAATTAATTATTATTATTATTTTCATATTAGAGAAAGCCATCTGGTAATGAATTTGAGAAATCTAGAAAGTTGAGAAAGTAAGGGGGGAAATCTTCCTACAAAAGAAAATGACGTCACGTTTAAAAGAAAAATGTTGAATGTTTTTTGGAATTTGATTCTGGGTCATTCCATGTCAGTTCAGGCAGGCATGTAACCCACCATCACAGATTTTGATGAAACTGCGTGTGTTTGTTCCTTTTATTAAGATATGATTCCCAGTATTTTTTTTTACTCCTTGGTCAAATAGTTTCTGAGAAAAAAATTGTCAAAATTTTGAAAACTGCCATCAGTTGGCATTCTTGACTGCTCGATTTTCAAATGTAGCATGACATAAATATGATCATATTTCAATATCTATTCCACAAATCATCTTCAAATAATTTATGCATAATATATGGGGTACGTATTTTATGGAAAAAAAATACTGTTACGCTTATATAACATTTTAAGTGTGTCTAAAAAAATGTTTAATCTTTGAAGTCGTGATTTTTTTATGAAAAATAATGCATTACCTAAAATAACATTATTAACAAAAGGCGGTATTTTTATTAAATTTATTTTTTGTGGGGGATATACTTAAAGGTGTCCTTTACCTGATTCTGAAATAAAAGTAGTGGGATTTTGGGTGTTTTTAGTAGTATTTCATATTTAAAAATATTTTGAGGCGTATTTCAAATCAAATCAAGCAGAGTCATTCCATGTCAGTTCGCCTAAGATATTTAATTCACTGTCACAAATTTCAATGAAACTGGGTATGTTTATAGCTCATTTTAAGACAGGATCAAGGAAATTAAAGGTGATTACAAGTAAAATATTTTTTAAGATAAAAAAAATATCTAAATTTTGAAATTTTTTTAAAAATGTTTTTAATGGCAGATCTATATTCAAAGACTGCATAAAAAAAAAGTCATTTCAATATAAAATCACTAAATAAGTTTCAAATAATGTATATGTGACAAATAATGTAGGCAGATTATTATTTATTGTTGTTTGTCATGTTTAAATGCTAAGAGTGTGTTTAATCTTGTGAATTCTTAAAATCAAGAATTTTGTGAAAAATAATGTGTTAATCAAAAATTTATTATTAACCGAAGGCAGGCTGTTATTACTTTTTTTAATTGTACGTAAAAATATCTTTTCAATAGGTATAAAATAAAAATAGTGAAAATATGAGCAATTTTAACAAAATTTTCATAAAATGTGAATGCTTAATGATAAATATTGAAGCTTTTCATGCTAAGATGTACTAAAATGACTACGATATCGTGTATTTCTACTCTTGCTTAAATATAATACATACAATAATAAAATAACAAATTTTATTTACAGCAATAAAAATTAAATTAAATAGTACCAGTTCCTTTACCAACACTACATTGCTCAACAGTCGACTTAAAATCAACAGCCCGCACTCTTATTGAAAAATACTTTCAACTGTTCAAATAATAAATAAACTGCATTTAAAAATTTTAATATCAACTTATTATCTTAAGACGATAATAATAACTAAACAACATGATGAATTTATAAATCAGCTTTTAATTGAAAAGTCATGAAATGGTCCCTTTAAATATTGTTGTTCATCGAGTCAATCAAAACAAATTATATATAAAAAAAAATAGTAAGCCTAATATGCTGACTGCAATGACACTTCTAACAAAACTAATTAATTCATTACCATCTGAAATCAAACCCGAAAGATCAAAAGAAAAAAAAACATCTGTAGTGTGAATGTGACATACTCAGTGGTTGTTGAGGTATGTCTTTGTGACATTTTCACCTGTACTTCAATAAAATATAAACATGTAAGCTTTTTTCATTCATCCAAATTAAGTAAAACAATTATAAAATTTTGTTGTCATTACACCAGATGTTAAATTTTTCGTTACATACTATTAGATAAGTTCTTTACTTTTAGACATTATTGACATAATATCATAAAATTTGCTATATGTATTTTCTGTAAGTGTATAAACAATATATATATGCTTTATTAAACATAAATGAATAATTTTTAAATAATTTGTTTGAGAACAGGGATATATATACACACATATATATGTTGAAAATCCATCTTTCAGCAATATTGTGATGAAATAAATCAAATTACCGTAATTTCCGGTGAATAGCCCGCGGATCATACAATCGTGTTTCGACCCAGAAATTTTTAAAAATAAAATGTAACTTTTTAGATCACAGTAAATATTGGTCTTCAAATACTGAATAAAATTTCTGGGTCCAAACTGAATTGTTTGATCTGCGGGCTATACACCCGAAATTACGGTACATATCATTAGAAACTGAATAAAGTTACAAAAGTGCAACTCATTAAGTTTTAAATATTTTTTTAGATATAGATATTTGAAAGATATAAATATAATGGATTATGCATTTTTTGCATATATTTAAAGCACAATACGTCAAAATTTTCTTCAACAGAGTGAAATTTGGTTTTATTTTCAATATTAGCAGCTCAATGCTAAATTTTCAATATTAACAGCCAAATATGAGTTTAAAGATTAGGACTGTCATTTTGAAAATTTCTATTGGGCGGTGAGGAGCTAGTGATTTTTCTCTTTTTTGGAAAGGGATAATTGCTCTTCGCCCTAGAAGTTTTACTAAAAAACAATATTGTTTATTTTTTTCCTTAAGAAACGAACATAAAAGATAATTTGAAAAATAAAATAAATGTATAAATAAAAATATTTCCAGGGATGATACATTGGATAGGTTTTACATTTGAAAATATTGATAATTTTAAATATGATTTAAATACTACTAAAACCAACCAAAATCCCACTATTTTTATTTCAGATCCAGTTATAATGTAGTATTATGTACAATTTAAAATTAAAAAATTAGTCATAGAAACTCCGCCTCTGATTGATAAAGATTTTTTAATAATTTCATTATTTTTTGTAAAATATTTTTGATTTCAAAGATTATACAATTTTTTAGACACATTTAAATATTTTTTAACATTACAGCAATATTTTTTTCATAATCTACATACTTTATTTACCTTGCTTAAATTATTCGAAGAAGATTTCTTTATTAGTTATTGAAATATGATTTTATATATAAAATGAGGCCTTTGAAAATTGAACAATCCTTAATGGCAACTCGTGGCATTTTTCCAAAATTTTGATAATTTTTTCTCATATATTCACTATTTTTATTTTATAACCATTTAAAAGATATTTTTACGTACAATTTAAAAAAAGCAATAACACCCTGCCTTCGGTTAATAATAAATTTTTGATTAACACATTATTTTTGACAAAATTCTTGATTTTAAAAATTCATAAGATAAAAGACACTCTTAGTGTTTAAACATGATAAAAAACAAGAAATAATAATCAGCCTACATTATTTGTCACATATACATTATTTGAAACCTATTTAGTGATTTTATATTGAAATGACTTTTTTTTTTTTTAATGTAGTCTTTGAATATCGAACTGTCATTAAAAAAATTTTAAACAATTTTTCAAAATTTTGATATTTTTTATCTTAAAAAATATTTTACTTAGGATCAAGAAAATTAAAGGTGATTACGTCTTAAAATAAGCTATAAACAAACCCAATTTCATTGAAATTTGTGACAGTGATTAAATGGCTTAGGGGAACTGACATGGAATGACTCTGCTTGATTTGATATGAAATGCACCTCAAAATATTTTTAAATAGGAAATACTACCAAAAACACCCAAAATCCCACTATTTTTATTTCAGAATCAGGTAAAGGACACCTTTATGTATATCTCCCATAAAAAATAAATTTAATAAAAATACCGCCTTTTGTTGATAATGCTTTTTTTGTTAATGCATTATTTTTCATAAAAAATTCACGACTTCAAAGTTTAAATATTTTTTTAGACACACTTAAAATGTTATAAGCGTAACAATATATTTTTTTCATAAGCTGCGTACCCTAAATATTGTGCATAAATTATTTGAAGATGATTTGTAGAGTAGATATTGAAATATGATTATATATATGACATGCTACATTTGAAAACCGAGCTATCAAGAATGCCAACTGACGGCAGTTTTTCAAAATTTTGACAATTTTTTTCTCAGAAACTATTTCACCAAGGAGCAAAAAAAATTACTGGTGATCATATCTTAATAGTAAGAACAAACACACGCAGTTTCATTAAAATCTGTGATGGTGGGTTACATATTGATATTTTACTGCCTGATTTGACGTGGAATGCCCCTTCTAGGAAATTCTAGATAAATTTACAATTGTATATAAGTTTTTAAAATTCTTTTAAATATAGATTTTTTTTTTCTCTTCTAAATTAAGATTAATACAGAATACGCGGTAACGGCTCTATACTAATAAGGATACAAGAATTTCATAATAATACGCAGCAGCGTGCGAAGAGAAAATTGCGCCCGGGGCAAAGTTTCAATTTGCCCCCCCCCCCCCCACCACCACACACACACATATACACTTTTTCTTTGTGAAATGTGTCACAAAACTAAAAAGCGTAGCAAACAGAAATAAATTCTATTGAATATATATTTTCCCTTTATTTTCTATTTTATGTTTAATTTTAATTCAGAAACTCCAAACAACTCAATAACATAAGAGGAAATTGCATTTATATTTTGGCAAAGGGAATCTGGGAAATGGGTGTGGAAAATGTCTCTAACTTAAAATATAACAGTTTGCAACCCTTTTGTATCCCCAGAAGAAAACGCCATGCTGTTTTGAGAGTATATGTTTTTGTCACAAGCACCGAAAGAAAATTACAGACTCAGAAAAGAGAAGGTTAGCGAAAGAGACTTAGGCAAAGACTTATACCATCTTTTTTTTTTTATAAAAAACGAAAAAAAATGAGGTTTGTTGTATGAATTTGGCGCCCCCTAAATTTCCGCGCCCGGGGCGGCCGCCCCCTTCGCCCCCCGCTTTGCACGGCCCTGATAATACGTATTGTCTTAGGTTAGTGTCTAGTGAAATCCACGATACATTTTTTATCTTTTTGTCTGATAATTTCAATTTGAATGATTTAAATATAAATTTATTATTTATAACTGGATCAAACAAGTTGGTAAAGAAATCATTTGAATTGGGCTTTTTTAACTGAGTGAAAAGATATCCAGGCCAGCACAATGGAACACAGAACTTTTGGCTAAATTCCCATTGCTCAATAAACTAAGCTACCTGGACGACATCCGGCCGTCACAAATTCACTCTGACAAAATTTTAGCAATAGCATTTGGTCTGCCATTTGACGCACCTCAACAGAATAAATTGCAGGTAAAAGAAATCCAATAGACGATGGTTATGTTACACTGTAAAAATCAATCTGTTGATTTTACAGGTAAAAAAAAAAAAAAAAACTGCCAGCCAGGACGCAGTAAAAACAGTTTATATTACAAAAATAATTTGTATTTCTTACTAACTTAAGGGCAAAATCACGAAAAATAACAGAAAGTTCGCAGTAAATAAAGATTATTTCCGTAAAATAAACAGATTTTTATTGGTGTCTTGGCTGAGAATTCTTTTTTCTTTTCAATAAAATCAGCTTCTTCTTCTTCTTCTTCTTTTTTTTTTTTTTTTTTTTTAATTGCGTAATGACACTTTATCCCCCTATTTTGTTACTCACATAATTTCCTTCCAATCATAATTTTCTCGTCAAAATAAAAGCTCCGCATATTTTTTGTATATTGATTTCAAAATGAACAAAAACGAAAAATTGCGAGTCAAGCCTAGATTATGAAACACTTTGCAACACATTCCACGGTGGGTGATTTACCGATTCTAGCTGGCCAAAAGTCGATTTTTAAAAGTTTATCCTAGCATAATTTATTTTTTGCCTGTTATAGCTCAATAGATAGGGCGTTGTACCCTGCTATTGGTTTTGATATAAGTATAATTGTATGGTCCATAGACCAGCGCAAAGTTGGTGCTTCTTAGTTGGGAATGAATCAATCAATTTGAGTATAGTTCTTTAATCTGTTGCAATAAAATATACTACTAGATTATGAACGCTTCTAAACAAAATATGGACTTTATTTTATCAGATTTATGTGCATAAAGTTTGCACATATCAGCTGTTATTTCATATTTAATGTCGCAAAAAACTCTGTATTTTTTTTACATTTTTTCAGTTTTAATATAGAAAAAGTTATATGATAAAGCACGATTAAGCTCTATTTTTCATATGATTAAAAAGTTTAGTTTATTACCTTTTCGTTCCAATTTAATTTGTCTGCCCTTAGGTGCCCTCCCAGTTTTGAGAATTGTTTTCAGATTATTAAGTCTAAATATTTTTTTTTGAAATTTTAGTTGAAGTACCATTTTCTTTTTATCAAAGACAGTAGAATTTAAGTTAGTCACATAAATAAACTTTGCACCATTATGCAACGGCAACTATGATTTAAAATTTAACGAAAATGTGAATTTGGTTGAAAATATTTTGTTTATAGAGGAAAATTACAATGAAGAGAACATGAAGTTTCGCAAGAGCGAAATGTTTAAATTTATGACCAAAACTGGACAAAAATTGCCAGTTGTATGTAGATATCTCCGGACAAAATGATTTAAAATATATCACTTGGCTGCAAATTTCGAGTGGTTACAAAATTGATTCAGACAAATTCTCCAAATTCAGATTTGATACAATGCAAAACATAATGTAGGCATTTTCTCATACACTATGACGCACGAGTTTAGACAATGAAGAAATTCTTACATACTTTGAAAAATATTTATTCAATTTTCAAATCACTGCTTGAAATTAATGTGCTGTACATATAAACAATATTTATAACAAAGAAAAGTGGAATTGTGCATATTGCAATAAATTAAATGGTAACAAAAATAAACTGCTGTCTCAAAAGTTTAGACACAAATTAAATAAAATCGAAATAAACAATTTTTAAAACCTGGTTGCGCATCCATGCTTATGTATTACGTCATATACACGAGATTGCATGGAAGAAACTAAATCTTGCATAGTTTGTGGATCGATATCGTACCATGCATTCTCAATAGATGTCTTAAGTTCCTTTTCAGAAGAGTATTGTCTAGCGTTGCTATAAACTTTGCGACACATGATGCTCCAAAGGTTTTCTATATGGTTAAGATCTGGGCTACATGCTGGCCAGTCGAGAACTCTTATATTATGAGAATTAAACCAAGATTTTGAATGTTTTGCAGTGTGAATTGAAGCATTGTCTTGCTGAAATTCCCACTGAGGACCCCCTAGAAGCTCAGCAAATGGCAGTAGGTTTTCTTCTAATGTCTGTGTATAATGCTGTGAAGTTTGACGACCACTGGTGAAGGTCAGAGATACTTGTCCATTATAGCAAAAGGCTGCCCAAACCATCACCGAGCCCCCTCCTTGTCTGCGACTAAAAAAACGTCGAGGTTCCTTCCGCAAGTCATGCCAATACGATAAACAACCATCTGGACCATCCAGATTCCACTTTTTTTCATCGCTAAATATGACTGACTGCCATTTCTCTCCATATGACATAAGCTTTCGAGCCCACATACGTCTTTGTAACTTATGATGTGGTTTCAGAGCTGGTTTCTTCTGCCTTTTGCTATAAACGATTGTTCCTTTTTCCAAAATTCGTCTACGAATCGTATCCTTTGATACAGAGAGTCCCGATGAGCTTTGAACTCCACGTACGCTCATTTGTTGAGTACTCGCTAGTCTTTGTATCAGGCGATCCTCTCGTACATTTGTCACACGTGGCCTCCCAGACCGACATTTTGCTTTATATTCGGAACCACTCGATAAAACTCGATAAATAGATTTTTTTGACCTATTAATAATAGCAGAAATTTCAGAAACGCTCTTCCCTTCACCTTTCAACTGCCAAATCCTTGAAACCTCATTCACTTGAATTTCTTTAGCTCTCGGCATGTCGACTATGAAGCGCAATCGTTTGCAGAACTTAAGTACTCCAAATTTGTGACATCATCGATTCTAAATTTGCATATGCCAGCGAATATTCAAAGAAATTTAGAATAGTGTCTAAAGTTTTGCGACAAGCACATTTGAATTTTTATGAAAAAAATTAGTATTATAGCAAATAAAACGACTGTCTTTTGTACATAGCATTTTAAATCAGTTTTTGAATATATTTACAGGTTTTTGTAATTCTGACGTCATAATTCTACATTTTAAAGCTGAATGACGTCATTGTCTAAACTTTTGCGTCATAGTGTATCTTATGATTCCCATTCTTTAAATAAGGTTCCTCTGTGCAGAGATAAATATAAATATACAACACAGCAATTTTCATTAAAGCTGTCGAATGTTTGCCCGTATCTTAAATTTCAGAAAAAGAAATTTTAGGATTTGTTATAATAATACAAAGTAGTTTTATCACTTTAGCTTTCATGCCGTTAAGAAAGTATCATTAAAATTATCAAGAAGAACGTAAGATCATGCGTCAATCAGATTATGAAACATTTTTTAACACATTCGAACTTCTATAATGAAACTTCATAGCTAACGTGAAAAACGATGTCTTAGTAATAATTTGTAAAACATATGACAAAACACAATTTCAAACAAAGTCAAAAATATAGCTGAAACTTTTGTACATCCCTGTATATGAACTATAGATTTATAATACACTGGTGCGCAAAACTTAAGCAACCATCATAAAATGATAATTTTCGAGCGCGCGAATACTCAAAAGAAAATAATATAATTCAAATATGTACTATCCCTACAGCACAGCCATAGGCGTAACTAGTGGGTGGGCCTGGCCCATCCCAGGTAGTTTCAGTGCCCACCCCAGAATTTCAAATTCAAGTAAAACTTTTATGACTACGATATAGTCAAAATTTTAATTTTTAAATGTTTGAAAGTTTACACAAACAAATGTATTTCTGATTTGTGAACTAATATAATCAAAGCGCATCATGCACACGCGAAATGTGAATGTGTGTGTGAGGGGAGGGGTTGTCAAGGGTGAAACAGCCATGTAGCCCGGAGCAAATAGAGAAATATTATCCGAAGGCTCTTTGTCGCGAGGCGATGGGGAAAAGCATAAGCATGTGCTGTGGTCAGAGCCGGCGAAAAGGGGGGGGGGGGACGCAGGAGCCCGAGCTACATGCGACTTTTCTCTTACAAAATAACGACAAACTTAAGATAAGATTTTTTTTTCTATTTTTATCACTACACTTTGGGTACGGAAATGACCATGGGAAATCTAATAAAGCGATAACTAACACCTTTTAGGCAAACCAGATGTCAACTTATTTTTTCATTAATTGTCCAGAAAGAGGGATCATCTTGGCAGGGGGTTTCCTTTTAGATGTTTCGCAATTTCTCTGTGACTGTGTGTCTGCCTGTGGGGTAACTTTCAGTTTCTATGCCAATTACCGGTGCACAAATAAATCCTGTACTTTAAAATACGGGAAGTGTTACTGTCATGTGGCCCTTCGCTTCGAATTTCAGACTGTATTATCACCAAATTCTTTGATATTCTGTATAAATGGAGGTGCTTACAGGAAAAGGGTACTATGTAACCAAATTGAAATGAAAGCTTTTTGATGTAAATTTTATTGTTGTTTTTAACACTTTTGAACATAGTTGTAAAGTGTTTATGAATTCGGTTTGTCTGTCTGTCCGTGTCCGTGCTCTAACCGGATTATGATTTACTGGAGGGCATTCGGGGCATGGGCCCGGGCCCCCGATTTTAGAGGATCCTCAAGTTACATTATTCCAAAAAATAATAAACATATTTAAAATTTTAAAAATTATTATGCTGTATGCATTATAGTTTTGCACTTAAAATGTTACAGGTGGCCGCTATTATATTTGTGCCCAGGTCCCCCAAAATCTGTAAGTCGCGTAAATATGCTCGGATTGCCATGCTTTACCCACGAATGGCAACAGCCACACCTCTGCGGGAAAAACCCCTCCGAAAAAGCCTGTTTATTGGACGAAAAGGGAGCGGTGTTAAAATGTTTTTCACGTAAATTGGAGTTTTTCTTTTCCTTACCCGCGACTGACGTCACATGGGTAAAGTCCATTGACATATGTTATTGAGGTTTACTGTGGCATGTTTGGTATTGAAAATGAAGTGTATAGCATTTATAGTTCGTCTACAAGGACACTAAAAAAAAATCCGTTATATTACGGCGCATGATTTACCTTTATTTATGCTACATCAAGTAATGAAATATAAAACAAATTTGCTAGCCGCGCTTTTTTTATACCGCGTGGTTCCAATGTGACGCCACATTAATATTGTCAAAGAAAATCATTTTAAGTGCATAGTTTTATTATATGAAGTATTTTTTACCATTAATGCGTTTCACGTGCAATATTTTAATCATTTAAAGTTTTTGTTTCTTTTTTAATATTCACGTGCAAATATATTATTCAATTTAAAAATGTTTGGGAATATTATTATTTGAGATATTTTAAAATGACCACATTTTAACCACTAAAAGTTTTTCAGTCGTAATAATTTAATTAATTTAGGCATTTTACATATGGTGATACAGTGAAACTTCCTTTAAAGGCCACCCCTATTCAAGGGCCACCTCTATTAAGGGGCAATATTTTTAGGAACGAAAATTTTTCCCATAGACATAACGTTAAATTTACTCCTATTAGGGGCCGCACCTAACCCTCATAAAGGCCATTTTTTTCACATTTGCCTTAAATCCTAAACAGGTTTATTGAATTCCTGAACCAAAAGATAAGAGTTCAATAAACAACTGCGCTTGCAACAAAAAAGACAGGGGAGATAGAGAGGATTTAATAACACAATGAATGACCACAAACTTTTCCACAAGTGAGACAAACAGGTGTTCCTCACACTTTGTTTGACCTTTCAACCTGTAGAGGTTGGGTTGGAGGAGAAACTTGACCCTTTGTTGTTGGCACACAGAGGATAACAGGTTATCTAGAAAAACTGATTCCACATTTACTAAAACTGCGAATGCATATTGAAGTACAATTTTTACACTAGAAATATTATGCTCAGGCTTATGTAAAATTTAAAATTATGGCATCTACATCAAGCCAAAGAGTACATTTGGATTTGAATGACAAAAAGTTCCTAATTGTCATGATCAAGGAACATCTGCAAGAAAATTGGTTTCACAGTTTAATTGCAGCAATAATCAAATAAACAATATTGTTAAAAACAAAGAGAACTTAATGAAAGAATATGCATATTTTAAAAATCGCGGGATAAAAAGAAAGAGAAATGAAAAATTTTGTCACCCCTATTCAAGGGCCAATTTTCAATGGGACGGTATATGGCCCTTACAGAGAGGTTTCACTGTATTTAATATTTCGGCATTTTACATATGATGTAATTATCCCCATTAAATGTGTTTCTCGTGTTATAATTAAATATTCTAAAAATTTCTTACTTTTCATAATTCACGAGATACAATTTTTATGACGTAATTTTCCCTATTTCCTACTTTTAAGAGGTGTTCATTTAATTATTATTTAAATATTTCCTTCTCTTTTTAATAGTTGCGTGTAAATATTTTTTTTATTTGAGAGAAAGTATAATTATTTGCGCTGTTTTACCAATTGGCAGCAGTATAAAAAAATTACCTTTTCTAAATATAAAATAAAATATCTCTTGGAATGATGGAAATTCGAATAGAAATCCGAAAAGAATTTTTTTTTTAATTACTCAAATAAAAAAAATAAATGCAGTCTGCACACCGCGAGTTTGTAATGTATATCCTCAGAAAAAATTATTAAATTCCTATGTATAGTTTTTGCTCTTATAAAACTTTTTTAATGGAAGGATTTTGATCGAATTTAACATTAAATAGCTCTTTAAATAATTCTTTGATTTAAAAACTGCCTGCTTCAGCGTGTTTATCAAACATTTCTCTGTAATACTACAAATTACTATATTTTTATATGCAGTAGTTGTCTTAATATAAGCAAAGAAAGACCTCCCGTCTCAAAAAATTCAGTTACGGCGGCGGCGGGGACAGCATTAGTTACTTTTTTAGGGTTTCGTTCATCTGACGAAACCCTATTCGTCTCACTCCTCTGTCCGTCTGTCCGTCATAGAGCCCGTTCTCAGAAACTATATATGTTGGAGACTTGAAATTTTGCATACTTATAGCTGAACACCAGAGATCAAACGACAAATCATAAAATTTTGAAAAAGTCGTAATTAACGGACGTTATTAATTAAAAAATCCCAATTAAAAATTGGAACGGGTTTCATGATTCAGCAAAAGCATCTACTTTTTGTAAACTCAGAATTTTCTCGCAGAAATGATTACAAGCAGGTGTGGTTTTAACGGAAAATATGGACTAGCGACTCTTTTAAGCCGCGATAACTTTTTTCTGTTCATCCTAACGATTCGAAATTAGGACCACAGGACGTGGAAAAAAAAAAAAAAAAAAAAGCTTTCAGAAATTCGAAAATTTATCTCGATCGTACCATAAAAATTCGAAAAATCTTCAAAAATCGAGTAAAAAAACTTTTATTTTCGTTCTTTGAAAATGTGACAGATGTCTGCTGTTTAAATTATGTGCCATCGACGGAAATTCCAAAACAGGTGGCTTTCAACGTACTAGGAGATTTTATATTGTTTTTCATTCAATTCCTACTATTAGCTCACACTCTCCCTATATTTATTTATTTATATATTTATCTTGCTCAAATTTTCCATCGTTAATAAAATACTCATTATTCATCCTATCAAGTTGAAATAATTTTTTTTAAACTTGTACTGGATGACAATTGATGTTAATACAGTTTTTTCAAATATTAATTAATTAATTAAATTTTAATTAATTAATTTTATCTTTGCATGGGAAACAAAATGGCGGCCATTGGTTATTGAAGTTCAATGAAAGTATTTTCAATAAGGGGTTACCATAGGGGGGACCCTGTTCTGTCGCCAAATACCGCCAAGTTTGTCGCCAACGTAGTGATATATCGCCAAATTTGGCGGCCAAAATGAGTCGCCAAAAGTGACGCCAACTTGGCGATATCTGTAATATTTCGCCAAATTCTCATAGAGTTCCATTGTAAACCTACTTCCTTATAGAAAATCAACAAATTGAGATATTTTAATGCAACAAAAACTAATATTAGCTTGATTATATTAAATTTTTCTTTGATGGCCTAAGTAGGAATTGACTTTAAAAACAAAATTTTTATATTACTTGTTATATTGTTAATCTGAGATTTGCTTCTTTCAAACTGCAGGTCACGTGGCATGATACAGAAAACAGATAATTTTTATACTGCGATTTTTAATACCACCTACAAAAAATTTTTAAAATTGCTTTTAGAATTTTGGTTCTTCGCAACCGGATGTAAAATCGTACGCTAATTAATAATATGTCCATTTAAAAGAAATCAGCCCACAGTTTTTGGATTTATCAAAAAATCGATTTTTAAACGTTGAGATAGTTTATAAGAGATAATAACAATATTATAAAGTTAGCGTGCGTTGAATTTTGGTGAGGGGGAAGGGGGCTTTTTTTCTATTTTTTTTTATCAGCTGTTTTTTTTTCGCTTCAAATGTGGTTTTTTCACTGAACCCGCGTTTTTTCACTGAGCGCTCCTTTAAATATTATTTTTTAACCATTTGAAAGATAGAGATGCTGATTTCATACCACTTTCTTCCCCAATTAAAAATTTCAATTTCTTCAAACTCATTTTTCCCCATTAAAAAAGCACAGAGAGAGGCTTTGAGATAGTTTATAACACATAATACAAAATTTATATAGTGAGGGTGCGTGGAATCTGAATGGAGGGAGAGGGGGGCGATTTTCTCTTTTTTCTTCAGATCAGCTGATTATTTCTTTTTTCAGTAAGCACTCAAATAAATATTATTTTATAACATTAAATATTTGAAAGATTAGAAAATTCCGGGGGAGGGGAGGGACCCTCTAAGGAAGACTATTGACGCGGAATTGTTAAAATTAGGAAAACTAATTAACCAATCGCTTTTAAACTTTGACATAATTTATAACACATATTAAAAAATTTATAAAGCGAGGGTGCGTGTAATTTGGGTGCTGGGGAGGGAGGTATTTTCTCTTTTTTCTTCAGATCAGCTGTTTATTGAGTTTTGATTGCGTTTTTTCACTAAGCCGTCATATCAATATTATTTTTTAACCTTAAAAATTAAAAGAGTGGGCAATTCCCGGGAGAGGGGAGGGTGCTCCAGGGAGGGGCTATTTTCTAAATTTTGAGTAAACCCCTCATGTGACATATCGTTAGATAGGTCTATGAAAACTTATTCATATTATACACATCCGATGCCCCCCCCCCTCTTTTTACCCCGGGCGCACTTTTCGAAAGTTCAAGTACACCACTCATGTGACATATCGTTAGATAGGTCTATGAAAACTTTGTCTCTATGAAAACTTTTTCATATTATAGACATCCGATGCCCCTCCCCTCCGTAGTCTCCTTCGAGGGGACACTTTTCTAAATTTTAAGGACAACCACTCATTTGACGTATCGTTAAATAGATCTATGAAAACTTATTCATTTTATACGCATCCGAACCCTCTCCCTCCCGTTTTAAATGCGGTTTTTTGACGGTGTCCTCTTATAAATATTATTAGTGAAATATAAAAAATTTAAATAGGTTAGTGGATGATTTCTGGGGGGGAGGGCATTTCTAAATGTAATGGTGCTGCCATTTATGTAAGGAATTAATAATTTTAAATTAGCAATTTTGATTTGTTAATTTAAGGATAAAGTGTTTTAAAAGATATATTAAACGAAACACTCTGTGCGATCTACGATCACACTTACCCACTTGTTTTAGAATAGAGAGATTTGATATTAAAATGTAAAATGTTAATAAATAATTGATCAAAGACTAATTAGAATCTGGGTATTTTAGCTGTAACACATGATAATGTATCTCACTGCACCTTCATCGAAAAAATAAGACATACTTTGAGAAAAGGTAACATAACACGTTCTTCCACGAAGCTCTATAATTAATATCATTTGTTATAAATAAAAATTGATAGAGGCAGAAATTGGTCAAATTTAGCTTCTTTTATTTAAATTTATTTAGTTTTTATATTGCTGTAGTAATCATTGCGAAAAGAGTACATGTTTAATGCTGAACACAAGATACCGTGCTAAATCGTCATAGAATCTTTCATTAGAAAGTTGAATTTTAATTCATGAATAATAGCAATTCAGTCCATATTTCGCTATGGTGAAATACAAATATTTTTTTAACGGTCTGTGAGATCTGAGAGATCTGTTTCTTTAGTTTTAATATCATGTCCTGATTAAAACTCGATCTGGTTTGTTAACTATCTAAGACGGATGAAATTCTTCAATCAAACTCATATTTTACTTGCAAGTTTTATTGAATTTTAAGCTGTTGTTTTCGATACAAAAATGTCTTTCAGCTGCATACTTCTAAAAATATATATTTATGAATTTTTGTAAACATTTTTTTAAAAAGGGGAATTTATTTATAATAAACATTATAATATATTTTAATGACCATTTTTACCTGTGAGCGTTTCATTCCTCTACCTTTAAAATTAAGGAGCACCGAATATTCCGTATTCGGCCTATTTGACCATACTACTGAATATTCTGCAAACTGAAAATATTGTAACGATATATTTTCCACAGACACTTATTTGGGTTTCTGTGAAATATGGTGACATGGCGAGAAATGCTGGAAATTGCCAAAATTCACATCTAAACAGTAAGCTAGACATTCCATTATTCAAAATGCAGCTGATGCTGATAGCATATACCGTGTCACTGACCAATATTCAATCATTTCTAATGATTTCGTCATATTCCTTTCAAAGTAAAGTTAATATGATGAAAATCTCTAAAATATCGTCATTACTGTTTGCGAAAGAAAATTCGAGTTCAGATTGCAGTAAGGGAATAAGTGGATTGCGGTACTGTCTACTGTACAAAAAAAAGTTGTTTTGACCGCATTATCTCTACTGAAAGTTTGTTTAAAAAATTTAGGAAAAGCTTGTACGTTTACAACTTCTGAAAATGATCACCCACTCGGGTGTACCTGAAAACTTAATAGATAAATTAAAAAGAGCATTTTTTTTCTTTTCTGAGTTCCCAACATTTGAATATAATTTGTTTTTTTATTTTAGTTCCTTTCTGACAAAAAATAAATAAATAAATAAATAAAAATAAAAATAAAAACACTATACGATTGTAAAATTTTCCTTCTAGATCCTTAAAAATTTCTTTTCGATTTAAAAACATAAATATAAGAAAGTTCTACTCATTTATTTTCATTCACAGAAGAAGCTATGGAGGTACTACACTTTGGTAATTTAAAAAGTTTTAAGATAATCCTATTTTTAAACAATAACTGAAACCGTACATTTTTTGTAGTGTAAAGTTTACTTGTAAGGTCTTGTTCATCAAAATGGAAGTATTTGTGTTAAATATGATGCAAAATTGCTTTAAAGTGTGGGGGTTAAAGTATAATACAGGTATTATAATATACATCCCCCCCCCCTCCCCCATATAAAATCTATTTTTTTTCCACCCCTCAAAATGCTCTTTTTCTTAGTTTTAGAATTTTAAAACAAATTTAGAATTTATATTAAGGATTTTTAGAAAGATTTTCTGTAATTTTTTTGCTTATTCAGGCTTAAAATAAATAGATTCAATTCACTATACCTGTATAAAATGGGACACGTAAAAAAAATCACAAGGGATTGGAAACACTTTTACAGTTTAGACAAGTTTTAATTATGGAAGGTATGGCATTACCTCGGTCGGAACCACGAAATTTTTCTCAAGAGATGATTCTGTTTTTAGACAGGTTTCATTTAGACCGGTTTTACTGTATTTTATTACACAGAGGGAAGTGTTTTAACATTTTGTTAATAGAAAAGAGGAATTTCGTAAGATTCAAAACAGTAATTTTTTTAAAGTTGAACTTCGGAAAATCTGATTAGTGTAGGGTTTCTGTTGAAAACAAGGATATTAAATATGAGTAAATGTGTTGGGACACACGGACATTAAACGTAAAGCTGAAACTGTCTTGGAACGTCAGGTCATCTTAACACTTCCATCGCTAAGGACGAGATAACCCGTCTTCCAAGAATATTAGCTAGAATTGATTTTCCCAAACGGAGACGACATTTCCTTATTTTTTTTATGTTTATAAGGACAAACAAATCATTAGAGTGAGAAATGATAGTGATTATTATTTTTCAATATAAAATAAACAATTTTTAAATGAATTTGTGTTTTGTTTCAATTTCAGCGCTGCGAGGAGCGGCTCAGGCTCCTAGCGCAGAGTGGGGGACAAAGGCGCGCCATTTCCGCGATGAATGTGTTAAAATAAAAATTAAAAGTCAGAATCGCTAAAATTCTTGCCTATTAACCTTAATAATGAGTTGTTACTAGTATTAATTCAAATTTTCCATTAAATTAGCGAGTTTGGTCTCAATGCGGATTTATTAGACATTTCCCTTTCCCAACATACACACATGCACTCACACACAACACGCGCACGCACGCACACCCGCACGCACACACACACACACAAAGAACTTATGAGTTTCGGGGCCTGGGCCCACCCCACAAAATAGTTCTAGTTACGCCTATGAGCACAGCTAGTCGATGTGACATTTGCTTCACGTCACACATGGTCACAAGTGTTGCAGTCACTACGGTGAAACGAAATGTGGGAGCTTTCATCCATCTCATTATTACCCTCAAATAATCGCCATATGATGACTTCACTGAGAAGTCACTGTGACTGTTGTTTTTTGATTATTCACCAGATAAAAGTACAATGAAGTCACCTTGTGATTCTCATGTGACTAACATTTGAAGACTCAATTTTGAAGTAATCGTGAGCATTCCATTATAATGAGTTACCATATAATGTCACAGTGAAGTCACGCGGTGACTTTAGATGAGTGAGACTCTTCTGTGAAGTCACCATTGCGCTCCTTTGTGAAAAGTCACCAGATAATTTAATTTTCTGTCACTTGGGAACTCATCACAAATTAGCTGTCATGATGACTTTACAATGGAGTCTCAAAATGACGGTCACATGAGAGTCACTAGGTGACTTCATTGTAAAGTCATTTGTTGACTCGTTATAAAACAGCAGTCATAGTGACTTCTCAGTGGAGTGACCAATTGAGAGTAAGAATGAGATGAATAAAAGGTATCGCATTTCATTTCGTTGTAGTGACAGTGACGCTTGTGACCATTTGTGACGTCAAGGTGAGTTCAATTGGACAGGCTGTGCTGTTACTATTACAAAAATTCACAACGATAGGGTCGATATAGTGAGTTGCTTCCTAAAAATAGCTTTATTATAAAGGATTTTCCACAACTTTTCAATCAGCTCGCTATATCTTTCTAAGTTTTCACAATATTTGATTGATCTTTTTTTTGAAGTTACCCCAAAATACTGACTACCAAATTATGAAATAAAAATTTTGAAATCTTCCGCGCATGCGCAGTTAAAAATTATCTCATAAAAATGCCCATATCTCATCAAATATTCAATATAGTCATGTTTTAATTGCAGTATAATGTTTCTACTACTCTTTGTCAGGTTTTTGGAAAGTTTTGTTAAATTTGGTTGAAAACTCTGTATGCTATAAACAAAAACCTTTTGAATTTTTCACAAAAACGTTAACATCTTCACGAATATGAGTGCTATGCTTACACAAATGCATACAAACATTGAACAGGACCCAAATAGACATTTACCACAGTGACAAACCATTTCGAACCTTTCCTGTTACATAGGGGATCGCAAATATTATTTTATTATTAAATTTATTATTAGCCCCCTAATTGTACCCCTGACTAAATCTTCACCGGGAAATATAAAATCAAACATGTTCTTTTCATCCCAGAAGTTCAAGGACAATTCGCCAATAATTTTTGTGGATATTCGACAAAACGTGTGCAACCGAAAGCATCCAGTCCCTGTACCTTAACTTTTGGAGGCCAGTGTACATAGGAGTAATAAGTCATTTAAACTTTTAGAAAAGAAGTGTCAATTAATTTGATTTTCTTAATCCATGTGCCAGGTCTCTGGCGTTAATGAGACGGATGTCTAATGAAAATTACCGTTGATTAACTTTATTTTTTATGTATTATATTTGTCTGTATATCACGACCTACGTACTGGAGTTATGGACACATGTTCCTTATCTATGGGATTAAAATGAATGCTATTGTATTCATATTTGTATGGCACAAAAAGCTGTTGTATAAATGGAAATACCACCAGAGGATCTTTTCTATATCGGAATGTGGATAGCAATAGGGAGCTAGATATAGAGAATCAAGGATGATGGACAAAAGATAATCTCCTGTGATGTCAGTGATTGAATGAGTCACAAGAGGCAAGTGGTTTATTCTTGATTTTGCAGGTGAGACTCCGTAGTACTAGATGGAGAAGGCGCAGTGAGAGGGAGGATGAGAGGTCTGTTTTAGGTGGGACATGAAAGGTGTATTTTGGGAAAAGTAACTACTCCTGCTGTGTGCACGGAGCGTTTTTTCCTTTTTTTTTCTTTTTTTTTGTGAAGTGTATGTATGGACGTGCATGTTCGAGAAACCTGTGTGGTTATCTCGCTGGATAAGCCCAGCTGTGTGTGGTCGATAGAAAGGAGAATAGTGCATTTTTGGTGATAGAACCTAGTGCGTAGATCAAATCTTAACATGTAATTTAATGTTAGCCAGGATCTGCAATATCCGTTCTTATAAATGTAAATAGTGTATTTTAAAGTAAATATTTTGTAAACAAATCTTCCAATAATATCATCTGAAGAATCCTAGTTATTAATTCCCAAACTTCTTACATCATGTGGGGGGGTGGCAGCATACCAACTATGGAATGTTTATTTACATTTTTACGTGCGGTGGACTAAAATTTGAGTGATAGTTATCTTCGTATCGGTAAAGAATGATTACCATGGTGGCACCATGTTTATAGACCAACATTTTCTAATTCATTAAAATGTATAATTATGGCCGAGATCCAGATAGATTTTTCTCTGTTAGCGAAACGAGATTGACCAATCAGAAGGCTGCATTTTTTGAAAACAGAGAAAAGTTCGCAAAAATACAGGCTTCTGATTGGCCAATCTCGTTTCGCTAACAGCTAAAAATCTACCTGGATCCCAGCCGTATATTTAATACTTTTAAAGAACCCTCGGCATATATATTTCTTTTTCATGCCTTTTTTTTATGGATAAAATCCTAAAAAAAGTACTCCATTGTTTGTTAGTGTAAAAATCTTGCCAAGTGTACAAGTTTGCACGCGCATTACGCACTCAAATTTCACTTTGGTTCTGTTCTGTGTATCCACAGGAGCAAATTCGATACTTTTGCTTCCTGGATTTTTACTTTTTTCTATCTTTACAAGAAGAAAGTATTGGATTCGTGAAAAATTTCGATTTTCGGTTTTCGATGGATTAGAAGGTCCTAAACACGATTTAATGTTTTTTAGAAAATATCTGTCTTACTCTGTGAGTCTATGTCTGTCTGTATGTGACAAAAATTTTGTGGGCACTCTATCTTAAGAACTAACGCACGGGATTTCTCAAAATTTTAGATTTAGTTAGACCTTGACAGAAACTGCAGCTAATTAGTTTTTGGTGTATCTCGCCCAACAGGTGGCGCTGCTATGCTGCATTTTTCTTGATTTTCGCAATAGCTCTATCTCAAGAACTAATGCACGAATTTCCATCGAACTTCAGATTGAGTTAGATGTTGACACAAGTTGTTACTGATTAGGTTTTCGTATCAATAGGTGGCATAATAATGGTGGCTAATAGGTGGCACTCCAATATTGGATATTTCACGATTTTCGCAATAGACTCAAACACTAATGCCCGGATTTTCATCAAACTTAAACCCTTAAATGACGGCTGTTGCTTTTCGGCAACATGCAATTTAGGCTTCTAAAATACTATTAGAATAATATTGAAGCTATAAGGCCTAATGTTCCCAATAAAATACATTCTGAAATATTATTAAATCGATTTCCAACATGTAGATGGCAACACTTGTGCTGTTTAAGAATAAAGATAGATTTATTTTTTCAATAATTGCTACTTGTTCTTTTTGTTTTGTTTGGAAGCTTGCGAAATACCTATTTTGTTCTGCAGTGAGCAAGTAATATTTATTTCTTATTATAGGCTCCTAAAATTCTTGTGTGTTTAATATTATATAATTTTATCAAGGAAAATTATTTTTTCAATTAAAGACCAATATTGCCGATTAGTAACAAACTATTGTTTAGCCGTAAACCATACTTAAAACAAAATAGGAATTTTTAAGTATTTTTCCCATGGTTTATTTAAAAAATGAAAGCCGAAAAACATTATTACAATGATTTTTGAAAAATCAAGCATTTAAGGGTTAAATTCAGTTTGACCAGGGGTGGCCAACTGTGGCACACCGGAACACCACTAAAATTTTACAGAAAAAGTCGACTTCTTCCAATCGCAGAGATTCGATGATTAGATAAGGCAGTGATTGCTATAAAATTTAGTGGTGTCGAGCGTGCCACAGTTGCCTGACTTAGACGTTGACGTAAGTTGTTGCTGATTAGATTTTGGTCTAAATCACCCAACATGTGGCACTGCTATGCTGCCATTTTGCATGATTTACATGATTTTAACGATAGTCCTATCTCAAGAACTAATGCACGGAATTTCATATCTTTAGAATCCTCATGATGGGCATAGATTGCCATTGAATTTTGGCGCTGTGCTAGCGAATTTTAGGTAGATTTCGTATGAAATACTACCTATTGAGATCCTTCCTATGTTGGAATTTCTGAAAAATTTTTGCAGATCTACACCGATCATGAACCCTAGAAACCAAAACCACCCTCAGTAAAAAACTTTATCTATCTATCTATGTATGTATCTATCTATATATATCACTTTCTTCTGGACACGATAAATTTCGTAATTCTGCACCAATCTCTTCCAAACTGACACATAAAATCAAAGGGCATAAAATCTCGGTCAAGTTCGTTAATGGGCAAAATCGGACAAAGGGGATGGAAATAGAGGGGGGTTTTGTGAAAACCAAAAACCCCCCATAACTTCTTAATTTTTGTACATATCAAATCAGTTTAAAGTTTTTATTACTTCTAAAAATAGGGCCAAAATTTTATGTATCACAGGTTTTTGATAAAGTTAAAAATGGGCTCAAGGGGCGCAAAAAATAGAGTTTTTTTGGGGGAAAAAATTCATAACTTCGTCAATTCTCAAGATATCAATTCCAATTAATTTTATTATAAATCTCGATAATATTATCTACAACTTTTATATTCACAAGTTTTTGATAGGACCAATTCGTACAAAAAAAAAAAAAAAAAAAAAAAGGGGGTTTGAAGAAGTAAAAAATCCACAACTCCGTCAATTCAAAAGATATAAAATCCCCATTAATTTATCATATATCTTCTTAATATTGTCTACAACATCTATATAGACAAGTTTTGGATAGGACCAATTCTTACAGCAAAAACAAATTAAAAATACATAGCGGTTGAAGAAAAAAAATCATCTACACTGTTAGAAATTTCAGTAAAATTAGGAGAGTTGACCGTAAATAAATAAGGCCAGTGACTTTTTTTAAGAAAAAAGTCCAGTGCCCATATTTCTAACAACTTACTGTAAAATTCACAGTAATTAAAATGTCAGTGCCATTCAAAGTGCAAAACAAGGTCAGCCCCCGTAAATTCATTTTCCTCCCGAAGAGGCTTGAAGAAGGAGTTCACCGTGAGCACCTGTCATTGGCTATTAGAAATCAAACGTCACTGCTATGTACGTCACGAACAAGTAGATCCGGCGGAAAGAAGAGATTTAATGGCGTCTGGATTGCAACGTGGAAGTTTTTATCGGTGTATCAAGTAATCTTAGTAAGTCTGTTTTAATAATCAATACCATGTATATTGCTTTTATATTTTAATTATTTATACTGTGTTTCTGTTTTATCATGTATCTCCATACTGTTTTGATTACGATTTAGTAACAAACATAAATAGGGTTTATCTAACGTTTTAAACCTGCTTTGTTGACATTTTTAACCGGGGAGAACTCGCTATAGTGAGAATTTTTCTCACGGTGCCCAATTGCTTTTCTTTACTTTACTTTAACTTAATATCAACTTTTTTTGTTTGCTTAGTACTTTTATTCACAAAAGAGGTAAAATAATTGAAATAACATTTAGAAATTTTAATTAAAATGAAAAATCGTTTAAACAAGAGTCTTAAAAAAAGTACGACGGTGAGGGAAAATCTTAGCAGCGAGTTCTCCCGGGTTTAATGAAAGGTACTAAAAAAAAGTTTTGGAATATTAGTGTTTAGTTTTGTTTCATTATTTTTAACAATTAATCTTCCAAATACTACTTGATATAGGGTAGATGTGCCAGTAATGGACACCTCTTGATGTTTTTGGTTCATTAAAAAATAACTAATAAATATTTAGCTTTATTTTATTTATTTATTTATTTTTTTGTAATTCCATCTTGCATGTTTTATAAAACTGTGTTATTGCTGACACTGTTAATCAAACCAATCAGGAAGCTGAAAAATGTTTCGCTGTTTTTCTGTGAAAATCTTGATGAGGAGGTTAAGAGCTGGTTTCGCTTATTTATATATTATTTACTTTCTTGCAAAATTTGAATTTTTTTGTTTGAGTAGCAATAGAAAACTTAGAATTTTATATACTAATGGCCATTTACAAAATTTTATTTATTTTTAAGTTTTTAAGAGGGGGTGTCCATTACTTGAATGGTTAATTAGTCATTTTTCAGTAATGGACACTCCATGTAGACACTTCAAAAAATGCATTTTCAGTAATGTTTATATTGCATAAAATATTTTGACTTAACTGCAAACCTAAATAATCAAATTTAATTTTAAATTATACTTACCAAAATGTAATAAACACCAAAACTTTTATAGTAAATAGCTGGCTTTTAAGTTATTTTATGTTATTAATAAAATTTCAATATTTTATTCTTTTTTTAAATGTGTATGTACCTTGCATATTTTAAAATCTGGCAATTAAACCAGCCAGGAAGCAGAAAATACTGTTTAAGAGCACAGTCAAAGAGGAGCTCATAGGGCTTAATACCTCTCAGTTTAAATAAAAACAATTAAGTTACAGAAGCTATTAAAAATCTATTTTCTGTCTTAAATGTTTCCTTATTCACCTCTGACAAAAAAAGAAAAAAAAAAGTAACATTAATGAAAGTTATAGATAATATTCATGAAACTAGTAAATCTGCAGATCAGTGGCCTCAAACATCAGTTCTAGTTTTATTTTGAAATTATGTTATTTAGTACTTAAAATATTCAACTCACAATATCATTTCTTTCATATTTGTAATATTATTATAAATGATATATCAAGTAGTCCCTGGAAGATTTAATTGTTAAAAATAGTGAGACAAAACTAAACACTAATATTCCAGAACTTTTTTTTTTTTTTTAATTACCTTTTTAACCCCCCACTGTTTCAATAATTTGATAGCTGTAATTGCCTGATATATAATATTTTAAACTATCCATCCAAAATAATTAAAACATCGATCTTCTGATAATTACAATAATTGATGCAAACAGTAAATGAATATCGCAAATATTTTATTAATTACTGGTATCCAAATTGTTAAATTCATTTGAAAGTAACTATTTCGTTTCGTTAGTATGTATTCATTAAATTCTGGTTCTAAATAAAGTCATAAAAACAATTATATTTATTATTTTTTAATGGGGTGTCCATTACTGGACCAGAAGGTTTCATTACTGGGCTTTTGGGTGTTAACTTCATATTTAATTTAAATTCATGTTTTCATACCTTTTTGGGTACAAGAAAAGACAATGATAAACCTACAAGTCAACTACTAAAATCGGGTTTGCATGTGTTTTCCGCCAAGATATGACTTGGCAGACCAGTTGCATTTTAACATGCTAATTGAGTTCTGCCTAATCCTGGAATTGGTGGTTGTCTGTGCTGCCGTCTCCCACCTAAAATCTACATAACTTATTGTCAGTCAGTGAATAGTGGCCATTTAGCTTTACACAAGTTTTTTTTATGAGCGTAAATTTAAATTGCTAAATTTTTGTATAACAGATTGAACTTATAACAGTTATACAGGTATAAATTACTTTGAAAAATGCATTTAATAGTACTTTCAATATTTTTAGCTATTTTTCCGAGCTGGCAATTTACAAATAATTAGAATTTTCATATATAATATATTTCATTATAACTTAAATATAGTACAACTAAATAAAATTCATTTATATAACACATAAATTATTTAGTCAGTTTTTAGCTTGATTTATATAAAATAACACTAATGATTTGCTAAAAAAAAAGTCTAAGGTTTTTGACACTTTTCGATGGGTTTTTTACATATGTCAAACCACTTTTTGACGTCAAAAACCCAACCGTGGCTCAGAATGAACTGTTATTATTTATTTTAAAAAATTGTTTCTCTAACTAATGTTATAATCTTATTGAATTTTTTTTTTTTAATGTTAAAAGATTGAAAATTTTTAAAGTCTAAATTTATATTAAGTGATTTAAAAAAAAATAACAAAGTTGCAATTTTAAATTTTTTTTTTTGTCAGAATTTTGAATTTTCAACATGGGGGTCAAATTTAAATTCATGGTTTCTTTTTTAAAAACGACCATAAATATGTACTCTAACTTACCTAATAGTAAAAATTGTGATAATTTGGGTGTTTTTGTTTCACCCCCCCCCCCCCCCCCATGTAAAACAGGGTTCATACAGTGCTTGAAAGTCCTTGAATTTTTTAGAGAAAAAATGTCCTTGAAAGTGCGTGAATTTGTTTAAATTTTAATGAAGGTGCTTAATTTTTTATAGGTGCCTAATTTTTCTTATTCAGGTGTTCAAAACACCCGCTCAGTAATGTTCATCCTATGGGCATATTGTTTTCAAATTTCTCGTTTAAATTTGAATATTTTAAACGATTTTTTTTTTTTTTTTTTGCATAGAATAGCCGAGGTCGATCTCTAATATGACTATTTTTTACTTTATCAATTTTGGTTTCAGATTTTTTTTCTTTTTAATAAAGGTACTTTCACTTTCAAAATCGGTTTCGAAAATAAAAGTACCTGTATTAAAAAAAAATCTGAAACCAATATCAAAAAAGTACAAAATAGCCATATTAGATTTACCTCAGCTATCCTATGCAAAAAAAAAAAAAATCGTTTAAAAATATTCAAATTTAAATGTGAAATGTCGTGCATATATCAAATCTGTGCCCAAAATAATAATAATAATAATAATATATATATTTTTTTTTTCTTGGTAAATATTTTGTGTAGTGCACTCATGGAAATTCTCATATAAAAAAAGTTCTAAATTTATTGTCAAATGTTGAAAGTTAGAAACTTAATATATGCCTAACATATAAGTCCACACGAAAATCATAGTGTAAAGAATAACCAACAAAACAGCATAAATAAGAATTTGACAGCACCTGTAATAAATCCCAGGCCTAGCAGCACTCCTACAAATTAAACTTCCTATTTTTTCCTATGTTTTCTAGCCCTCCACCCTCACAATTATTTTCTTATTTAGGCTGATAAGTTCCGCAATCCGGATGTCAATATATTTTTTAAATTTTGCATATTTTCTTTAAAAATCCATAATTTTTTTTTCAGTTTCTCTCGGTTACTCTGGTTTGGTGAATTATGCTAGAAACATCGATTAAAAGAATTAACATCTCACAGCACACGTATCTTACAGATATATTTAATGAAGACTTGGGACTTATGAAAACCTATGAGGTAAATCTTATATGTATACATATGTGCATATGTGTGTGTGACTTTTTTCTCTGAATTTTAAAGTCTTTCCTGTTATAACCGGTTTTAACTGGCGTAAACACATTTTCTGACATAATCTGAGACTTTTTTAGTAGTATTTAATTCTTTAAGTACATTTTATTCAATATATTCATACACATTAAGTACATTCATAATCTTCAGTTTTAATTGTTTACATATCAAAGTGTGAATTATAAATCATTGCAGATTAAAGTTCTTATTAGTATTATTTCTTTGTTTTTGCCACTTGTTTCTGCCATGCCATTTTTAACCGGTTACCAGGGCCCGACTTATGCAGGGGCATGCGGGGCAGCTGCCCCGGGCCCCCTTTTTAGGGCCCCCCTAAGAGTAATCAGGATTTCATTAAAAGGTACCAAATGATTAAAATTAGCCAAAAGTGACCAAAATTCCTATATTTTCAAACATTTAGAAAGAAGTATGGTCTCCCTTCCTCTCTCTACTTCCAGTACCCCCTGCACCCATGCAAAAAACAAACTATATGATTAAAATTTTATTATGACAACTTAGTATTCTGTTGTTTTCAAAAGAAATTCTTTATTAATGTTTTCCTCGCAATGTGGCAAGTTAAAACCATTCATTATGATCAATTTGGGTCATTTCCTTTTAGACATCTCATAACGTACGTAGATAAGCAAAGCAAAAAAAAAAAAAAAATACTCGTGTCAACCAATCTATAATTTTTTCTGCTATTATCCTACTAGTATTTTTTCTTAAAGTTGTGACCATCATTTTGTGATACCCCGTTTACATATGGGAGCAGTACCGGGTACAAAATTTATGCATACATAGAATACGTATGAAGTTTAGTACTAGCCACTTCCACATTATTCCAAAAGAATTCTATAGATATATGGAAGGGCCCCCCCCTCAGAATGATGCTTGCCCCGGGGCCCCCTATAGCCTTAGTCGGGCCCTGCCGGTTACAACTGCTGGTTTTAACCACAACAGTAGAAATTTGCCAACCCTGATATAGGGGAAACTAGGGATACTTGACACAATTGTTAGTTTTGGATTGTTAATTGTTTTTTTACATTACTTCTGGGTGTGTAAATGCAGTCTGTATATACTTAATGAAGTATTACACAATATGTATTATTATTATTCCGAAATATCAATTATAAAAGGTAGTAAAATATGAATATTCAAAACTTTCAATTTGGGTCAAGTATCCCAATGTATAGGGATACTTGACCCAAGTCATAGATTTGGGTGTATGATTTAAAATAATAAACAAAACACTTTTACATGAGAACAAAATTAACATTAGGATTAATACTTTTTCATTTTTGTCAAACAAAATTAATACTTTTAATTTTTATTACATAGGCCTAACATTAATATACCCAATTTTAATTTTTATTGTAGAAAGTTCAAAATATTAGCAGTCTGAAAGTTCATTTTGTGCCTGAACAAGTTTCAGAATTAAAAAAATAATTTATTCAACTCCAAATGCAAAAACATATTTAAATATAAAACTTTCAATTCTATCATTTGTATCGAAAACTCAGGGGGATGAAGAATAGCTCCGATTTGGTCAGGATATATATTTTAAATTTCAAACCATTCGGTCAGGTAATTTTTGCACTGTTATATGCAGATGGACTCATCGACGACTATATTATTTATATAATATATACTTAATTATATATTTACGAATGCACCTAAAAAGAACTAATATCGTTTCGATAACCCTGTAAAAATTAATGTAGCAAAAGCGTTCAAACTGTAGATTATGATTAAGTGCCTTATTGTATTAAACTGTGTTCATTTTTATGAGGATAGCATGTATATTCATAGAGAAATTAAATTTTTTAGAAAGAGTCCCAAATTTTGCCAAGTTTTTTGCTTATAATATGTAAAGTTCTTAATATAAAAAGTTTTTTTCAGAAAATATTGACAAACAACATTGTACACAATACCCTGCTGTCAGAATTAAAAAATAATTGTATGAAAAATGAGCACATTTACTAAATAATAATTCACTGTGCATGCCAATGTAATCATAACGTATTAGCTAAATGTATAGAGCAACTTTTGTAAAAGTCTCAAAAAGATAGTTTGAAAATTCTGAAAATTATCGTTGATAGAATAAGCTCAAAATCTGCTGTTCCAAAACGAAGCAAAAAAAATGAGGGGCTGTATCCATATATCCATTGATTAGTGCCAATATAGCATACAAAATATTGCATGCACTACTGTATTTGGTACTGTATAATTGTATATTATATATGTATGTATGTGTGTGTGTGTAGTGTTGACACTAAGCCGTTTTAGCAGGGCACAGCACCTGGCGGACCTTTTTATTTCTTTTTTGCACCCAGTGGCTCTTTAACCCCTCCCGATGCACCCGGATACCCTTTTCAACATTTCCTATGCGCCCCTGAAAAATATCGCAAATTCTAGGGACTCTAAACAAATTAGTTCAAAATATTTTTTTATTTTTTATTATATAAGGTACAAACAAGTGTGCCCTTTAAAAAAAAAAGTGCCTTTTTGTAGAATAGTGTTCCCATTTTGAAAAAATGTACCCTTTTTTAGAATAGTGTTCCCTTTTTGAAAAGTTCCCGTCCGGCATAATTTTAAATAAAAACAAGTATTGGTACTTTCCTAAAATGTAGCATAGAGTATCTACAGTAATGTAAAAAATGAATTTTTGAAATTGCAGCTAAAAATTTAAATTTGATGCCTAAGATTTGTACAGTAGTAGTCATTTGATGCCTACCTTTTATTTCCCAATTTCTATCACTGCATATATATATTCCATGTACAGCGGTAGAATTGATAAAAAAAAAGTCACTGGTCCCAAGGACCAGTAAGCATGAGAATTTACTGGTCCGCAGTCATCGTTACTGGCCCGCTATATAAAATTCCATGACGTCCCTTTAACCCTTGAATGACCTCCCCCCCCCCCCCTCCCTTTTAGAATATAAGCCAAACTTCCTTTACAGTTATCCAAAATTTTCAGCCTAGTAAAATGTAAAATTATAATTTACTAAAAATTAAACAGTATACATAACGAAAAACTATAAAATTATTAATTAGATATTTTATTTTTTTTATTTATCTGATTATTTATTTATACTGACTAAGGTTTAATGCAATTTTTATTTATTTTGTGATGTGTGTTTGGTTGTGGTTTTCTAGGGGACGGGAAAATTTAAGTTTACCTGTGAGAGAGGGGGAAAAGTTACTGGTCCTGCGGACCACTAAATTTTTCAAATTAGTGGTCTGATATCATTTTTGGTGGTCTCGGACCAGCGGACAACAAAGGATTTCGAACGCTAATGTATAACACTGGTGCCCAGCTAACCGGAAAGTACTAAATATTTTTACTATTGTTTGTATATTTTTATATGTGTGTATATATATATATACAGCGGTAGAATTGGTTTAAAAAAAAGTCACTGGTCCCAAGGACCAGTAAACATCAGAGTTTACTGGTCCGCAGACATCGTCACTGGCCCGCTATAGGTCAAAATTGGGAAATTTCATTAGCGGCCACTGGCCGGTAGGACTAATTTTTTAAGTGGCCACTTTCTTTAAACTAGCAGCCACTTTTTTATTTCAAAATGCTAAACAGTAAAATTTCTATGAGCATTAATCTAAAACCGAGTAGCCCAAATAAATATGTTAATATAAATATATTGGAACCAAAAAAATAGAATCCTTGATGAAATGCAAGAATATTTTATTATCTCCTTGTAAAAGAATGGCCGGAAGGTGGCCGCTGATAGACAATTTTTCACTAGCCACTTTTTTTCATTTACTGGCCCTGTGGCCGGTGGCTAGTGCTAATTTTGACCTTTATGGCCTGCTACATAAAATTATATTAAGTATCTTTAACCCTTTGAGTGACAAAACCCCCCCTCCCCTCTCCTCCTCCGAGAATATAAACCAAACTTCCTTTCAGTAACCCAAAATTTTCGGCATAATAAAATGTAAAATTATAATTTGCTAAAAATTAAATAAATAGTACATAAACAAAAACTGAAATTATTATGTATTTTATTTCCGTTTATTTTAACTGACTAAGTTTTTATGCTTATTGTAATGTTTGGTTGCGGTTTTTGTCAGGGATGGGAAAATTTAAGCTTACCTGTCAGAGAGGGGAAAAAAGTTACTTGCTTCATTGGAATGTTAAATCACATATTAAATAGTATTTTTTTTTTTTTAACCAAAATATTTCTAATTTATCACTGTTTTTGAAGACAAAATAATATTTTGTATTTATCTCTAATGCTGCTTGGGGAAAAGCATTAACAAATGTTATTAAATACAAGAATATTGTTTTGAATTTTTGCTTTATGTGCATGCAGTGCTCATACATGCAGCATTTTTTATTTACTGCCACATGCATGCACAAATTTTTTTGTTTATTTTTTTACTATTTTCTTTTTACAAATTCCCTTTCTCCTCTCTTTTTTTAGAAATAACGTTTGGAAAATTTTGGTATTTTGTTTTGAAAATATCGTTTTTTATTGGGTTTAGATCAATTTTAATATTTATATGAATCTCAGAATCATTATCATTACAAAATTTTATATACTATTTGCTTTTTACAAATTTCTCTCTCCCCTTCCCCCTCCCATCTCTCTCTCTCTCTTTTTTCATAAATAACATTTGGAGAACTTTGGTATTTTGTTTGTAAAAGCATGCTAAAAGATAGATTGAATAGATTTTTTTTTTTTTTTTAACCAAAATTTTTCTAATTACCGATGTTTTTGAAGACAAGATAATATTTTGTATTTATCGCTAATGCTGCTTGGGGACAAGTATTATAACAAATGTTATTAAATACAAGAATACTGTTTTGAATTTTTAATCTTATCATATGTTAACCTTATGTTAATTTTTATAATGAAATTGAATGAGTTTTCGTATATCCCTTGCATATTCTCCCTTGATCGCCTGTCATCTTTTTTTGTTATGACTGACATTTTTTTAGCGATTTTGCAACCCTGACTATTTTCAGCGGTAGAATTGATTAAAATAAAAAAAAAATCACTGATCCCAAGGACCAATAAACATCAGAGTTTACTGGTCCGCAGACATCGTCACTGGCCCGCTACATAAAATTATATAAGTATCTTAACCCTTTGAGTGACCCCCCCCCCCTCTCCTCCTCCGAGAATATAAACCAAACTTCCTTTCAGTTAACCAAAATTTTCGGCATAATATGTAAAATTATAATTTGCTAAAAATTAAATAAATAGTACATAAACAAAAACTGAGTTTTTTATTTTATTTCCGTTTATTTTAACTAAGTTTTTATGCAAATTTTATGCTTATTGTAATGTTTGGTTGCAGTTTTCTCAGGGATGGGAAAATTTACGTTTACTTGTCAGAGAAGGAAAAAGTTACTGTTAGTTACTGGTCCTTCGGACCACTAAATTTTTTAAATTAGTGGTCCGATTGAATTTTTAGTGGTCTCGGACCAGCGGACCACCAAGGATTTCGAACGCTGTATATATATATATATATATATATATATATATATATACACACACACACACACACAATGTATGTGTATATATACACTATGTATGTATGTGTATATATACACTATGTATGTATGTGTATATATACACTATGCATGTGTGTGTGTATATACACTATGCATGTGTGTGTGTATATACACTATGCATGTGTGTGTGTATATACACTATGCATGTGTGTGTGTATATACACTATGCATGTGTGTGTGTATATATACTATGTATGTGTGTGTGTATATATACTATGTATGTGTGTATGCATATATACAGGGTGTCCCAGAAGTAATGGGACAAACTTAAAGGGGAGGTAGGGGACATCACAAGGATTCAGAATTGCATAGCAACCAGTGGCGTGGCGTGAAAATTTTCGGTGGTCATCGCAATTATTTAAGTTTGTGGTGAAAAATTATTAACTCTAAAATTCACTGGTTGAATGTTTAAAAAAGAAACTTTAAATCTTACCTTCACTTATAAATGAACTCCAAATGTTCTGCTAAAACTGGATCGTAGAGTTTTAAAATATTGCTTGGTCATCGCCGCATCCAGCGATGACCGGACGCCACGCCACTGATAGCAACCCATGGTCGGAAAAATCTTTGTTCTAGTGATGCAACGAATAGTGGTTTGGCCAAATAACCGAATACCGAATATTCGGCCAAAAGTTACAGCCGAATATTCGGCCTATTCGGCCGGCCGAATACTGAACTTATTTTTGCCTAAAAACAAAATATAGTATGCACTATATGCACAATTCTTGTATATTTCACAATTAAAATGTATTGTTTTCTTTTAAAAAAATTATTTATATACAAATTTTTAATTTTTAAAGCATTATTTTACTCTGAAAAAACATTCGGCTATGTTCGGCCTAAAAATTGCCTCAATAATATAATTCGGACCCCCCCCCCTCCCCAAAAAAAAAAAAAAAAAAATTCTTAGCAAAAGTTGCTCATCAGGTACTGTCTAGTTACATTTTAATAGATATTATGTGTGTTGTTGTTACATTTTAAAATAATGACAAAATTTTAAAAGTACTAGGAAACATAAGTTTCAGCTTTCAGATGAAATAAAATAAAAAATAAGAAATCTTAATATCTTAAGAAAAACCACTGATAGAAAGGGTGAAAGGAATATCCTCTAAAATGGCGGAAAGAAATCATTGTAGACTTTATAAAGCTCACAATTAACAAAATTTTTATTTATCTTTATTATTTTTTTTCTTTGCTGTCAGCAGTGAAGCCTCTATAGAAAGTGCCCTTCAATGTGAAGAAGTAAAAGAAATTAGTAATTTTCTTTCCCAGCCACTACTAGAAAGACAACAGTGTCCTTTGGAGTGGTGGGCGAAAAATTCGGAAGACTTTCCAAACCTTTCACAATTAGCCAAAAAGTACCTTTCTGCACCAGGAAATACCATATATAGTGAGAGATTATTTTCAGAAGCAGGTAACATTTACGAAAAAAAAAAAAAGAAATAGACTATCACCTGAGAATGCTGAATTATTATTATTATTTCTGCATCACAATCTACGTTTATTGAAAACATTTTAACTGTTTTTTAAGGCATTACAATGCTATTCTTGAAAAAAATATCTAAAACGTAAATGCATACGAATTAAAAGAATTTAGTATTTACTTTCTTTCATTATTTAATAAGAAATAGTAACAGACTTAAAAAAATAACTTAAAATATATTTAACTTTTAAGCGTATTTTACTAAAAGAAAAAACCCTTAAGTATTGCAACATATACGACTTAAATATCTTATACATATAATACATCTATATCTAATCAATCATATATTTATGTTCTTTATAGGTATAATTTAAAATATTATTGAAAAAAATATTTTTTTATGTAACAAGGGTTAAATGTTAAACTTCCCATTATGATTAAAAATATATATATATATATTGAATTAGCTGGTACAGCTGTATTAAAACAATTTTGAATAGATTAATTTTAAATTTAACAGATTATTTTAGCTTATTACAGATACTTTTTGTACTTACTGTTACAGCATAAAAATTTTTTAACATGATTCCTAAATTAGCCTCTTATATAAAAATGGGTAGATAAAACTTATTCGGAGTATGAAAGTTAATAGAAAAAAAAGTGTTAGTTAATTTCAAATAAAATTTTCATTATATATGATGAATATAAATTGTCAAATTAAAAAGTTATACTGTGTAAATATAAAAACATTTATTACAGTATTATTCGGCCAAGGTCGAATAATGGACTTGATATTCGGCCGAAGCCAAATATTCGGCAGACAGGCCGAATGGGCCGAATATTCGGCTTCGGCCGAATATTCGTTGCATCTCTACTTTGTTCGTCTGTAGGTTGTGTTGTTCACAAGAGCATTGGAGAAAAACAGCTTTCTCAGATTCGGGAATTTTTAAATTCATAATTCATACCAGAAATTGTTGGTTACGTAAATTAAAGATACATCTAGATTTTAACTCTAAACGCTGGAGAAGACAGACCTTCAGTAATTGGATCTTTCATCGCCATCACTGGATTATGCAACGCTTTATAAACACCGAGCTGGCAAATATGTACCTAATTTACGGGTTGGCACAGGGAAGTGCACGAGAAGCAGAAAGATTATATCGCAAAAGGTATCCATAGAGAGATGCACCGGACCACAGGATCTTTATGAATTCACATCACAATTTGTGTGAATATGGATCCTTGTGAGGTAATAGGCATAGAGTGGGCAGACCACGCTTGACTCGAACTCCTAGCATGGAGCAAAATGTGTTAGATATTGTTCAACGAAATCAGAGTACCAGTGTACGAGCCATCGGTTCTGCTGTAGGAGGATCTCGGTGTACTGTTCATCGTATTTTATAACGTGCAGGCTTACACCCATACCGTCTGCGAAAAGTACAGGCGCTGCTCCCTAGAGATTATCCTACGCTTTTGCGTTTTGCACAGTAGTACCTGGACCAATGTCGCCAAGACCCGCATTTCTCATGCTACGTTTTATTTACAGACGAGGTGTACTTCACGCAAGATGGTGTGTTCAACCACCACAATGTTCATTTATGGGCTGGCGAGAATCCCCATGGTGTGAGATCACATGCTGCACAATATCGCTTTTCAGTGAATGGATCTGATATTCTGATATGGATCTGGTTGCAAGACTCATCTGTGCTGCTGCGGATATCCAACAAAATCCAGGTGTGTATTTGAGCGAGTCCATGGTTCGACGGTGCAATGCATGCATCGCTAGCAATGGTCGAAGCCTTGAAGATTTTCACATATCATCTACCACAGTAAATGTAATATCGTTGACCAATAAATTATTTCGGATGGTATGTCTTGTGTCTCTTCGTCCCTTGTACCTGTCATATTACCTTCCCATCCATGACGTTTCCGACCATGGGTTGCTATGCAATTCTGAATCCTTGTGATGTCCCCTACCTCCCCTCAAAGTTTGTCCCGTTACTTCTGGGACACCCTGTATAATACATATATATAACCATTAATTAAACATTACCGACCATCATCAAAAACTGTAATATGTATATATATATTCATGTATTATACTGGTGCCCAACTAACCGAAAAGTACTGAATAATTTCCTCAAAAAAAGAGATTTTCTATATCTTTCATTTTATGTTTAATCCTTTTATGCAAATTAACACATTTTACATTCATTCTTGACATGCTATGCTCAGTGATATTTTGTATATTATCTATTTTTTGCTGCAAAGTGAAAGTGTAGGAAGTTGAAGCTCGCAACAAAATTTGACATTTTTTCGCATTCGATTGACAAAATTGGAGATTTTTTCGCATTCGATTGATCAAAAAATACGAGATTTTTTTCGCGTTCGATTGACAAAAAATACGAGATTTTTTTCGCGTTCGATTGACAAAAAATGCAAGATTTTTTTCGCATTCGATTGATAAAAAATGTGATGCGTTCTATTGACAAAATTTGAGGAATTTTTCGATTTGACAAAATTGGAGGTATTTTTCGATTTGACAAAATTGGAGGTATTTTTCGATTTGACAAAATTGGAGGTATTTTTCGATTTGACAAAATTGGAGGTATTTTTCGATTTGACAAAATTGGAGGTATTTTTCGATTTGACAAAATTTGAGGTATTTTTCGATGTGACAAAATTTGAGGTATTTTTCGATTTGACAAAATTTGAGGTATTTTACGATTTGACAAAATTTGAGGTATTTTTCGATTTGACAAAATTTGAGGTATTTTTCGATTTGACAAAATTTGAGGTATTTTTCGATTTGACAAAATTTGAGGTATTTTTCGATTTGACAAAATTTGACGTTATTTTTCGCATTTGACAAAATTTGAGATTTTTTTTCGCTTCCGGTCAACGAAATTAGCAACTCCTGAATTTTTAAAGATGTTGGCATCGGTGTTCTCCATGGGTCGATTGACGAGATTCAGAATTTTCTATGCCCAATTGATGATATTCACGATTTCTACACATTTGATTGACGAAATGCGCAATTTAAGAATTAAAGAAAATTTAATTGTGCTTCTTGTTTCATAAAATTATAAAACCGATATTTTATTAATTTGGTGTAATTTTTATAACTTTTTTAAAACTTATATGGCAAAATTTTAACTCATGGTTTATCAACAAATCAACTAAATTTTATGCTTGCAGTTATTGTGTTTGTTCTTTTATATTTAAATCTCTTCGTTCTTGCAGGAAGACAAAAGCCTGGTGGATGTATGTGAAGATGCACCAGTTACAACATTCACTGCATGTATTGGTAAGTGCTTTACTTATTAATATTAGCAGTTATGTTGCAATGAATAACGATTAATATGGTTTTCTGCTTTGTTCATGAATTTGTTTATGCAATTTTTATTTTTTCATTTGTCAGATTTTTTTTTTTTTTACCCTCCGGTACGGTATGCTATTTCTTTCTCCCAGCTTATTTTGTGTCCAAAAAATAACGTTACCTTACAGACGCTAGCCGTAAAACAAAGCATTAAGATTAAATACTCTTCAGCAATTTTTTAAACTTCTAAACATCGCTTATTTTCAATTTTTATACCATCGTATTGGAAAAAAATTCTTTTAAATGCATTTTGTTTGAAAACTGTATCTCCATTTATTTTTGAAATATTAATTTTTTTGTAGTTTTTGGAGCCATTTGTTTAATATTGGCAACGGTAGTACTCCATTTCTGTAGAAAGTAAAGGAAAAATGGTTTTAAAATATTAATCATATTTTTGTTGCCATTTTCTCGTAACAACCGAAAGAAAATGTAATTAAAATACGTGCTGTTTTGAAAAAAATATAAACTAATGATTTCTGTTAAAACAATGGAGCTATTATATACTATATTTAATTGTAAGTATCTATGAATCATTAGATAGCCGTCTTTTTTTTTTTTTTCGATTTTCTTGAATGACAGAATCTTTTTGCCAGATTTGTGCATTATTTCGCGATAGTGATGTGCTATGCATGCTTTACTGTAGATGTTTAAGAGTAGATCGTAAATGTGGAATTCTTAAGCGGATGCGAATGACGTCATTTTACATAAAATAAAAGCGTGGGCTTTAAGTCTTAAATTTGAAATATGTTTTGTACTGCAGTAGAGTCCCGCTTAACCGAGTTGTTTTCTTCTGATGGACTGGTGGTTTCTATTATTATGAAACAGCCATTATAAATGAAGTGTCATGTGAAGATGAAAAAGCAGCGGTAAAAAAAAAAATAATAATAATAAAAATTATGGCCATTTTTTCCCCCATTCTGACCAGAAAATCTGAGTTCTAACTTTTTACGGCTGCTCTTTCATCTTCACCTAACACTTCATTTATAATGGCTGTCTCATAATGGTAGAAGCCATCAGTCCATCAGAAGAAAATGAAGTAATAGAAATGCCGGGGGCGACACTAAATTCTGAAAAAGCAGAATTCCTGTTCTCTAGGTTTTTTTTTCACTTTAAATAAAATCAATTGCTTTTTTTTTTTTTTTTTTTAAAGGCATTTGTATATATATATATTTTCTTTTTTTTTAACAAATTTATTTTAGAAATTCCTTCTTTACAAACTAAATTTATTCATGTTAGGCTTATTTTTCTTGTAGATAGTAAATCTTAGGGATTGAAGGTTTATTTTACTTTTTTTAACATCATGCAGCAATTTATTGCTGGTTACAATGTTTTTAGCAGCGCTGCGGAGTTAGGGGGGAAAATGGACTCCTCTGACTCCAGGAATTTTAACTGATTCTACTCGGACTCTTTTGCTCAAAAATGGGCTTGAGTACGGCTCTGCAGTCCTGCTTGTAAAATGGACGACTCCAGGCATTATAACAGATCCGGCTTTGACTCTTTTGCTCAAAAATGGACCTGACTCCGCAACCTTGGTGTTTAAACAAGTATGATAAATTTTGCTCTCTGCAATTTTAGAATTTCTAGCCTCTTTTTTTTTTTTTTCTTTGTGGCGATTTTTACGCATTAGTAAAAAGAATCTGAATTTTATTTAATTCCGATATCCTGCAGATTTTAGTCCAGTAAAATGTTTTGTTTCAGAAAAGTTTATTGAGAATTTGCACAGCTTTTTTTTAATAATTTGTAAATTTTTTTTATGCGATTTTCAACTTTTAGTGTGAAATAGCAAAATTTTTAGCATTTTTTTTTTCTTTTAATAGGCATGCCACTTTTCCACGGAATTGCAGATTTCTGCGTTTTTGTTTATTTTTAAAGCAGATTTCCGCTTTTTAAAAAAAGATTATTTTTTAACATATTCAAAGATTTTATGTATTTTTTTATTATGACTTTTATCATAAGATCAGACTTCCCAAGTTTCCTGATATTTCTGTAATTTCTCCCTTCTCTTATATTTGATAATTCTGTCATTTTTGTTTCCCGTTAAAGCGTAAAGTGAAACTAGTCAACCAATCTGAAGAACTATATCTCTTGTACTTCAGGTTGTCATGTGATCACAAAATTGCTTATAACTCCTTAAATAATTTATTTGTAAAACAATGTCTTTCGATTCCAAATCACTTCCTTAGTCAGCACTGCCAATTTTGTGCAATTATGTTTAAAAGTAAATTAGTAAATGTGTCAAAGTTCGTGCTTGTTGATAAAAGATTTAAGTGTTAAATCCTTTAATTTTTTCTTCCTATCATACTTTTACTAATGATTTAATAATTTTATCTAATGTGTAAGATAGGGTTTGAAGAAAATTGGTGAAAAAACTGTACAGTGTGCAAATATGTGTGCAAAATAATTCTTAGTGATAATAGCAATCGAAAAACAAGTACAACATAATCAATTTTGTAAATAAATTTATGTGATGGAGACATGAAGTAAAAACTGCTTTTCCCCTCAACTTAATGTAGCAATGTTGCCTGTAAGGCTAATGTCAGATGGATGTCTTTTTGCACGCTTTTTTACTTACGTATTATCCCTACACAATGCCGCTAGCTTTGTGTAGGGATAATACGTAAGTAAAAAAGCGTGCAAAAAGATGTTCGTCTGACCTAACGTGTTCGCCTAAGAGTAATATGTATAATATCTATCTATATATATATATATGTTAGGGATGCATCGAGTATTCGGCTAGCCGAATAGTAACCGCTAGGTTGAATACTGAATATTTGGCCTGCTGAATAGTAACTATTTGGCCGAATACCGAATATTCGGCTTGTCGAATACTTTTATATTTCAAAGTTTAAAGGCATTAAAATATTAAATTTTAAAACAATTTTATATGATATTTAAAACAAACTTTTATTCTAATAAACAAGAGCTTTTTTTCAAGCAAACTTTATGCTGAAAAAAATCTGCTTTGAGTTAAAGAACAGGATAATTATATAAAAAAATTAATTAATAAAATTTTAAATTTCATGGCTTCTTCTGAGAATTAAAGCAAATGAATAAAATTTTCTTAAATTCTAAAACATTTTAAAATCAAAGAGAAATTGTGAAAAAATTGGAAGAAAAATTGTACAGGTACATATATTTGCTTGTCAGGAAGAGACTAAAGTAAAAGTTAATAAATAATACAATAGATTCAAATTTTATATGGTGACAACTTAGCAAGAATAACTGTTCTACTCCCTTTGATCAAGCAAGTAAGTTTTTAAATGCATCCCAGATCAGTGTCTGGGTCTGTAGTGGGCAATCATTTTCAGAGATTGTAAACATTGTTCTTAAAATCTTAGCAAGAAACAGATTATTTACTGGACAATGTTGAAGAACTTGCATTTGTACATAATTCATTTCTATGAAAATTCTCATGATTGGTTAATTTTCTTAAATAATACTTAACAAACAGCAAATAAATAATGTAAAAACATTCTCTTTTTTTTAAATATGATTCTGTTTGTAATTATTCTGAATATCTTTAAGTGGGCTGTGAAACGTAGAAGTTGTAAAAAGTTTTAAAAAATAATTTTTAAAAGTTTTTTTGTATTTGGTTCAGCCGAATATTTCGATAATCAGCCAAACCGAATATTCGGCATGCCGAATAATTTGCTATTCGGCCAAGCCAAGTATTCGTCATACCGAATAGTTTTATATTCGGCCAAACCGAATATTAGGCAACATGACCGAATATTCGGTGCATCCCTAATATACATATATATATATATATATATATATATATACACATTAAGAGCTCAATCCAACAGTTTCTACATTTAAGAAACCTATAATTAAAAACAGCATTAATAGATAAGCATCTGTCAAATTAATCTTCATTTTATCTCTATTTGAGTCTCTATGTATATCTTTTTGCAAATAATTTATAGGCTGAGTAATCTTTTAAAATCCTGACAACTTTTTGGGGAGATGCGGGGTTTAAAAAAAAAAAAAAAAAAAAAAAAAAAAAAAAAAAAAAAAACCCTGCACATGCACATTTTGGATGCGGTTACGGTTAGGTTATAATTAAGTTACAGTTACATTGTACTTGGTCACGGTTAGTTTTTTCCCGCAGTATGAACATTATGCATATTTTTATTTTAAAAAAAACTATTTTATAATCTAGCTCAAAAATTTTAATACTGTATGTTAAACTTTCAGCTAATGATAGAGTATCGATTTGATCCACATATATTCAGGTTAAAGGGTGATGTATAAGTTTGAAAATGAAAAAAGTTCACTTAGGAATTCGATGTGGGGGGGGAGGGGAAGATGTATAAGAATGGTTTTTACAGTTGAATATCCATATTTTAGTCCGAAAATTACGCAGTTATCAGAAACATATCGCGCCATATCCCATGTCCCGTTGCAGTAATTTCGAGGCTTTTTACAGCTAAATATATTTTTAACAGATTTTTCCCACCACGGTTATTTTACACTTACGTTACAATTAGACAAAATCGAGTTAAACATATAAAATCATACAAATTTCAAGTTTATTTAAGATTTCATTTAGAGTGCACTTTCTTGATGCTCACTGGTGAAATATGAGGAAATTTCTCTTTTGAGAAAAAATTAGTAATTGTATATCTTTTAAAAATAAGAGGGAAGGGGAGTCTAGGCTACAGTGTGTCTATTACTGCTATCCTTACTTTATTTTTAAAACAAAGAGATTTTGAGAACATTGACGGAAGGATTTTTTTTTTTGAGAGATTGAAAAATAACTTGAGAATGAAAATTGGGTGGGCTAGAAGAGCAAATTTTTGGGTGGACTTGTGCCCCATGGGAACATATAAGTTGGCGGCACTGGCTTGCTGTTCCTGTTTAGACACATTTGGTACTAACATTGTTGACACTTATTCATTTTCTACACACACTTAAAAAATAAACGAATCCCACAATAATCTGTTGCCTCAATGTCAGTGCTTTTAATAGCTGCTTTGGCAATGCGCTAATTTGCATATACGCTGCAGCAGCAACCTCAAATGGAAACTTTGATTGCACATTATAATTTAAACAATTACGGTATTAAGCAAATGCTACTGCTTTCTTCTGTTAGATTGCTATTCTATTATAGAAATTTATTGTATTTATCACTGGAGCATTTGTATTAACCTTTATTTTAGTGTCTTGAGTAATTAAAGTTCATTCTCACATTTCCAGCTTTTCTTAAAATGAATCTGATATTTGAGAATATAATTTTTTTTTTTTAATGGGGATTGACAGTATGTTGTAATCTTAAGTGTAACATACTGAGTTAAAATTACTTTTTCCATATACAATTCTGAAAGTTTTCATGAACCTCTTATCGTTAAAGCATGTGCATACAAAGCGTTGACTTAATATAAGAGCTCTGTTTGTGTAATAGTATGCATTTAATTTGTTTGTCTTTAATTCTGTTTTAAGTTATTTAAGCTTGTTTTTTATCTAATCTCGTTTTGTTTTCTTTATAGAGCATTGTTTGGGATTAATCCGCAATCCAAAGGTTCTGAAATGGAAAAGAGATTTGGAAAGAGAGTTGACCTATAAGTCCTTAACTCATCAATAACAAAGGATTTTTCATCCAAATGGAAGATTTTAATTATATTTTTAATGTAAATACGTGTTGCAAATAAATTTTTTTTGTCATTTTTTAATTTGTTGTTTTTACTGTTCATATTTATAGAAAGGTTTACTGCTTTTCTGAAAGTAATCATTTAAAATTAAAAATATTCATTATTTTTCAGAAAATTTATTTAAAAGAAATCAAGTTCATATTTCAATTTATCAGTTTCAAATAAATATGTTCATCTTGTATTTTGTTCAGATAGTTCCATGTCATAGTTCATTGTATTTCTGTTTTGCACTTAACATTCCTAAAAACGCATTTTCATTTTTAATAATTGTCTTGTGGAACATCTCAATATCAGTCAGGTTAGAATACAATGATGAAAGCAAACAGTGAATTGTTTAAATTCAATATTGTATTTTTAAATGGCTAAAGTAACAGATTAGTTTGCAACATAAAGGGTGCTTCATATCCAGGTATTTTATCGCATTAAGGAACACAATCTGCTGAAAACGAGTAGATTGTGCTCCAGTAGTTTATGATCATCACTCTATCAAATAATTTGAAATACCTACACACAAACCTCTTAACCCATTTTAGGCCAAACATAGAAATTTTATAAAATGGGATATTATTTTCGTTTGCTTAAATTACATTCATTAAGGGAAAAAAAAGTTTTGTGCATGAAAAATATTTTATTTGAGAAATAAAATGCATTCGGCATTTTTAAGCATTCTGTCAATGGTGCGCTAAAGCACCAGTAAATTTAAAATTAATAATTTTTTTTAAAATTTTTGACATTTTCTTTATTATTTTATTTACAGAACTTGCAACTTTAATCCATTATAAAAACATATGATTAATCTCAAGTGGAATAATTATACATTTTCAAAAAGTCGAATTTGTCAATAACCGCTTCAAATTAAACAAACTGGCGTATTTTGAAAATTTCTCAATGGAAAGCGCCTCAAACGCTTGCTTACAAATAAAAATTAATCCTTTATACTATCCCCATCATATTTGAATTCTAGATGAAATTTTATCCCAGGATACCAAATTTCAAATCTTTTGATCCAGTTATTTATGAATGTTTAAAGTTTGAAACCTCTCATGTTGGATTTGTTATTTATCATAGGGAAGTTGCAATGGGGATAGTTTTTTAAACATAACACAAATTGCTGAATATCATGAATTGAAATTCTTAATTTGCATAATTGAAGCTTCTAGAAATCTTTTTTTTTTTTTTTTTTTAAATCAAATATTTTATAAGTTAAAGTTCAAATATTTTTTTTTAACTCTCTGCTTTTGTAAATTTTGAAAGATAAATGTTACATATATTTTACAGAAATGGATTTCTAGAAGTTTTAAATATAGATTGCAGCTTGCTGCATCCAACTGCCTTTTAATTATGTTTAAAAAACTATTCTAATCAGTTTTTGAACAATAATCAATTTACATTATTTGTAGTACACTCATACCAGTCATATTTATATGATGTGTAGCAAAGTGTAACTGTTTGAAAAGGGAAGCTGAACAATGTCAGCATAATCCTCTATCTATGCACTGGAATCCCTGAACTGCCCTGCTGAAGGGGTAGGTCCAGAGGTCCCTTCTGTAGGTCCAGTGGTTTGCTAATTTTACTGGCGGTATCCTTAAATTAATGACTCTTTTTACAAGGACCACATTAATTTACGGTTGCTGGACATACAAAAATGAAGATAACTTTTACGAGCATAATATTAATTTAAGAGCAGTGACCGTAAAAAAATTAACAAACCTATTACGAGCATAATGTTAATTTACTGCCAGTGACCATAAAAAAATTAAGGAACTTATTACGGGCATAATGTTAATTTACTGCCAGTGACAGTAAAAAAATTAAGGAACTTATTACGGGCATAATGTTAATTTACTGCCAGTGACAGTAAAAAAATTAAGGAACTTATTACGGGCATAGTGTTAATTTATGGCCAGTGACCGTAAAAAAATTAAGGAACTTATTACGGGCATAATGTTAATTTATGGCCAGTGACCGTAAAAATATTAAGGAACTTATTACGGGCATAATGTTAATTTACGGCCAGTGACTTTAAGTTTTACGGGCAAAAGTTTACGGGTAAACTTGTATTTTTATGGTCATGGCAGCGTTACGGTCATAACATTATTTTTACGGTCAGTGACTGGCACACTTTTTGCCAGTCACTGACCGTAATTTAGCGGTGAAATTTCTTAGAGTGTAAGTAAGGGTGTATTCTAATCCAAACTGCGTATTTTCTGACTCATTTTTGCTCTCAAAGGCTTCCATTGGTACGTTTTCTTACTCAGAAACTATATAATGTACCGTAATGGTCGATTTTATTTTAGAGGCAGAATATATTCTTAAAAAATGCTGTTAAAGTGGGCATTTTGAACCGAATTTCCCAAAGCGGATTGTGCTGGAAAAATCATTTCATTAAGGATGCACTCAAATCCAAACTGCTTATTTTCTGACTCATTTTTAAATTCATTTTTGCTCTCAAACGCATTTAATTGGTAGATTTGCTTATTCAGAAACTATACAATGTACCGCAATGATCAATTTTTTGATAGAGGCAGAATATATTTCAAAAAATTATGTCAAATTGGGCATTTTGAACGGAATTTCCCGAAGCAATTGTGTTATCACTTTCTTCTGAACACGATAACTTCCGCAATTCTGCACAAATCTCTTCCAAACTGATACATAAAATCAAGGGACATAAAATCTCGGCCAAGTTCGTTAATGGGCAAAAGTGGACAAAGGGGATGGAAATATGGAGGGGTTTTGGGAAAACCGAAAAAACCCTTAACTTCTTAATTTTTGTACATAACAAATCAGTTTAAAGGTTTTATTTACTTCTAAAAATAGCGCCAAAAATTCATGCATCACAGATTTTTCATAAAAAATCCATAACTCCGTCAATTCACAAGATATAAAATCTCCATGAATTTATCATATATCTTCTTAATATTGTCTTCAACATTTATATAGACAAGTTTTTGATAGGGCCAATTCTTACAGCAAAAACAAATTAAAAATACATTGCGGTTGAAGAAAAAAATCATTTTATTAAGGGTGCATTCAAATCCAAACTGTCTATTTTCTTACTCATTTTTAAATTCATTTTTGCTCTCAAACGCATCCAATTGCTAGATTCTCTTATTCAGAAACTATATAATGTACAGTAATGATCGATTTTTTGATAGAGGCAGAATATATTTCAAAAAATGATGTCAAAAAGGGCATTTTGAACAGAATTTCCCGATGCGATTGTGTTAGAAACGAAAAATATTGCCCTACTGAGAAAATAATTGTTTATTAATCAAGTTTTAATTAATTGAAAGAAAAATAAAAACACAGGTCGCTTATAAATCTTTTCAAAAATCACGTCAGCATGTTTCATATATATATATATATATATATATATATATATATATATTTTTTTTTTTTTTTTTTTTTTTTTTTTATGAATCAAAATGTGCCAGAAAATTTCGTGTTGTTGAGTATGGAAAAATATTTTTTTATTATCGCCTTAACATGATTCTGATAAAACCAACTATTTTATTAAAAGGAAATAAAAACTCGTCAAAAGCAGACAGATAAAACTGTTAAAGTGGATTTATATCTGATAATGATTTAGTTTTTGTTGGTGAAATTAGTATACTTAACTTCGAAATCTACCTCTGCCTGTAGGCCGGGCCGGCAGGGATGTTTGAAGTATTAACAAGTATATGAGATAGAAGAAAGTTTTGGGATTGACACATCCGACTATAGCTTGTTGTAGCTCATGCAAGAAATTAAAATTATTGTCTCTGACTGACGTGATCCGTGGAAAAATCAGTAAAATTTGGCTAAGTCCAAAAATTTTTACCAAAAATGTATATATTTTAAAATTTCCATTATTTTACAATTAAACATTAAAATTCATTTATTTAAAGGATAGTAGATTTAAAGGCAAAAGAAAAAAATTAAAATACAGTAAAATCAGTGGAAAAGAATCTGCCTATGACGGAATCCTGTCTTAAACGGAAAAATGTGCTGATCCACGCAAAATGAATATAATAATACCTGAGAAAAGAATAGACAACATTTACACCTACTAAGAAGGGAACTTGTCTATAACGCTTTTTTTTACCTGTGTGATTCCGTCTTAGAAGATTTTACGGTATAGCATTTTTCAAAGTCTCCAATAGATGAAATATTAATTAATTATATTAAATGATAAGTGAGACATTTACATACAAATAGAGTTTCATTAAAAAATATATATATCACAGCCTTTGGCGCTTCTTTAAAAATAAAAATTATAAACATGTAAAAAGAAAAGCTATAATAACTATTTTTGGTCAGAACTCCCCATACGAAACATTTTTTAACCATATCGTCATAAAAAAAACTATGTTTTGTAGAAATTCAGTCAGGGCGGGCCGGGCCTTGGGCTAAGATTTTAACTTTTTCCAGGCCGGGCCGAACTTTATTTTCTATGGGTCGGCTCGGGACTGGGCCTGGATATTTCGACCCGTGAAGTCCTCTAGTGTAGACCTCCAGCATATTTTAAAAGCAGGTTTAACGTAAAATCTATATGTTGCTATTTTATGTCCAAAGGAGAAGCACTGTCTTAAATCGATTTTTAATAACTTGCAATTTGTGGATAATCCCTATTTTATATTCAAAATGAGTCTATAACTCGTCGCTCAGAGGCATGGGTAAATGGTGTAAGTCACGAATTTTGGATTTTAATACCTCTACGAATTTTGCAGATATCGAGATGAATTTTTTTGTGTTTAATTCAGGAATGGATAAGGAAAAATTTCCTAATTGGAAAATTTACTCTACGGGGGCCGTATAAAAATTTAGTTTGTGTATTTTCTCAAACAGCCCCCCCTCCCCTTCCTGGAGTTGAAACTTGTTTAATTGAATGTTGCACCTTTTTTTAATGAAACTTTGCAATTGGAAGTATGTGTCTAGGAGCAATATTTAAGGAAATAGCCTATTGTTCCGATCTTTATGAATCACCCGGTATATGCATTAAAATATAACATGTTAATATATTAAAATGCAGTTTATAATTCATTCTTTAAAACTTGTCTGACTGTAATCGTAAATTACGAAATTAAAAGACAATTCCGAACCTATTCTGATACAACGTTATATCTTTTAACGCGTTTAAGGCTGTTCTTAACTGCCCTGCTCAACAAGCGCAAAACGTTTTGACATATTTACAAATTTATTTTTTAACGGAAAGATATAAAAATGGAAAGCCTGACCACGGAAGCGATTTGGAATTGAACTGTTTTTTTCCATTTTTTGATCCATCAATTACCTATTGAGTTATAAGCGTTTTAGATCACGTGACAAACCCGTTTTTCGCCCGCTCTTGAGTGCTCTTTCTCCCTTCGCGCGGAAATTCGGTTCAAAACGCCCACTTTGGCACTCTTTTCTGAAAGATCTATTGCGTTTGCAAAAAAAAAAAAAAAAAAAGAATGGAAAACAGCTCAATGACATAGTTTCTGAACAACAACACCAGCTAGTTTCATGCATTTTCGAACAAAAATAAATTAAAACTTATGTCAGAAAGTTGCCGTTTTGGATTTGAGAACACCCTTAACTTAACTTGATATTAACTATACGTTCAACATAAAAATCTAAACCTGTCTTTATGTTGTCAGATTATAGCTATGCATCAAAGTGCGGTTAATCTCCATTTTTTTCTTTTGTTCATTGAGTCGTTGAATTTGAAAGTGGGGCAAGAACATGTTTGAAAAAAAAATAGTTAAAGCTAAATCTTATTACAAATAAACATAAATTTTCTGTTTTTAATAAATATCTATTCACAATCAATATATTTTAATATCAGTATCCATTTGTTACTAAATCATTTATTGGGTCAATGCTATTTTAAATACTTTGATTTTGAAAATGAGTCAAGTCCACTTTGAATAGAATTAATTTTATGTGTCATACGATTAACCTTCCTACCCTGAATGGGTCTAATCGACCCATTTCTATAATTCGTTTCATTCAATTCGAACCAGAAATTTCTTTATGATAGTAAAATAAATAAAAATCGCAACAACTAAGTTAAATAGATATTTTAAATAATTTTAAATAAAAATTCTGGTTTGAAATGTTTTTATGAAGGTTGAGTAAATTTTCAACAGGGCAGGAAGGTTAACAAGCAAAATCAGACTACTAAAACTGTGGTGAATCGGCAACATGGGTAAAACATTGTTTTATCCTCATTTTTAACTATGCACAGGCTTAGAAAAAAAAAAAAAAGCAAACGCCTAAACTAATTATAATACAAGAAAATTACTGGTACCAAACGACTGGAAATAAAGTCTACTTTTAAATTATGTAGATAAAATTTGCTTAGGGAGCCATCTACAAATCAAAACCAGAGTAAACTTTGTTTTTTTAATGACAACACCCAATTTTGAGAATATATTTTAAATTTTCGGTACAAACGATGTCTAGAAGCGAAATTTCAAGTCATTTGGATGATAAGTTTTTGCATTATAAACATTAGTAATTTAGATCTTCTGATGTTAAATTACATTTTCATATTTTCATTAATATCTCCTGAAATTATAATCCTAATGTGATATTTTTTGTGTGGTTATAATAGAAAAAAAAACATAAATACATTGAATTTGTATTTAAAAATATTATAATATGAATTATAAAATTAATATTAAAAAAATATGAATTGCAACCTATAGTGTTTTAATAGATTTATATTTATTATGCCCTCTGCTTTATGCGAATTTTCAATTTCAAATGTTTCTTCCAAATAGTTTTTGAATTGATTAAAAAACTTCAAAATGATCATTTAAAGGGCCGTGTATGATGTGCAGAAAAGCATAATTTGAAAAAAATATATTTTACTCATTTCATTGAAATATTTGGACTGGCAATATTCGAAACATATTAAGCGAGTGAAAGGGTCATATTGGCAAGAAATGATACATTAATAGAAGTGACATAGTCATTCTGTAGCATTTCAACAATCAAATACCGAACTTCAATTTGGATACAGCCCCTAAAATAGGCTCATTTTAAAATATTTAATTTCTCTGAAACGAATTTCCTAAAAATTTGTTTTTACGCTAATTGAAGAATGTAGAATTTATGTATGGTGTAAAACGTGGGTATTGCTATTAAAAAAAAAAAAAAAAAAAAAAAAAAAAAAGTTTGGGTCGTTTTGATATGTAGGTGGCCCCCCTAACAAATTTTATGTACATCATTTAAGGCTGTTCTCAACTGCTCTGCTCCACAAGCGCAAAACGTTTTGACACATTTGCAAATTCATTTTTTAACGGAAAGATATAAAATTGCAAAGCCTGCCCATGGAAGCGATTTGGAATCAAACTGTGTTTTTTATTTTTTGATCCATCAATTACCTATTGAATTATAAGCAATTTTGATCACGTGATAAACACTTTTTCACCCTTTCTTGAGTGGTTATTCTACTTTCGCGCGGAAATTCGGTTCAAAACGACCACTTTGACACTATTTTCTGAAGGATCTATTCCGTTTGCAAAAAAAAAAAAAAAAAAAAAAAAGAAAAAAGAAAAGAAAAAGAAAGAAAAAACGAAAAAAAAAGGAGCTCGATTACATAGTTTCTGAACAACAACACCTGCCAGTTTCATGCATTTCCGAACAAAAATAAAGCAAAACTTATGTCATAAAGTTGCCCTCTTGGATTTGAGAACAGCCTTAAAAGTAGGCGTTATTTCCAATCGTTTGGTACCAGTAACTTTCTTCTACAATAATTTGTTGCAGGGTTAGTAGGGGATGTTTACTTTTTTCCCACGACTGCACAAATGACTTTTACTGAATATTTTTTCTTATTTTTTCCTTTTTCTCCTTTAAAATTTAACTTTTTTTTTGTTGTTGTATTGTAACTTTGCTATAAAGAAGAATGAAATATTGTAATAAAATAAATAAACAAATAAAATAAAATATTCAGTTTTTTGTTATTATAATTATTTTTTATTTAAAAAAATCAAGTTTTTCAAGAACTCAGTGCTTTTGAAAATGAACCAAGTCCATCGAACAAATATTCTTTGCCCAGAAAGATTTTTTGGAAATGATGCTTGAACTTGGAGGTCTCTAAATTGAGCTACTGTTTTAAACAAATTTCATTCGTCTCCCTATTCAATAATGTACAAATTGGAATTATTCCGGGCCAAACCAATCTTACATGGAGCCGCCTTGAGGCAAAGTTCCAATTGGCGCGCTTATAACATGTTTTGAGAAACCGTTTTTACTTGGGATAACTAGGCCCTGAAATCTCTATTTAAAAATGATAAGGGTATAAGGGTACGTGCTTACATTTTCTTGCCGATTTTATCTTCCTATCGGGCTAATATTTTATGTAAAAGAGAAGTTATGTGCAATACTGTTTGTTTCAGTCATTTATTGAATCTTGTAGATATTTAACATATCTGGTATTCCAAACGCTACACCCGCTTTTAACTTTTCTGATATTCATAAGCAGAAAATATCGAATTCTTGCGGTTTATCAGCTTGTAGTTTGTGATGGATTTACTTAAAGGTGGCTTTTGTAGCCATAGTGTCTTGGGCAGGATTTTGGCAGCATATCTATAGACCGGTAGGCGACAGCACAGACCATCACCTCATCGAGTTCACGGCTGAAATTCCAGAATTAGTTAAAACTCGATTCGCATATTAAAACGCAATCGGTCTGCCAAGTCCTATCTTTGTGGAAAACACCTGAGAACCCGATTTTAGCGGTTCGCTCGTAGATTTACCATTGTGGTTTCCTGCTCCCAGTCCTCCATGTTTTCATACCTTTGGGTGCAGGAAAACACAATGATAAACCTACTAATCAACCACTAAAATCGGGTTTTCAGGTGTGTTTCGACCAAGCTATGACTTGGCAGACCAATTGCGTTTTAATATGCGAATCGAAATTTAACTAATTCTGGAATTTCAGCCGTGAACTCGATGCGTCGATTGTCTGTGGCTGCCACCTCCCGGTCTACGAGGGATAAAAATAAAAACCGGTTTTTTGGCAGGCGCCCAAAAGATGCTTACACTTTTCTGACCAGTGCCGCATCAACACTTGGCACTTGGAGCTAAGAGAGATAGCAAAAAAATAAAAAATAATAAAAAGTTAATCATCATTTAGTGTCCTGTTAACTCAAACGTAAAAAGAAAAATGTCGCTGCTATCAATTTTTCAAATGAAATCATTATTTCACTGTCACATTTTAATGGAAGAAATAAAACTATGTATTTCAAAGGGAAAAAATATATATTAGTAGATATTAATAAAATTCATTTCGTTAAGGCGTCTCAGGACTCTTAACCCTTAAATGCCCGACTTTTCAAAAATCATTGTAATAATGTTTTTCGGCTTTCATTTTTTAAATAAATCATGGGAAAAATACTTTAAAAAAACATATTTTGTGTTAATTATGGTTTACGGCGAAAAAACAGTTTGTTACTAATCGGCAATACTGGTCTTTAATTGAAAAAATAATTTTCCGTGATAAAATTCTATAATATTAAACACACAAGAGTTTTAGGAACTATAATAATAAATAAATTTTACTTGCCACTGAAGAATAGGGTATTTCGCAAGCTTCCAAACAAAACAAACAAAAAAAAAACAAGTAGCAACAATTGAAAAAATAAATCTATCTTTATTCTTAAACAGCACAAGTGTTGCCATGTACATGTTGAAAATCGATTTAATAATATTTTCAGAATGTATTTTATTGGCAACATTAGGCATTATAGCTTCAATATTATTCTAATAGTATTTTAGAGCCTAAATTGGGTATGTTGCCGAAAAGCAACACCCGGCATTTAAGAGTTAAAATTGGAAAAAAAAGATCATATTCAACATTTAATATCTTAAAATGTATTTGATTTAAAGACATAATTTTAATTGGGATGAAAAGTATAAATATGTTCTTTCATTTCAAATATTAAAAAAAAGAATGCAAGATGCAGAATTAGCATTTACAGGGGATTCCAAACTGTCAGACATAGAACAAGCAAAAAATCAGCATAACCTATTACGCGCAGGATTACAAAATAAATTTTGGAACTAGAATGAAAATTTTGGTGCCTACTTATGCTTCAGATTGTAATAATGACCCTGAACCTAAAAAAATTTATATTTAAAGCATTTTTATATTTTTAATACAAAGTTGTATTTAGCTAACGCAAAATTTAGAAAATTTCAACAGTATAATCACCTAAAATTTTATTTATTTTAATAAAAAAAAAAATAAATTTTAGGTTCAGTTTATACAGACTTACATGAAACATAGTATCTTTTGAAAATTTCATGAACAATTTTTTGAGAATTTTTGAAAGTTTTTGAGATAGCGTACGCGTTATGCCCAAAAAAGTCATTTGGAGAAAAATGACTTCAAAGTTTCGAAAACGCCGCTTCAGCTATTGAGCGGGTATAATTCTAAAAGTAAAAACTTTTGTTCTAATGGGAATTTCAAGGAAACATATACATCAAAATGTTCAGAAAAAATAGTAGTTTAATATCTCAAAAAATTAAAATTTCGAAAATTTTAAAGCTTGAGTCCTGAGACCCCTTAAAAAATAGTCCTCCATAAATATATTTTAAACTTAATAATAAGAATAATGAACGCTTTCAGTTAACGGGGAAACCACTTGACACCGATTGTAAATCCATAAACGCTAGCGCGAAATCTAAATAGAGATGCGCTTTCCCCGTAAATATAACGAGGGAAATTATTTCATAGTTATTTTTAACTTGTTTCTATACCCATCGCACTGGATGATATTCTATCTAGTTCATTATATAGTTCTAAAAAAAAAAGTCTTGTATCTACGAGGAAAATTTGAAAAGCTTATTTTTAGGTTATTATACTCATCGCACTGGACGATATTCTATCTGGTTCATTATAGTTCTGAAAAAAGTCTTGTATCTTTATTTATAATGTGTTTCAGAAGACATTCAAAATTCTTTGAATAGTTTTTAAACGGATAATTTTTTTTTATTTCGTACATAATATAAAAATTTTAAAGTAATAATTATGAACTTTTAGATTTTTATTTTCTTTTTCTTTCTTGTATTCCATTAAAAACTGTATTTCGGGCTTATTTTTTTAAAAATAAAACATTACTTTTGAATTGTGGAGAGCTTCGTGTTATATTTCATTTTTTTTTTCTTTAGGTAAATACCCCGCATTCTTAAACATTGTTTAACATATATTTATTAATATTTTTTTAATCAAAGGTTTGTGAAATTATTATGACATTCATTTTATATTAATTTCACTTGTATACTCAGGACCAGTATACTAGTTATGTTGCTCCCCCACCCCCTAAAAATCAAACAAACTTTGATCGCAATCTGCTGATATAACATAATAATATGTTAATTTGTAAAAGAAACGCAATAATAAATTAAATTCATGATAATATTTATCATGGTCTTATTATGCATGGAATTTTTTAAAGATTTGTGCATTACGTGTTATTTGTGTATTACACTGTAAAAAAAATTCTGTAAAGTTACTAAAGTTTTTCTAGGAAAATGGGATTCCTAGAAATTTTTATGTAACGGCAACAACAAAAATTCATGTAACAGACACCCTTTTGCGCCGAAAATCAAAAAATCTGTAAGGTTACTAAACTTTTTAAGAAACTGGGATGCCTAGAACTTTTCATGTAACTGCAACCAAGGTTACAGATAAATTTTTAGTAAGATTACTGTAATCTTAGCAGATTCATTTTTAAAGTTACAGATTTCTGTAGCTTTACAAAAACTAGTTTTGTAGATTTGCAGATTTTTTTGTACATTTGCAGTTGAAAGTTTAGTAAGCATTGTAACTTTACATCTGTAGAACTACAGATTTTTTTTTTTTTACAGTGTATCCACATATTTCAAATTTACGGAAGTTCTTAAAGAAATCAAATTACACATGAAGACATAAGCAAAATGATTTAATAATGAATGTTTAGACAGACAAACTTTGTTGCACTTAAAATTGGAAAAATGCGCACACACACAGAGAGAATCCGACATTTATATTTACATGACTTTAAGGTATGTGCCTACCTTCGGGGTACTTTTTTTTTTTTTTAAATATGCAATTTTTATAAAACACATGTGATTTTAATTAAAACGGGTAATAAAACTATGAATTCCTATAAATTTTTAATTGAATATTAATTAACTTTTCAAATTTAGGCGATATTTAGTCAAATTTTAGTAAAGAGTTGCGTTTATGACAAATCTTCTGTAACGAAATATGTTTCACTGTTTTTTCCAACTATATATTAGCAAATCACTTACCTGTGTTATGAAGCAAAAGATTTGCAATACCTTTTAAATTGACTAACATATACCAAATTTTGTATACAAAGCTGATCTTTTTTTTTTTTTTTTTTTTTTTTTTTTAAAGGTGAATTTTTCGATAAAAAAAAACTCTTAAATTAGTATATACAAACTTACAAGCTATATTTTGCTTCATAACATACCTGTAGATGAGCAGAACCTTGTCACAAAATTTTATTTCAATATCTTAAAAACATTTTAAGAAATGATGTTTCATGTAAACGTACACAATGAAAAACGCAGTTTTCCAGAAAACGCAAATTGAGATTTTGATATAGCACAAAAAATTATGTATAAAGTTTACAACTTTAAAATCCACCCTAGTTTTGTAGGTATTTATATATTTGTGTATATATTATAGATTACATATTTGTGTATTTAAATGTATTGTTTATCTTTCTTTGGCTCAAATATCATTTTTGTTTTGTTTAAATATGTCGATTTTACGGTTTTTAGTTTACTCTTTTCGAAAAAAAATGTAATGCCAGCATGATATGATTTAATTCTACATTTACAAAAAATCTTATCAAAAAGCGGATATATTTTCATATTATTAATCCGTATGAAATAATATTTTCCGAATTTGTTTAAAATGTAAGTAAATGTAGAACTGTAAATATCATGACATGTAAATAACTTGAATGTAATGACTTGTAATGACTTGAAATTTTAAGCATGGATTGAACATACGTACAGACAAGTTTTGAACAATAGTACCTAGTTTTTAATCAACAGTAGATCAGCCCCCTATAGAACATGACGATACTCATATGATCGATTTCAAAAAATATTTTTCTTCGCTCAACTATGCGCAATTGTAAAATTAAAGGCATATTCTGGTTCACTTTTAAATATAAAAACATGTTTGCAGGCACAACTATTGAACTTTTTTTGTAATCGAACAGTTTTCTTCTTTTTTCCGATAAGTGACTAACATCTGGAGTTATAAGCAATTATTCTCTCAGGATGATGATTTTTTCTTTTTTCCTGCGCTTTCGTCTCTAGAAATTAGGTTCAAAACGCCAAATTTGACTGTATGTTTGTTTCCAAAAAAAGAAAAAAACAGTTCGATTGCATCGTTTCTGAATAAGGTCATCTGCCAATTTGATATGCTTGCGAACAAAAATGAATTTAAAACTTTGTCAGAAAATAGCCAGTTTGCATTTGAGAAAAGCCTTAAACGAGTTAGGCAAATAAACAAACATTAGTTTGACAATAATGCCAAGCTCTCGAAATTTTTATCGAAAATCATGTAGATCAATGATGCCTGCATGTCTCCATTTTACTATAATTGCTCCAAAATCACGTAACTTGCAATGTGTATTTTTCAGTTAATTTATATTGTAAATTCTAAATATGATTACATGTTTATAATAAGAATTTAATAAAATTAATATTTTATAGCTTTTCTAAATGTAGAATTGAACTACTTTCCACACATTTAAAAACAAGGAAGATCTCATGCCATGCAATGAGTCGCTACGCCCGCTAGCATAACTTTGAAACATGTAAAAATATTTATTTTTTTATGTAGTATGAGCAAGTGTTATGTAATGTAAATGCATTTAATTAGTGAACTTTAAATTTACAATGCTCACAGCTCACACGATAATCAAAACACTACTAAAAATTACATTTTTAGATTTAAAAAAAAAAAAAAAACATCATTATTATTATTATTATTGGTAGTAGTAGTAATATTTACTATTCGATGATCTGAGCTAACACAATTACACTTCACAACAGAAAGCAAAAAGTTATATTGATTGCAATTTTCATTTGTCAACAACAGACATCAATATCTCACAAATAATATATTTGAATTTTATGATAATCGGAGAAATCTTCTAAATGTTAGGCGATATATAAATCCGGAGAGAAAAATTAAGGGTGTAATAATAATGCATTAGACGAAAAATAGAGAATTGAAAATGGCCTGTTTGTATACCTTATAGATTTGTCTACTGACCTCAAAATCCCGTTTTTCAAAAATCATTTTATTCATTGCCTGGTTTTCTTAACATTACAATTAATTGGAATTATTAATAAATTTTTGAAGTGAAAATTCTATATTAAAAAGAAAAAAAATTACTTGTGTTTTTGGAAATTGCAAATGCAAATACAGTAAACTCTCTGTAAGGCAAATTCTGTGTAAGACGGAAATCTGTCTAACTCGAAAAGATTTTCAAGTTCCCGCGAATCCATAGGCATAGAGTAAAAATTGTCTAAGGCGGAATATTGTCTACTACGGAAAATTTTTTCGGTCTCGATCGATCCGCCTTAGACATAATTTATTGTATTTAAAATCAAAAGTTAAAGTTTAGATAAATTTTCAAAAAACAAATGGCAACTTAAGAACTAAATATATAAGAAATTATGACTAAATTCTATACATATTGTCAGGGCCTTCGCTCACAAGTACATAGCTCAAGTACATAGTTTCTTAGCAATTACTACAAGCTTGCTAATTTCACACATTTCTGAACAAAAATGGCTTAAAAATTGTATCAGAAAGTACCTAGTTTGCATTTGAGATTAATCTTGAGTAAATTTTGTATGTATCACTGGCGCAGCAAAAGAAGAGTGAGGGTGGGGGATAAAAATTTCGCAGAGCTTAACCCTTTATGCTTCGAAGGTACTTTAAAGTAAAATTTTAACAATTTTTTATAAAATTAATTTAATAAATCGATTAGTAGTAATACAGTTTATAATAAGTTATAGATACATTATTTTATCTTGTTCTAAAAGCATTATGGGTTACACAAAACAAAAATATTTTTAAAAGGATGATTTGTTTTGCCTTTGCATCTTTTCAGCTTTCTTGGCGTTGGGGTGGGGGGCGTGATTTTTCAATCCGGATATATTTCTATTGTAAGAACGTTATATTTGTATATTTCCTAATTCTACAAAATACTAAGAAAAAGATTTAAAATAACAGATCTGAATGGGGTTATAAATATTGAAAAAAATCCTTATAAATTCAAGTTTAATTAATTCTTCTAAATCCTTCAATCCTTCTAAAATTTACTAAATGATTATATCAATCTTCTAATGCAGTTTAAACAATTCACGAAAAATGCTTTAGAAGATAAAATTTTCATGATTTCATAATTCGCGTTAACTGATAAAATGCGCAATATATAAATACTGCATTTCCTGTTTTAAACTGCGAGTGAAATTTTCTCTTACAAAGTCCTTGGAAAAATATGACTGGTTAGTAAAAATACAGAATATTCTTTATGTTTTAATTGAAATAACATACCATTCCGAGTTACAGGAAATCGACTTGATCTATCTGAATATATTATATAAAAGTATAAAATGCAAATTCTTAAAATTTTCTATAAAAGTTATTTTTTTAAATAAAAAACAGATTTTTTATAAGGTATTTTTTTAAAAATAAAAACCTTTATTAATTCCTGTATTGAAACCTATATTATCTGTAAATATTAATACTAATTGAAGCCAAAATTAATTATTCTTTTTTTATGTCTGAACTTCTTTTCTGTAAAAGAAATTTGGTCAAAATGAAACAATTCTACAGCAGAGTGATGGGATTTTGTTCACATGCTAGTGGGAGCTAGTAGTTCCTTACATTTTTCGAAAAATGCTGTTAAAATGCGTTTTTATATATATTTTTAATGCTATTCAATACTAAAGAGCTCAAATACTATTACGAACAATGTCTACAAATTTCATGCACATATAAAAATGGCTTCGTTAATGTGGGAAGAAGTTTCACACTATTCAGCAGTATTATTATTATTATTATTTTCAAAAACAGCCTTAAATAAATTTGATTCAAAGTATTGCAGAATAATAATTCAGTATATGAAATAGTTTCCTACCACTGTTTCATTTTTAAATTCTATATAAAAATCCTTTTTAGTTTAAGTTTGAAATAACTGCAAATAATTACGCTATATAATTTAAAGTATTTTTCTTTCTGTACTATTGTATGACGTATTTAAAGAAACATTGTAACGTTAATTGATAAAATGCGCAATATATATGCTGCATTTCATGTTTTAAACTGCGTGTGAAATTTTTACTTACAAAGTCCTTGGAAAAATATGACTGGATAGTAAAAATAAAGAATATTCTTTATGTTTTAATTGAAATAACATACCATTCCGAGTTACAGGAAATCGATTTGATCTATCTGAGATCTGAGTACATTATATAAAAGTATAAAATGTAAATTCTTAAAATTTTCTATAAAAGTTATTTTTTTTTAAAATAAAAAACAGAATTTTTATAAGGTTTTATAATGATGTAATATTACTATAATGAGTTCCTATTTTAGCTAAAATATGTATAAATTATATGTGTTTAAAGATAAAATTATGTTATTTGTAAGTCTTGTTTTATTAATTAGCATCGAAGTGTTTCAAATATTACAAACAGCTGTTAAATCTTAAACTCAAAAACCAGAAAGTTTCGCGTTATTGTAGAAATATTTGTTTCAGAACCGCTTGTTTTTCCTAAAACATTCTAAAACTAAGTAAGTACTCAAAAGTACAGAGGTGATTAAGCATCTGGTTTCTTGAAACCACATGTTCCCAAGGCAGTCTTTCTTAAGGGGTTGGTCATTTAATAAATAAAGTAAAAACGAAGGCGGTATTGCGTGCTTTCCAAAGAAGTAATCGGTTATCTTGAAACGACGCATTTCTGCTGATAAACAGAAAACGCAACAAAATGGCGTTGATTTTGCTTTTATCAAAAACGGAAGAAGAGGAGTTTTCTTTCAGTCTCAACTGCTAAAGAGGCGTTTCCTGGCTGTCTCATTTATATTGAGATAAATGATGTTTGGCTCTAGCGGGAAGACTTGGTTGATCATAGCGAAACTACTTCCTAGGAGGAAAGAATAAATAAACCTTGTGAAGCAATCGAATGCTCCTAAACAGACAGCTGCGCTCGAGAAATTGCTGGGATTGCTCAGTATTTCTATGCCAGTAGAATTCCGTTCCGATGATCCAGACCAAAAAACAAAAAAGCATTAAGGGAAATTTGGGAAAGATTAATTAATTAAAAAGGACTGAAATAGAATTTAAATTATATGCTAATTTCCAGTATATATATTTTATTTACATATCGTATTTGTTTTACTTACTGGCTTAAATTTTAAGTAGGTATATTTTATTTACTTTAAGGCTGATGTCAAATTCAAACTGGTTAAATTCAGACACATTTTTTAATTCTTTTGTTTATTCAAAACGTATCAAAGTGGAAAGTGCGCTTATTAAGAAACTATCCAATAAAACTATTTTCTCTCTCTCTTTATTATTACTATTATTATCATCATTCGTTTTTCGTAAAGGCTCGAAATGGAGAAAATCCATCCAGCTGTAATAATGTGTTTTAATAATTGCCCGAACAGAAATGGTATTCACCATAATTTTAGGAACCGGAGCAATATTTCTTATAATTTCACGAACCAAATTATTGTTCTGGTTTGCTAAGGTACATTTCGAGCCCTGGGTAAAGGCAAAATATTTTTCTGAGAATGCTGTCAAAGTTGGCTATTTTTACCGAATTTAGGGGCGCGATAGCACAAGAAAGAAAAAAAGCTGACAAATTGAGGCAATAATCGCTTATAACTTAGTATAAGATGTAATTCTTTTATTAGTAAAAAACAAAACAAAAAAAAATTGTTTGGTTGCAAATCACGTCTCTAATCATGCTTGCAAGTATCCTGCTTTTTATGTTATCAGAAAATGTGGCAGAAAGTATTTCAAGTTTCAAAATCTGAGTTTCGCAGAAAATTCGTTTTCGGCGAAAATGCTGCCAAAAATTCGGCCGGACCGGAACTCGACCGAAACTATTTGTATTCCAAAAATCTCGTTTCTTCCTTCAAAAATTCTCCACATGACTCATTGATTTGAGATGTATCGGCTCAAATGAGACATTCTTTAGTTATTGCTATGAACTTCACTGTTTATAATTATCAGTCATGTCTGACTCAAGGCGGGTTAACGAATTATAAAGCAAGAAATGCATATATGGCTAAACTTTGAAGACGCTTTTCACGAGCTCATTAAAAGCTGCAGACTTAACAGTAATAGAAAATTCTTAGTTTGAAACCGCAGAAGTGTTTCGAATATCCTTTGAGTGTAGTATAACAGATGATCATTTACAAAAATCATTATAAAAGATAAATCGAAGTATGTATACCTAAAAGATATTTTAATTAGAGGAAATTCGTATAATTAGAAAATCATTTTGTGTGATGATTTAATTACATTCTGTTCTATATGAAAATAAAAAGTTTTGGTTAGAGGCACAGAGAGCCAACTTGTGCCTCACATATAATTACACGTATAATGGATTATGTATATTTACGTATGTGTTAATTATTTTTTTAAAATTGGGACATTTTCATTTCGTTTTCGTTTTTCGCAGAAAATAGGAAGATTATCGAAATTCTGTTTTGGCTTCTGTTTCTGTCTATCCTTATTTATAACTACCTTATTTGTAGAATTCATATTTTCTTTGGTGTACATGCGTTTTAAGATTGTGTGGCATTAATTCGTATGTATGTTACGCCATATTTACGTCTGCCAAATTCATTTTTTATACAGTAATTGTTACGTTAGTAAGAACATAACTTATGGCCCAATGTTTCTTAGTTTTTCATTTACATTTTTTACTTTCCGAGCATATATAGTGTTAGGAAAGTGTTGTAATCATGAAAAAAATCCTATTGTGGAAATACTGTTACATATTTACATTTTAAGGCTTTCTTTAAATCTTGAGATTTTGATCATTTTACAATTATTCCATACGTATGCAAGTATGTTGGTATATATTTTTTTCAGATCATCTGCTTATAATGTTTTTAAGATGATATCTGTATGTATATATCTTGGTGAGTGTGTACCATTGGGTCTAAATTGTGCTTTGGATTGACTCCCGTTTGGCCTATTTTAATTTATAAATTACTGCCAACAGAATGGTATTAATTTTTATGCATATCGGAAACGTAATTGAAGTTAGATCATTTTTAATTTTTAATTTTTTTTTTCTTTTTTGTGACACGGAAAAATCAATATGTTTTCTTTTTTAACTAAATTAAATAAATTATTGTTCAAGCAGCTCATCTTACTTTAATATTTTTATCTTTGCTATTTTTATGCGTATAGTAGAGAGTTGAAACTGCGCAAAACATCGTTTTAACTTGTTATTATTAATCTTTATAATATTGTTACAATAACAGTATAAAAGCAGTCGTCTGTTGAAAATAAATAAACAAATATATTTTAGACAGTAACCCATCTTCCTATACAAAACTCTAAAAACAGTTATCTCTCAGCTTTATCACACAGATAGAAGTGAAGACGTGATGTCATCCCCCAGACCCCCAACATTGGTCCATATCTATATTCTATAGCCTTGGGTCAGTAAGTGGAACTCGAGCTTTACAAGAACATTTTCCTCCCATTAGAAAAGGAAAAGAGGGGGTTTAGTGACATTGCATGTATTCCCGAAAACTGCTAACTTGACTTTGTATTTTTTTCTTACTGATGTGTAAAAGTATTCAACAGGAGCCACGTTCGGGTCATTTAGTAATAGATATTTGGAAGACAGTGAAATTTTTATGTAAACTAATGTTTCAAAAACACGAGTATTTTAAAAGTAAATAAATAAAATAAATAAACCAGATATATAATAAAAATTTATTCATATTTGAAATTTAAAAATTCATCTCAAATTAAATATTTTGTTTTTCTTCCGCGAATTGAAAAATAGTTTAAAGGATTCAAAGAAGAGCAGCCGTTTGTAAATAAATAAGACATAATACAATTGAAAAAACTTTAAAAAAATTATATTAAACGTTGTACTTTACAGATTCATTCGAAAAAAACTATATAAAAATATGTTTTTTTTTTCTGTACTAAATATATTCCCCTTCGCAATCGTAGACAAGTAGAAAATCTGAAAACTTCGGTTGTTGTCAAATACAAACGAGAAACTTTATGTCATAAGTTTTAATTCCTTTTTGTTCAGAAATGCATGAAACTGGCAGGTGTTATTATTCAGAAACTAAATAATCGGAAAACGTATTCTCTTCTTCTTCTTCTTCTTCTTTTTATTTATTTATTTATTTATTTGTAAACACAATAGATCTTTAAGAAAATATTGTCAAATTCGATGAAAAAGAAAAGAAAAAAAACCAGAAATTTTATTTTTATAGCAATTTTATGACATAAGTTTTAATTCCTTTTTGTTCGGAAACGCATGAAACTGGCAGGTGTTGTTATTCAAAAACTACATAATCAAAAAACGTATTCTCTCTTTCTCTCTTTTTTTTTCTTTTTTGTAAACACAATAGATTTTTTAGAAAATGCTGTCAAATTCAATGTAAAAAAAAAAAAAAAAAAAAAAAAAAAAAAAAAAAAAAACCCAGAAATTTTATTTTAATTTATAAAAATATGTTTTTAGGTGCGTTCGTAATTATATAAGGGGTCCTCCACAAATGATGTCACGCTTGGAGGGGGGGAGGGGTGTTCATGAAAATGTGACAGTTTGTGACAAGGGGGTGGGAGGGGGTAAGAAGAAATGTGACATCACACATTTTAGTTAAAATAAAAGCATTAAAATCTGCAGATTAAATTTTGAAGTTATGTTGAAATTAAAGTATTTTGTGTTTATAAAGTGAATTTAAAGCCAAATATATTAAATTCCATTTACAATTTCAAAATACGACTGTTTTCAACTGCTCTTTCGTATTAATATTTTATTACTATTGTATATTAATTATGTTTTTGTTATAAACCTTAATCTTATCATTCTATATATAAAAAAATGTTTTGATTTGGAAATGGACCAATGAAAATCTGCGTAGATATTCCCGGCAGACCGGCATCCAATTTGAATGCTTAAGCATGGCCTTTCTTCGTTAATATTAAAAAAACTGTTGCATACAAAAATATGAAAATCGGTAGTATTATAGAGAAATGTTTGATAAACACGTTGATGCAGACAGTTTTCAAATCGAAGAATTGTTTTAAGAGATATTTAATGCCAAAGTTGGACAAAATGAAAATCGTTCCATTAAAAAAAAATTTTAGGAGCAAAAACTGTACATAGGAATTTAATCATTTTTAGATCATTTTATGCGACAGAATTTCCCGGAGTGCATACTGCATTTAGTTTTTTAATTTGATTCATTTTTTGAGGTTTTATTTCAATTTTAAATTCAAATTTTCAGCATTTCGAGAGATATTTTTTACGTATTTTAGAAAATTGTATTAATTTAAACTGTTGCCAACTGTATAAACAGCGCAAACAATAATGTTTGCTTCAAATAAAAAATTTATTTTACACGTGACTATTATAAACAGAAAATATGAAAAGCAGGAACTCATTGAAAATTACGTCATAAAAACTATATTTACACGTGAATTTTAAGAAAAAGAATATTGTAAAATAATAAATTCATTAACATGCGTTAGAAGTCTTAAATAGGAGAATTTAAGTCACATTTACGTCTCATTACACTTATTACGTAAAATGAACAAAAAATAATATTGCAAAACAGTTTAAATTTAAAAATTGCAAAAGACATTTATTTGATATTTTAATAAGAAGATCATAATATTTCATTTCTAACAAAAGTATTTTTACGTCAATATTAAAAAGAGAAAGAAAAGTTTGGTGAAAATTGCGTCAGATTATAATTGTCAGATTCAAATTATAATTCAATCTTCCGAAATTTTTTTAAAGCCGATCAAATTAGCGTGCTGTTAGAGTCTGCGGTGTCTGAACGGGGGTTGACGAGCGTAGCTCGTAGGGGGCAGAGCCCCCTAGTTTCATACAAAATAAGTCAATGAATCATTTTTATTGTTATGCTCACAAATGTCGTTAAAACACATAGTCAAGTTCAAAAATAAAGTTTGAAATATGATCTATAACGTAGTGCTTTGTTTCTGAACTGCAAGTATATGTTTATGTAATATAGCGTGACATGTGACAATGGGGGGGGGGGGGATGGTGAAGTGTGACAAAGGGGGGGGGGTGTCAAAAATATTGAAAAAAAGTGTGACATCATTTATGGACCGCCCCTAAATACGTAGCACCTACAGTCGTCGTTCAGTCCGTCTTTCCGTCCGTCCGCATGTAACAGAGCAAAAACTACCCACCGAATGGTCTGAAATTTTAAATGTATGATTGTTGCAAAATTTTATCGAACCATTTCAAATTTTAGGAAAATCGGATGTATAGTTTAATTACAGGGACAGTCAAAAGTTTTTCTTTACATTGCGGTCAATGGGAAAAATTATTGCAAGTGCATTTTAATGATGTTACAGCCTTCTGAACGGTCTGAAATTTTAAAGATATAATTGTTGCAAAATTTTGTCGAGCCATTTCAAATTTTAGGAAAATCGGATGTATAGTTTAAGTACAGGGACAGTCAAAAGTGTTCCGTTACATTACGGGGAATGGAAAAAAAAATTATTGAAAGTGTATTTTAATGATGTTACAGACTATGCACTTTATGAAGTGCAAAAAATTATACATTCAGTACAATATGAGGGGCAAAAAATTATTATAAAACTAGTTATAGTACGAACGCGCCTCATTTGCCACGTTTGACGAGCAATTTCCAACTTGTTTTTTCTGTACTAAATATATTCCCCTTCGCAATCGTAGACAAGTAGAAAATCTGAAAACTTCGGTTGTTGTTAAACACAAACGAGCAACTTTATGACATAAGTTTTAATTCCTTTTTGTTCAGAAATGCATGAAACTGGCAGGTGTTGTTATTCAGAAACTGCATAATCGAAAAACGTATATTCTTCTGCTTTTTGTAAACACAATAGATCTTTCAGAAAATGCTGTCAAATTTGATGAAAAAGAAAAGAAAAGAAAACAGAAATTTTATTTTAATTTATAAATTTTTTCTCTCTCTCTCTCTCTACGAAATATATTCCCCTTCGCAATCGTAGACAAGTAGAAAATCCGAAAACTTCGGCTGTTGTCAAATACAAACGAGCAATTTTATCACATAAGTTTTAATTAATTTTTATTCGGAAACGCATGAAACTGGCAAGTGTTGTTATTCCAAAAACTACATAATCAAAAAGCGCATTCTCTTTCTCTTTTTTTTTTTACTAAACACAATAGATTTTTTAGAAATACTGTCAAATTCGACGTAAAAAACAGAAATTTTTTTCTAATTTATAAAAATATGCTTTTTTCTGTACCAAATATATTTCCCTTCGCAATCGTAGACAAGTAGAAAATCCGAAAACTTCGGCTGTTGTCAAATACAAACGAGTTACTTTAACACATAAGTTTTATTTTTATTCGGAAACGCATGAAACTGCCAGGTGTTGTTATTCAAAAAACTACATAATCAATAAACGTTTTCTCTCTCTCTCTCTCTCTCTCTCTCTCTCTCTCTCTCTCTCTCTCTCTCTCTCTCTCTCTCTCTCTCTCTCTCTTTTTTTTTTTTTTTTTTTTTTTTTTTTTGTAAACACAATAGATCTTTCAGAAAATACTGTCAAATTCGATGTAAAAAAAAATAATAATAACAATAAAAAAAAACAGAAATTTTATTTTAATTTATAAACATGTTTTTTTTCTTTCTTTCTTTTCTGTACCAAATATATTCCCCTTCGCAATCGTAGACAAATAGAAAATCCGAAAACTTCGGCTGTTGTCAAATACAAACGAGCAACTTTATGACATAAGTTTTAATTCATTTTTGTTCAGAAATGCATGAAACTGGCAGGTGTTGTTATTCAGAAATTACACAATCGAAAAACGTATTCTCTCTTCTTCTTCTTCTTCTTTTTTTTTTTTGTAAACACAATAGATTTCTTAGAAAATACTGTCAAATTGATGAAAAAGAAAAGAAAAGAAAAAAAAACAGAAATTTTGTTTTTATAGCAACTTTATGACATAAGTTTTAATTAATTTTTATTCGGAAACGCATGAAACTGGCAGGTGTTGTTATTCAAACACTATATAACCAAAAAACGTATTCTATCTCTCTCTCTTTTTCTTTTCTTTTCTGTAAACACAATAGATTTTTTAGAAAATGCTGTTAAATTCGATGTAAAAAAAACCAGAAATTTTATTTTAATTTATAAAAATATGTTTTTTTTTCTGTACTAAATACTATATTCCCCTTCGCAATCGTAGACAAGTAGAAAATCCGAAAACTTCGGCTGTTGTCAAATACAAACGAGTTACTTTAACACATAAGTTTTATTTTTATTCGGAAACGCATGAAACTGCCAGGTGTTGTTATTCAAAAAACTACATAATCAATAAACGTTTTCTCTCTCTCTCTCTCTCTCTCTCTCTCTCTCTCTCTCTCTCTCTCTCTCTCTCTCTCTCTCTCTCTCTCTCTCTCTCTTTTTTTTTTTTTTTTTTTTTTTTTTGTAAACACAATAGATCTTTCAGAAAATACTGTCAAATTCGATGTAAAAAAAAATAATAATAACAATAAAAAAAAACAGAAATTTTATTTTAATTTATAAACATGTTTTTTTTCTTTCTTTCTTTTCTGTACCAAATATATTCCCCTTCGCAATCGTAGACAAATAGAAAATCCGAAAACTTCGGCTGTTGTCAAATACAAACGAGCAACTTTATGACATAAGTTTTAATTCATTTTTGTTCAGAAATGCATGAAACTGGCAGGTGTTGTTATTCAGAAATTACACAATCGAAAAACGTATTCTCTCTTCTTCTTCTTCTTCTTTTTTTTTTTTGTAAACACAATAGATTTCTTAGAAAATACTGTCAAATTGATGAAAAAGAAAAGAAAAGAAAAAAAAACAGAAATTTTGTTTTTATAGCAACTTTATGACATAAGTTTTAATTAATTTTTATTCGGAAACGCATGAAACTGGCAGGTGTTGTTATTCAAACACTATATAACCAAAAAACGTATTCTATCTCTCTCTCTTTTTCTTTTCTTTTCTGTAAACACAATAGATTTTTTAGAAAATGCTGTTAAATTCGATGTAAAAAAAACCAGAAATTTTATTTTAATTTATAAAAATATGTTTTTTTTTCTGTACTAAATACTATATTCCCCTTCGCAATCGTAGACAAGTAGAAAATCCGAAAACTTCGGCTGTTGTCAAATACAAACGAGTTACTTTAACACATAAGTTTTATTTTTATTCGGAAACGCATGAAACTGCCAGGTGTTGTTATTCAAAAAACTACATAATCAATAAACGTTTTCTCTCTCTCTCTCTCTCTCTCTCTCTCTCTCTCTCTCTCTCTCTCTCTCTCTCTCTCTCTCTCTCTCTCTCTCTCTCTCTTTTTTTTTTTTTTTTTTTTTTTTTTTTGTAAACACAATAGATCTTTCAGAAAATACTGTCAAATTCGATGTAAAAAAAAATAATAATAACAATAAAAAAAAACAGAAATTTTATTTTAATTTATAAACATGTTTTTTTTCTTTCTTTCTTTTCTGTACCAAATATATTCCCCTTCGCAATCGTAGACAAATAGAAAATCCGAAAACTTCGGCTGTTGTCAAATACAAACGAGCAACTTTATGACATAAGTTTTAATTCATTTTTGTTCAGAAATGCATGAAACTGGCAGGTGTTGTTATTCAGAAATTACACAATCGAAAAACGTATTCTCTCTTCTTCTTCTTCTTCTTTTTTTTTTTTGTAAACACAATAGATTTCTTAGAAAATACTGTCAAATTGATGAAAAAGAAAAGAAAAGAAAAAAAAACAGAAATTTTGTTTTTATAGCAACTTTATGACATAAGTTTTAATTAATTTTTATTCGGAAACGCATGAAACTGGCAGGTGTTGTTATTCAAACACTATATAACCAAAAAACGTATTCTATCTCTCTCTCTTTTTCTTTTCTTTTCTGTAAACACAATAGATTTTTTAGAAAATGCTGTTAAATTCGATGTAAAAAAAACCAGAAATTTTATTTTAATTTATAAAAATATGTTTTTTTTTCTGTACTAAATACTATATTCCCCTTCGCAATCGTAGACAAGTAGAAAATCCGAAAACTTCGGCTGTTGTCAAATACAAACGAGTTACTTTAACACATAAGTTTTATTTTTATTCGGAAACGCATGAAACTGCCAGGTGTTGTTATTCAAAAAACTACATAATCAATAAACGTTTTCTCTCTCTCTCTCTCTCTCTCTCTCTCTCTCTCTCTCTCTCTCTCTCTCTCTCTCTCTCTCTCTCTCTCTCTCTCTCTTTTTTTTTTTTTTTTTTTTTTTTTTTGTAAACACAATAGATCTTTCAGAAAATACTGTCAAATTCGATGTAAAAAAAAATAATAATAACAATAAAAAAAAACAGAAATTTTATTTTAATTTATAAACATGTTTTTTTTCTTTCTTTCTTTTCTGTACCAAATATATTCCCCTTCGCAATCGTAGACAAATAGAAAATCCGAAAACTTCGGCTGTTGTCAAATACAAACGAGCAACTTTATGACATAAGTTTTAATTCATTTTTGTTCAGAAATGCATGAAACTGGCAGGTGTTGTTATTCAGAAATTACACAATCGAAAAACGTATTCTCTCTTCTTCTTCTTCTTCTTTTTTTTTTTTGTAAACACAATAGATTTCTTAGAAAATACTGTCAAATTGATGAAAAAGAAAAGAAAAGAAAAAAAAACAGAAATTTTGTTTTTATAGCAACTTTATGACATAAGTTTTAATTAATTTTTATTCGGAAACGCATGAAACTGGCAGGTGTTGTTATTCAAACACTATATAACCAAAAAACGTATTCTATCTCTCTCTCTTTTTCTTTTCTTTTCTGTAAACACAATAGATTTTTTAGAAAATGCTGTTAAATTCGATGTAAAAAAAACCAGAAATTTTATTTTAATTTATAAAAATATGTTTTTTTTTCTGTACTAAATACTATATTCCCCTTCGCAATCGTAGACAAGTAGAAAATCCGAAAACTTCGGCTGTTGTCAAATACAAACGAGCAATTTTATCACATAAGTTTTAATTAATTTTTATTCGGAAACGCATGAAACTGGCAGGTGTTGTTATTCAAAAACTACATAATCAAAAAACGTATTCTCTTTCACTTTTTTTTTTTTCTAAACACAATAGTTTTTTTAGAAATGCTGTCAAATTCGATGTAAAAAAAAAAAAAAAAAAAAAAAAAAAAAAACAGAAATGTTATTCTAATTTATAAAAATATGCTTTTTCCTGTACGAAATATATTTCCCTTCGCAATCGTAGACAAGTAGAAAATCTGAAAACTTCGGCTGTTGTCAAATACAAACGAGCAACTTTATGACATATAAGTTTTAATTCATTTTTGTTCGGAAACGCATGAAACTGGCATGTGTTGTGTTGTTATTTAGAAACTACATAATCGAAAGACGTAATCTCTCTCTCTCTCTCTCTTTTTTTTCGTAAACTCGATGTTCTTGAACCGAATTTCCCGACGAACGTAGAGTTAGACAGTAGAGGAAAGGGGAATTTTTCTGTCCTGGCTTATGGGTCGAGCGAACGGAAGTTATAGAATTGCTGGAATGTAAAAGGTTGGTTGGTTGGTTGATTTTTGACGGCCAATTATCTGCTCGAGGGATATGGGCCCGTGGGGGAGTGCCCTTCGTGGGGGTCTTTCTAAGGGAACCTAACCCGTATTAACGCTTGGAAATCCAAGGCTCGAAGAAAACCACGAAAACTCCGAACGATTAGGCCGACGGGCGCGATTGGGATCGAACCCAGCACCTCCCGTCTACCAGCTTCGAGAGCAGAACCTCTCGGCAACTGGTGGGGCGGAATGTAAAAGGCTTTTCCTCATTTTTGCGTGGAATGCCCGAATAAAACAACATTTCGTTAAAAATAAAGACTTGTTGAAGGACTTCTTATGTTAATATCGTCTAAAATATATCCCTTATTGAATTTATGAGGGAGGTAATGATAACATTTAACAAGGAAACATATAAAAACGATAAGAAAAGTCCTTTTTTAATCCGTACAAAAAAAACAGCAGCACTGGTACCGCCATCTGTTGATGTCTATTGGAAACATGGAAAAAAATTAAATTAAATTAAAAAAAGAAAACAGATGATATATTTCATTCATAAAATTATATTATTTAAAAGACACGAGTCATATCTCTCACAAAAAAAAAAAAAAAAAAAAAAAAAAAAAAAAATTAAATATATAACTTCAATAGCAAATACGCATATGTGCTGTCAAGAATGTAACACATGCACCAGTGGCGTACGTAGGATTTTATTTCGGGGGAGGCTGACTTAAATTTCCATAACGTTCCATATCTTACAAAACGCGTTGAATTTTGTTGTAAACGGAAATCATTTTTGACAATAATGGGGGGGGGGGGGAGGGCGGGCGCAGCCAGAGAGGGGAAAGGGGGGGGCAGGGGTGATTCTGTTCCGAAATTTCCAAAAATTTAAGGCATGAGGTTCCAAAAATTTTAAAAAATCCGTCATAGGATCGCAAAAAAATCAAATTTCGTAAATGGATCGAGGAGAAAACACGAATTTCGTCAAATGATCGCGGAGGAAATGCAAATTTTGTCAAATGACCGCGGAGGAAACGCGAATTTCGTCTAATGACCGCGAGGAAACGCGAATTTCATCTAATGACCGCGAGGAAACGTGAATTTCGTCTAATGACCACTGAAAAAACGTGAATTTCGCCAAACGACTATAGGGAAAAAGTGAAGTTCATCAAGGGATCTCGGAAAAAACGCGAATTTCGACAATTGATGTCGAAAAAACATATTCCATCAAAGAGTCGTGGAGAAAACGCGAATTTCGTCAAAGGATTGCAAAAAAACGTGAATTTCGTTAAAGGATCGTAAAAATATGCAAATTTCGTGAAAAAGACGAGGAAAGAGTGTAACTTTCAACAAGGGATCGTGAATAAAATGCGAATTTCGTCAAAAAGCCGCGGAAAAAAGCGCGAATTTTGGAAAAAAAAACCCCACAAAAAACGCAAATTTCGACAAAGGATCGCGAAAAAATTGCGTATCCCGTCAAAGGGCCTCGAAAAACGCGAATTTCGTCAAAAGATTGCAAAAACGCGATTTCGTCGAAGGGCCGCAAAAAAACCCCCGCATAATTCGACAAAGGATCGCGAGAGAAAGGACGTATTCCGACAAAGGGCCGCGTAGAAAAAGCTAATCTCGTCAAATTATCCCCCAAAAAAACGCGAATTTTGTCAAAGGGCCACGGAAAAAACGCGAATTTCGTCAAAGGACGGAGGAAAAAACGCGAATTTCGTCAAAAAAAGCAAATTTCGACGAAGGTTCAAGGAAAAAAATTCGTATTTCGTCGAAGGGCCGCGGAAAAGAAAGCGAGTTTCGTCAAAAAGCCTGCAAATTTTGGCAAAGGATCGCGAAACGACGCGTATTCCGTCGAAGGGCCAAGGAAAAACGCAAATTTCTCCAAAAAAATCACAAAAAATCGCGATTTTTGCCAAAAGCCCATGGAGAAAATGCAAATTTCGACCGCGGAAAAAAATGCGAAACTCGACAAAGAATCGCGAGAAAAAGCTCGTATTCCGACAAAGTCCGCGTAGAAAAAGCGAATCTTGTCAAAGCATCGCAAAAAAGCCATGAATTTCGTCAAAGGGTCGCGAAAAAACGCGAAGGCCGTTTTAAAAAACGCGAATTTCAAAAAAGGATCGTGGAAAAAAAGCAAATTTCGTCAAAGAATTGCGAAAAAAACCCGAATTTCGTCAAAGATTCGCAGAAAAATGCAAATTTCGTCAAAAAGTCGCTGAAAAAACGCAAATTTCGACGTAGAATCACGAAAAAAAACGCGTATTCCGTCGGAGGGCCGCGGAAAAGAAAGCGAGTTTCGTCAAAAAGCCGCTGAAAAAATGCAAATTTTGACAAAGAATCGCGAAAAGACGCGTATTTCGTCGAAGAATTCCGCCGCGGAAAAACACGAATTTCGCCGGAAAATCACAAAAAACTGTCATCAGGATCGTGGAGAAAACGCGAATTTTGTAAAAGGATCGCGGGAAAAACGCGAATTTCGTCAAAGTGCCGCGGAAAAACGCGAATTTCGTCAAGAAACCGTGGAAAATGCAAATTTTGACAAAGGATCGCGAAAAATACGTGTATTCCGTCAAAGGACAGCAGAAAAACGCGAATTTCCTCTAAAAGCCGCGAGGGAAAAACAAAATTCGACAAAGAATCGCGAAAAAGACGCGTATTCCGTCGAAGTGCCGCGCAAAAACGCGAATTTCGCCCGCGGAAAAAAATGCGAAATCAGACAAAGATCGCGAAAAGTACATGTTCCGACAAAGGCCGCGTAGAAAAACCGACTCTCAAATAATCGGAAAAAAACCGCAAATTTCGTCAAAGGGCTGCGGAAAAACGCGAAGGCCGTTTTAATTAAGAGACACAAAACTCAAATACAAAACGGCAACTTTCTGACATAAGTTTTACTTTATTTTTGTTCGGAAATGCATGAAACTAGCAGGTCTTGTTGTTCAGAAACTATGTAATCGAGTTTTTTTCCGTTTTTTTTTTGCAAACGCAACAGATCTTTCACATAATGGTGCCAAAGTTGACGTCTTGAACCGAAGTTCCCGAAGAAAACAGACAAACCAGTTCGTGAAGGGCAAAAATCGTGTTTGTCACGTGATCAAAGATGCTTATAACTCAATAGGTAACTTAGTGATAAAAAAAATAGAAAAAACAGTTCAATTCCAAATCGCTTCCACGGCCTGGCTTTCCAATTTTATATCATTCCGTTAAAAAATGAATTTGTAAATGTGTCAAAAAGTTTTGCGCTTGTTGAGCAGATCAGTTAAGAACAGCCTTAAGCGAATTTCGAAAAAGGATCGCGGAAAACACGTAAATTTCGTCAAAGGGTCGCAAAAAAAACGCAAATGTCGTCAAATGGTCACAGAAAAAACGCGAATTTCGTCAAAAAGAAGGGGGAAATGCAAATTTCGACAAAGGATCACGTAAAAAACGTGTATTCCGTCAAAGGGCAGCGGAAAAACGCGAATTTCGTCAAAATATCGCAGAAAATGCGAATTTCTTTCAAGGGCCGCTGAAAAAACGCGAATATCGTCTAAAGGCCGCGGGAAAAAAACTGGAAATTCGACAAAGGATCGGGGGGAAAAGTACGTATTCCGGAAAAGGCCGGCGTAAAAAAAGCAAATCTCGTCAAAGTATCCCAAAAAACGCAAATTTCGTCAAAGGACCGCGGAAAACGCGGATTTCGTCAAAGGACCGCAGAAAAAGTGCGAATTTTGGCAAAGGGTTGTGATAAAACCTGTAACAAACAAAGTGGAAAAAACACAGCGGTCTCATTAGGAAACAGCACACATACAAACAACTATGTTTATTATTATAGGTATAGTTTTTAAACTGAAGTAATATGCTGAACTGACTTTTTAAAAGTCTGGTTAACCCGAACCCAACTTGCAGGAATCTACACTCAGCCTGAAATCAACGTGAAATGAAAACAGTGTTAACGCAAAAAGCAACGGAAATAATTGGCGCCGGGAAGGGATTCCCCCCTCTGCTGTAACCTTTCAGCAAATTTGCTGTGAATTTCAGAATTTTTTTTTCCACTCAGAATCATCCGTGGGGTAGAGGCACGGGCCCGATTCTGAGACCGCCCCACACCGAATCAAGTTGGAAAGAGTTAATGGTTTTTTTTTATATACTTTCATTCAAAAGAAAGTCATTGCAGCTTAAAATCTATAACATTGTTCTCCCTACCACCGAAAATAAAGTCTCCTTCACCTTCTTCGGGTATGCTGTGGTGTCTATGTGGACTAACATGAGACTAACGAGAATGGCTAATCCGCGGTAAAACAGAAATCTAAATTACAAATTTATCTCAAACAATAAGAAAAAAAAAATCAGCACCTTTTTCATTTCATTTTCGACTATTTTGAATGGGGGCCTGTCACCCCATCAGCCCCTTCCCCTCTTTGGGTATACTGTGGTGTAAATGTGTGCTAATACGGGACTAACCAGAATGTCAGTTCGTCATATTGCAGAAAACAAAGTTGCAAATTTATCTCAAACAAAAAGAAACAAAATTCAACATTTTTTTTAAAATTTCATTTTCGACTATTTTGGGAGGGAGCTGTAACCCCATTCCACTTCTTTGGGTATAATGTGGTGTCATGGTGTACAAATATGGAACTAAAGAGAAGAGAGCGACTAGCCTGTTGAATGATAGGGGGGAAATACTACAAATTAATTTCAAACAGAAGGGAAAAAAAGCATTATTTTTTCATTTCATTTTCGACTAGTTTGGAGGAGGGGGGTGTAATTCGATCAGCCCCCTCCCCTTCTTTCGGTATGCTGTGATGTCAATGTGCTAACATGGCACTAACATGAATGGCTATTTCGCTGTATGACAGAAGAAAAAAATTACAGATTTATCTAAAAAACTAAGGATTACAGAAAAAATATTACAAATTTTATCCCAAACAAACAAACAAAAAAAAAAGCATTTTTTCATTTCATTTTTCGACTATTTTGGGAGGGCTGCAAAACCCAATTTGTCACTTTTATATCTTTAGGTATAATGTAGTGTTACTGTGCACTAATATGGAACTAAAGGGAAGGGAGTCTGTTGAATGATAGGAGAAAAATGCAAATTTTTCTCAAGCAGAAAGAAAAAAAATCAGCACTATTTTTTCATTTCATTTTCGACTATTTCGAGATGAGGGGGCTGTAATTCCATCAGCCCCCTCCCCATCTTTGAGCATGCTGTGATGTCAATGTGGACTAATATGGGATTAACTAAAACTTTCGCTGTATGACAGAAGAAAAAGGTACAGATTTGTCCAAAAAAGTAGGGAAAAAACACTTTTTTCATTTAATTTCGGAATATTTCGAGAGAAGGGGGGGGGGGGCTGTAATCCCCATCAGCCCCTTTTCTCTTCTTTGGAGTCAATATGGAGTAATATTGGACATGAGAATGGCTATTTCGCTGTATGATAGAAAAAAAAATGAAAAATTTTCCCAAAAAAGAAAGAAAAAAACCAGCAATTTTTTCGTATCAATTTCGAAAATTTCGGGGAGGGGGGGGGGCTGTAGCCCCCATCAGCCCCCCCCCTTGGGTACGCCCATGACATGCACTATGGGAGAAGATGTAACTGATGGTTATTCTGGGGCTACTGCAGCCACAGGAAAGACTCGCTCGCTAATGTTAATCCTATGGAATATTTTTTTAAGGCTGTTCTTAACTGCTCTGCTCAACAAGCGCAAAACGTTTTGACATATTTACAAATTCATCTTTTAACGGAAAGATATAAAATTGGAAATCCTGGCCATGGAAACGATTTGGAATTGAACTGTTTTTTACATTTTTGGATCCATCCATTACCTATTGAGTTATAAGCGAATTCGATCACGTGACAAACACGTTTTTCGCCTGCTCTTGAGTGCTTTTTCTCCCTTCGCGCGGAAATTCGGTTCAAAACGACCACTTTGACTCTATTTTCTGAAAGATCTATTGCGTTTGCAAAAAGTTGGGAAAAAAAGCTCAATGACATAGTTTCTGAGAAACACCAGCTCGTTTCATGCATTTTCGAATAAAAATAAATTAAAAAACTTATGTCAGAAAGTTGCCCTTTCGGATTTGAGAACACCCTTAAAGAAATCTCGTTTTCATTTTAATATTTTTAAATGCTTTTTTTTTTTTTTTTTTTGATTGGATAGCTGAGATTGATCTCTACATCTGCCCTTTTTTACTTTTTCGATTTTGTTTGCAGATTTTTTTCAAGAGGATGCTTTCACTTTCAAAACCGGTTCCGAAAATGAAAGTGTCCTCATTAAAAATATCTGTAAACAAAATCGAAAAAGTGAAAACACCATTTGTACAGATCGATCTCAGCTAGCCAATGCAAAAAGAATTATTTAAAAATACTAATGTAAACAAGGTATCTTTAAAATTTTCTACCATAGGATTAGCATTAGGAAGCGGGTCTTTTCAGGTGAGTGAAGTAGCCTCTTAAAAGGATGATTTCTCTATCATTTGCATCTGTTTAGCTTTTTTTATTTCAGAAGACTCGGGGTGGAAAGTTTCAGTTCTTAAATGTTTCTATATTTCTCTTGTAAGATAAGTTTGTACATTTGTAACGATTGTAACAATTGTACAATTAACGATTTTAACGATTGTACATGTAATTTGTAACGATTTGTAAATTTTCTAATTCTATAAATTACTTTACAAATATTTTCTATAAAAAAATTGAGTGAAGTTGTAAGTTTTCTACAAAATCCCTATAAATTAATATTCTTTCATTGATTTTAATTGGCAATATCCTTCTGAAATTTATTAATCGATTGTGTAAATCTTCTGATGAATTTTCAAATATCCAGCAAAAATACTTTAAAAGATGAAAATTTCATGATTTCACAATTTGGGACATAAAGTGTAAAGAACTATCTTGAATTCAATTATCGTTCTCAATATCTTTAAGAATTATTTTACACTTGAATAAATTAAAGTGCGAAAAAGAATGCGGAAAAAATTACAGCAAAACTAGAAAATAAAAAGGGAGACAATATATACACTGCAAATAGAGGCGTCTTAAATTCAGACACATATGTGACTGAAAAAGTAATTCAAACACTTAAGTGTCTGAATGAGAAATTTCAGACATCATAGATGTCTAAATTTAAGACACATAAGTGTCTTAGTATGATCATGGTATAAATGAACTCAGAAAAATGTCTGAATAATAGTGACATGTCTGAAATTAAGACATTTAGAAATTCAGACACTTAAGCGTCTGAATGCGATACAATTGTATCATATATGTGATGACTGTACGTACTATTGTATTGCAATATGTATACCAATACCATCAGAAAATATTTCCGAATGGATGAAAGCTGTTTAAAATACTCTTTCATCCACTTAATTTAGTATTACTTTATAAAAGAAGTAATCGTGGGACAATTGTAAAAGTTCGCGTAGGGTTTGCGGCTAAGTTATTTTTGGCGCAATAAATAATTAAATATTTGCTTTTCATAATATAAAGTGTTTCAAAAATTACTTGTTATCATAGGCGTACACAGGAAGGCCCTCTCCCCTAAATGCGAAGAGTTATGAGTTTGGACAGAAAGAAACGTATTAAGGAGCAAGAATTTAGGATAGATATGCCTGGATTCCACTGCCGAGTCCGCTTTTCTAAAATGCAGAATGTAAACACGAAGCTAAACTAAGAATATTTTGTCATAACTCCTCCTCGTGTGAAAAATGTTTAAGGGTGTTCTCAAATCCAAAAGGGCAAATTTCTGACACAAGTTTTAATTTATTGTTGTTCGAAAATGCATTAGCTGGTGTTGTTGTTCAGAAACTATGTAATTGAGCTATTTTTTCCATTCTTTTGCAAACGCATTAGATCTTTCAGAAAATAGTGTCAAAGTGGGCGTTTTGAGCCAAATTTCCGCGCGAAGGAAGAAAGAGCACTCAAGAGCGTGCGAAAAACGTGTTTGTCACGTGATCAAAATCTCTTATAACTCAGTAGGTAATTGATTGATCAAAAAATGGAAAACACAGTTCAATTCGAAATCGCTTCCATGGCTAGGCTTTACAATTTTATACCTTTCCGTTAAAAAATGAATTTGTGAATGTGTAAAAACGTTTTGCACTTGTTGAGCAGAGCAGTTAAGAACAGCCTTAAAGATATCAACATAATAAGAAATTCAAAAATTAAGAAATATTAATCGTTCAATGGAAAACTGGATTTTTTCTCTCCTATTTCTTTTTTTTTTTTTTCTTCAAAAGGTATTTTTTTTTTCTGAATTTCCCTTCCCCATCTAAGATACATTTGAAATATATGAACACCAAAAGGAGAACAGAATTAAAACTGTCTTCTACAAAAAAGTTTATGGTGGTGTGTGTGTGTGGGGGGGGGGGGGGGGGCTCCTCTGAAGAAAAATTCTTAGCAACATTTTCTCTTAGCGTTTAATTAATACATTGCTATTTGGAAGACAAAAAAGTATATTTTTTAAATGATTAGACATAACGAAAATTTAATTAATTAAATTTCAGGGAGGTACAATGTACCTCCACCGCCCTCCTCATCAAAATTCAATATGTTATTTGCTAGTTTTACTACAAAATCTTTATTTAAAGTATGTTTTCTATATGTCTGAAAATAGAAAAACTGCAAAAATCGCACTCAAATAAATGTAGCATGTTAAGAAAAATAACTAAATAGATAAAATAAAACGTTTCTGATTTCTTCTAATTCAATGATCTACTTCTCACTGATAAAAATTTTTATTACTCATCAAGCCCATTGTAACGGTTTGTAAACCGCAGACTGGATAAACCACTGCACAGAAAATTAAAATGATGACTTCGCGTATTTCGCTTTGTTAGAAGTGCATTGGCGATTGGCGCGTTAAAACGGAATATTCTTTCAGTCAGTTATTTTCTTGTTTAACAAAGGCTCCCGAGATTTTTTATGTGTAAAATTCCGTAAATGCATATTGTGACTGTGTATTCTACATAGATCTATATACAGCTACGTAGCTATTAAGTAAATTTTTGGAATTTCGATATTTGTTCCTCAGAGATTCTAGTATAAGAAAGTATGTATGAAAAATAAGCTGATACAAAATGGATTGAATTTAACTTATAGAGTAGTAGGTACATATGCCTACGCAGCTGTAAAATGCATTTTTTAGAATTTCGATATTTGTTCTTCAGAGGTTGTAGTATAAGAAAGTACGTGTGAAACAACAAAGGGGATTGAATTCAAGTTGTGGAATATGCGTTTTATGTTGTTATAAAAATAATATATTTTTTAATAGTGTGATTCTATCATCTACATAGATCTATACGCAGCTATAAAGTGCCATTTTTTGGCATTTTAATATTTGTTCTTCAGAGACTGAAGAATAATTGTGAAATATCAGCAAACAGATGTTGAGTAGAATTAATCTGTGCAGTAAATTTAAATTATATTCTTATAAAAATATATGTGGGAATAATGACAAAAATATTTCTTCTATATGTTTTTCAATTTTCAACATCATTCTGAATATTTAGTAAAATACATAAGAAAGTGTGTTTGTTTTTGTGTTTGTATTAAACGGATTTACTTTATTAGATTTAAGGAAAATAAAAAGGTAAGGATGCTATTATTTACAACAATATATTTTTATTTCGAAATAGAACTTTTTCTTGAACAATATTACTTACGTAATATTAATTATTTAATTTACTTTTTTAAGAATATATGTATTTATCATATTTGTATCTTTTTATATACAATAAATATTTTTCAGTGTTACAGTGTTTTTTATGATTTTTAACAAATTTATATCATTTTCAGGATTAATTAATTAACTTGCTTAATAATTCTTAAAGCTTCCGCTTTATAAAAAAATGTTTTTTTATATCAAATAATCCCATCATTTGTTTAAATAAGCATTAAAAGTTATTGCTTGTGTACATTGACACCCAACTTTTTCAACCTTTTTCGTGTTATATTTTTTGTCCAAAAAAGCAGTTGCTGCACTATATATTTTTCTTGTGAATACAACTTATTAATCAGACTGTAAAAATGTCCGTGAATATTACATAAAAAATCGCTTAGTATAATCTCTCTATAGAAAATAAAGCAAAATCGCAAAATTCTCGAATCTTTTCCTGAAAAAGAAATACTCAGTTTTGGTTGAGAAGCTTTTTTTTTCCACTTTGGTCTGTTACTAAATTTAATTAATATATAAAATAATTCAATCAATTTAATCAATGGGTTTTATCAATATGTTTAATTCCTTATAATACTTTCTTTCACGGTTAAAACAACATTTTATTTACCTGAATTTTAATTAAATTGTCTTTTTGCTGTGTAGAACATATTATAACGCAATATTTAACCCCTTGAGGGGCAATCGATTGTATTCCTGTAATGTTGAATTCAAACCGGAATCTTTGAAAAAATTAGTTTCAAAATATGGAAAAGCAATTTTACAACTTTTTTCCATCAAAGTTACAAAAATAAAATTTATTTAAAAGTTTCCGGTGCGAATCTTGATTAAACTTAGGTGGGATAAAATGTATCCCACCGCCCCTCAAGGGGTTAATATTAGATGAAAATTGTAAAATAATCAAACACTTATTTTGATTAATTTTTTTGTATTATATAATAAGATATGTACATTTTAGGCGGGGAGGGGGGTTATTAAATTAAAAGTTTGTCAAAATGGATTTATGCGAAACAAATTTTCAAACTGAAATAGCTTATTTTGTAAAACATTTTTTTTTCCCTTAATTCGGAAATGCCAACTTAAAAAAAATCTTCATAATATTATTTGTATTGAAAGCAAATTTTAATTACTTTGCGTTGTCCTATTTATGTATTCTAAACAATATACATGTTAGTTAAATCAAACAAATTATTGTAACTTATGATTATTACTAATAAAATTAAAATGTTCCATTTTTTAATAGATAATTTTATTTAAAAAAAATTCTAGATAAATAAGGATTTACTATAAAATAAGTAAAAAAATAAATCATGATTTACTTTGTTTAATTGCTTAAAATTGTATTTAAGTTTTGTACAAAAATTTTAAAATCGAAAAATTTATTAATATCGATTTATTGATTGTTAAAAAGTGATTACAGATTTAGAACAGAAATTAGAAAAGATAGTCTTTTCATATTTACTATGTATAACTGCATTTTTCACATAAAATTGCTGGGGATTTTTTTCAAAAGTTTGTGAATTTTTATAAAAAATACAGAAATAAAAATTAGATATGTATTTTTAAGGCAAAATAAGTTTTGAAATTAAAAGTTATTATAAAAGGAATTGCCCACATGGTAAAATGTAATTAAAAAGATCAAGTTATTAAATGATATTTATAAATACTTCCATTGTATTACAGATATTATTGGCATGGTTTCGCATATGAATTTTTATTTTTAATGACAGATCATTTAATTCTTTTACACATTACATTTTCGAAGTTAGTGTTTTCATGTAACAAAATTAAATTTATGTATAGGAAATGCTATGAACGTTTTTGCTTCAGATGGTGGACTTAAAACTTGAAAAATAATTATAAGAGCATCAGAATTGAAGTTATCGGGAAATTTTTAATGTTTTATAAACAGTGGTGTAGTCGTAAAAAATGCAGAGGGCCTACGCTCTAAGAAGAGGGTATACCCTACAGTGTATACACTATAGCTTTTTTGAGAAACAGAGGGTATACGGTGTTCCTTAAAAAAATCCATAAGGTATACGGCTTATACCGCCGCATACCCTCCACTACATCCCTGTTTATAAATGCATTTTAAATTGTTCCTATGTAAAGTAACGCTTTGTTAAAAAGTTCGAAATTTCTACAGTATTTAATTGCACGATGAAAGAATTTTTTTAGACTATGAAAACTTTTTCAAAATATAAAGAACTACATTCATATGTATTTCCTGTGTTTCATCTGTATTACATATTTAAATTTTAAGACAGAAAATTTCTGACAACTTTTATTGCCAAAATTTTTCTGATTTGTTACAGGATTATTTTTTATTATCATCGGAGAATGCATCCATTTTCGCAAAACAATTTATTGTACTGATTATATATCATATTGCATATACTTGTAAAGTAGAATGAAGTAAAAGGAAAAGGATATATTTATCCAAACATATATTTACATGTTCACACACACATATATATATATATATTAAGTCGTCAATGTGTTTAATTTTTTGTGACTGTATATGTAGTAGTATGAAGGGGGGCTAATGAATGTAAGCCGCTGGCACTGGAACTTATTAGAATCACATTTCCTATACTGTCAAAAAAAAAAGAAAAAAAAAAAGAAAGATAGAAAAGAAACATTTTCTGACTTTTTTTTAAATATATTTATAACTAGATATATTTAATAAAAACTCTCAATAGAAGACACCCTAGGACCGCAGAATTTTCCCGCTATTTAGAGATTTTATTTTCATATGTAGAAATAAACAGTCCAGAGTATACAAATACACAGTGTACAGAGTAAAAAGTACACAAAATCTGCTTCAATCTACAAATGTGCATTGAAAAAAGTGATCGCTAAATAGGTCTCTGCTATTCGAGAATGTCCGTTATTACAGTAAAACTCCCATAACCGGTCACTCCCGAATAGCGGACAGCTCTATTTAGAAAAATAAAAAGAGGGGTAGTGTTTCTTCTCGAAGCAAGACCTGATTAGAGCATGGAAACTGATCCGCGGTCCCGCCCCCTCCCTTTCCCATTGATTTTTGGGACCTCAAATTTGGTATGCAATTTTACAAATTCAATGTCTTTATGTTTGGGATTTTCAGTATTGTATCCACATACAAAATTATCACATTAGGATTATAATTTCAGGAGATATTAATAAGAATATGAAAATGAAATTTAACATTAGAAGCTCTAAATTTTGAATGCTTATGATTCAAAAACTTACCATTCAAATGACTAGAAATTTCGTTTTTAGGCATAGTTTGAGACGAAGATTTAAAATATGGTGTCAAAATTCAATGTTGCCATTGAAAAAAAAGAGTGAATCATTTTATATAAATGGGAATAATTTGTTATCATGCAAAGATGATTGCATCATGGACAACTGGGCTCTTTCTATGAGCCTTTTGGTTTACAGGGCCCCAAATTTGGTATGAAATTTCAATAAAGCTCATATTTTAAATTCGTTTTGATCTTATATTTATTTTAATAAATATTGTGTGCTTTTAGAACATGATATGGTTAAAGAAAAGGATATATTTATCCAAATATGTATTTGACAACATCGAATAGGGTTAATTTTTTCATTTTATTTATTTATTTATTTATTTTTCTTTTGTAACAGTATATGAAGGCGGTGGGGGGGGGGGGGGGGGATGAATACCAGGTCTCTGGCCTAGCATTAATTTGAAGTTGTCATTAAAAGTAATAACATTTTTGATGCCGTAGGACAAAATATGATATCATATCAATACATATTTAGGTGAATATATCTCTCTATATATGCGTATATATATATTATCCTATTCTAAAACTACAAAATACTGATTATAATTAGGTCATCGCAAGGTTAAAACAAATTTAAAATATCAGCTTTATGAAAATTTCATACCCAACTTGGGGGACCCTAGAATCAGGGGGCAGAGAAATATCCCAGTTTTCCACGCTGCAACAGATCTGATTTATAGTAACAAATTATTCCCATTTATAAAAATGATTCAATGTGGTCAAATATGGCTGCATATATGGCTTAGATAGAAAAGTGGTCAAAGATGGCTTCATGTTGGTGAAAAAAAAAAGGGTTCAAAGATGGCCGCAATTAAGACATTAGAAATGTCTGAAATTCAGACGCAAGAAGTGTCTCAAAAAATTAAGACATTTCAAAACGTCTGAAAATCGCACACTCTCATTTCAGACACTTAAGTGTCTGAAATTCAGACGCAAGAAGTGTCTGAAAATTTTCAGACATTTTAAAACGTCTGAAAATTGAACACTGCGTTTCAGACACTTAAGTGTCTGAATTTCAGACATTTCTGTTTAGAGTGTATATTAATACAAAACAAAGCGTATCCGTAATTATAATCTGTATAATTATACTATGCAGAATCTCTGTGTAATTTTAAGATAGATATATATAGACTTAAGATAATGGATTGCCAGTAGATCCTCTGTAATTTCACAGAAATTTTTTTAACAGTGCAACTATTACTTAGGTTTAACATTATTATTTTTTCAAGTTCAAATTTCCCATTTAACCACTTAACTGTCACGTTTTTTTTTGAAACCAGAAACTAAAAACAGGGAGCCAACACCATTTTTTTAGTACAAAAATATTTGCCTTAAATAATCGAGAAAAGTCTGTCATTTAATGAACTGAAGATTTCAAGTAAATATTAGTGGTGTGGAAAAGCTTTTAGTAACGAAGCAAGCTAACTTTTTTCTTGCCCGAGCAGAGTTCGGGTAAAACAGTTAAGTAGTTAATCAGCATTCCATGCCGGCGAAGAAATTGATCATGCAATGTTTTTAGTGAGAAGAACATTTGCGTTCTGATAATATGCTATATGCATACATAAATAAATTTTATTTTGCTTACAAAAAAAAAAAAAAAAAAAAGCACAGAAGAAAAATTAGTTTAGCAGTGCCATATCCGTCTTGTCCGATGAGGAATAGTAAAGGAATGGAAAAGGAGAAGTCTGTAAAAACCATTCGAAAACAAACAATTTGTTATAAAAATCGGTAATGAAATTGCGTTTGTTTTTCTGTCGATCCTAATACTATGTTCGCACTGACATAATTGAGTCCCTTGAAGTTTTTTGAAGCGGACGTACCCAGAATCAAGATTATGACTTGAGCAAGTTTCTGAAACTCACTTAACTTTTGATACTCTCTTAACTATGAGTTGAGTGGAAATCTACCTACTGAACTCTTTTTCTTATTTGAAACTGTTATTAAAATTTGAGTTGAGTTCCATAAATAATTATTCAGCTCTTTCAAATGATCTTTTGAAACGTTTTTTTAATTAACACGCCGCAAAGAATAAAAACTATATATAGTTAGAAGTTGTAATTACAAATTTAACATAAGTTCAGTCTTTCAAATGAAAAACAAATTTCAAAGTAATTGCTTAAGAGGCGCAAAGGCTAACAACATAGTGAAAAGGATTCCATGCCGGGACTCGAACCCGGACCATCAGTATGGCTCACTGACGTTCTACCGACTAAACCACATGGAACGATACCCCGCCAGGAAAATGTCTCACTATTAAATGTTGACAAGGCTACAAACGCGGCACAAGATGGAATATTTATCGTGAGCCACCGACATAGGGCAAACACGAAACTTAATTAAATCCAGCATCGATACACTGCAAATAGAGGCGTCTTAAATTCAGACACATATGTGACTGAAAAAGTAATTCAAACACTTAAGTGTCTGAATGAGAAATTTCAGACATCATAGATGTCTAGATTTAAGACACATAAGTGTCTTACTATGATCATGGTATAAATGAACTCAGAAAAATGTCTGAATAATAGTGACATGTCTGAAATTAAGACATTTAGAAATTCAGACACTTAAGCGTCTGAATGCGATACAATTATATCATATATGTGATGACTGTACGTACTATTGTATTGCAATATGTATACCAATACCATCAGAAAATATTTCCGAATGGATGAAAGTTGTTTAAAATACTCTTTCATCCACTTAATTTAGTATTACTTTATAAAAGAAGTAATCGTGGGACAATTGTAAAAGTTCGCGTAAGGTTTGCGGCTAAGTTATTTTTGGCGCAATAAATAATTAAATATTTGCTTTTCATAATATAAAGGGTTTCAAAAATTACTTGTTATCATAGGCGTACACAGGAAGGCCCTCTCCCCTAAATGCGAAGAGTTATGAGCTTGGACAGAAAGAAACGTATTAAGGAGCAAGAATTTAGGATAGATATGCCTGGATTCTACTGCCTAGTCCGCTTTTCTAAAATGCAGAATGTAAACACGAAGCTAAACTAAGAATATTTTGTCATAACTCCTCCTCGTGTGAAAAATGTTTAAGGGTGTTCTCAAATCCAAAAGGGCAAATTTCTGACACAAGTTTTAATTTATTGTTGTTCGAAAATGCATTAGCTGGTGTTGTTGTTCAGAAACTATGTAATTGAGCTGTTTTTTCCATTTTTTTGCAAACGCATTAGATCTTTCAGAAAATAGTGTCAAAGTGGGCGTTTTGAGCCAAATTTCCGCGCGAAGGAAGAAAGAGCACTCAAGAGCGTGCGAAAAACGTGTTTGTCACGTGATCAAAATCTCTTATAACTCAGTAGGTAATTGATTGATCAAAAAATGGAAAACACAGTTCAATTCGAAATCGCTTCCATGGCTAGGCTTTACAATTTTATACCTTTCCGTTAAAAAATGAATTTGTGAATGTGTAAAAACGTTTTGCACTTGTTGAGCAGAGCAGTTAAGAACAGCCTTAAAGATATCAACATAATAAGAAATTCAAAAATTAAGAAATATTAATCGTTCAATGGAAAACTGGATTTTTTCTCTCCTGTTTCTTTTTTTTTTTTTTCTTCAAAAGGGATTTTTTTTTCTGAATTTCCCTTCCCCATCTAAGATACATTTGAAATATATGAACACCAAAAGGAGAACAGAATTAAAACTGTCTTCTACAAAAAAGTTTATGGTGGTGTGTGTGTGTGTGGGGGGGCTCCTCTGAAGAAAAATTCTTAGCAACATTTTCTCTTAGCGTTTAATTAATATATTGCTATTTGGAAGACAAAAAAGTATATTTTTTAAATGATTAGACATAACGAAAATTTAATTAATTAAATTTCAGGGAGGGACAATGTACCTCCACCGCCCTCCTCATCAAAATTCAATATGTTATTTGCTAGATTTACTACAAAATCTTTATTTAAAGTATGTTTTCTATATGTCTAAAAATAGAAAAACTGCAAAAATCGCACTGAAATAAATGTAGCATGTTAAGAAAAATAACTAAATAGATAAAATAAAACGTTTCTGATTTCTTCTAATTCAATGATCTACTTCTCGCTGATAAAAAATTTTATTACTCATCAAGCCCATTATAACGGTTTGTAAACCGCAGACTGGATAAACCACTGCACAGAAAATTAAAATGATGACTTCGCGTATTTCGCTTTGTTAGAAGTCTATTGGCTATTGGCGCGTTAAAACGGAATATTCTTTCAGTCAGTTATTTTCTTGTTTAACAAAGGCTCCCGAGATTTTTTATGTGTAAAATTCCGTAAATGCATATTGTGACTGTGTATTCTACATAGATCTATATACAGCTACGTAGCTATTAAGTAAATTTTTGGAATTTCGATATTTGTTCCTCAGAGATTCTAGTATAAGAAAGTATGTATGAAAAATAAGCTGATACAAAATGGATTGAATTTAACTTATAGAGTAGTAGGTACATATGCCTACGCAGCTGTAAAATGCATTTTTTAGAATTTCGATATTTGTTCTTCAGAGGTTGTAGTATAAGAAAGTACGTGTGAAACAACAAAGTGGATTGAATTCAAGTTGTGGAATATGCGTTTTATGTTGTTATAAAAATAATATATTTTTTAATAGTGTGATTCTATCATCTACATAGATCTATACGCAGCTATAAAGTGCCATTTTTTGGCATTTTAATATTTGTTCTTCAGAGACTGAAGAATAATTGTGAAATATCAGCAAACAGATGTTGAGTAGAATTAATCTGTGCAGTAAATTTAAATTATATTCTTATAAAAATATATGTGGGAATAATGACAAAAAAATTTCTTCTATATGTTTTTCAATTTTCAACATCATTCTGAATATTTAGTAAAATACATAAGAAAGTGTGTTTGTTTTTGTGTTTGTATTAAACGGATTTACTTTATTAGATTTAAGGAAAATAAAAAGGTAAGGATGCTATTATTTACAACAATATATTTTTATTTCGAAATAGAACTTTTTCTTGAACAATATTACTTACGTAATATTAATTATTTAATTTACTTTTTAAGAATATATGTATTTATCATATTTGTATCTTTTTATATACAATAAATAATTTTCAGTGTTACAGTGTTTTTTATGATTTTTAACAAATTTATATCATTTTCAGGATTAATTAACTAACTTGCTTAATAATTCTTAAAGCTTCCGCTTTATAAAAAAATGTTTTTTTATATCAAATAATCCCATCATTTGTTTAAATAAGCATTAAAAGTTATTGCTTATGTACATTGACACCCAACTTTTTCCACTTTTTTCGTGTTATATTTTTTGTCCAAAAAAGCAGTTTGCTGCACTATATATTTTTCTTGTGAATACAACTTATTAATCAGACTGTAAAAATGTCAGTGAATATTACATAAAAAATCGCTTAGTATAATCTCTCTATAGAAAATAAAGCAAAATCGCAAAATTCTCGAATCTTTTCCTGAAAAAGAAATACTCAGTTTTGGTTGAGAAGCTTTTTTTTTTTTCACTTTGGTCTGTTACTAAATTTAATTAATATATAAAATAATTTAATCAATGGGTTTTATCAATATGTTTAATTCCTTATAATACTTTCTTTCACGGTTAAAACAACATTTTATTTACCTGAATTTTAATTAAATTGTCTTTTTGCTGTGTAGAACATATAATAACTCAATATTTAACCCCTTGAGGGGCAATCGATTGTATTCCTGTAATGTTGAATTCAAACCGGAATCTTTGAAAAAATTAGTTTCAAAATATGGAAAAGCAATTTTACAACTTTTTTCCATCAAAGTTACAAAAATAAAATTTATTTAAAAGTTTCCGGTGCGAATCTTGATTAAACTTAGGTGGGATAAAATATATCCCACCGCCCCTCAAGGGGTTAATATTAGATGAAAATTGTAAAATAATCAAACACTTATTTTGATTAATTTTTTGTATTATATAATAAGATATGTACATTTTAGGCGGGGAGGGGGGTTATTAAATTAAAAGTTTGTCAAAATGGATTTATGCGAAACAAATTTTCAAACTGAAATAGCTTATTTAGTAAAACATTTTTTTCCCCCCTTAATTCGGAAATGCCAACTTAAAAAAAATCTTCATAATATTATTTGTATTGAAAGCAAATTTTAATTATTTTGTGTTGTCCTATTTATGTATTCTAAACAATATACATGTTAGTTAAATCAAACAAATTATTGTAACTTATGATTATTACTAATAAAATTAAAATGTTCCATTTTTTAATAGATAATTTTATTTAAAAAAAATTCTAGATAGATAAGGATTTACTATAAAATAAGTAAAAAAATAAATCATGATTTACTTTGTTTAATTGCTTAAAATTGTATTTAAGTTTTGTACAAAAATTTGAAAATCGAAAAATTTATTAATATCGATTTATTGATTGTTAAAAAGTGATTACAGATTTAGAACAGAAATTAGAAAAGATAGTCTTTTCATATTTACTATGTATAACTGCATTTTTCACATAAAATTGCTGGGGATTTTTTTCAAAAGTTTGTGAATTTTTATAAAAAATACAGAAATAAAAATTAGATATGTATTTTTAAGGCAAAATAAGTTTTAAAATTAAAAGTTATTATAAAAGGAATTGCCCACATGGTAAAATGTAATTAAAAAGATCAAGTTATTAAATGATATTAATAAATACTTCCATTGTATTACAGATATTATTGGCATGGTTTCGCATATGAATTTTTATTTTTAATGACAGATCATTTAATTCTTTTACACATTACATTTTCGAAGTTAGTGTTTTCATGTAACAAAATTAAATTTAGCTATAGGAAATGCTATGAACGTTTTTGCTTCAGATGGTGGACTTAAAACTTGAAAAATAATTATAAGAGCATCAGAATTGAAGTTATCGGGAAATTTTTAATGTTTTATAAACAGTGGTGTAGTCGTAAAAAATACAGAGGGCCTACGCTCTAAGAAGAGGGTATACCCTACAGTGTATACACTATAGCTTTTTTGAGAAACAGAGGGTATACGGTGTTCCTTAAAAAAATCCAGAAGGTATACGGCTTATACCGCCGCATACCCTCCACTACATCCCTGTTTATAAATGCATTTTAAATTGTTCCTATGTAAAGTAACGCTTTGTTAAAAAGTTCGAAATTTCTACAGTATTTAATTGCACGATGAAAGAATTTTTTTAGACTATGAAAACTTTTTCAAAATATAAAGAACTACATTCATATGTATTTCCTGTGTTTCATCTGTATTACATATTTAAATTTTAAGACAGAAAATTTCTGACAACTTTTATTGCCAAAATTTTTCTGATTTTTTACAGGATTATTTTTTATTATCATCGGAGAATGCATCCATTTTCGCAAAACAATTTATTATACTGATTATATATCATATTGCATATACTTGTAAAGTAGAATGAAGTAAAAGGAAAAGAATATATTTATCCAAACATATATTTACATGTTCACACACACACATATATATATACATATTAAGTCGTCAATGTGTTTAATTTTTTGTGACCGTATATGTAGTAGTATGAAGGGGGGCTAATGAATGTAAGCCGCTGGCACTGGAACTTATTAGAATCACATTTCCTATACTGTCAAAAAAAAGAAAAAAAAAAGAAAGATAGAAAAGAAACATTTTCTGACTTTTTTTTAAATATATTTATAACTAGATATATTTAATAAAAACTCTCAATAGAAGACACCCTAGGACCGCAGAATTTTCCCGCTATTTAGAGATTTTATTTTCATATGTAGAAATAAACAGTCCAGAGTATACAAATACACAGTATACAGAGTAAAATGTACACAAAATCTGCTTCAATCTACAAATGTGCATTGAAAAAAGTGATCGCTAAATAGGTCTCTGCTATTCGAGAATGTCCGTTATTACAGTAAAACTCCCATAACCGGTCACTCCCGAATAGCGGACAGCTCTATTTAGAAAAATAAAAAGAGGGGTAGTGTTTCTTCTCGAAGCAAGACCTGATTAGAGCATGGAAACTGATCCGCGGTCCCGCCCCCTCCCCTTCCCATTGATTTTTGGGCCCTCAAATTTGGTATGCAATTTTACAAATTCAATGTCTTTATGTTTGGGATTTTCAGTATTGTATCCACATACAAAATTATCACATTAGGATTATAATTTCAGGAGATATTAATAAGAATATGAAAATGAAATTTAACATTAGAAGCTCTAAATTTTGAATGCTTATGATTCAAAAACGTACCATTCAAATGACTAGAAATTTCGTTTTTAGGCATAGTTTGAGACGAAGATTTAAAATATGGTGTCAAAATTCGGTGTTGCCATTGAAAAAAAAGAGTGAATCATTTTATATAAATGGGAATAATTTGTTATCATGCAAAGATGATTGCAGCATGGACAACTGGGCTCTTTCTATGAGCCTTTTGGTTTACAGGGCCCCAAATTTGGTATGAAATTTCAATAAAGCTGATATTTTAAATTCGTTTTGATCTTATATTTATTTTAATAAATATTGTGTGCTTTTAGAACATGATATGGTTAAAGAAAAGGATATATTTATCCAAATATGTATTTGACAACATCGAATAGGGTTATTTTTTCATTTTATTTATTTATTTATTTATTTATTTTTCTTTTGTAACAGTATATGAAGGCGGTTGGGGGGGGGGGGGGGCGAATGAATACCAGGTCTCTGGCCTAGCATTAATTTGAAGTTGTCATTAAAAGTAATAACATTTTTGATGCCGTAGGACAAAATATGATATCATATCAATACATATTTAGGTGAATATATCTCTCTATATATGCGTATATATATATTATCCTATTCTAAAACTACAAAATACTGATTATAATCATCGCAAGGTTAAAACAAATTTAAAATATCAGCTTTATGAAAATTTCATACCCGACTTGGGGGACCCTAGAATCAGGGGGCAGAGAAATATCCCAGTTTTCCACGCTGCAACAGATCTGATTTATAGTAACAAATTATTCCCATTTATAAAAATGATTCAATGTGGTCAAATATGGCTGCATATATGGCTTAGATAGAAAAGTGGTCAAAGATGGCTTCATGTTGGTGAAAAAAAAGGGTTCAAAGATGGCCGCAATTAAGACATTTGAAATGTCTGAAATTCAGACGCAAGAAGTGTCTCAAAAAATTAAGACATTTCAAAACGTCTGAAAATCGCGCACTCTCATTTCAGACACTTAAGTGTCTGAAATTCAGACGCAAGAAGTGTCTGAAAATTTTCAGACATTTTAAAACGTCTGAAAATTGAACACTGCGTTTCAGACACTTAAGTGTCTGAATTTCAGACATTTCTGTTTAGAGTGTAGAAACTATATTAATACATGGAAACTATTCCAGAGAGAAACATTCGCCTTGCATACAATATTTCAAATGAAAAGGCGGGGTATCGTTCCATGCGGTTTAGTCGGTAGAACGTCAGTGTGCTATACTGATGGCCCGGCATGGTCGGCATTTCGAGTCCCGGCATGGAATATTTTTCACTATGTTGTTGGCCTTTGCGCCTCTTAAGCAATTACTTTGAAATTTGTTTTTCATTTGAAATATTGTATGCAAGGCGAATGTTTCTCTCTGGAATAGTTTCCATGTATTAACAAGTTCAGTCTCTTAAAATTTTTTGCAATGTGAACAGGTGAAGCCTAACTCGGGGTATCCCGTTTCAAAAAAGTTAAGTGAGTAAAAATTAAGTGACTCAACTTTCTCAGTGCGAACATAGGATTAGAGCATCAAAGGTAGTAACCGAAGGTGACAGTGAAGCGTCTGTCAGCGCTGTGAAGTGCTTGCCCCCTGGTGCCGGGTCACCAATCGCATCACTCTTGCAGCGGCTCTGTTTGTGACGCCAAAAAGTCCGCATTGAACAAAAACTAAAGATTTTTTCTCTAATTAAATAATTAAGTCACATTAAATATTGTAGAAAAGAAAATTTCCAAACATCTATTAAAATTAAAATATTTAATGAGCTTTTACAATTTTTGTTTTCACCTCCAGATTTTGAACAATTAAAGGTCTACTTTCGGCGTTGGGCATTGGTCCCGAACTGTTAAGGGGACTCTTCACTCACTTGAAAACACACGCTCCGTAATGTTAATCCTATGGTCAGGTTATTTTCGAATTTCTCGTTTCAATTTTTAAACGATCATTTTTGCATAGGATAGCTGAGCTCAATCTTTAGTATGACTCTTTTTTACTTTTTCGATTTTGGTTGCAGATTTTTTTTAAAAAGGTACTTTCACTTTCGGAACTGGTTTCGAAACTGAAAGTACCTTTTTTAAAAAAAATCTGTAACCAAAATCTAAAAAGTTAAAAAGGGTCATATTAAAGATTAAGCCCAGCTATCCTATGCAAAAAAAAAAAAAAAAAAAAAAAAAAAAATCGTTTAAAAAATATTCAAATTGAAACGAGAAATTCCAAAATAACCTGCCCGTAGGATTAACGTTACGGAGCGTGTGTTTTCAAGTGCGTGAAGAATCCCCTTAAATTAGGGATGCACAACCTGTGGCCCGCGATGGGTTAGTGTGTGGCCCGCGAATTCATTTTGCCGAAAAATACTGAAAATTTCGTCAGCCATTTAAAAATCGCGAATTTTGTCGATCAGGTACGGAGAAATTGCAAATTTCATTGATAATGGACGAAAAAAATCGCAAATTTTGCCGATCGGCCAAGGAAAAATTACGAGTTTTGTCTATTGGGCTAGGGTAAAATCAAGAATTTCGATGCTCGGGCACGAAAAAATCGCGTATTGTCGATCAGGCTAGGAAAAATCGCAAATTTCGTTGATCGGGCACGGGAAAATCGTCAATTTTGAGGATGATACCCGGAAAAATTAAAAGTATTATTGATCGGCTGCGGAAAAATCATGAATTTCGCCAGTCGTGAGAAAAAAACACGAATTTTGATAATTTGAGGCGGGAAAAAATGAAAAATTTTGTCATGTCAGTTAAGAATCACGAATTTTGTCAATTAGGAGAGGAATAACCTCAAATTTTATTCATCGGCTTCGCAAAAATCGCGTGTTCGTCTATTTATCGTGCGAAAAAATATCGAGCATTTCGTCAATTTGCCGGCGCGGGAGAAAAATTACAAATTTCGTCAGAGCCAGTTAAGAATCGCGAATTTTACTGATCGGGCTCAGAAAAATCGCAAATTTAGTTGATCCATCTGGGAAAAACCGCAAGTTCTTGACTGGGCACGGAAAAATCACGAGTTTTGTCTATCGAGCTCTGAAAAATCGCGAATTTAGTCAATCTGACGCGGGAAAAATTACAAATTTTGTCAGAGCAAGTTAAGAATCGTAAATTTTGATGATCGGGCACGAAAAAATTTCAAATTTCGTTGTTCGGGTTAAAAAAAAGTCGAATTTTGTCGATCAGTTGCGTAAAAATAGCAAATTTCGTTGATCGGGCATGGAAAAATCACGAATTTACTCGATGATTCGCGGAAAAATTGAAAATTTCGTTGATCGGCAGCGGAAAAATCGTGAGTTTCGTCAGATTATCGGGAGAAAAACCGCAAATTTTGTCAATTTGCTGTGGGGAAAAATTGCAAATTTCGTCAGAGTCAGTTAAAAATCGCGAATTTCGTTTATCCGGCGCGGAAAAATCCCGAATTTTGCCTATCAGGGGCGGAACAATCGCATATTTCGTCGAACAAGCACAGAAAAATCGCGAGTTTTGTCAGTCAAGCGCGGAAAAAAAGGAAATTTCGTCTATCAGGCGCGAAAACATAGCGAATTTCGTCGATCAGACTCGGAAAAAACTAATTTTGTTGATAGAGTGCGGAAAAATAGCGCATTTTGTCGATCGGATGCGGAAAAATCTCGCATTTTGTCGATCGGTTTCGGAAAGATTTGGAATTTTGTCGATCAGGTGCGTAAAAATCGCAAAGTTTTTTGATCAGGAGAGGAAAAATCGCGAATTTCATTCATCAGGCGCGGAAAAATCTCAAATTTTGTTGATTGGCTTCTTCTCTCCTCTTCGTTCATAAAGTTCATATTTTTTTTCGGCACTAGCCACTTTCATGCCTATGTTTGTTTTTTAGCAGTTATAATAAATCAAAATTTACTTCCCCGAATAAAGTCAAGGTATATTAGCACTCCTTGAAAACAATCCTTGCTATATCTGTGTTATATATACAAACGTGAACTGTTGATATGTCCTTACCAACTGAATTGGATATTTTGACTGGGTAAGGGTACCTAGAGGGGCAAAACTCTCCCCGTATCTGAAACCATACTTTTATCTGATTATAGGTCACAGATCACCTCCCCGAAATAGAATTCTCCCCGTGTTACTGATGTGGCCCTCGATAACCCAGACATTTTTGTAAGTGGCCCATCTCTAAAAAAGGTTGTGCACCCCTACCTTAAATGAAATAAAAGATTATTAAAAAGGCAATTCTTTAAAAGAATTCAATTGCACTTATGCGTATCAAGCTGTTAGACAAGAAAAACATCAACCTAAGAAATAATTGGATTCCAAAATTGTCTAAAAAATTGCTTCTTTCTACTGAAAACTAGTTATTAAGAAATCATTTTAATACTATATTTCTTGATCAAATAAAAAAAAGTTTTTTTCAATTAATGAAAAGGAAAAAGAGGAAACTAGTTCCCAAAGCATCCGATCCAATGAAATAGGCCATAGTAATAAACGTATAACTATACAAAATTCCATTCCGCCCATAATCTAGAACCTTTTGAATGTAGAACAAATAGCAGTTTTTGTTACTTAGGAAGATTAAAAACACGACAAAAGAAAAGGTATAGGATAAACATGTTCTAATAAGAACATTGATTACAAAATGGAGGCGACAAGTTAGAAGGAATTTGGTAACCTTAGGAATCTCTTAGTTGGAAAACATATTTGTGACTGAATATCACAAAATGTGAGATTTTGAAAACAAAAATTTTGAAAATTTAAATCGTTTCAAAGCTTCTGATTTTTTTTTTTTTTTTTTTTTTTTTTTTTTTTTAATGTTTGTCGATTTAATGTTACAGCTGAATAAAGGAATTCATATGTAAAATTGTTAAGGTTTAAAGAGCTAAAGTTCATTTTTATGTAATTATGTGTCATTTTCTTGGCATATGTATGCCAGGATAATGACCACTAGGATAATAACAATTTCATTCTAAAACACTTTTCACATTCTTACTTTTTTTACTTTTAGATCTAACATTTTAATTTTGATTAAAGGAACATGTTTCCTCTATAGTACCTCAAATTCAGCGTAATATTCAGTTATATTTGTAATTTATAGAAGCGAGGAAAATGACATAATAAAAGTCTACTCAATTCTTACAAAGCCTTCAAGCACATTATTTTTTAAGAAATATCTAAAAGATCTTGCTGGTAGCAATGATTTTACTACTTCTGACTTGAACTATGTCAAGAACAAGAATAATTACTCTGCCGCGCCATCTTTATACCTCAAAAAGAACTAAAATGAGCAGCCCAGTACAATGACATTCATTTTCAGTGACAATCATATTTTAATTATGGAAAATTATTTGTAAAATACAGAACTTGTTACCTTCCACATATATGTGTTATATAATATATAATTATTAAATAGAAATAAAAAAAAAAACTAGAAAAAGATATTTGTACATGATAGCAGAAAGCCTTTTACTTTGCACACATCACAGTGTGACATGCCAGGAAAATCACAATCTGAAATTTTAAGTCTTTCAATTGCTTTATTTTTGTGTTATTATGAATATAAGGAACATATGTCTTATTATCCCGGGGTCCGCCATCTTGGATTTTTTCCTTGGCTTGAATTAAAAATTATTTTTTTATTAATAGTTATAATTATTATATTCCAGTTTTTTCAATATTATATTAACCTATCAACAATATTTAACCAATTTCCAACATTACTACTTGGCGAAAAAGGAGTTTTCATGCAAGAAAAAAATCCAAGATGGCGGACCCCGGGATAATAAGACATCTATGCCGAATATAATATCTCTTGAAAATTTTTCTAAAAATATTTTTTATTAGAAAGTAAAAAAGAAAATTGCATTATATAACATTAAATAGAAATTTTATTGTGCGGACTGCAATTCTCGTATTTTGTGATATTGACCTATATAAACAACACATAGTACCTTCCTTTTATACAATAGTCGTTTAAAAATATTTCTTATTTTTAGGAATAAAATGATAAATGCACAATCTAATATAATTTCCGTATTTTGTGATATTGACCCTTGTATCAAATCAAAAGGAAGGGCACGGGTTCGCCTTTCCCATTCAAATGAAGGAAATCTTTTTAAAGTTACTATTATTTTCCGTCAATGTACAATTTCAATTCACTTATCAAAAAATGAAAAATCTATTCAATTTTAAATCACTGAAATAATCATGAATGCAGGTGTCATGTTTTTACGTTTAAAAAGAATGTGAATCAGTCAGAAAATTTCGCTGCGATTAAAGAAAAAAAAATTGAGAAATCGCTTGAATGTGTTCTTGTTTCTAAATTTTATTCATTTCTTTCGTCTCAGCCTTAGCCCACACACTCCGAAATGCTAAAGAGGCTCATGCTCAGAAGCGGATTAACCACCTCCCGCTCCCGCGGCTTAAATTTTGTGAGCCCCCCCCCCCCCCCTCCCTCAAAGCAATACAAATCTGAGAATATTTTTTAATCGTTTGTATACATAAAATTTTAAAATGAATTTGCAGTAAATTTACAAATAAATGTGTTTTTATACAGACAATTATAATCTCTTACTCTAAAATCTTTTTTTCTTTAGCAATAAATGTTATCAGAGTAAATTTTACATTGCATATTAACTGAAACTTTGTTTTAATATGGCAAATTATTGTGTTTAAAAGAGCCTGTCATATTTCTACTTACGAAACTACTTTTTCCGTATGTAACCCATGTGTAAATCCATCCAAAAGTGGAAGCCGAAAATTTCACGAATCCAATATTTCATTTATACGAATATTGAAGAAATTAAAGACAGTAAGTAGTGTTTGGGACAAAATCTCCATCTTAATGAACTACAGGATTCAATAAGTTAGTAAAGCAAGGAATACTGCACATCATTCTTCGTTTGCATAATATATTAGCTCGATATATATTAATTTAAAAAAAAAAAAAAAAAAAAAAAAAACGAACAAAATTCTAAGCACCGAGCCCCCTTCTTTGGGCCCCTAGGCTTCAGCCTACTCAGCCTAATGGGTAATCCGCCTCTCGGGCTAAAGATATTCACGAGCCTGAATACCTGTCCACGTCCTTTTTGTTTAGAAATGCGATTTTCTCACAACACAAAGCTGTAAAAAAAAAGAATGACACAGTGCAGAATGGATCGAATCCGAGACTATTTATCTTTTTCCAAACCCAAATCATTGCCTTCGGACAATGCAACCGTTATCCCTGCTCATCTGCAGTGAAAGTCCCTGAAAAATTTCACTAACTCTTCCTTTTCTAGGACAGTCTAAGAGACAGATTCTTTTGAAGGGGTCAGATAGGTGAGATTTCACCTTCACCTTACCTGTGGCCACAGTGTCAATTCTCACCTAATTCTTTAGTGAATAGGGCAGGAGTGTCATTTCAGATTTTTCTTGGAGGGGACAGAATTCTTTTGTTGGACATCGTTAATCAAGATTTTCTTTTATTTTTTCTTCCCTTTCTTTGCTTCTCTTTTGATATGTTTTCAAAGGAGTATTTTTGTTACAATTTATTTACATTAGTATATTACTTTAAAAAAAAAAAAAAAAAATGTAAACGTTTGACTTAATAAGAAATTAAAGAAATAGATATACAGGCATCCCCCGACTTACGTAAGTAATGCGTTCCGTAAACTTTTGCGTAAGTCGAATTTGTAAATTCCTTAGATAAAATTTCGTCAGAAACTGCAATATTTATTATATATAGTATATAATATATACATTATTTACACAGTATTATTTTATAAATAAAGTAGCATGCAGCAGTATTTACTTGGATATAAACTATAAAAAGTATGAAAAAATATAAAAACAAACTAAAAGAACACTTTTCAAATAAAAAGTATCTTGTGGAATATGGGATTTATAAATTTAACATTGATGAATTAATTTATATCAACTTTGAATTTACATCAAATGAACAGCTCTGATGCTGTAGAAAAGATACACTCGTTCCTCTTCACGAAAATTAAAATTAGGTTTCGTTATGATTTGAATTCAGCTAACAAAATTGTAACAGTTAAACAGAGTTTTTTTTACTTATTTTAATCAGATTTGTGTTTGCTTTGTTAAAAATTTGATTGTATATCCCAATAAAAATATAAGTATATCTAATATATAAAACTATCTTATTGTTGTGGTTTTTATCTGCATATTTTAGTTATAAAACAATTATCAAAAGTATGCAAATGCGTATCAAACGCACTAATATGTTCATAAATGTAATTTTCAAAATTTCTTACGTAAATCCGAATTTACTTAAGTAGAGACGTAAGTCGGGGGATGCCTGCAGGGGTCTGTCCAGACTTTTCACACAGGGTCCTGTTTTAGAGAAATTGTGAACAACTTTTTATACTTGTGAAAAATCTAGTCATAATTTTGTGAATTTGAAATAATCGTTATATTCACTTTCTTGTTTATTCATTTATAAGAAGATATATGCATCTAAAATAAATATATTTTCGCGTCTCGATCTCTTAACCAACAGTATTGGGAATAGGATGACCATTTATAAAGGACAGGGGTATGTCCAGACTTTTCACACAGGATCCTGTTTTAGTGAAATTGTGAACAACTTTTTATATTTGTGAAAAATTTAATCATAATTTTGTGAATTTGAAATAATCGTTCTATTCATTTTCTTGTTTATACATTTATAAGAAGATATATGCATCTAAAATACATATATTATCAATAAATGTAAAAGTAATAGGTCAGATTTTACTTTTAAATGATTAAATATGTAGACGTTCAGTTTGGAGATTGAAAAGTTTTGTGAAAGGTGTATTTTTAAGACAAGGAATTTTGTCAAGGGTCCTGTTTTGAGGTGAAAAATTTTGCGAAGGGTCCTGTTTTCAGATGAAAATTTTTCTGAAGGGTCCTTTAAAGGTCCCAGTTTGTTTCTAAACAGATTCCTGGCCTGTATCTATTTTTTTTTTTTAATCAAACACCTAGAGAGGGGGGCAATTGCACTACCTTGGGAAATATCCTTGGAATAGGGTTGGGATATTTTTATGGCTTCTCCCCTGCTTAGAGATTATCTACACCTACAAATGGCCTCATCATAAACAAATTCCAGACCTCCAATACGGTTGGCAGCTCCTTCTAAATAATGGGATAGTGACAATGGCAAACAATTACTTTTACTTTGCAGGGAATACATAACTTATCTATCCTAATAATAGTGGAAGATTTTCCTTTCTGCTTGTTTTTTTAAAAGAACATAATACACGCCTTTGAAAGGGGCGATATGTTTCATCGTCCATGACTGAACATTTTTTCTCCCTTAATTTAATGTATTTCTTTTTCCGCAGGGTATTCTGAAGAAAGAAAAAAAAAAAAAAAAAAAAAAAAAAAACCGCCAAGTTGCCTATCTTACAAGAGATGAGTTTGGGTTTTTTTCTGACGATATGAGCCCGACGATTTGAAATTCAAGCCCGCTCGAGCCCGAAACATTTCGCAGCATCTGAGCCCGATACCGAAGTCGAAAATTGTTAATGACATTTAAAAATTATTTCAAGATTAATTTTCTCATTTAAAAATCTCTTAAGGCTGTTCTTAACTGCTCTGCTCAACAAGAACAAAACATTTTGACACATTGACAAATTCATTTTTTAACAGAAAGATATTAAATTGGAAGGCCTGACCAAGGAAGCGATTTGGAATAGAACTGTGTTTTCCATTTTTTGATCCATAAATTACCTATTGAGTTATAAGCGGTTTTGATCACGTGACACACACGTTTTACGCCCATTTTTGAGTGGTTTTTCTTCCTTCGCGCGGAAATTCGGTTCAAAACGTCCACTTTGACACTATTTTCTGAAAGATCTATTGCGTTTGCAAAAAAAAAAAAAAAAAAAAAAAAAAAAAAACGGAAAAACAGCTCGATGACATAGTTTCTGAACAACAACACCTTCTATTTTCATACATTTCAGAACAAAAATAAATTAAAACTTATGTCATAAAGTTGCCCTTTTGGATTTGAGAACATCCTTAAGGGAACTCGGCATCCAAAACAAAACAACAACAATATATATATATATATAAACTTAAAAAATATATATTTCTGTATATTATTATGTAAATGTTAAATAGGAATAATTTAATCAAAAATTCTTTTAAAAAATTACTAGAAAACGGGAATTCTGCTTTTTCAGGATTTAGTGTCGTCCCCGATGAAAAATAAATAAATATACAAGTAAAAATTAAATATAAAAAATCAGAAAAACCGACTGCGTAAAAAGCGAACTAATTAATTATTTCTCATCAATGTGAAACTATTTTTTTTATATTACTTACCTATTTTTTTATTTACTTGCATTGATGTCATTTAAGTCATGTTTAATTGTTAGTTCCTATCTATAAAGACTGTTTTGATGAGGCCTATAGATGTCTATGAAAGTTAGAGTTGCAGTAAAGCTAGAGATTCTACCTATACAACTTCCAGATTGTGTAATATTTAAACGGAGCTTCTGACTGTAAAATAGTCAATGAAACATAGTCTTCATTTTGAAAGACCCATCCAATGATATGACACTCTATAGGGTGCGTAAAAAATTTTTTTCGTCTCTACCGCCATTTTGTATTTATAAAAACAAAATCTAGCCTATACCATCGGACGGTTAAGACAAATCGATAGAGACCTCATTCATTAAAATCTATCCAGTGGTTGGGATATTTCGAGGGTGTAAAGAAATCTACATACCCAGATACGTGTAAAACACATAACCCTTCTTGGCAGTCGTGTAATAATTATAGATAGTACAAAGCATATTTAAGTTTTAAGACTTAAAATCAGGCCCTGACTATCACACGGGCACCCGAGGCTCATGCCCTGGGCACGAAATTTTTCATTTTCATCCAAATTTCCATTAAAAAATAAAATAATTGCGAAAAAATGCGATATTTGAGATATTAATACCATGAAATGACAAAAATATACCTCAATATATGGTTAAAAACCTATTTCAATAATTAATAGAAAAAATATTTTATTCTTATTACTGTAACTGTTTGTCTATTTTTCGGAAAAATTAATTTTTTGAGTTGAAACTTTTCAAATAAGTGTGTAACACGAAAAAAAAAAAAAACAACAACAACAAAAAACAACTAGTATCAGTAAATCATCCAATTTAAGGGGGCACGAAAAATTGAAAGTGCCCTGAGCACAGAAACTGCTAGTCGGGCCCTGCTTAAAAAAAAAACACACGCTTTTATTTTATATAAAATGACGTATTTGCATCCGCTGGAGAATTTCACATTGACGATACAGTCTTAAACAACATCTATAGAAAAGTATGCATAGGACGTCACTATTGCGGAATAATACACAAACCCAGCAAAAAGCGATGATGTCATTCAAGAAACTCAACAAAAAAATTCGGGTATCTAATAATTCATAAGCTTTCATTTGTTGGTAACATTAATATGGATAGTTAAAATTAAATATAGTTTTTAATAGCTCCATGTTTTATCAGAAATCATTCATTTATATTTTTCCAAAATATCACGTATTTTAATTACAATTTTTTTTTCAGTTATTATGAGAAAATGGCAAAAAAAAATATATAGTAATCTACTATTTTCCAACTATTGTCTCATTACTTTCTACAGAAATGGAGTACTTCAGTTACCATCATTACAGAATTGCCTTTAAAAACTACAAAAAAAAAAGAAAAATTAATATTTTAATATTTATAATTTATATTAATATTAATATATTAAAGTACTTTTTTTCACCGATACGAATGTGTAAAAATTAAAAATATGCGATGCTTAGAAGTTTAAAAAATTACAGTAGAGATTATCAATATTTAACTGTACGATGATACATCTGCTTCGTTTTACGGCTGGCTTGTGTAACGGAACGTTATTTATTAGGGACGGCACTTTAATTGTTGCCTAAAAGAAATAACATATTGAAGGCTACAAATTATTTTTTTTTGACAAAATTGAAAAAAATTGAATTTTAACCACTTATTTCAAAATGCTATTAGTATTTTATTTTTAAAATTTTTCAGTTGATTTTTTTTTTTTTTTTTTTTTTTTTGTGCAGGTCATTAATGATATATTCAATAGATTTAAGGGCTGGATTTTTTTTGTCATAACAATAGTTTTAGAGAAGTAGATTAATAACTAAATACGAGTGAGAAAAAGCAGAAAAAGTGACTAGTGTTTACATATGATTTTTTTTTTTTTAAGTTATCAAAATATTAAAAATCAGATCCTTAAATCTCTTCCGTATAATATTCCAACTAGAAAAAAATTCAAGCATAGGAGACTAGAAAAAAATTCAAGCTTAGGAGACTATCTACAAATCAAAAACAGACCAAACTTTGTTTTTTTTTAATAGCAACACCTAATTTTGACAATATATTTTAAATCTTCCGTTCAAACTATGCCTAGAAGCGAAATTTCAAGTCATTTGGATAATAAGTTTTTGAATAATAAACATTCAAAATTTAGAGCTTCTAATGTTATATTACATTTTCATGTTTTTTATTAATATCTCTTGAAATTATAACCCTAATGTCATAATTTTTTGTGTGATTATAGTACTAAAAAACCCAAACATAAATACATACATTGAATTTGTAATTAATATATATATATAATATGAATTATGAAATCAATATTCGAAACACATATGAATTGCAACCTACATTTTTTTTTGATAGATTTATATTTATCCTGCTTTAGGCGAATTCTCAATTTCAAATTTTTCTTCCAAGCAGTTTTCGAATTATGATTAAAAAACGTCAAAATTATGGCTTAAGAGGCTACTTCACTAACCTGAAAAGACCCGCTTAAATACTAATCTTGTGGTAGAAATTTTTAAAGATATCTTGTTTGCATTTCAGTATTTTTAGTTATAATTTCGCAGTTCAGATCAAGCGAGCACCAGGTGTATTTCAAATCAAGAAATCACTAAATCTTCTATTGCCTCTCGCTGTTGGACTTCCAATAATTTTGGTCATGGAGAAATTAGAATAGTGAGCTATTCTAATTTCTCCATGACCAAAATTATTTCTTCTCCTGTCTCTCCCACACACTTGGATTTTCACGAAGCTTATTTTATTTTCAAAAATTCTGATAAACTTGTCAATGATCTCTCGTCATCATCTTTTCTCTCTTTAGCTTGGAAATTACTTTTGTAATTCTTTCACTCTTTTCTTGTCGCTTTTCATTTTTTATGGCTTAAAAATGTTTCTTTTGTTTATCTCCCATTCTTTTATTATTATTATTTATTTTTCTGTATTTTTATTTTTATTTTTATTTATTTATTTTTGTATTTACTTCTTTATTTACTTTAATTTTTTTTTTATTTCCTTTTCTCTTTTGTAAATGTTTTCTATCATTGTGGCAACACTTTCCAATGCTGTATGCGTATTTTTACCCTACAGCGCCATCTGTCGCACTCTTTGTAATCTCTCCTCCTTTCCGTTTCTGGTCATTTGTGACCTTGTGCCCTTACGGACACGTGTTTATCCGTATCTTAAACACTCAAATCAACCAGAATAGTATTTGTTTTGAAAAATTGATCACTATACTTCACACAAATTCATTAGGTATATATAAATTTACACCTCTAGCAAACTGCACTCTAAATAAAAAGGAGTGAATAGTCACTCTATCACAGTATCAAAATATGCCCAACCTCTTTAGAGTGACTATTCACTCTGAGCAAAAGTGAAAATTTTGACTCTCTGAAAGAGAGAATAGTCACACCTGGGAAGTGAATATTCACTCTAAACAGGGGTGGATAATCACTCTTTCGGCTGAGTGACTATTCACCCTTGCCAAAGGAGTGCGTTTTTCACCCCTGGTAGGAGTGCATAGTCACTCTTCCATAGGAGTGAATGTTCATTTTTAATGGAGTCGATTCTTTTTTATTTTGCTTTTACAGGCATTTTAAAAGAATCTCATCTTTTACAGCATGCAATGAAAATAGATACAAGCGTGGTAAAGATTGGAATAAAATACCTTGTTAGCAATATTTATATAATTCATAGTTTGTAACACTAATTGATCTTTTAAGGAAAAAATCAGTTAAAATTACATGTGAAATAAAACAGAATACCGACAGAAAAAAACTAAAATATTTTATTACAATCTTATCCCTTGTGTTTGATTTCATCGCATGCCCTATAAATATATGATAATTTTATAATGCCCATAAGGGCAAGTAATTAACAGAAATCTTAATAAGTTAGTGTTATTTTTTTCTTTTCAGATACCCATTTAGTATTTTAATAATTCCCGTGATGTATGTTATTTATGTTCTCTTTTTTCATGTGTAATTCAAATTTGAAATATTATGTGGAATTTGTTTATATTTTTCTTTTAAACATAATAAGATGATTTAATAAGATGATTTTTTTCTTCAACCGCTGTGTATTTTCAATTTGTTTTTGCTGTAAGAATTGGTTCTATCAAAAACTTGTCTATATAAATGTTGTAGACAATATTAAGAAAATATATGACAAATTCATGGGAATTTTATATCTTGTAAATTGACGGAGTTATGGATTTTTTCTTCTTCAACCCCTCCCCCCCCCCTTTTTTTGTTTTCGTTTAAATTTTTTTTGCGGTACGAATTGGTCCTATCAAAAACTTGTGAATATAATAGTTGTAGATAATATTAAGGAGATTTATAATAAAATTAACTGGATTTGATATCTTGAAAATTGACGAAGTTATGATTTTTTTTCTCCCAAAAACCCTATTTTTTGCGCCCCTTGAGCCCATTTTTAATTTGATTAAAAATCTGAAATGCATAAATTTTTGGCCCTATTTTTAGAAGTAATAAAAACTTTAAACTGATTTGATGTGTACAAAAATTAAGAAGTTATGGGGTTTTTTCGGTTTTCACAAAATCCCTTCCTATTTCCATCCCCTAGGTCCGATTTTGCCGATTAACGAACTTGACTGAGACTGTATGCCCCTTGATTTTATGTATCAGTTTGGAAGAGATTTGTGCAAAATTGTGGAAGCTATCGTGTCCAGAAGAAAGTGATATAAATAGATATATATATATATATCTAAAAAATAGTTTGCTAACGTTGCAAAACATTTAGCTATGGAAATATTAGATGATGATTTGTAATTATATTATGGCTATATATATATATATATATATATATATATATATATATAAAGTTTTTTACTGAGGGTGGTTTTTTGTTCTAGGGGTCATGATCGGTGTAGATCTGCAAAAATTTTTCAGAAATTCCAACATAGGGGAGAATGCAATAGGAATGTAATAGGTATATATTTCATACGAAATCTAACTAAAAACGGCTTTTGTACAGATCGACTTCAGCTATTCAAAGCAAAAAAGAAAAAAAAATCCTTTAAAAATATTGAAATGCAAACGAGCTATCTTAAGGCTGCTCGTCAACCAGTTTCAAAATGCCCCTCGGTAATGTTAAGTCTATGGGCGTTTGATGCATTCTTAAATTTAAAATATCTCCTCAGGATATTAATCTTTTTTATTTCTGTTTACTGTGTACTCTTCTTAAAGGATGTCTGTTTTCTTCTCAAAAAATATTAAAAAAAAAAAAAGAGTCAAAATATTTCTAAAATCTATGCTTCATTAAATATTTCATGTGCTAAAAGTGGGTGAACTGGGAGTAAAATTTTAACACTTCCTATAAAATTCAGCATAGATTTTAGAAATATTTTGAGAACTACGAAAAAGAGAGACATCCTTTATAAGAAGAGTACACAGAAAAATGAAATTGAAAATATTAATTTCCCGAAGAGATATTTTAAATATAAGAATTAATCATAGACTTAACATTACCGAGGGGAATTCAGAAACTGAGTGAGGAGCAGCCTTAAAAATTTCTTTTCGGGAGATTAACATTAGCAAACAGGTGTTTACGTGTGAGTGAAGTAGCCCCTTAAGGCTGTTCTCAAATCCAAAAGGGCAACTTTCTGACATAAGTTTTAATTTATTTTTGTTCGGAAATGCATGAAACTAGTAGGTGTTGTTGTTCAGAAACTATGACATCGAGCTGTTTTTTCTTTTTTCTTTCTTTTTTTTTTTTTTTTTTGCAAACGCAATATACCTTTTTTGAAAAGAGTGTCAAAGTGGGCGTTTTGAAACAAATTTCAGCGCGAAAGGAGAAAACCCACACAAGAAAGGATGATAAACGTGTTTGTCACGTGATCCAACTCGCTCCTAACTCAATAGGTAATTTATGTATCAAAAATGAAAAAAACAGCTCGATTCCAAATCGCTTCCATGGTCAGGCTTTCCAATTTTATATCTTTACGTTATAAAATGAATTTGTATCAGTAAATTATTTCTAAATGTTTTGCGCTTGTTGAGCAGAGCAGTTGATAACAGCCTTAAGCCAAGAACAACGACATGAAATAATGATGTTTTTTCAACTCAAAAGCTAAAAAAACAAAAGAAAGAAAGAAAGAAAAAAGGATGTTATTAAAAACTGTTTATGTTACGAAGAAATGTATATTTATTGCGAACTTTTTGTTATTTTAACGCATTTTGTCCATAAAATAAACAGTGTAACCGTTTTCGCCCGAAATAAAATCTGTATTATTATGAATTTTCTGTTATTTTAACAGATTTCGCAACAAAATAAAAGACTTGCAGATTTTTTTCCATTAAAAAAAATAAATAAATAAATAAATAAACAATTTTTTACTGCCATCCTGGATAGTTTTTTACCGTAAAATCATATAATTTTTTTACATTGTAGTGTTGTTTTGAAAACTATGCATATTTTGTCAACTGGCTTCAATTCAAAGTAAGATATAAATTTTCAATCAAAATTTTTCGTTATTTAAAACGTAGCTGTCAACTTTTACGCTTTTCTTACCACTAAAATTTAATAGAAATGATACCTCTTTATAACTGACCTCTTTAATCGACGAATTTTGGTGATCAAATAATGCAAAATTTACTAAATTTTAGAAGATAAAAAACGTAAAAGTTCGCAGCTATGGTTTAAAGTTACACAAAAAATCGAGATATTAATCTATCTAAAAAATCCTACATATTTCACTTGAAAATTCTGTGACCATTAATTTACGACATCAATCTGATAGATTGAAAATTGGTGCAGTTTGAAAAGAAAAGAAAAAAAAAATCCCGCCGAAGTTTTTATTACTCGTTCTGGTGCGCTCTACTCCTATAGCTCCAAAAGTGCCATTTTGCTTTCGATATGGATTTCTAACTAATAAAATAATATTTTCAAGGCCAACGGAGTTAATTTCTGAATTCATTTTTGTTCGGAAACGATTGAAATAAGCAGATGTTCTTATTCAAAATCTATATCATTGAATGTATTTTTTCCATTTTTTGGTAAATGTTTAGGATCTTTTAGAAAATACTGCCAAAACGGGCGTTTTGAGCTGAATTTCCGTACACGACAGTGCGGGAAAAAGAGAAAAACCTGTCGTCAAGTGCTATCAATCCCTTATAACTTGATAAGTAATTCATTTATCAAAAAATAGAAAACGCCATCATTCGATTCCAAATCGCTTCAATAGTCAGGCCCAACAATTTTATGTATTTACCGGGTGAGCAAAAAGTTCGTATAAACTTTGAAAAATCATAAAAACCTAAAAAAATAACCGAAATGAAAAACTGTTTGCAGGATTAGCATCTATAGGTCACGAGAATTTTTTTAAGGGTGTTCTCAAATCCAAAAGGGCAACTTTCTGACATAAGTTTTAATTTATTTTTGTTCGAAAATGCATGAAACTAGCTGGTGTTGTTGTTCAGAAACTATGTCATTGAGCTGTTTTTTCCATTTTTTTGCAAACGCAATAGATCTTTCAGAAAAGAGTACCAAAGTGGGCGCTTTGAACCGAATTTTCGCGCGAAGGGAGAAAGAGCACCCAAGACCCCAAGAGCGGGCGCAAAATGGATTTGTCACGTGATCTAAAACCCTTATAACCCAATAGGTAATTGATGGATCAAAAAATGGAAAAAACAGTTCAATTCCAAATCGCTTCCATGGCCAGGCTTACCAATTTTATATCTTTCCGTTAAAAAATAAATTTGTAAATATGTCAAAATGTTTTGCGCTTGTTGAACAGAGCAGTTAAGAACAGCCTTAAGACAGAAATAAAAAATAACTCAAAAAATAGTCAACAGATGGCGCTGGTTCGTGCGATTTTGATGGAATTATGCAAATGAAACGGTTTTAAGAATTTGCGCTCCTAATCCAGAACTAGTTCACCGTTGTGAGCCGTGTACTTGATCAAGGATGCAGAGTATGAATGATAAAGCTTTGTAGGTGAAGTTATTTTAATCTAGTTCTAGTTCCTATAAGGAAGTGGCTATTCGTCCGACCAATCGGACTTTTAGCTATTTAGACAGAACGTCCGACCATCGTATGCGCATGCGCGCCAACAAATGATCGGACGAAATCGCTTTTTCATAACTCCGCTTTTTAAAATATAATTGTTTATTTATTTTCAATACACATTAAGTGCATTTTTGCAAATTAGGTTATTTTCTTTTTAGAAGAAAGTTATTTATCTTTATAAATATTAATTTAGTAATATTTGTCTTCAATTATTTATTTTTTTTAAACGTTATGTTTCGCTAAGCAAATAAGTGTACCTTATACATTTGTTTCTATATTTATAATATTAATGTTATTTATTAAATATTTAATATATTATTATTAATTTAATAATTTATATTATAATTAATTTAATAATTAATTTATAGTTATAAATAATTTATTACATTATAATTCATTTAATAATTCATTTATTATTGTTAATTTAATAATAATTATTTATTAACTATTATTAAAATATTAACAATTATCAATAGTTTGTAATTATAAACAATAATAAATGTTAAAATATTTAATATTTCTTAATTGTTAAATTTATATATATATATATATATATATATATATATATATATATATATATTTAATATGTTTAAAAATTTTCTAGTATGGGGAAGTCTGACAAAGCAAATTTTAGTTTAGATTATTTCATGTTGATATTTTTTATTTTTAATAAAAAGCAGGCTAGGTTGGGTCATAGGCAAACGTGCTCCAAAATTGTACCCCTCCCTGGATTTCTTCCTGTTTGCGTCTATATTTCTTAATATTTCAATTTATATCTTATTATTTTCCAAGATTTAGAAAATCGGGTGGGGGGAGGGGAGGGAGAGGTGGCTTCATTTCATATTCCATGAAAATGAGCAGTGTGAGTAATTATTTTTTGTTTTACTTTTAAAAAAGGTAACACTGGTGCCTGGCTAAGAGAGGCACCAATGTTATACATACATATATATGTGTGTATGTATACTGTTTCTGGACGTAACATAAAAAATAACATTGATGCTCCCTACAAACTACTTTAAAAAAAATTACTTTACTCGCTAAGTTATGTGTTCCAAAAAATAGCATATTACACAACAAACAATGACAAAACTAGGACCTACTATAGTTTCTCCTTACTTCTAACATACTATTTTGACCATTGAATTTAACGAATTCATGATTCGTCTAAAACTTTATTATACACTCAATCTATAGGCTCAAATCAAAGAATCTTTCGCAGAAATTTTATTTTTTGATAATGAATAGCATTTACAAAAATAATATGAATAAGTAAATGCTTTTTGGAAAAAAAAAAGTAAAATTTTAATTTAATAGATAAATATATTTAAATTAATGACCTATGCAGTAAGATAAATCTATAGTGCTATACTTGTAAAATAAATGCACCTAAATAACAATTTAAATAAATGGAGAATCTCCTATTATTTTGGCATCAATACTTTTTCAATAAATTAAGATAATCACTCCGTCGCTAACAAGACATGCAGATTTAACTAAAAATACATTGAGAATAGGTAAAATTAAATAAATGGCAATAAACTTTTGAGATTAAGAAATGTTTTTTCTGAAACAATAAATTTTTAATAAAGTAATTTAACAACATAATGAAATGATAAGTTTTTTTTCAATGTTCAAAACTTGTTTATTATTATATTAAAGTTATTTAAAAAAACTTAGTTTAAAATTTAAAATAACTGTTTTGTACTAAATTATTCAATAATTTATTCATATGAAAATAAATAATAGTTTTTTCATAAACAAAGCATTCTAAAAGCCAAATCTTGTAACAAAAGACAACTGCGAATGGAAACTTTTAAAATACAGTAGACTCCATTAAATCGGCATATCATGGGACCAGAAATTATGCAGATTTTAGAATTTTGAAATTTTCTGGTCCCTGTTTTGTTTACTTTTTTAAATACTAATTTGAATGCAACACTGTACTCGAAATTATAATGAATGTAAAGTAAATTATTAAAATATTAAGTAAAATAATAAAAATTAAGAAAATTTAAAAAATGTAGAGAAAAAACGAAGGTAAAATAAATAATAATGCATAACCTATACGCATAAAAATAAAGAAAACAATTTTCTTGAATTATTCAAAGATATTTTCCCCATAAAAATGCAATAATAATTTATTTAAAAACTTAATATAAAAAAGGTTTCTTTCATGGTTACTCAGACAAACCAAAAGAGCTTTATTAATACATAAATACAATTGTTAATTAAGCATGCAATCGCTACTAATATCAGTGCTCCGCTAACTTGAAATATTTTAGCTGGACAAGCTGTAAACAAACATGCACGCATGCGCAAACGATGGTCGGACTTTTTGCCTAAATAGCTGAAAGTCCGATTGGTCGGACGAATAGCCACTTCCTTCTTATAATCGTTTCATTTGCATATTTCCACCAAAATCGCACGAACCAGCGCCATCTGTCGGCTGTTTATTGAGTTATTTTTTATTTCTGTCTTTAAAAAATTCCCGTGACCTATAGATGCTAATCCTGCAAACAGTTTTTCATTTCGGTTGTTTTTTCGGTTTTTATGATTTTTTAAAGTTTATACGGACTTTTTGCTCACCCGGTACAATGAGCCAGCAAGTTTCGCGTTGTTGAGCAGCAAATTCAAGATCGCCTTAGGCGGCAAATCGAATCCGAAATTTCCAACTGGCGAAAGCGTTGTTACCCGTTAAGGCTGGTCTCAAATCCAAAAGGGCAACTTTATGACATAAGTTTTAATTTATTTTTGTTGGGAAATGCATGAAACGAGCAGGTGTTGTTGTTCAGAAACTATGTCATCGATCTGTTTTTTCCGGTTTTTTTTGCAAACGCGGCCGTTCAGATCGTTCAGAAAATAGTGTCAAAATAGGCGTTTTGAACCGAATTTCGGCATCAAAGTAGAATAATCACTCAAGAAAGGGCGAAAAACGTGTTTGTCACGTGATCCAAATCGCTTCTAAATCAATAGGTAATTTATGGATCAAAAAATGGAAAAACACAGTTCGATTCCAAATCGCTTCTACTACCAGGCTTTCCAATTTTCTTTAAAAATCTTTACGTTAAAAAATGAATTTGTAAATGTGTCAATACCTTTTGCGCTTGTTGAGCAGAGCAGTTAAGAACAGCCTTAAGAGGCTACGTCAATCAACTGAAAAAACCCGCTCACTAATGCTAATCCTATGAAATGTTTTTTTAAACATGTCTCGTTTGCATTTCAATATTTTTAAACAATTCTTTTTGCATTGGATAGCTGAGATCGATGTGTACAAAGGACTTTTTTTTTTTTGATTTTGCTTACAGATATTTTTTATGAGGATACTTTTATTTTCGGAACCGGTACCGAAAATGAAAGCATCCTCTTGAAAAAAGTCTGCAAACAAAATCGAAAAAGTAAAAATGAGCAGATGTTAGAGATCGATCTCAGCTATCCAATGAAAAAAAAAACATTTAAAAATATTAAAATGCAAATGAGATATCTTTAAAAATGTCTTCCATAGGATTAACATTAGCGAAATAGTCTTTCCAGGTGACTAGCCCCTTTAAGGCTCCCGTCCCGTCAGGCGAAACTAATGTTAAACCTATAGGAGGGTTCTTTTCAAATATAATTTCGATATTTTTAAATGATTTTTTCCATTGGATAGCTGTGGTTGATCCTCAGGGCCGTAGCGACCGCCCCCCATACCCCCCCATTGGGGGGGGGGGGCTGAGCAAAGTCAGGGTCCCAGTAGTGAGCTATTGTACCTTCCAGACAATTTTTTTTTTTTTTTTTTACTTTTAAAATTATTTTTTTATGTATTTTTAATAACATTTTATTTTGTTTTATCGAAATTAATTTTATTTATTTTATTTATTTATTTATTTATTTTTGTCAAAGATCTTGATCAGATTTAGAAATAGAAATCAGATATGTGCTTTTCTTCTATATCCACCATTCTTTATAAAAGTTTTTGAAGGCTGTAAGTTCTACTTAAAAATTAAAATGGCATTTTAGTATTTTGGGGGTGCGCCTATCAATGGGCGAAAAAGTTGAAACCAAATGTTCAAAACTTTTTAATACTATTACTTCCTCCAACCAAAACAGATATGCGCTTTTTTTCTACAGCAACCATTCTTTTTAAAGGGGCCCAGATGAAAGAAATTTTGAAGGCTCTAAATTCTTTTTGAATTGTCTTTTTTAGGGCCCCCTATAAAAGTGCGAAAAAGTTGGAGCCCAATATTCAAAACTTTTAATCCCATTTTTTAATTAACATTTTTAAAAAATATGCTTTTTAATCTCACTGAGGGACCCAATAAGTTTCAAAACTTCGTTATACTATTACTTCCTTCAACCAAATGTTCTTCCTTTCTATAGTCATTATTCTTTTTAAAGGTGCCCAGATGAAAGAAATTTTTCACGTTCTTAATACTTTTTAAATTGTCTTTTTAGGGGCCCCTAATAAAAGTGAGGAAAAGTTGCAACTCAAGATTCAAAACTTTTATTCCCCATTTTTATTATTCAAATGTTTTAAAAATATGCTTTTTAATCTCGTTGGGGGCCCCAGCAAGGTTCAAATCTTTCTTAATACTATTACTTCTTTTGACCAAAACAGATATGCGCTTTCTTTCTATAGCCAGTATTCTCTTTAAAGATTCCTAGATGAAAGAAATTTTGCAGGCTCTAAATTCTTTTTGAATTGTCTTTTTAGGGCCCCCTATAAACGGGAGGAAAAGTTGGAGCCCAAGATTAAAAATTTTTAGGCCTCATTTTTTTATTCAAATATTTAAAAAGCATGCTTTTTAAACTCGTTGTTAGCCCAAATAAGTTTCGAAACTTCCTTAATACCATTAGTTCCTCCAAATAAAGATGCTTTCTTTCTATAGCCAGCATTCTCTTTAAAGGTTCCCAGATGAAGGAAATTTTGCAGGCTCTAAATTGTTTTGAATTGTCTTTTTTAGGGCCCCCTATAAACGTGAGGAAAAGTTGGAGCCTAAGATTCAAAACTTTTAGGTCCCATCTTTTTATTCAAATGTTTAAAAAATATGCTTTTTCTCGTTGGGGCCCCCAATAAGGCTCAAAGCTTCCTTAATACTATTACTTCTTTTGACCAAAACAGATATGCGCTTTCTTTCTATAGCCACCAGTCTCTTTAAAGGTGCCCAGATGAAAGAAATTTTGCAGGCTCTAAATTCTTTTTGAACTGTCTTTTTTAGGGGCCCCTATAAACGGGAGGAACAGTTGGAGCCCAAGATTCAAAACTTTTAGGCCTCGTTTTTTTATTCAAATGTTTCTAAAATATGATTTTTAATCTCGTTGGGGGCCCCAGTATGGTTCAAAGCTTTCGTAATACTATTATTTCTTTTGACCAAAACAGATATTCACTTTCTTTCTATAGCCAGCAATCAGCATTCTCTTTAAAGGTTCCCAGATGAAAGAAATTTTGCAGGCTCTAAATTCTTTTTGAATTGTCTTTTTTAAGCCCCCCTATAAACGTGAGGAAAAGTTGGAGCCCAAGATTCAAACTTTTTAGGCCCCTTTTTTATTATTCAAGTGTTTTAAAATATGCTATTTAATCTCGATGGGGGGCCCAATAAGTTTAAAAACTTCCTTAATACTATTACTTCCTTCAACCAAATGTGCTTTCTTTCTACAGTCACGATTCTTTTTAAAGGTGCCCAGATGAAAGAAAATTTACAGGCTCTAAATACTTTTTTAATTGACTTTTTTGGGGCCCCCTATAAAAGTGAGGAAAAGTTGGAACTCAAGATTCAAAACTTTTAAGCCCAAATTTTATTATTCAGATGTTTTAAAAATATGCTTTTTAATCTCGTTGGGGGCCCCAATAAGGTTAAAAACTTTCTTAACACTATTACTTCTTTTAACCAAAACAGATATGCCCTTTTTTTCTATAGCTACCATTCTTTTTAAAGGTGCCCAGATGAAAGAAATTTTGCAGGCTACAAATACTTTATAAATTTTCTTTTTGGGGGCCGCTCTTAAAAGTGAGCAAAATTCGGAACTCAAGATTCAAAACTTTTAAGTCTCATTATTTTTTTCAAATGTTCAAAAAAATATAAGCTTCTTAATCTCGTTGGGGACCCCAATAAGCGGGCATCTATGTGCATTGCATATGCCGCCTATCCCCTTATTTTCGACCTGTTTCGTTTTTAACATTTCATTTCTCTTGTCTCTATAAATTACATGTGTTAACTATACATAAATTATATTGTGTATTTATTTAATCTACTAGCAGAGCTTCGCTGATTGCTTTTTTAAAAAAAGAACCTATTTTTTGGAGTTCTCCATTGGGGGCCTTCACTGCCTTCCGAAGCGTAAACCTGTTCTGGATATTCCCGCTCCGATGTTGAATCAAACAATCATTGAATTATTGCATTTTTTTTTTTTTCGATAAAAGTGATAGTGTCCAGATAAAAGTGAAATTTTCCAGCATCGTAGCTCATGTTGCTACAGGAACAAATTTGTTATTTTTCCACTTCAGCTTAATTATGACAGTAGCAAAATCTACTGGATAATTCTTCGGTTTCAGAAAAAAAAATATCCAAAAAAAAAAAAAAACTCCGCAAAACGCGAAAAAAATGTGTAAAAATCTTATAAAAAATTGGGCAAAAATTCAAACATCGCTGAGAGAAAATTGATTATATCGAGCCAAAAGATTGAAACTGGAATGCTAAAAAATCGCCGTGAAAGACAAAAATACACTAAAAATCACATAAAATGTTCATAAAAAATTCAGAAATTTCTATGGATATATTTTCTATATTGAGCTAAAAGACTGAAACCTGATCCCTTTTAGGGATATCAAAAATCTGTGCCGCAGATGGCAAAATTTTTACTATATTGGGATAAAAGATTGAAACTGGGTTCCTTTTACACACTCTCTCTCTCATAAAAGAAAAAAAAAATCAGTGAATTGAAGGATTTTTTCCGTAACTTTTTCTTTCGTTCAAACACACACACAAAAAAGCTTTGATTTGATTTGCTCATTTTCCGCGAAAATATAGAAAACTCACGAATCTAACATAAAAATTACCTAACATCCTTACTAAATATAAAGATGCATTTTTGTCAAACCAAATCACAAGAGTGTTCTGCCAGCTTTGCTGCATTGTACTTTCCCTATTAGAAACTGAACTTTTACGCATGATTTTTTTCCTTCATAACACGAAGAAGTCGCGAATCAAAGATCGAAATTTCTAGAAATTTTCCTTTCTAAAGACGAAAATATCTTCAAATGTGTGATAAAATCTCTCCTAATCACAGGGGTCTTAAAAAATGAAAAAAAAAAACGTTCTTGAAAAACTCAAAAATCGCAAAGGACGAAATTTAGTACATCGGGCTAAAAGACTGAAACCTGATTCCTTTTACTAATGTCATAAAATCCCGTCGGAATGCGAAAAAAAATTAAAAATCACATAAAAAATTCGCGAAATATTTAAAAATCGAAAAAGACTACTTTACTATATTCGGCTAAAATGGACAGATTGATTGAAAATGAATTCCTTTTATGAATGTGGGGAAAAAAGCACGAAACTCGAAAAAATACAAAAAAAAAAAAAAAAAAGCATAGAAAATTAAATGAAAAAAATTCGAATCAAAAAGTTTAAAAACCTGTTTCGAGGTGCATAACTTCAGGCATACAGGTAACCTCCCTGTCAAATTTTGTCCTGAACAGAAAAACATCTGGTCAGACAAAGAAAAACTCTGGACAGACAAACATCTGTATTTATTATTATCTACTAGTTCGTTGCCCACAGAAAGGTACCTTCTATCCAAAGGTATTTTTTTTTCTTCTTAAATTTCAACTTGGGTGACAATTTTAAACTGGAGAAAACCGGAATGAATGAAAACGACATCCCAAAAGTTTTTTTTTTTTAATTAGTAAATCTGTACTTTTTCAATTATATGTATTTAATAAAAGGCACCAATGCGAGCAGGAAACAAATTGTTATAAGTGAATATTTTCTGCTTAAAGAAAATCTGTCTGGGCCACGCGAATGGCATTGCCAAACTGAAGAGAAAATTGAAAATACGAAAACGACTTCCATATTTTTTATTTATTTATTTTGTTTATGAGCAATACTTAGCGGTTTATAACATTTGTAAAAGGAATTCAGTTTCAAACTTTTTTGCTAAATTTTGTCCTCTGCTGTTTTTAAAATTTTCGGGAATTTTTATGTGATTTTTAGCTTTTTTTCACTTTTCTGGTAGTTTTTTTAATATTCGTAAAAAAAATAAACCCGGTTTCAATCTTTTAGCCCAATATAAGTAATGTTTGATCTCTATGAACTTCGAATTTTTTTATGCAACTTTTGACGTTCTTTCGCGTTCTTCGGCGATTTTTTTTTACATTTTTTCCCTAAATGGAAGAATTCTCAGTTAAATTTTGCAAGTCCTTTGATTAAATTCACGTTGTAAGAATATCAAATATGTTCCTGTAGCAACGTGAACGAAATCTTGAAAATTTGAATTTAATCTGGATCGAAATAAAAAAAAAAATACAGTAATTCAAGATTCGTATGATTCGTGATCGGAGCGGACATAGCCCCTATGGGTGTACGTTGCCGAAAGCAGTGCAGCCCAACTACAAATTCGTTCAATTTGAAGTTCATTTTGGAAAATCTGAGAGGCGAAACTCCGCTGGTGTTGTTATAAAATGGAACTCGCGTGGAAAATTAAATATAGATATTTCTCTAAAATCTTAGAGGGGGGCCCCGAAAAATATGTTTTGGGGGGGGGGGCTCTAAAGACCTTGCTACGGCCCTGTTGATCCTCTACACTCGCCCTTTTTTTGGTTTTTCAATAGCAACCAAAATTGAAAACAAGAAAAGGGGCACATGTAATCGACCTTAGCTATCGAATGAAAAAAAAAAATTAAATATCGAAATGCAAACGAGATATTTGAAAAGAACTTTCCCATAGGTTTAACATTAGCTCGCGAGTGTCTTAGAAATTTGAATAGCCACGCAGCTACCCTTTTCTGGAATACTAAATGTGTCACCTTTGAAAGTAAAGTCCATGATGCGAGTCCATTGTCCATTTGACCCCGTGCGTTAGAAACGCTTGAGTACCCATCAAAATTTATGATCCGTTCACTTACATTTCCACGAAGACACGAGTATGGCTTGCTCCAAATCTGATCCATGCATGATACATGCATTTGCTTGTACCTTTCACTCGCGAGTACCTTTTACAAAAATGTCAAAAATTATCATTAAAACTAGCCGCCCTTGACGACCAGTTTGATCTCCCTTAACTATATGCTAAGCATTGTATAATGTTACTTTTATTCATAACTCAATTTACTTGTTTAATCCTTCGCCAAATCAGAAGATTCTGATAGAGAAAACAAGAACTCGGTATTTTTATGGTAGTCGAGCGCAGGTGATAAATCGCAGAACGTTATTCCCGTCGCATTTTTTCGTATTTCATTAATTTGATTTAAAATATAATCCTTTCACTCATTTTATTTAAAATACGTAACTTTAATTTAAGACTGAAATTTTTAAAATCCATGACTTTCACATATTTCTTTATTTTTTTTATTTTTTTTTTAAAGGAAGGAAAAAGAAAAGAAAATGAAAAACAATAAATAATACCATAAACCATGACATTTAATTTCAACATCAAAGCGTTGTTTTAATTTAACACGCGAAAAACAAAAAATGCTAATTGGCGAGTTAAAAAAGCTATTGGCGAGATTTGCTCCCGGCTAACATAAAAGTACCAATAATTCTTTGCTATCATGGCAACTTTTAAGTAGTTTTATTCGAAAAAATAATTTTGGTTTAAAATGTCGCCTTGTATGTCGAAAGCGAAGAGGTCAGCCCGTAATTCTTTATGACAATCACATGACTTGAACTATTATAATATAGATGAAATGATGGCGATGGAACCCTATATGGCGATTTTCCCTTGCGCCTGACTAACATTAAAGTGACAAAATGGTCGCCTGGCATATAAAAAGCGAAACGGTCAGCCCGGAACTGTTGATGACAGTCACATGACTCAGGTCATTATTACAGAGATAATTAAGAAAAAAAACTGACTTCATGCAGTGTGTAGCTTGATTACCAGAGTCTAATGTAAGGGGCATGCCGGGCAGCCGCCTCGGGTTCCTCATTTGAAGGGTCCCCGAGGAGGATTTTCATTAACCAATTTGTGCCTGAATTTTTGTTTTCTCAAATTTGTAGGTAAAATCACATGAAAATGTTACAAAATACTAGAAAAAAAATTCGCTAAATTTTTTCTGTATTTATTTGATAAAATGCATACGTACTAAGTGTAGGAATATGCTTGCATAATATTTGTAATAGTATAATAACCATAATTATACGCTTTGTCTAAATGTATATAAAATAAGTTTTAAACTGTATATCACATACTATAATTAGTATTTTTATAAACTACTAAAAAAATATATTTATTTCTTTACAGAGACTAATAACATCATAAGTATTAGTAATAATAAACTAAGAATACTCGTACTTGAAGTTTAAAAAATTTTGTTTCATAATCATCTTGAAAAGAACTTTACATGAATAACTGTCCCCTAAATGGCTTATAAAAATATGTACCCATTCCTACCTAGCGCCCTCTATTTTGTACGTTACAAATATGCATAAAATATTGGCTTGAACATATAATTTCATAACTTAAAAAATACGTATTTCAAAGATTGTGACTTATTTATTTGGATCCTTGACAGAAAAAACATAAATTGACCTACTTTTTATATTTCGCCACCTTCAAAAATAAAAAATCTATAAACTAAAAAAAAAAAAAAAAAAAAGCCTTTTTTAAGCAAATAAATAACCATCTAATGCTGTCAACTTTCGGTAACAGGTAACAGATAAAAACATTTATACATAATTTTTTCATTCAATTTTCATGTTAGAAAGAAGAAGAAAATTATACAAATTTATTAAAATTCGAAGCGTCCCAAAAATGGGACATTAGGCATAAATGGATTACTTTGGAACCCCCTTTCAATCGGGAGACCAGGCACTTGTCCAGTTTTCATTCTCTGAACTCATGAAAGACAGGAAATTTCTATATTGTGTCAAAGATTCATAGAAAAAAAAAAAGCAATTATTAAAATTAAAATTGCATCAATTACAGTATTTCAAGGAAATAAGTTTAGGGATTTTTAACACTTTCCAAACAAAGTTGAAATGTGTTTATGCATTCGCTTTGTCTGTCCTTCTGGCCACAAATAGACTCGGATTTTCATGCAATTGATAAGCATTATTGAGGGTTACCAAGAAAACAACCAACGCGATTAGACCATAGGACGTCTGTCAAAATTATAAAAGTCCGTTTATTAAGTTTTGGAAATAAGGTATTTTTAGTGCAATAGTTAATTAACGAATTATTTTTCATAAAATACAAAGTTTTCCAAATAATTATATTAAAATAATCTACCGGCTACCACCCACCTCCACAAACACACAATTACCTAATAATGTCTTAGGATGGATTTCGTCGAGCAGAAGCAATTTAAAATAGTGCGACCCTACCGTAGTGGGCTATTATAGTGTTTTTAATGTCTTGACGAAGGGAATCGCTGTACAGAAGTAATCCCTGGACTTTTTAAAATGTAAAACAAAAATGTGAAATATAAAAATTGCTTAAAAGTGTGATGACAAAATTTTTATTTAAGAGGCACTTTAATCAAGTGAAAAGATTCGTTTGCTAATGGAAGAAATTTATAAAGATACCTCGGTTGCATTTCACTATTTTTAAATGACCCTTTTTTGCAGTGGATAGCTGAGTTCGATCTGTTCAAAGGCGTATTTTTACATTTACGATTTTGATTTTACATTTTTTTTTTATGAGGATGCTTTTAGTTTCGAAACCGGTTCCGAAAATGAAAGTGTCCTCATTAAAATTATATGCAATCAAAATCGAAAAAGTAAAAAAACGGCCGTTATACAGATCGATCTCAGCTATCCAATGCAAAAAAAAAAAAAAAAAAGAAAAAAAAAAGAAGAAGAAAGAAATTGAAATGCAACCAAGATATCTTTATAAATTTCTTCCGTAGGATTAGCATTAGCGAACGAGTCTTTTCACTTGACTGAAGTATCACCCTATTGCCCTCGCCTGAAAGCATCATGATTGTAATAATTATATCTTATAATGGATAATTGTAACGGATTAAACAAAATATTAAAGTAGGAGTAATTTTTAAAAAATCTGTTTGTATTCGTGCGCCATTTCACTTCCTGTGATAAAAATCTAATGATTGGAACTCCCTTCCCTTTGTATTTCAATCCTGTCGAGTCCGAGCTCAAAGTCAATGATTACGTCACTAACGGAAAGCGGAAAAAAGTGCTGACAGGGGTGATCTTTCCTGTGAATTATCTTTTGTGAAGACACATTAAGCCTGTTACCTCTTTAATATTTTAAATGAAGATATTTTCAACGAGTATTTGTGGAATGGTCTCCAGATTTTTTTAGTTTAAAATAGATATTTTTATTACAATGGATTGTATGGATTTGGAAACTCGTACTCATACACGTTCTTATTTCGGCAAGTCTAGTTATTGTTTGGCGTGTGTTTAAAATTAGGTATATGAAAAAAGAATAATTGATTATTATTCGAGAAATTGCTGCGGGTTTTAGAAACTCACTTTAGTAAATTTTTTCATTATATCTGATATTCATTAGCGCATTAGGTAGAAGAATGCAGTGCCAAGAATATTTAAAAAATACATACAACATTTTTCAAAAATAGCGCTGTACCGGTACTTTGTGAAATATTTTATTCATAATAATGGGTTACACTGCACTGTTAGAAATTTCAGTAAAATTAGGAGAGTTGACCGTAAATAAATAAGGCCAGTGACTTTTTTTAAGAAAAAAGTCCAGTGCCCATATTTCTAACAACTTACTGTAAAATTCACAGTAATTAAAATGTCAGTGCCATTCAAAGTGCAAAACAAGGTCAGCCCCCGTAAATTCATTTTCCTCCCGAAGAGGCTTGAAGAAGGAGTTCACCGTGAGCACCTGTCATTGGCTATTAGAAATCAAACGTCACTGCTATGTACGTCACGAACAAGTAGATCCGGCGGAAAGAAGAGATTTAATGGCGTCTGGATTGCAACGTGGAAGTTTTTATCGGTGTATCAAGTAATCTTAGTAAGTCTGTTTTAATAATCAATACCATGTATATTGCTTTTATATTTTAATTATTTATACTGTGTTTCTGTTTTATCATGTATCTCCATACTGTTTTGATTACGATTTAGTAACAAACATAAATAGGGTTTATCTAACGTTTTAAACCTGCTTTGTTGACATTTTTAACCGGGGAGAACTCGCTATAGTGAGAATTTTTCTCACGGTGCCCAATTGCTTTTCTTTACTTTACTTTAACTTAATATCAACTTTTTTTGTTTGCTTAGTACTTTTATTCACAAAAGAGGTAAAATAATTGAAATAACATTTAGAAATTTTAATTAAAATGAAAAATCGTTTAAACAAGAGTCTTAAAAAAAGTACGACGGTGAGGGAAAATCTTAGCAGCGAGTTCTCCCGGGTTTAATGAAAGGTACTAAAAAAAAGTTTTGGAATATTAGTGTTTAGTTTTGTTTCATTATTTTTAACAATTAATCTTCCAAATACTACTTGATATAGGGTAGATGTGCCAGTAATGGACACCTCTTGATGTTTTTGGTTCATTAAAAAATAACTAATAAATATTTAGCTTTATTTTATTTATTTATTTATTTTTTTGTAATTCCATCTTGCATGTTTTATAAAACTGTGTTATTGCTGACACTGTTAATCAAACCAATCAGGAAGCTGAAAAATGTTTCGCTGTTTTTCTGTGAAAATCTTGATGAGGAGGTTAAGAGCTGGTTTCGCTTATTTATATATTATTTACTTTCTTGCAAAATTTGAATTTTTTTGTTTGAGTAGCAATAGAAAACTTAGAATTTTATATACTAATGGCCATTTACAAAATTTTATTTATTTTTAAGTTTTTAAGAGGGGGTGTCCATTACTTGAATGGTTAATTAGTCATTTTTCAGTAATGGACACTCCATGTAGACACTTCAAAAAATGCATTTTCAGTAATGTTTATATTGCATAAAATATTTTGACTTAACTGCAAACCTAAATAATCAAATTTAATTTTAAATTATACTTACCAAAATGTAATAAACACCAAAACTTTTATAGTAAATAGCTGGCTTTTAAGTTATTTTATGTTATTAATAAAATTTCAATATTTTATTCTTTTTTTAAATGTGTATGTACCTTGCATATTTTAAAATCTGGCAATTAAACCAGCCAGGAAGCAGAAAATACTGTTTAAGAGCACAGTCAAAGAGGAGCTCATAGGGCTTAATACCTCTCAGTTTAAATAAAAACAATTAAGTTACAGAAGCTATTAAAAATCTATTTTCTGTCTTAAATGTTTCCTTATTCACCTCTGACAAAAAAAGAAAAAAAAAAGTAACATTAATGAAAGTTATAGATAATATTCATGAAACTAGTAAATCTGCAGATCAGTGGCCTCAAACATCAGTTCTAGTTTTATTTTGAAATTATGTTATTTAGTACTTAAAATATTCAACTCACAATATCATTTCTTTCATATTTGTAATATTATTATAAATGATATATCAAGTAGTCCCTGGAAGATTTAATTGTTAAAAATAGTGAGACAAAACTAAACACTAATATTCCAGAACTTTTTTTTTTTTTTTAATTACCTTTTTAACCCCCCACTGTTTCAATAATTTGATAGCTGTAATTGCCTGATATATAATATTTTAAACTATCCATCCAAAATAATTAAAACATCGATCTTCTGATAATTACAATAATTGATGCAAACAGTAAATGAATATCGCAAATATTTTATTAATTACTGGTATCCAAATTGTTAAATTCATTTGAAAGTAACTATTTCGTTTCGTTAGTATGTATTCATTAAATTCTGGTTCTAAATAAAGTCATAAAAACAATTATATTTATTATTTTTTAATGGGGTGTCCATTACTGGACCAGAAGGTTTCATTACTGGGCTTTTGGGTGTTAACTTCATATTTAATTTAAATTCATGTTTTCATACCTTTTTGGGTACAAGAAAAGACAATGATAAACCTACAAGTCAACTACTAAAATCGGGTTTGCATGTGTTTTCCGCCAAGATATGACTTGGCAGACCAGTTGCATTTTAACATGCTAATTGAGTTCTGCCTAATCCTGGAATTGGTGGTTGTCTGTGCTGCCGTCTCCCACCTAAAATCTACATAACTTATTGTCAGTCAGTGAATAGTGGCCATTTAGCTTTACACAAGTTTTTTTTATGAGCGTAAATTTAAATTGCTAAATTTTTGTATAACAGATTGAACTTATAACAGTTATACAGGTATAAATTACTTTGAAAAATGCATTTAATAGTACTTTCAATATTTTTAGCTATTTTTCCGAGCTGGCAATTTACAAATAATTAGAATTTTCATATATAATATATTTCATTATAACTTAAATATAGTACAACTAAATAAAATTCATTTATATAACACATAAATTATTTAGTCAGTTTTTAGCTTGATTTATATAAAATAACACTAATGATTTGCTAAAAAAAAAGTCTAAGGTTTTTGACACTTTTCGATGGGTTTTTTACATATGTCAAACCACTTTTTGACGTCAAAAACCCAACCGTGGCTCAGAATGAACTGTTATTATTTATTTTAAAAAATTGTTTCTCTAACTAATGTTATAATCTTATTGAATTTTTTTTTTTTAATGTTAAAAGATTGAAAATTTTTAAAGTCTAAATTTATATTAAGTGATTTAAAAAAAAATAACAAAGTTGCAATTTTAAATTTTTTTTTTTGTCAGAATTTTGAATTTTCAACATGGGGGTCAAATTTAAATTCATGGTTTCTTTTTTAAAAACGACCATAAATATGTACTCTAACTTACCTAATAGTAAAAATTGTGATAATTTGGGTGTTTTTGTTTCACCCCCCCCCCCCCCCCCATGTAAAACAGGGTTCATACAGTGCTTGAAAGTCCTTGAATTTTTTAGAGAAAAAATGTCCTTGAAAGTGCGTGAATTTGTTTAAATTTTAATGAAGGTGCTTAATTTTTTATAGGTGCCTAATTTTTCTTATTCAGGTGTTCAAAACACCCGCTCAGTAATGTTCATCCTATGGGCATATTGTTTTCAAATTTCTCGTTTAAATTTGAATATTTTAAACGATTTTTTTTTTTTTTTTTTGCATAGAATAGCCGAGGTCGATCTCTAATATGACTATTTTTTACTTTATCAATTTTGGTTTCAGATTTTTTTTCTTTTTAATAAAGGTACTTTCACTTTCAAAATCGGTTTCGAAAATAAAAGTACCTGTATTAAAAAAAAATCTGAAACCAATATCAAAAAAGTACAAAATAGCCATATTAGATTTACCTCAGCTATCCTATGCAAAAAAAAAAAAAATCGTTTAAAAATATTCAAATTTAAATGTGAAATGTCGTGCATATATCAAATCTGTGCCCAAAATAATAATAATAATAATAATATATATATTTTTTTTTTCTTGGTAAATATTTTGTGTAGTGCACTCATGGAAATTCTCATATAAAAAAAGTTCTAAATTTATTGTCAAATGTTGAAAGTTAGAAACTTAATATATGCCTAACATATAAGTCCACACGAAAATCATAGTGTAAAGAATAACCAACAAAACAGCATAAATAAGAATTTGACAGCACCTGTAATAAATCCCAGGCCTAGCAGCACTCCTACAAATTAAACTTCCTATTTTTTCCTATGTTTTCTAGCCCTCCACCCTCACAATTATTTTCTTATTTAGGCTGATAAGTTCCGCAATCCGGATGTCAATATATTTTTTAAATTTTGCATATTTTCTTTAAAAATCCATAATTTTTTTTTCAGTTTCTCTCGGTTACTCTGGTTTGGTGAATTATGCTAGAAACATCGATTAAAAGAATTAACATCTCACAGCACACGTATCTTACAGATATATTTAATGAAGACTTGGGACTTATGAAAACCTATGAGGTAAATCTTATATGTATACATATGTGCATATGTGTGTGTGACTTTTTTCTCTGAATTTTAAAGTCTTTCCTGTTATAACCGGTTTTAACTGGCGTAAACACATTTTCTGACATAATCTGAGACTTTTTTAGTAGTATTTAATTCTTTAAGTACATTTTATTCAATATATTCATACACATTAAGTACATTCATAATCTTCAGTTTTAATTGTTTACATATCAAAGTGTGAATTATAAATCATTGCAGATTAAAGTTCTTATTAGTATTATTTCTTTGTTTTTGCCACTTGTTTCTGCCATGCCATTTTTAACCGGTTACCAGGGCCCGACTTATGCAGGGGCATGCGGGGCAGCTGCCCCGGGCCCCCTTTTTAGGGCCCCCCTAAGAGTAATCAGGATTTCATTAAAAGGTACCAAATGATTAAAATTAGCCAAAAGTGACCAAAATTCCTATATTTTCAAACATTTAGAAAGAAGTATGGTCTCCCTTCCTCTCTCTACTTCCAGTACCCCCTGCACCCATGCAAAAAACAAACTATATGATTAAAATTTTATTATGACAACTTAGTATTCTGTTGTTTTCAAAAGAAATTCTTTATTAATGTTTTCCTCGCAATGTGGCAAGTTAAAACCATTCATTATGATCAATTTGGGTCATTTCCTTTTAGACATCTCATAACGTACGTAGATAAGCAAAGCAAAAAAAAAAAAAAAATACTCGTGTCAACCAATCTATAATTTTTTCTGCTATTATCCTACTAGTATTTTTTCTTAAAGTTGTGACCATCATTTTGTGATACCCCGTTTACATATGGGAGCAGTACCGGGTACAAAATTTATGCATACATAGAATACGTATGAAGTTTAGTACTAGCCACTTCCACATTATTCCAAAAGAATTCTATAGATATATGGAAGGGCCCCCCCCTCAGAATGATGCTTGCCCCGGGGCCCCCTATAGCCTTAGTCGGGCCCTGCCGGTTACAACTGCTGGTTTTAACCACAACAGTAGAAATTTGCCAACCCTGATATAGGGGAAACTAGGGATACTTGACACAATTGTTAGTTTTGGATTGTTAATTGTTTTTTTACATTACTTCTGGGTGTGTAAATGCAGTCTGTATATACTTAATGAAGTATTACACAATATGTATTATTATTATTCCGAAATATCAATTATAAAAGGTAGTAAAATATGAATATTCAAAACTTTCAATTTGGGTCAAGTATCCCAATGTATAGGGATACTTGACCCAAGTCATAGATTTGGGTGTATGATTTAAAATAATAAACAAAACACTTTTACATGAGAACAAAATTAACATTAGGATTAATACTTTTTCATTTTTGTCAAACAAAATTAATACTTTTAATTTTTATTACATAGGCCTAACATTAATATACCCAATTTTAATTTTTATTGTAGAAAGTTCAAAATATTAGCAGTCTGAAAGTTCATTTTGTGCCTGAACAAGTTTCAGAATTAAAAAAATAATTTATTCAACTCCAAATGCAAAAACATATTTAAATATAAAACTTTCAATTCTATCATTTGTATCGAAAACTCAGGGGGATGAAGAATAGCTCCGATTTGGTCAGGATATATATTTTAAATTTCAAACCATTCGGTCAGGTAATTTTTGCACTGTTATATGCAGATGGACTCATCGACGACTATATTATTTATATAATATATACTTAATTATATATTTACGAATGCACCTAAAAAGAACTAATATCGTTTCGATAACCCTGTAAAAATTAATGTAGCAAAAGCGTTCAAACTGTAGATTATGATTAAGTGCCTTATTGTATTAAACTGTGTTCATTTTTATGAGGATAGCATGTATATTCATAGAGAAATTAAATTTTTTAGAAAGAGTCCCAAATTTTGCCAAGTTTTTTGCTTATAATATGTAAAGTTCTTAATATAAAAAGTTTTTTTCAGAAAATATTGACAAACAACATTGTACACAATACCCTGCTGTCAGAATTAAAAAATAATTGTATGAAAAATGAGCACATTTACTAAATAATAATTCACTGTGCATGCCAATGTAATCATAACGTATTAGCTAAATGTATAGAGCAACTTTTGTAAAAGTCTCAAAAAGATAGTTTGAAAATTCTGAAAATTATCGTTGATAGAATAAGCTCAAAATCTGCTGTTCCAAAACGAAGCAAAAAAAATGAGGGGCTGTATCCATATATCCATTGATTAGTGCCAATATAGCATACAAAATATTGCATGCACTACTGTATTTGGTACTGTATAATTGTATATTATATATGTATGTATGTGTGTGTGTGTAGTGTTGACACTAAGCCGTTTTAGCAGGGCACAGCACCTGGCGGACCTTTTTATTTCTTTTTTGCACCCAGTGGCTCTTTAACCCCTCCCGATGCACCCGGATACCCTTTTCAACATTTCCTATGCGCCCCTGAAAAATATCGCAAATTCTAGGGACTCTAAACAAATTAGTTCAAAATATTTTTTTATTTTTTATTATATAAGGTACAAACAAGTGTGCCCTTTAAAAAAAAAAGTGCCTTTTTGTAGAATAGTGTTCCCATTTTGAAAAAATGTACCCTTTTTTAGAATAGTGTTCCCTTTTTGAAAAGTTCCCGTCCGGCATAATTTTAAATAAAAACAAGTATTGGTACTTTCCTAAAATGTAGCATAGAGTATCTACAGTAATGTAAAAAATGAATTTTTGAAATTGCAGCTAAAAATTTAAATTTGATGCCTAAGATTTGTACAGTAGTAGTCATTTGATGCCTACCTTTTATTTCCCAATTTCTATCACTGCATATATATATTCCATGTACAGCGGTAGAATTGATAAAAAAAAAGTCACTGGTCCCAAGGACCAGTAAGCATGAGAATTTACTGGTCCGCAGTCATCGTTACTGGCCCGCTATATAAAATTCCATGACGTCCCTTTAACCCTTGAATGACCTCCCCCCCCCCCCCTCCCTTTTAGAATATAAGCCAAACTTCCTTTACAGTTATCCAAAATTTTCAGCCTAGTAAAATGTAAAATTATAATTTACTAAAAATTAAACAGTATACATAACGAAAAACTATAAAATTATTAATTAGATATTTTATTTTTTTTATTTATCTGATTATTTATTTATACTGACTAAGGTTTAATGCAATTTTTATTTATTTTGTGATGTGTGTTTGGTTGTGGTTTTCTAGGGGACGGGAAAATTTAAGTTTACCTGTGAGAGAGGGGGAAAAGTTACTGGTCCTGCGGACCACTAAATTTTTCAAATTAGTGGTCTGATATCATTTTTGGTGGTCTCGGACCAGCGGACAACAAAGGATTTCGAACGCTAATGTATAACACTGGTGCCCAGCTAACCGGAAAGTACTAAATATTTTTACTATTGTTTGTATATTTTTATATGTGTGTATATATATATATACAGCGGTAGAATTGGTTTAAAAAAAAGTCACTGGTCCCAAGGACCAGTAAACATCAGAGTTTACTGGTCCGCAGACATCGTCACTGGCCCGCTATAGGTCAAAATTGGGAAATTTCATTAGCGGCCACTGGCCGGTAGGACTAATTTTTTAAGTGGCCACTTTCTTTAAACTAGCAGCCACTTTTTTATTTCAAAATGCTAAACAGTAAAATTTCTATGAGCATTAATCTAAAACCGAGTAGCCCAAATAAATATGTTAATATAAATATATTGGAACCAAAAAAATAGAATCCTTGATGAAATGCAAGAATATTTTATTATCTCCTTGTAAAAGAATGGCCGGAAGGTGGCCGCTGATAGACAATTTTTCACTAGCCACTTTTTTTCATTTACTGGCCCTGTGGCCGGTGGCTAGTGCTAATTTTGACCTTTATGGCCTGCTACATAAAATTATATTAAGTATCTTTAACCCTTTGAGTGACAAAACCCCCCCTCCCCTCTCCTCCTCCGAGAATATAAACCAAACTTCCTTTCAGTAACCCAAAATTTTCGGCATAATAAAATGTAAAATTATAATTTGCTAAAAATTAAATAAATAGTACATAAACAAAAACTGAAATTATTATGTATTTTATTTCCGTTTATTTTAACTGACTAAGTTTTTATGCTTATTGTAATGTTTGGTTGCGGTTTTTGTCAGGGATGGGAAAATTTAAGCTTACCTGTCAGAGAGGGGAAAAAAGTTACTTGCTTCATTGGAATGTTAAATCACATATTAAATAGTATTTTTTTTTTTTTAACCAAAATATTTCTAATTTATCACTGTTTTTGAAGACAAAATAATATTTTGTATTTATCTCTAATGCTGCTTGGGGAAAAGCATTAACAAATGTTATTAAATACAAGAATATTGTTTTGAATTTTTGCTTTATGTGCATGCAGTGCTCATACATGCAGCATTTTTTATTTACTGCCACATGCATGCACAAATTTTTTTGTTTATTTTTTTACTATTTTCTTTTTACAAATTCCCTTTCTCCTCTCTTTTTTTAGAAATAACGTTTGGAAAATTTTGGTATTTTGTTTTGAAAATATCGTTTTTTATTGGGTTTAGATCAATTTTAATATTTATATGAATCTCAGAATCATTATCATTACAAAATTTTATATACTATTTGCTTTTTACAAATTTCTCTCTCCCCTTCCCCCTCCCATCTCTCTCTCTCTCTTTTTTCATAAATAACATTTGGAGAACTTTGGTATTTTGTTTGTAAAAGCATGCTAAAAGATAGATTGAATAGATTTTTTTTTTTTTTTTAACCAAAATTTTTCTAATTACCGATGTTTTTGAAGACAAGATAATATTTTGTATTTATCGCTAATGCTGCTTGGGGACAAGTATTATAACAAATGTTATTAAATACAAGAATACTGTTTTGAATTTTTAATCTTATCATATGTTAACCTTATGTTAATTTTTATAATGAAATTGAATGAGTTTTCGTATATCCCTTGCATATTCTCCCTTGATCGCCTGTCATCTTTTTTTGTTATGACTGACATTTTTTTAGCGATTTTGCAACCCTGACTATTTTCAGCGGTAGAATTGATTAAAATAAAAAAAAAATCACTGATCCCAAGGACCAATAAACATCAGAGTTTACTGGTCCGCAGACATCGTCACTGGCCCGCTACATAAAATTATATAAGTATCTTAACCCTTTGAGTGACCCCCCCCCCCTCTCCTCCTCCGAGAATATAAACCAAACTTCCTTTCAGTTAACCAAAATTTTCGGCATAATATGTAAAATTATAATTTGCTAAAAATTAAATAAATAGTACATAAACAAAAACTGAGTTTTTTATTTTATTTCCGTTTATTTTAACTAAGTTTTTATGCAAATTTTATGCTTATTGTAATGTTTGGTTGCAGTTTTCTCAGGGATGGGAAAATTTACGTTTACTTGTCAGAGAAGGAAAAAGTTACTGTTAGTTACTGGTCCTTCGGACCACTAAATTTTTTAAATTAGTGGTCCGATTGAATTTTTAGTGGTCTCGGACCAGCGGACCACCAAGGATTTCGAACGCTGTATATATATATATATATATATATATATATATATATACACACACACACACACACAATGTATGTGTATATATACACTATGTATGTATGTGTATATATACACTATGTATGTATGTGTATATATACACTATGCATGTGTGTGTGTATATACACTATGCATGTGTGTGTGTATATACACTATGCATGTGTGTGTGTATATACACTATGCATGTGTGTGTGTATATACACTATGCATGTGTGTGTGTATATATACTATGTATGTGTGTGTGTATATATACTATGTATGTGTGTATGCATATATACAGGGTGTCCCAGAAGTAATGGGACAAACTTAAAGGGGAGGTAGGGGACATCACAAGGATTCAGAATTGCATAGCAACCAGTGGCGTGGCGTGAAAATTTTCGGTGGTCATCGCAATTATTTAAGTTTGTGGTGAAAAATTATTAACTCTAAAATTCACTGGTTGAATGTTTAAAAAAGAAACTTTAAATCTTACCTTCACTTATAAATGAACTCCAAATGTTCTGCTAAAACTGGATCGTAGAGTTTTAAAATATTGCTTGGTCATCGCCGCATCCAGCGATGACCGGACGCCACGCCACTGATAGCAACCCATGGTCGGAAAAATCTTTGTTCTAGTGATGCAACGAATAGTGGTTTGGCCAAATAACCGAATACCGAATATTCGGCCAAAAGTTACAGCCGAATATTCGGCCTATTCGGCCGGCCGAATACTGAACTTATTTTTGCCTAAAAACAAAATATAGTATGCACTATATGCACAATTCTTGTATATTTCACAATTAAAATGTATTGTTTTCTTTTAAAAAAATTATTTATATACAAATTTTTAATTTTTAAAGCATTATTTTACTCTGAAAAAACATTCGGCTATGTTCGGCCTAAAAATTGCCTCAATAATATAATTCGGACCCCCCCCCCTCCCCAAAAAAAAAAAAAAAAAAATTCTTAGCAAAAGTTGCTCATCAGGTACTGTCTAGTTACATTTTAATAGATATTATGTGTGTTGTTGTTACATTTTAAAATAATGACAAAATTTTAAAAGTACTAGGAAACATAAGTTTCAGCTTTCAGATGAAATAAAATAAAAAATAAGAAATCTTAATATCTTAAGAAAAACCACTGATAGAAAGGGTGAAAGGAATATCCTCTAAAATGGCGGAAAGAAATCATTGTAGACTTTATAAAGCTCACAATTAACAAAATTTTTATTTATCTTTATTATTTTTTTTCTTTGCTGTCAGCAGTGAAGCCTCTATAGAAAGTGCCCTTCAATGTGAAGAAGTAAAAGAAATTAGTAATTTTCTTTCCCAGCCACTACTAGAAAGACAACAGTGTCCTTTGGAGTGGTGGGCGAAAAATTCGGAAGACTTTCCAAACCTTTCACAATTAGCCAAAAAGTACCTTTCTGCACCAGGAAATACCATATATAGTGAGAGATTATTTTCAGAAGCAGGTAACATTTACGAAAAAAAAAAAAAGAAATAGACTATCACCTGAGAATGCTGAATTATTATTATTATTTCTGCATCACAATCTACGTTTATTGAAAACATTTTAACTGTTTTTTAAGGCATTACAATGCTATTCTTGAAAAAAATATCTAAAACGTAAATGCATACGAATTAAAAGAATTTAGTATTTACTTTCTTTCATTATTTAATAAGAAATAGTAACAGACTTAAAAAAATAACTTAAAATATATTTAACTTTTAAGCGTATTTTACTAAAAGAAAAAACCCTTAAGTATTGCAACATATACGACTTAAATATCTTATACATATAATACATCTATATCTAATCAATCATATATTTATGTTCTTTATAGGTATAATTTAAAATATTATTGAAAAAAATATTTTTTTATGTAACAAGGGTTAAATGTTAAACTTCCCATTATGATTAAAAATATATATATATATATTGAATTAGCTGGTACAGCTGTATTAAAACAATTTTGAATAGATTAATTTTAAATTTAACAGATTATTTTAGCTTATTACAGATACTTTTTGTACTTACTGTTACAGCATAAAAATTTTTTAACATGATTCCTAAATTAGCCTCTTATATAAAAATGGGTAGATAAAACTTATTCGGAGTATGAAAGTTAATAGAAAAAAAAGTGTTAGTTAATTTCAAATAAAATTTTCATTATATATGATGAATATAAATTGTCAAATTAAAAAGTTATACTGTGTAAATATAAAAACATTTATTACAGTATTATTCGGCCAAGGTCGAATAATGGACTTGATATTCGGCCGAAGCCAAATATTCGGCAGACAGGCCGAATGGGCCGAATATTCGGCTTCGGCCGAATATTCGTTGCATCTCTACTTTGTTCGTCTGTAGGTTGTGTTGTTCACAAGAGCATTGGAGAAAAACAGCTTTCTCAGATTCGGGAATTTTTAAATTCATAATTCATACCAGAAATTGTTGGTTACGTAAATTAAAGATACATCTAGATTTTAACTCTAAACGCTGGAGAAGACAGACCTTCAGTAATTGGATCTTTCATCGCCATCACTGGATTATGCAACGCTTTATAAACACCGAGCTGGCAAATATGTACCTAATTTACGGGTTGGCACAGGGAAGTGCACGAGAAGCAGAAAGATTATATCGCAAAAGGTATCCATAGAGAGATGCACCGGACCACAGGATCTTTATGAATTCACATCACAATTTGTGTGAATATGGATCCTTGTGAGGTAATAGGCATAGAGTGGGCAGACCACGCTTGACTCGAACTCCTAGCATGGAGCAAAATGTGTTAGATATTGTTCAACGAAATCAGAGTACCAGTGTACGAGCCATCGGTTCTGCTGTAGGAGGATCTCGGTGTACTGTTCATCGTATTTTATAACGTGCAGGCTTACACCCATACCGTCTGCGAAAAGTACAGGCGCTGCTCCCTAGAGATTATCCTACGCTTTTGCGTTTTGCACAGTAGTACCTGGACCAATGTCGCCAAGACCCGCATTTCTCATGCTACGTTTTATTTACAGACGAGGTGTACTTCACGCAAGATGGTGTGTTCAACCACCACAATGTTCATTTATGGGCTGGCGAGAATCCCCATGGTGTGAGATCACATGCTGCACAATATCGCTTTTCAGTGAATGGATCTGATATTCTGATATGGATCTGGTTGCAAGACTCATCTGTGCTGCTGCGGATATCCAACAAAATCCAGGTGTGTATTTGAGCGAGTCCATGGTTCGACGGTGCAATGCATGCATCGCTAGCAATGGTCGAAGCCTTGAAGATTTTCACATATCATCTACCACAGTAAATGTAATATCGTTGACCAATAAATTATTTCGGATGGTATGTCTTGTGTCTCTTCGTCCCTTGTACCTGTCATATTACCTTCCCATCCATGACGTTTCCGACCATGGGTTGCTATGCAATTCTGAATCCTTGTGATGTCCCCTACCTCCCCTCAAAGTTTGTCCCGTTACTTCTGGGACACCCTGTATAATACATATATATAACCATTAATTAAACATTACCGACCATCATCAAAAACTGTAATATGTATATATATATTCATGTATTATACTGGTGCCCAACTAACCGAAAAGTACTGAATAATTTCCTCAAAAAAAGAGATTTTCTATATCTTTCATTTTATGTTTAATCCTTTTATGCAAATTAACACATTTTACATTCATTCTTGACATGCTATGCTCAGTGATATTTTGTATATTATCTATTTTTTGCTGCAAAGTGAAAGTGTAGGAAGTTGAAGCTCGCAACAAAATTTGACATTTTTTCGCATTCGATTGACAAAATTGGAGATTTTTTCGCATTCGATTGATCAAAAAATACGAGATTTTTTTCGCGTTCGATTGACAAAAAATACGAGATTTTTTTCGCGTTCGATTGACAAAAAATGCAAGATTTTTTTCGCATTCGATTGATAAAAAATGTGATGCGTTCTATTGACAAAATTTGAGGAATTTTTCGATTTGACAAAATTGGAGGTATTTTTCGATTTGACAAAATTGGAGGTATTTTTCGATTTGACAAAATTGGAGGTATTTTTCGATTTGACAAAATTGGAGGTATTTTTCGATTTGACAAAATTGGAGGTATTTTTCGATTTGACAAAATTTGAGGTATTTTTCGATGTGACAAAATTTGAGGTATTTTTCGATTTGACAAAATTTGAGGTATTTTACGATTTGACAAAATTTGAGGTATTTTTCGATTTGACAAAATTTGAGGTATTTTTCGATTTGACAAAATTTGAGGTATTTTTCGATTTGACAAAATTTGAGGTATTTTTCGATTTGACAAAATTTGACGTTATTTTTCGCATTTGACAAAATTTGAGATTTTTTTTCGCTTCCGGTCAACGAAATTAGCAACTCCTGAATTTTTAAAGATGTTGGCATCGGTGTTCTCCATGGGTCGATTGACGAGATTCAGAATTTTCTATGCCCAATTGATGATATTCACGATTTCTACACATTTGATTGACGAAATGCGCAATTTAAGAATTAAAGAAAATTTAATTGTGCTTCTTGTTTCATAAAATTATAAAACCGATATTTTATTAATTTGGTGTAATTTTTATAACTTTTTTAAAACTTATATGGCAAAATTTTAACTCATGGTTTATCAACAAATCAACTAAATTTTATGCTTGCAGTTATTGTGTTTGTTCTTTTATATTTAAATCTCTTCGTTCTTGCAGGAAGACAAAAGCCTGGTGGATGTATGTGAAGATGCACCAGTTACAACATTCACTGCATGTATTGGTAAGTGCTTTACTTATTAATATTAGCAGTTATGTTGCAATGAATAACGATTAATATGGTTTTCTGCTTTGTTCATGAATTTGTTTATGCAATTTTTATTTTTTCATTTGTCAGATTTTTTTTTTTTTTACCCTCCGGTACGGTATGCTATTTCTTTCTCCCAGCTTATTTTGTGTCCAAAAAATAACGTTACCTTACAGACGCTAGCCGTAAAACAAAGCATTAAGATTAAATACTCTTCAGCAATTTTTTAAACTTCTAAACATCGCTTATTTTCAATTTTTATACCATCGTATTGGAAAAAAATTCTTTTAAATGCATTTTGTTTGAAAACTGTATCTCCATTTATTTTTGAAATATTAATTTTTTTGTAGTTTTTGGAGCCATTTGTTTAATATTGGCAACGGTAGTACTCCATTTCTGTAGAAAGTAAAGGAAAAATGGTTTTAAAATATTAATCATATTTTTGTTGCCATTTTCTCGTAACAACCGAAAGAAAATGTAATTAAAATACGTGCTGTTTTGAAAAAAATATAAACTAATGATTTCTGTTAAAACAATGGAGCTATTATATACTATATTTAATTGTAAGTATCTATGAATCATTAGATAGCCGTCTTTTTTTTTTTTTTCGATTTTCTTGAATGACAGAATCTTTTTGCCAGATTTGTGCATTATTTCGCGATAGTGATGTGCTATGCATGCTTTACTGTAGATGTTTAAGAGTAGATCGTAAATGTGGAATTCTTAAGCGGATGCGAATGACGTCATTTTACATAAAATAAAAGCGTGGGCTTTAAGTCTTAAATTTGAAATATGTTTTGTACTGCAGTAGAGTCCCGCTTAACCGAGTTGTTTTCTTCTGATGGACTGGTGGTTTCTATTATTATGAAACAGCCATTATAAATGAAGTGTCATGTGAAGATGAAAAAGCAGCGGTAAAAAAAAAAATAATAATAATAAAAATTATGGCCATTTTTTCCCCCATTCTGACCAGAAAATCTGAGTTCTAACTTTTTACGGCTGCTCTTTCATCTTCACCTAACACTTCATTTATAATGGCTGTCTCATAATGGTAGAAGCCATCAGTCCATCAGAAGAAAATGAAGTAATAGAAATGCCGGGGGCGACACTAAATTCTGAAAAAGCAGAATTCCTGTTCTCTAGGTTTTTTTTTCACTTTAAATAAAATCAATTGCTTTTTTTTTTTTTTTTTTTAAAGGCATTTGTATATATATATATTTTCTTTTTTTTTAACAAATTTATTTTAGAAATTCCTTCTTTACAAACTAAATTTATTCATGTTAGGCTTATTTTTCTTGTAGATAGTAAATCTTAGGGATTGAAGGTTTATTTTACTTTTTTTAACATCATGCAGCAATTTATTGCTGGTTACAATGTTTTTAGCAGCGCTGCGGAGTTAGGGGGGAAAATGGACTCCTCTGACTCCAGGAATTTTAACTGATTCTACTCGGACTCTTTTGCTCAAAAATGGGCTTGAGTACGGCTCTGCAGTCCTGCTTGTAAAATGGACGACTCCAGGCATTATAACAGATCCGGCTTTGACTCTTTTGCTCAAAAATGGACCTGACTCCGCAACCTTGGTGTTTAAACAAGTATGATAAATTTTGCTCTCTGCAATTTTAGAATTTCTAGCCTCTTTTTTTTTTTTTTCTTTGTGGCGATTTTTACGCATTAGTAAAAAGAATCTGAATTTTATTTAATTCCGATATCCTGCAGATTTTAGTCCAGTAAAATGTTTTGTTTCAGAAAAGTTTATTGAGAATTTGCACAGCTTTTTTTTAATAATTTGTAAATTTTTTTTATGCGATTTTCAACTTTTAGTGTGAAATAGCAAAATTTTTAGCATTTTTTTTTTCTTTTAATAGGCATGCCACTTTTCCACGGAATTGCAGATTTCTGCGTTTTTGTTTATTTTTAAAGCAGATTTCCGCTTTTTAAAAAAAGATTATTTTTTAACATATTCAAAGATTTTATGTATTTTTTTATTATGACTTTTATCATAAGATCAGACTTCCCAAGTTTCCTGATATTTCTGTAATTTCTCCCTTCTCTTATATTTGATAATTCTGTCATTTTTGTTTCCCGTTAAAGCGTAAAGTGAAACTAGTCAACCAATCTGAAGAACTATATCTCTTGTACTTCAGGTTGTCATGTGATCACAAAATTGCTTATAACTCCTTAAATAATTTATTTGTAAAACAATGTCTTTCGATTCCAAATCACTTCCTTAGTCAGCACTGCCAATTTTGTGCAATTATGTTTAAAAGTAAATTAGTAAATGTGTCAAAGTTCGTGCTTGTTGATAAAAGATTTAAGTGTTAAATCCTTTAATTTTTTCTTCCTATCATACTTTTACTAATGATTTAATAATTTTATCTAATGTGTAAGATAGGGTTTGAAGAAAATTGGTGAAAAAACTGTACAGTGTGCAAATATGTGTGCAAAATAATTCTTAGTGATAATAGCAATCGAAAAACAAGTACAACATAATCAATTTTGTAAATAAATTTATGTGATGGAGACATGAAGTAAAAACTGCTTTTCCCCTCAACTTAATGTAGCAATGTTGCCTGTAAGGCTAATGTCAGATGGATGTCTTTTTGCACGCTTTTTTACTTACGTATTATCCCTACACAATGCCGCTAGCTTTGTGTAGGGATAATACGTAAGTAAAAAAGCGTGCAAAAAGATGTTCGTCTGACCTAACGTGTTCGCCTAAGAGTAATATGTATAATATCTATCTATATATATATATATGTTAGGGATGCATCGAGTATTCGGCTAGCCGAATAGTAACCGCTAGGTTGAATACTGAATATTTGGCCTGCTGAATAGTAACTATTTGGCCGAATACCGAATATTCGGCTTGTCGAATACTTTTATATTTCAAAGTTTAAAGGCATTAAAATATTAAATTTTAAAACAATTTTATATGATATTTAAAACAAACTTTTATTCTAATAAACAAGAGCTTTTTTTCAAGCAAACTTTATGCTGAAAAAAATCTGCTTTGAGTTAAAGAACAGGATAATTATATAAAAAAATTAATTAATAAAATTTTAAATTTCATGGCTTCTTCTGAGAATTAAAGCAAATGAATAAAATTTTCTTAAATTCTAAAACATTTTAAAATCAAAGAGAAATTGTGAAAAAATTGGAAGAAAAATTGTACAGGTACATATATTTGCTTGTCAGGAAGAGACTAAAGTAAAAGTTAATAAATAATACAATAGATTCAAATTTTATATGGTGACAACTTAGCAAGAATAACTGTTCTACTCCCTTTGATCAAGCAAGTAAGTTTTTAAATGCATCCCAGATCAGTGTCTGGGTCTGTAGTGGGCAATCATTTTCAGAGATTGTAAACATTGTTCTTAAAATCTTAGCAAGAAACAGATTATTTACTGGACAATGTTGAAGAACTTGCATTTGTACATAATTCATTTCTATGAAAATTCTCATGATTGGTTAATTTTCTTAAATAATACTTAACAAACAGCAAATAAATAATGTAAAAACATTCTCTTTTTTTTAAATATGATTCTGTTTGTAATTATTCTGAATATCTTTAAGTGGGCTGTGAAACGTAGAAGTTGTAAAAAGTTTTAAAAAATAATTTTTAAAAGTTTTTTTGTATTTGGTTCAGCCGAATATTTCGATAATCAGCCAAACCGAATATTCGGCATGCCGAATAATTTGCTATTCGGCCAAGCCAAGTATTCGTCATACCGAATAGTTTTATATTCGGCCAAACCGAATATTAGGCAACATGACCGAATATTCGGTGCATCCCTAATATACATATATATATATATATATATATATATATACACATTAAGAGCTCAATCCAACAGTTTCTACATTTAAGAAACCTATAATTAAAAACAGCATTAATAGATAAGCATCTGTCAAATTAATCTTCATTTTATCTCTATTTGAGTCTCTATGTATATCTTTTTGCAAATAATTTATAGGCTGAGTAATCTTTTAAAATCCTGACAACTTTTTGGGGAGATGCGGGGTTTAAAAAAAAAAAAAAAAAAAAAAAAAAAAAAAAAAAAAAAAACCCTGCACATGCACATTTTGGATGCGGTTACGGTTAGGTTATAATTAAGTTACAGTTACATTGTACTTGGTCACGGTTAGTTTTTTCCCGCAGTATGAACATTATGCATATTTTTATTTTAAAAAAAACTATTTTATAATCTAGCTCAAAAATTTTAATACTGTATGTTAAACTTTCAGCTAATGATAGAGTATCGATTTGATCCACATATATTCAGGTTAAAGGGTGATGTATAAGTTTGAAAATGAAAAAAGTTCACTTAGGAATTCGATGTGGGGGGGGAGGGGAAGATGTATAAGAATGGTTTTTACAGTTGAATATCCATATTTTAGTCCGAAAATTACGCAGTTATCAGAAACATATCGCGCCATATCCCATGTCCCGTTGCAGTAATTTCGAGGCTTTTTACAGCTAAATATATTTTTAACAGATTTTTCCCACCACGGTTATTTTACACTTACGTTACAATTAGACAAAATCGAGTTAAACATATAAAATCATACAAATTTCAAGTTTATTTAAGATTTCATTTAGAGTGCACTTTCTTGATGCTCACTGGTGAAATATGAGGAAATTTCTCTTTTGAGAAAAAATTAGTAATTGTATATCTTTTAAAAATAAGAGGGAAGGGGAGTCTAGGCTACAGTGTGTCTATTACTGCTATCCTTACTTTATTTTTAAAACAAAGAGATTTTGAGAACATTGACGGAAGGATTTTTTTTTTTGAGAGATTGAAAAATAACTTGAGAATGAAAATTGGGTGGGCTAGAAGAGCAAATTTTTGGGTGGACTTGTGCCCCATGGGAACATATAAGTTGGCGGCACTGGCTTGCTGTTCCTGTTTAGACACATTTGGTACTAACATTGTTGACACTTATTCATTTTCTACACACACTTAAAAAATAAACGAATCCCACAATAATCTGTTGCCTCAATGTCAGTGCTTTTAATAGCTGCTTTGGCAATGCGCTAATTTGCATATACGCTGCAGCAGCAACCTCAAATGGAAACTTTGATTGCACATTATAATTTAAACAATTACGGTATTAAGCAAATGCTACTGCTTTCTTCTGTTAGATTGCTATTCTATTATAGAAATTTATTGTATTTATCACTGGAGCATTTGTATTAACCTTTATTTTAGTGTCTTGAGTAATTAAAGTTCATTCTCACATTTCCAGCTTTTCTTAAAATGAATCTGATATTTGAGAATATAATTTTTTTTTTTTAATGGGGATTGACAGTATGTTGTAATCTTAAGTGTAACATACTGAGTTAAAATTACTTTTTCCATATACAATTCTGAAAGTTTTCATGAACCTCTTATCGTTAAAGCATGTGCATACAAAGCGTTGACTTAATATAAGAGCTCTGTTTGTGTAATAGTATGCATTTAATTTGTTTGTCTTTAATTCTGTTTTAAGTTATTTAAGCTTGTTTTTTATCTAATCTCGTTTTGTTTTCTTTATAGAGCATTGTTTGGGATTAATCCGCAATCCAAAGGTTCTGAAATGGAAAAGAGATTTGGAAAGAGAGTTGACCTATAAGTCCTTAACTCATCAATAACAAAGGATTTTTCATCCAAATGGAAGATTTTAATTATATTTTTAATGTAAATACGTGTTGCAAATAAATTTTTTTTGTCATTTTTTAATTTGTTGTTTTTACTGTTCATATTTATAGAAAGGTTTACTGCTTTTCTGAAAGTAATCATTTAAAATTAAAAATATTCATTATTTTTCAGAAAATTTATTTAAAAGAAATCAAGTTCATATTTCAATTTATCAGTTTCAAATAAATATGTTCATCTTGTATTTTGTTCAGATAGTTCCATGTCATAGTTCATTGTATTTCTGTTTTGCACTTAACATTCCTAAAAACGCATTTTCATTTTTAATAATTGTCTTGTGGAACATCTCAATATCAGTCAGGTTAGAATACAATGATGAAAGCAAACAGTGAATTGTTTAAATTCAATATTGTATTTTTAAATGGCTAAAGTAACAGATTAGTTTGCAACATAAAGGGTGCTTCATATCCAGGTATTTTATCGCATTAAGGAACACAATCTGCTGAAAACGAGTAGATTGTGCTCCAGTAGTTTATGATCATCACTCTATCAAATAATTTGAAATACCTACACACAAACCTCTTAACCCATTTTAGGCCAAACATAGAAATTTTATAAAATGGGATATTATTTTCGTTTGCTTAAATTACATTCATTAAGGGAAAAAAAAGTTTTGTGCATGAAAAATATTTTATTTGAGAAATAAAATGCATTCGGCATTTTTAAGCATTCTGTCAATGGTGCGCTAAAGCACCAGTAAATTTAAAATTAATAATTTTTTTTAAAATTTTTGACATTTTCTTTATTATTTTATTTACAGAACTTGCAACTTTAATCCATTATAAAAACATATGATTAATCTCAAGTGGAATAATTATACATTTTCAAAAAGTCGAATTTGTCAATAACCGCTTCAAATTAAACAAACTGGCGTATTTTGAAAATTTCTCAATGGAAAGCGCCTCAAACGCTTGCTTACAAATAAAAATTAATCCTTTATACTATCCCCATCATATTTGAATTCTAGATGAAATTTTATCCCAGGATACCAAATTTCAAATCTTTTGATCCAGTTATTTATGAATGTTTAAAGTTTGAAACCTCTCATGTTGGATTTGTTATTTATCATAGGGAAGTTGCAATGGGGATAGTTTTTTAAACATAACACAAATTGCTGAATATCATGAATTGAAATTCTTAATTTGCATAATTGAAGCTTCTAGAAATCTTTTTTTTTTTTTTTTTTTAAATCAAATATTTTATAAGTTAAAGTTCAAATATTTTTTTTTAACTCTCTGCTTTTGTAAATTTTGAAAGATAAATGTTACATATATTTTACAGAAATGGATTTCTAGAAGTTTTAAATATAGATTGCAGCTTGCTGCATCCAACTGCCTTTTAATTATGTTTAAAAAACTATTCTAATCAGTTTTTGAACAATAATCAATTTACATTATTTGTAGTACACTCATACCAGTCATATTTATATGATGTGTAGCAAAGTGTAACTGTTTGAAAAGGGAAGCTGAACAATGTCAGCATAATCCTCTATCTATGCACTGGAATCCCTGAACTGCCCTGCTGAAGGGGTAGGTCCAGAGGTCCCTTCTGTAGGTCCAGTGGTTTGCTAATTTTACTGGCGGTATCCTTAAATTAATGACTCTTTTTACAAGGACCACATTAATTTACGGTTGCTGGACATACAAAAATGAAGATAACTTTTACGAGCATAATATTAATTTAAGAGCAGTGACCGTAAAAAAATTAACAAACCTATTACGAGCATAATGTTAATTTACTGCCAGTGACCATAAAAAAATTAAGGAACTTATTACGGGCATAATGTTAATTTACTGCCAGTGACAGTAAAAAAATTAAGGAACTTATTACGGGCATAATGTTAATTTACTGCCAGTGACAGTAAAAAAATTAAGGAACTTATTACGGGCATAGTGTTAATTTATGGCCAGTGACCGTAAAAAAATTAAGGAACTTATTACGGGCATAATGTTAATTTATGGCCAGTGACCGTAAAAATATTAAGGAACTTATTACGGGCATAATGTTAATTTACGGCCAGTGACTTTAAGTTTTACGGGCAAAAGTTTACGGGTAAACTTGTATTTTTATGGTCATGGCAGCGTTACGGTCATAACATTATTTTTACGGTCAGTGACTGGCACACTTTTTGCCAGTCACTGACCGTAATTTAGCGGTGAAATTTCTTAGAGTGTGAAAGGTAAGAAAGAATGCATTTGTTTGATTATGTGAACTCAATTTCAAATCGAAATTTTATAGTAAAATAGGGAACTTTATGTAATATTTATCATTTAGGTTATTTTTTTAGAATAATTTGCATATTTAATTTTTTTTTTTTTTTTTTTTATACAATAAATATTTTTTTGTTTTAAAAGGCTCGTGTGTTCATTTGTGTGTTTTCAATAAATCATGACTTTCAATATAATGAATTTGTTTAATATTTTTTAGACTTCCGTTTTAGAAATAAATATTTTATAGTCTCGAAGTAATTTTTCCTGCTTGTTATATATATATAATGATTGATAAATAGCTCGATCGAATTGCAATTTTCATTTAACCTATATAAACAAAGCTCATATATAAATAAAATGAATCTTTCTAATGATATTTCATTATTAAGTTTTTTCTTTATATACAATTTCCAGTTACTTTATATTTATGATATAATTTTACGTATTAATTTTTATTTTTTGCAACATCATGATAAGAGTATCATTTCCTTTAATTCTCTTACAGAGTATATTTTCGAAATAAATGTTTTAATATTATCAAATTTAAATTTATGTATGGTAAATCTTTTGAAAATGCACAAGCTTTATATGACGGATATAGAACATGAAAAAAAATCGTGGAAGCACCAGAGTGAAGTTATTGTGCATATCTGGATATTTTATTTTAAAAAATTCAGTTTTTCCGATGGTAAATAAATCCTACTTATATAGTATTTATTTCTTTTTAAATAATCCTTCTGAAAACTTGTTTAAAAAATACAAAATCTACTTTGATTTTCTGTGTTCCATATCAATAACATATTTAATTTTCAAGACACTGAGACATCCTGAAAATATGCTTTAAACAAGGAATAAAAATCGTTGTAATTAATCTAAACTGCGCTCAAAATTATTTAAAGAAATCAAGCTGCATAAAATCCTATTAAAAAAGTGCTGATATTTAATATTTTGAGAAGGTGATGATGGTTGAAGTTATAAATATTTTTGTAATTATGTTTGATCTGAGTATATATTTTTATACTATTGTTACGCATGTTTTCTCTCTTCTTAATTTATTTCTGTATTAATTACCATATATTTTTCGAAATTTTAAACACCCCCCCCCCCCTTTCCCATGTTTTTTAAAAATTTGTTAAAACAATATTCTTTAATTTTTGTTCTAATATGATACTAGAACCTCTTGTTTAATTGTTGTGTGTTTTCCTCCTACCATTGAGTTTAGAATCCTGTAGGACTTTCTAGGTGGTATTGTCTGAGTCTTGTCAGTATTTTTCATTTTTACAATTGGGTTGGAAATGTGTATTAGTAATTAAAGTCAAAAGAAATGAATGTAGTTAATTACTATTTAGCGTATAGTCATATACAGGATTCAGGGTATTGGTAACTCAGTGTTTAAGGAGAAAATCCCACAACACTATAATTTGTTTTTATAAGTTATTTTTATCGTCATGTTAACAGAAAAGAAAATATGCTTTACCTTCTTTCTCAAGTCACTTTTTATGTATTTAATGGGGAGAGAGAAGAGCGATCCATGAAAGAAAAAAAAATCTGATTTGGGGGAAACAAAAATCGGATTTTTAGGATTATTTTGTTAGCATATTTTTATAATTATGTTCGATCTGAGTACAATTTTTATACTATTGTTATGCATGTTTTCTCTCGTCTTAATTTATTTCTGTATTAATTACCATGTATTTTTCGAAATTTTAAACAACCCCCCCCCCCTTCCCTATGTTTTTTAAAAAATTGTTAAAACAATATTCTTTAATTTTCGATCTAATATGATTATACCAGAACTTCTTGTTTAATTGTTGTGTGTTTTCCTCCTACCATTGAGTTTAGAATCCTGTAGGACTTTCTAGGTGATGTTGTCTGAGTCTTATCAGTATTTTTCATTTTTACAATTGGGTTAGAAATGTGTATTAGTAATTAAAGTCAAAAGAAATGAATGTAGTTAATTACTATTTAGCGTATAGTCATATACAGGATTCAGGGTATTGTTAACTCAGTGTTTAAGGAGAAAATCCCACAACACTATTATTTGTTTTTATAAGTTATTTTTATCGTTATGTTAACAGAAAAGAAAATATGTTTTTGACTTCTTTCTCAAGTCACTTTTTATGTATTTAATGGGGAGAGAGAAGAGTGATCCATGAAAGGAAAAAAAAATCTGATTTGGGGGAAACAAAAATCGGATTTTTAGAATTATTTTGTATATGATAATGTAGCATATTTTTATAATTATGTTCGATCTGAGTATATATTTTTATACTATTGTTAGGCATGTTTTCTCTCTTCTTAATTTATTTCTGTATTAATTACCATGCATTTTTCGAAATTTTAAACAACACCTCCCCCTCTTCCCTATGTTTTTTTAAAAATTTGTTAAAATAATATTCTTTAATTTTCGATCTAATATGATTATACCAGAACCTCTTGTTTAATTGTTGTGTGTTTTCCTCCTACCATTGAGTTTAGAATCCTGTAGGACTTTCTAGGTGGTGTTGTCTGAGTCTTATCAGTATTTTTCATTTTTAAAATTGGGTTGGAAATGTGTATTAGTAATTAAAGTCAAAAGAAATGAATGTAGTTAATTACTATTTAGCGTATAGTCATATACAGGATTCAGGGTATTGGTAACTCAGTGTTTAAGGAGAAAATCCCACAACAGTATCATTTGTTTTTATAAGTTATTTTTATCGTTATGTTAACAGAAAAGAAAATATGTTTTTGACTTCTTTCTCAAGTCACTTTTTATGTATTTAATGGGAAGAGATAAGAGTGATCCATGAAAAAAAAAAAAAAAAAAAAAAAAAAAAATCTGTCTTAGGGGAGACAAAAATCGGATTTTTAGGATTATTTTGTATATGATAATGTAGCATATTTTTATAATTATGTTCGATCTGAGTATATATTTTTATACTATTGTTACGCATGTTTTCTCTCTTATTAATTTATTTCTGTATTAATTACCATGTATTTTTCAAAATTTTAACCCCCCCCCCCCTTCCATATGTTTTTTAAAAATTTGTTAAAAAAGTATTCTTTAATTTTCGACCTAATATGATTAAACCAGAACCTCTTATTTAATTGTTGTGTGTTTTCCTCCTACCATTGAGTTTAGAATCCTGTAGGACTTTTTAGGTGGTGTTGTCTGAGTCTTGTCAGTATTTTTCATTTTTACAATTGGGTTGGAAATGTGTATTAGTAATTAAAGTCAAAAGAAATGAATGTAGTTAATTACTATTCATATAGTAATAGCATTTATATTGTAGTAAGTGTAGTATAGTATTTATATTGTAGCTAATTACTATATACTGGAGTACACTAAAATCAGAGGGCAGAGAAGCATCCCAGTTTACCCACGTTGCAACCAGCTCTGCTTTATGGTAACAAATTATTCCATTTATAAAAAATGATTCAATGTGAAACATGGCTGCGTATATGGCTTAGAAAGAAAAATGGTCAAAGATGGCTTCATATTTATGCACCCCCCCCCCCCCCCCCCACAAAAAAGGTTCAAAGATGGCCGCAATTAAGACATTTGAAATGTCTGAAATTCAGACGTAAGAAGTGTCTGAAAAATTTAAGACGTTTTAAAATGTCTGAAATTTGAACACTCTTGTTTCAGACACTTAAGTGTCTGAAATTCAGACGCAAGAAGTGTCTGAAAAATTTAAGACATTTTAAAACGTCTGAAAATTGAACATTGAGTTTCAGACATTTCAGTTTACAGTGTGGTTGAGAGTAAAATTAGCATTGCAATATAAATTTGAAATCTTTTATCATTCTGACATATTACTGCAAAATATACAATTTGTACTGAGCATATCGCAGGATAAAAATAACAGAATTTTTGTTAAATAAAAGGATGAAAAACAACAGCCTCAATTCTTTATAAAATGATACATATTTTAAAGTGCTGTTAGATTACACTGTCTTTCAAATTTTGGGCTGTGCCATGTTTTTAGCTTTTTAAAATTGATTCTTATGTATTTTTTAGTGCTGAATCCGAAAATGACCTTCATTTTAAACCTTCACGTCAGGATTTTTCTCAAATCGCAAATTTCAAAGTTAAAAAGCTCAAAGTTAAAATTGATCCCCCTCCCCTCCCAACCTCATTGGACTCCTGAGCTGTTTAGCAGTAAGAAACCCACCCAGTATAATAAAAAAAATTGAATAAATTATTAAATTAAATTAAATTAAACTGAATAAAAAAGTCTTACATCTATTTTATAGTATCAGGCTTTTCGCTATTTTTTAAACTTGAAATTTACGATTTGAGAAAAATCCTGACATGTTGGTTAAAAGTGAAGGTAATTTTTTTATTCAGCGTTAAAAAATACACAAAACGTAACTATAAAAGTTAAAAAACACAGCCATCGCAGGTTTATGTTATCTAATCTAAAACCCTTTCTTAAACTTGTTGATGTTTAATCTATCCGAATTTTTTTGTGTTATCCTCTAATATAAGTATGTATAAGATGGTAAGCGCCGAAAATCAAATAATATTACATTGTCATCGGATTTAAGTCAGTACGTAAAATTTAATTTCGATCGGACACTTGAAAGTGAGTTAAAGTTAGAGTGCAAATTTTAAACTGGAAAGACGATCGTTGCAAGTTAAATAAAACTTTATGAAAATAATATAACTTTTGTTAAATGAAATCATAGCCTCAAATCCTTACAAAATAAAACATATGTCAAAATACAATTATTTTAACTAATCTGAAACTTAACTAATAAAAGTTAACTCTATCGTAATAGTTGTACGATTTCTTTCAAAGTGCAGATACCTCTTTAAATAAGTTTAAGTACTTTATATACGACCCTTGAAAGCATGGCCGAAATCATCTGTTTTCAGATGCAAAAAAGTGGTATAAGTCATGCATTTCGAAGTTTCATAACTCGGTCAATTTTAATGTTAGATGAATGGGATTTTTTTTTGTCTTACTTGTTAGTATCACAGTGGTTTTTTACTAAATATCACTTATAGAACCGGGAGACCGTAAAAAAATTTAAATTTCGTAATTTTTTAATAAAGGTTTTCCTTGACCCAAATCGCGTTAAAAATAATTTTTTACCTTATTTAAACCATTTTTGTAATTGGAAGTATACATCTAGGACCAACCGTTGCGAAAATAAAGGTCGGTCAAGTTATACGTGGACACACTGTAATAACAAGTTCAGAATTCGTTAACAAATCCTCAAAAAATAAAATAAATAAAATAATACAAATAAAATACAAATTTAACAGATATGTAATCGATCTGTGCGCTTAAACGCTAAAATAGTCAGAAAATAAGGTTGCTGTAAATAGCGCAATCTTTAGTGATTTCCTAGGCTATTAACTCCTGGCATGCGGCGAATGTGAAATGAAATGAACGATTTTAATAAATTTCAAATTTTCAATTGAATACATAATAAATATTTTTCATATAAAAATCCTTTTTGGTGTTGTTAATTAAATACTATATATTAAATATAAACAACTGTTTAAAAAATTTGTTTTCACCTATGCACTGTGGATCGTGTGGTTTTCATAAAAAACGAAAACAAAGTTTAAGAAGAAAGAAAAAATCATGTGTCAATCATAGGTTATGAAACACTTTCCAACACATTCAGAAAAATATAACAAAATTGTACCGTTTAAAAAATCAAAATATTACGTCTAATTCAACCCTATGGAAACGCATAACAGATTTCAAAACCCAATTTCAGCTCTTCCCATCTACAATCGGAAAATTATCGAATTTTTTTGAGAATGTCTGTATATGGTATATAGATTTGTATATATTAACTATACACGCATGCCAAAATTGAGTTCACTTAAGAAATACAGATACTTCGCTTGGAAATTCCCCTTCAACAATTTCCCCTAATAAGGAGAATGGTACGTGAATACTTTTGAGCAGCCCTGTATATGAGGTATAGAATTTATATAAAACGAGTAATATGCGAAAAATTAATTAAATTTAAAAGCGCATACTGGATTTTAAACCGTACACTCCAGCAATTATTACTCAAATACAACATTGTAACCGATTTATTTTATATGTCCCTGTAAATGAATAAAAAATGTTATGAATGCCCTGTTCTAACGTAATCGTAGTGAAATTCGGTGATTTATATCACTTTCAATGCACTTTAAATAGCGTAATTTCATGAAAATACTTTGCAAATGATTTTTCCCCATATACCATAATGTAATGGAATACTTTTGAGTGCCCCTGCAATTGAACTATTAATCCTACATACTTCCTGTACAATACCAGACATGCTTTGGTGACCCTCCTAAATAACCTTTATCAATTGCATGAAAATCAAAGTATATTTCTGGGCGTCACAGGCAAGGTTTTAAAAACCTGTTTCGGTCGTTCCTTATTTAAAAGTATTCAAATGCAAATGATAAATTTGTAAAAACAAGTGGATAAGTGTGGTCACAGATCGCACAGAGGATTTCGTTTAATATTCCTTTCAAAAACTTTATCCTTTTGCAAAATCTGTTAGTTCCACATTTCGGAACCAGGGGGCGCACTCTATGCTAAAAAAACCTCTATCCGAACGAAACTCCGTTTTACAACCTATCCGTTGATAGGGTAAATGCACCAATAGTCGGCCACTTTCAGATAAAATACGTTATGAATAGCTTATTTTTGTTTTAAAATGAAATATTACAATCCCCCTATATGTAGCCATCCTTTATACGTCATAAGCCATCAGCAAAGAATTGTGGGTGTTTTTATTGCATTAGTCATCAGCCATTTTTTATTTGGTATCGGTCAAATAACCGTTTTTGCTATTTTTTTGTTAATCAATGACAAAATTTTTAAAATACTAGTATTAATTTATTTTTTAATTTTTTTCTAAAATTATAAGACTGTACTATTAAAAACCTTAATAAACTAATGTTTTTCAGTATAAAAATTAAATAATTGTGTTTTTATTAATTAATTTTAATGTGGCCGACTATTGGGTATTATATTTACTTACATGTTCAGTAATCGGCCACCACGGTTGGCTACTCGCTAAAAGCCCATTTCACTTTTTTGAGTCTATTTTTAAAAATTTAATTTTTTTCGTAATTTGATTTTCGCAATTTGAGATGTATATAGCTTTTTACTTGCATTTTATTTTATGAACACTATATATAAGGTGTCCTGGGGTAATAACGCCACGTTAAGGTTCTATCAATATTTACGGCTTAGTTTTAGATTTTTTTCCCAAACAAATATAGGATTTGATACAGCAATTTATTGATTATGTACACAAGAAAGACTATTTTAGCAGATATATATTCATAAAATATAGTGGCGTGATTTCTTGACCATTGCTATTTGACGTTATTACCCACCTGATGGGTAATAACGCCATGCAAACAAAAGTATAAAATAAGATGGAATAATGGCATGTAAATTGTCTAATTCTAAAGATTCAAATCTACAGCTTTAGAAATTGACAAATTGCTTTTACTTACCATTAATTGCGATATCAGGAGGCAGTAATAATCATATGGTATTTTATTCTTCTGACATGAAAAAATTAGCAGCATTTAGGACGTACAAATTTCTATTTACCTTTTTTAGTTTTCAACAATGACAATAATGGCCTGTCGTGTATAAAATCAATAAAATCAAATAAAAAATGTAGTTCTGCCACGGAAAAGAATCAACCGGGGTAATAACAGTAGTGGATGGGGTTATTACCCCGGTATGCATTTTGCGCAGTATATTTTAAACTACAAGTTACCTCGCGAATACATCCAAAATCTCCCCACAACATTTTGAAAGTACATAAAATACACTACAAATTTATGAAATAAACAAAGTTTTTCCTAACAAATATATAGTCTTCACATTACAGAACTTACCTAGCAAATTTTAGATCGGGCGTTGACTCTTACGAGTTTATTCCTGCGATAAGGTCTACAAATGTAACAAATTAACTTTTAGCGGTTGTTTGTAATTCAGATGACTGAGAGCCTTTCAACGCAGAAGCCGTAGTGCCATTTTTCAGGATTCCTTCATAACTACGCCTAATATTAGCATGGCGTTATTACCCACCCTGGCATTTATACCCCAGAACACCTGATATGAAATGCAAATGGGAATTTCGTTCCGGCCGCTTATAACTTTAGTTTTGCTGAATAGATTTCGATGGAACTTGCATCGTTAGTTAGATAATTTTTAGGAAAGGTTTTAGTTTATTTTATATCATCCTACATTGCTTAGTTATATTATCACGAGGGAAAGTTCTATAATCATGTGAACTCGATTATGAAGTATTAACATTTAAAAAAACATACTAGACGATTTTGATGAGATTTTCATTGTTAATTAGATAATGTTTAAAAGATGTTTTAGTATGTTGCATTATATCGTTCTACAGTTATTTACTAATCCTACTGTAAATGATCAACTCAATGATATTTCGATGATTCTTAACAGAGAAAATTTTGTCTGACAAATTTAAACATATAGCAGTGCAATGGTATTCGTATAGTTTACTTCAATTCGCAATGACATTTCAGAGAAAGGCTCATTTTGCTTCAAAATTTGTAATGACGGAGATGGAAAATAGGTAAACTGTGAATTTAACCTTGTATTTACAATATTGAAGCCCAGCGGTGTAGTGGTCAGCACGCCTGTCTGCCGCACCGCAGGTCGAGAGTTCGACTCCCGACTGGGCAAGGTTTACTCAGCCCTTCATCCCTTTGGGGTCGATAAAATGAGTACCAAGCTTGCTTGGGAACTAAACACCGAGGGTCTCGCGTTAGGTTGACCACCTGGCCGGGACGCATGCTGCATCGCACCTCGGGGCCCAGGGTCAAGAAAACAGAGATGAGCACTGTCGGCCCAGATCCTTCTTGGATTGTATAGCCACAGAGTTTAGTTAGTTTAGTTTATTTACAATATTAAATTCATCGGTATATTTCGTTTGGGAAAATCGACCAGCATGAAGCCTTCTAATATACTAATGTTATAAAGAAGAAACGTTTGTTTATTTCTTTTGTAGGAGGAAATCTTTGGAACTGCAGAATCAATTTTAGACGTATAAAAGGGAAAAAATGATGGTGACAGCCTCTGCAGAAGCAAAACACGTTCTAAAATATCCCGTTTTTGTAATACTGAGGGTGTTAGATATTTGAAACTTGACATGGTGTTTTTTAAAGAGATAAGTGCCCACTGAAAACGGTTTCTAAAAAAAAGCTAAATATAAAAGGCTGAAATGAATAGAAAAATTCTAAAAACGTTGAAAATTATGATTAATATCAAAATGTTAAGGATAAAGACTTGAAGTATTAAAGGACAGTTATTTATAAAACGTAAATGTTTGTGCATAATAGTAATGATAAATTTGAATTTAAAAAAGATAAGTTAATCAAAAAACGTTATACTTGTTAGGGATAGAAGTAAAAGCAATCTAAATATTAGATTGAAGCTCGACATAGCTGTTGCTTACTCGCACAGAACAGGTTTCTTGAATATGGAAATTTTAAAGTGTGAAATGTTCGGAAAGCATACTTAAAACGATTATTTATTTGGGAATTGCGAGGGCTATTGCTAGAAACTTGAAATTTTACATTTAAGGCATAAATGCTCTCACAAAGTAGGTTATAAGATTCACAATCATCTAACGGGTTATTAGGATGAACTTTCAACAAATTGCGTTTTAATTAATAATATTTAAATTTTCTGCGGAAATATAACTTCTTTTTAATTTTAATAGGCACACAAATATAATTTCTCCCTAATTTTAGTAAGCAACACAAATATCATTTGCCATATTTCAATAACTACAAAGCAACGGATTGTGATAGCTTTTCAATAATATAAAATAAAACTTATTATCCGGTTGATTAACTCAATAGTCAGCAATAATATTAACTAGAGGCTAACTATTGTGTTTTAAAATCTCATCTTCTGCCTCAATAGAATTTAAATTTAAAAGAAACGGTCAAGTGCGAGTATTACTCGCGCACTAGGTGTTCCGTACAATAAGTATGTGAATTATGAACTATGTTATTAAAAAATTCGTTGCTAAAAGAATAATCAGACTTTGTAAAAAACTATACAACTTAGGGTTGGGTATAGCTGTATATACTAGAAAAGTATGAATGGAATGGGTATGCTACAAAAGTTCAAAGAGATATGCAGCCTAAATAATATCAAATATTGCTAGTCTGTATAACACTTTTTTAAAAATATTTTCCTAATCTGTTTATGATGAACTTAATTTGATAGTGACAATAAAAGTAGTGCATATTTAAACTTCATTTGGCCTTTCATATAACTAAATTCTAATTAGTAATAATCTTTTCTTTTTACAGTGAATCTAAAACAAAACCCTTGTCCAAAGTTTAAACTTGGCATTGTGCTAACCGCGCTGCGTAAGGAGGTCGCAAAGTTGCAACGTCGCCTTGGTCCGTGCCGCGTTTTTCTGCACATAGATTTTTAATTAACTTTTAAAGACGCGGGAGACGTACTGAGAGATCCACCATGCAAATTAGTCGCGAATCCCATAATATTTATGTGATTAATTCTAATTAAATTAGTATGTTTGTAACACTTTGACGCTTATTGCTTTTATACTACTACTGGACATTACATTACACAAATGTATAATAATTAAATGTTGATATCTACACTTTAAAAGCCGATGGTACAGCGTTGGAAAAAAAAAAGTAAACACCCCTACTAACTTCTCATCAAATTATCGTAGAAGAAAGTTACTGGTGCCGGACGATTATAAATAAAGTCTACTTTTAAATGATGTATATAAAATTTGTTTAAGGGGCCATCTACCTATTAAAACGAGCCATAACTTTGTTTTTTTCAATAGCAGTACACAATTCTGACAGCATAAATGAACTCTACACCTTTCAGTTAGCCTACAAACAAATTTTTATGCAATTCGTGCCATAAGTTTCCGATAAATTAATTATTTTAAAACGAGCGTATTTTAAGGGCTGTATCCAAATTGAAGTTCCGAACTCGATTGTTAAACGAGAGAGCCGCCTTCTTGATCAAGGCACGTTTAAGCGTCAGTGAAACCTGTTTGATTACAGGATAGCAGAATAAATTTCAAAAATTAACTCACTTCTATCATAGACGGCCCCTTAAACCATCATTTTGCCGTTTTTTAAGCATAATTTGAAAACTACTTGGAAGAAAAATGTGAAATTTGGGATTTCCATAAAGCAGGACTTAATAAATCTAAATCCATCAAAAAATTTTTATGTTATGCAATTCATAATTTTTTCGAATATTAATTTCATAATTCATATCATAAAATTATAAAAATTGCAAATTGAACGTATTTATGTTTGGGTATATTAGTATTATTGCTACACAAAAAATTAGCTCATTAAGAGCGTAATTTCAGGAGATAAAAATATGAAAATGTAATTTAACATTAGAAGTACTAAATTTTGAATGTCTATAATTCAAAAACTTATCATTCGAATGACTTGAAATTTGGTTTCTAGGCATATTTTGAACCGAAGATTTGAAATATCTCGTTAAATTTGGGTACTGCTATTGGAAAAAATGAAGTTTGGATTCGTTTTAATATGTATATGGCCCCCTAAGCAAATTTTATACACACCATTTAAAAGTAGACTTTATTTCCAATCGTCCGGTACCAGTACCTTTTGTCTACGATAATTTGTTGATGAGTTAGTAGGGGGTGTTTACTTTTTTTTTCCACGACTGTATACATAGAGTACGCCGCCCCTGTCATTATGTATGTCCAAACCGTCCGTATCTTTAAGGGTTGATATATCGGTTAATGGCCGCCGATTTTTTTTTTTTTGAAAATCATTATCAACAATGCTTTTAAACTTCTGCTACGAAAGGTACCATCAGCGCTCCTCAACATTTTTGCTAAATGCATGCAAATCGAAATTTATGTGTGACGGAAAATTGCGTTTTTCTCAAAAACTATGTAGCCTAGGATAATCGCTATAATTTTCCTGCAAGTTTTAAGTTAACGTCTACTATCTCTAATTTTTTCATAATTTTAGTTTGCGTAGATTCGGAAATAGAATGGGGGGAACACATTTTTGCACTGCATTTTCGGCGATATCTCTGCAACTATAATACCTAAAATTAAAAGAAATGTACTTTTTGAGTTCGCCGTTACGAAAGCTTTCACTAGATACCTCACACAATATACAAAGAAAAGACTTTTTTTCAAGTAGCTTAATTAGCCCTTCTACATTTTTGCTAAATATATTTGTGAATGTTTAATAATCTGTGACTATGTGGGTCAATAGTCTTTATTACTTCCCCCAATTTCAACTTTCCACGTTCCATGGTTTATGAGTAAAATGGCTGTGACAGACGGACAGATAGACACAGGAGTGATCTTATAATGGTTCCGTTTTTATTTTTTAAGTACGAAACCCTAAAAAATGAAGCTAACTTTGTTCATTTTCAAAGGAGTTGGCACTTTAAAATATACATTACACATAATATCAATAATCGATACAATAATCGATGTCTACGACATGTTAAAATTTCACATCGAAACCCCATCTGTTAGAACCGCCAGAATGACGAAATGACGCCCTATTCTGATCGTATCTTACCAAGATATCACAAAGCAGATAGTAATATTTTTACTGTACTAATCTAAATATACAAAATATTAAAATTTAGTTCCGAAATTCGATGATGCGATAGTACAAGTAAAAGGAAGAATTGGCTCATATCTTATCGCGATATCACGAAACAGACCGCAGCATTTGTATTATACTAATCTGTAACTTTAATCATTAACATTTCATGCTCAAAATTGGAAACGAAATAGTACCGCCAAATAATGCGTTGGCAACCCGTTATGCTTGTATAGTACTTAGATAACAAGAAAAGACTGAAATACTTAAATCGTATTAATCGAAAGAGACATATTAAAATTTCATATCGAAATTCGATGACCAGATAGTTACTGCCAAAATAGGAACTCGCGCCTCATTCTGCTCATATCGTTCAAAGATATTGTAATATTTGTAATGTACTATTCTAGATATACAACTTATTAAAATTACATTTCAAAGCTCGATGACGAGATAGTACCGCCAAAATGAATAATTGGCACCGCGTTCTGCTCAATATCTAACCACGAAATCCTAAAACAAACTGAAATATTTGCATTGTACTTGTCGAGATATGCAACATATTAAAATTTCAACCCGAAACTCGATAACATGATAGTAACGCTAAAATGACGATTTGGGGCTCCCTGCTGCTTATGTCATACCAAGATATTCATCAACAGATCAGTCATCTATGTTCTGTTAATAATATTGTCCTACATCATAATTTCATTTTGGAACAAGATGACGTAACAATTTTTTCTCTGCCCGCCGCCAAGTCTACGATGGCTAAAAACAAAATTTGAAAGGTCGACTACTAGATAATTTGGTACTTTTAACTTTATATAAGAAACAAGAACGAAAAATCATGCATCAAGAATAGATTACAAAAGCACTTCCCATGACTTGCGGAATTCTTTAACGAAATTTAGCTGCTTAATAGTGTAAAAAAAGTAAACATTTTAGAAAAGGCATAATACTTTTGAAAATCAGATTATGGTCCCTAATCGGAAAAGTAGTCCAATTCTTTTGTTTAGTCCTGTATTTAATCTAAAAGTGTGTATATTATTCTATACATAGCATGATAAAACTTAGTATAGTAAGAAAATGCATAACAGATTGAAAATTCACCTTCAGCAATTTCTACTACTATACGGAAACATACTTGAATTATTTTGTACAGCCCTGTGTATTACCAACAGATTTTTATATGCCGCACATATTTAGCTAAAATTTAATTCAGACTAAAACGTGGTTAAAACTACTGAAATAACACTTCCACACATTATTATCCTGGGAGGTCATGTATTCAGTTCTTTGCGTGGCCCTGTATATGATTTTATTTATATTATACAAACATCTCTTAGGATACTAAATATAGTTCAGCTTGAAAGTGCATAGCTCAATTAAAAGCATCCTTTAAACCATTCATGCTGATACTCTTCAAAGCTTACAAACTCTTTTGTGTAGCCTTGTATATGATCTATATCAGTTATAAAGATCGCATACTAAGCAAAGATTTAATTAAACTTAAAAGCGCATGTCATAAACGAAATCACACTTCCAGCAATTATCGCTAATAGAAAGATACAGTACTGTATCCGAAATTTTTGTGTGTCCCTGTAAATGAACGATAAATGCTATGCATATCATGTTATACAACAAGTATATTGTAGTAAGCCTCAGTAATGTATATCAGTTTCATTATATTTGAAATATTGTAACAGAACTAAAAATACGCTGCAAACCGTTTTTCCCCTGACACCATTATGTAAAGGAATTCTTTTGCGTGGCCCTATAAATGAATAAGTACTTTGGACCCCACATTGTCCAGAATGCATAGTTAAGTGCACTTCATAAATGCATATCAATTTCATTATGTTTGGACTAACTAACATCATTAAAATGTACTTGAAGCAATTTTTTCACATTGAGCGTAATGTATCGGAATACTTTTGACTGTGCCTGTAGATGAACTATTAATTCTACACACTTTATTTTCAATAGAGATCGTGCTATTGTTAACGTTAATAACATACAAAAAATTCAGGAAGATTTGAGCATATTTACGAGTGTTAGATTTCGGACAGAGTGAAGACAATCCAAATTCACAAACACTTTTAAGCTATGTTGGAAAGTTGTTAAAAACTATTATAATATTTTAAATTATTACTGAAACATTATAAGAAAAATATGAATTAACACATTTTATTGTTAAAATGTTGTTCTGTTTATAAAAATAATACTTTAAGTTACTTACAATAACAAAGCATTTAAGTGGCCGACAACTGTTCCAGTGATGGCCGAACACTAGAATTGAGTGGCCGACTACTAGCGACTTTGCTACTTTTAAGTTTAACATTTTATAAATAAAAACTATTATCAGTTTAAAAAAAATAATTGCTGAAACAGTAAAATAAAAGTATACATTAACATGTGTTACTGTTAAAAATGTTGTATTGCATTTGTAAATTCCGCTTTGAGCTATATACTAAAAGAAAGCGCTTAAGTGGCCGACTATTGGTGCTTTTACCCTATATTAGTCGAGGGGATCGGGCCCATAGCACCCAAGATAGGTAGGCGCCCCCTGGCGGTAAAAAGTGGAACTAAAATATGTAAGGCTATGGTGCATAATATGAAATAGTGGTCAAAGCGCCGTGCAATGATATATCACGCGAAGGGTGTCTGCAGAAGTTAGAAAAGTGCCTCCCGGTTGAAGAGGGGGGAGATTAGGAAAATTGCTTAAAATACACAAGTTGGAGCCCAGAGGGGTATATAGTATATATTATTTTTCGTGTGATCACAAGTGTTCTGCTATAAGTATGCAAAATTTCAAATCTACAACTTAATTAGGGGCTCAGTTAGAAAAAAAAATGCTTAAACTACACAAGTTAGAGCCCAGGTGGGTAAGTATAAGGCTTTTTCAAAATTTCATAATTTGTCGGTTGATGTGAGGTGTTCAGCTATGAGTATGCAAAATTTTAATTCTCCAACATATATACAGTGAGCAAAAAAAAAGTATTTGCACGCAGACGATTTTTTGCATAAGTAACCATAGAACGCAAATTTGATACTATTATCTTAATTATTCATTTATTTAAATAAGAAGAAAATAAAAATAACTACCCATTTTCCTTAAACAGTAATATTACACATTTTAAAAACTAAATTAATATTTTCTCATACCTAAAAAGTATTTGCACAAGAAGCATTGATTGTTAAAAAAGGCATTAAATGTAAACATTATGCAAATGTTTAGCATATAGGGTCCCGCAGTACATTAGCTCCGCACTTTAAAGTCACGTAATATATTAACTGGGGCAGAGATTCTGGGGAGTTTTTGTTCTAATGGCGCCGAAAACGTGTGAACTGTCTTACTACCCGTGAGAAGATTATATTTCTTAACAATTCTGGATTAAGTTACCGAGGAATAGGTAAAAAATTAAATCTAAACTTTTCGTTATGTAATTAAGAAGAAAAAAGAAACTGGTTCGACAATAAATAAGCCGCGAACTGGGCGTCCAAGAAAGCTAAATACCAGGCAAAGGAGAGCCATCATAAAATAATCTTCAAAAATCCCTTTTCTAAGTGCTCGAGAATTGGCTGTTGATGTCGCTTCAACGTCGGGAACAATAGTTACACCACAATCAATTAGAAATATTCTTCATGATGCAAATATTCGAGGAAGAGCCCCTCGAAAAAAACCATTTATTAATGAAACAAATAGGGTGAAAAGACTTGAATTTGCAAAAGCTTATGTCTGCAAACCACTAGAATTTTGGAAAACTGTTATTTTTCCGATGAAAGCAAGTTCAATATTTTTGGCTCAGATGGTAAGAAAACTGTATGGCAAAAGCCAAATACTTCTCTTCAAATTAAAAACTCTAAACCAACTGTAAAACATGGCGGTGGTCGTGTAATGATTTGGGGATGCATGTCTTTTAACGGAGTTGGCGAAATGACCTTTATTGAAGGCAATATGAATGTCAAACAATATATTAATATATTGCGAGATCATTTATCTAATAGTGCTCTGAAATTAGGAATTCCTAATTCATATTATTTCCAACAGGATAACGATCCGAAACACACTGCATATATTACGAGGTTATGGTTGCTTTATAATGTAAACAATCAATTGAAAACGCCACCACAATCACCAGACCTCAATCCGATTGAAAATTTATGGCATATTTTGGATGTGAAAATAAGGAAAAAGAAAATTTCTAACAAATCAGAAATTTAAGCAAGCTCTTAGGGAAGAATGGCTACAAATCAGCAGTAAAACATGTCACAAATTAATAGAATCAATGCCCAGACGATTACAAGCTGTAATTGAAGCAAAGGGCATGCATACTAAATATTAGCACTGTTTTTAACTTATAAATAATTCCCCTAGTTCTATTTTTATTGCTAGTGTGCAAATATTTTTTTGGCAGTACAAATGCTACTTTTTTATGTTTTCATATTTTAAATATAATTATTAAGTCAGATATTAAATATGTTTATTTGTTTTGTAAAAGTGTTGGTATTTTTAATTTTTAGTTGCTTTTTATTTATTTATACATATGCTACAACAAATTTACCTGGTGTGCAAATACTTTTTTTGCTCACTGTATGTTTCTGAAAACGGTCTCTGTGACAGACGGGCAGACAGACAGATAGAGGAATGAGTCGAATAGGGTTTCGTCAGATGACCGAAACCCTAAAAACGACTCCATTGCTTTAACCCTTTAGTAGACGATTTTATTGATTGCTGCTCTATTCGAGCACACCCGTTAATAGAAATTTATCATACAATTCTCAACAGACGGCGATACTGAGTTTTTGTTTATCTTTTTAGCCGTTTCGCATCGTTATTGCTAAAGTGAACTTCGTAAATTTTGTCAAAATCACATTCCTTCGGGCGTGCTTTATCTTACAGATATCCGTGAGATAGAGCGCGCCCGATGGAGTGTTAAAAGGCTGTGGAGACATCCAAAAATAGATTTTTTACAAAGGTAAATTCGTATATTTTACTATTTTACAACAATCGCTTCTAACTCAGTACTTAATTCATTTATTGGAAAATGAAAAAATCCGTTCAATTACAAATCACTTCAATAATCCAGCATGTAAGTATCATGCTTTTATGCTTAAAAATAAATTTAGAAGGTGCGTCAGAAAATTTGCGTAGTTAAACGTGGATATACAGTGTGTTTCTTAAAAGATGGGCAAAACATTAAGAGGTGATAGTACACATCAAAAGAAACACCTTTCATCAAAGAATGCATGGTCGGAAATGCAACGCAAAAGTCTTTTGAAAACTTGGTCAATGCAAACGTTAAAGCTCCATTGCAGTTGCGAGTTACCGGGAAAAGAACGACACTAACAGCATGCAAATGTGATATTGGGAAGAAGAAGAAGAACACGTATGCAAAATTTTGCCTCGATTAATACATAAAAGCCGCTGATACGAGTGTGCAACTGTCAATCGCGGTAGGAGCGTATCGGATGTTGATGTCATTCACTAATAGAGAACATTTGAGAACAGCCTTAAGGGGGTTCAAAGTCATCAGTTTAAAACTTTCAAAACATAATTACTTTTTTATTTTCACATTTTTACAAAATTTATACATTTCTGAATTGAACAAAACAAAGAAATATAGTCAAGAAAATATTCAAGAATCCGTAAGAAAATATTCAAATTAAAATCGCGTCAATCTGAAATTGAAAATGTGTGACTTAAAATGATTTTAACACTTTCCAGCATAGTTGAAAAAAGTTTATGAATTCGGTTTGTCTGCCTGTCCGTGCTCTAACTTGCGTAAATATAGTAGTCCGATTGCCATGAAATGGATATATGTTATTTGGGTTTACTATGGCATATTTGATACTGAAAATGAAATGCGGAGAATTTACGGTTCATTTACAGGGACACTCAAAAGAATTTCGTAACATGACGGCCAGGGAAAAATCGATTGAGGTGTATTTTAATGACATTACACTAGTTTAAGCATATTTAAATTTATACATATCACTTAGGTGTACTACAAGACGGTTACTGTAGAAACTGGAGTGCCTATAATTTCTTGTTCCTTTACAGGGTAAGATTAAAAGTATTTCGCTACAGTACTGCCTACGAAGAATAATTGCTGAAAGTGAATGTCAGTCCGCTATACTGATACCCCGGGTTCGAGTCCCGGCATGGAATCTTTTTCACTAGGTTGGCCTTTGCGCCTTTTAGGCAATTAATTTGAAATTTGATATATTGTATGCAAGGCGAAAGTTTCTCTCTGGAAAAATTTCCAAGTATTCATATGTAAAGTGTTATAACAGTATTCTGAATGATTTGGAAAGTGTTACATAACTTATGCTGTATGCATGATTTTTCGTTCTTGTTAATTTTGCATGCGCTTTTCAAAAAACAGGGTACACATTGTAAAAGAAAAATCGCATATTTATTTTGCGTGTAACAGGAGCATTTCCTACTCTTGTCAATTAAGGCTAGGCCTGGGCCTTAAATCGATTTAACTCTTAAATCGATTTAAAGCTTACATCGGAAATCCAATTTAACCATTGGTCTTAAATCGATTTAAGCTAAAATCGGAAATCGCGATTTAGCTAATGTCAAATCGCGATTTAGCCATTATCTCAAATCGCGATTTAGCCATTATCTTAAATCGCGATTTAGCCATTGTCTTAAATCGATTTAAAACAAAATACTGATTCTGAGCTAACATCGGAAAACCGATTTATCTACTTTGATGTATCTACCACTTACATGCCAAGCTGGTGTTAAATCGATTTAGGAGGATCCGATTTAAGCAAACATCGCAAGCCTCAATGCTTTCCGATTTAAGACAAACAAGGCAAGCTGGTGTTAAATCGATTTAGGACGATCCGATTTAAGCAAACATCGCAAACCTCCATGCTTTCCGATTTAAGAAAAAGACGATTTAATGAAAACAAGGCAAGCTGGTGTTAAATCGATTTAGCAGGATCCAATTTAAGAAAAAGGCGATTTAAGAAAACAATGGTTTAAGTAAGAATTGATATTTATTTATTCATTTTGTAAACAAGATTCAGAGTTTACGAGATTGGAATGTGTATTTTTCAGAAATTAAGAACTTATATAGTGGAAAGTTGAAAGGAAAAAGTAATGTTTAAATCTTAAAATCCAAATTCATCGAATTTCAATTTATATGCTAATGCAATCTTTTGATGATAAATTAAGTTTTCACATATTGGAGTAATATTGCAATATGTATTTTTTATTTTCCAATATTCTGTAATTAATTAAAATGTTTTAAAGTAGAATCCTGCATTGTTTCAAAAGATTGTTTTCCTGAAATTCATTCAGCAATTATATGATTAAAAATAATAATAATAAAGTTTTATATTTAAAATCCAAACTCATCGACTTGCAGTTTATACTTTTAAGCATTCTTATGATGAAAAATTCATTTTTTATATGTTTTAGTAATATTTTAACATTTATTTTTTATTTACTATTATTTTGTAATTAATGAAATTATTTTAAAGGTATAGTCATGCATTGTTTTGTGTATCACTATTTGGCCGTGATCCACATGAAATATTTTTCTTTTACTACTAATATTTTTTTCCTGAAATTGATTGAGTATTTATGGCTGGAAAAAAAAGAATAAAGTTTCATATTTAAAATCCAAATTCATCGAATTTCAGTTTTTATTTTTATGCATTCTTTTAATGAAACATTCATTTTTCACATGTTTGGGTAATATTTTAATACATATTCTTTATTTTTTATTATTCTGTAATTAATTAAAATATTTTAAAATAGTCATGCATCAGATTTGACATCAGATTTCAATGCCAGTCACATGGATTGAGTATCTTGCTGAAATTGATTCACTATTTATATCCAAATTCATCCATTTTTAGTTTATATTTTTATGCATTATTTTCATGAAAATTTAATTTTCATATGTTTAGGTATTATGGGAATATTTTAGTTTTAATTTATTATTATTTTGTAATTAATTAAAAATACTTTAATAAAGTTCTGTAATGAGTCAAGTAACTTTATTTTTACAGCAGAATGAGGGAGGGCTGGAGGAGGCATTCATTAGATTTTTCTGCAGATCTGCGATTTTTTGCTTTTTTGACATTTTGTTATCATTAAAAAGAGATATATTTTAAGATTATATTTTATTACTAATCTTAAAGGATGGCAACAACCATGAAAAAAATCAGCAATTTCAGTGATGGGTCACACTTTCAATCCTTCTCCATCCGCTATATAAATGTCAGCATTTATGTTAAACAAATCTTATTTTAATCTAAAAGTTAAAAAGATATAAAATTGCACCTTATTTCTCATATCCCCCCCTTTTTTTTTACTGCTTTTCTCATCATGGTAAATGAATAGTTAAATTCACCATTGAAGTCTTTTAATATGCTTCTGTTTTACCTCAGTAACTTTTTAAATCTGTGTCTGTAAAAAAAAAAAAAAAAAAAAAAAGTGTATGTAGGCTGTTAGCAATGAAGTGCTATTTGAGTGGGCTAGGGGAAGCCCCCCGCCCCTTAAGGAATTTAGATTGTAGCATGCATAACAAGTCATAAAAGAAAATGATTTTTGTCTATTACTTCTTATAGAATGAGTTTATAAAATGTATTACAATAGGTCACTAATTTTTAAAATGGAAAAAAAAAAAAAAAAACTAGTGTTTTGGGACATTCAAAGCTTTTTTATGTGTAAAATATACCTCTTTTCAAAATTATTTGACAAATTAAAAGCCAAGTATACTAAATAATACAGGAGGGGGGGGGGGCACATAAAGATCGTATTTTGTTACTAAAAATTAAAAAATAGGCTTCCATATTCTAAAATGTAAAATCGGTGTTAAATCGCGATTTAGCACTAAATCGCGATGTTGAATGGATGATAAATCGATTTAAGAAATTTCTACATCGCCCAGTCTTAAAGGCTGTTCTTAACTGCTCTGCTCAACAAGCGCAAAACGTTCTGACACATTTACAAATTCATTTTTTAACGGATAGATATAAAATTAGAAAGCCTGGCCATGGAAGCGATTTGAAATTGAACTGTTTTTTCCATTTTTTGGATTAATCAGTTACCCATTGAGTTATAAGCGATTTCGATCACGTGACAAACCCGTTTTTCGCCCGCTCTTGAGTGATTTTTCTACTTTCGCGCGGAAATTCGGTTCAAAACGTCCACTTTGACACGATTTTCTGAAAGATCTATTGCGTTTGCAAAAAAATAGAAAAAACAGCTCGATGGCATAGTTTCTGAACAATAACACCAGCTAGTTTCATGCATTTTCGAACAAAAATAAATTAAAACTTATGTCAGGAAGTTGCCCTTTTAGATTTGAGAACAGACTTAAACGACGTAAATTGTATTTGTTGCTTTTTAAGGTATCATATTTAACTCTTTATGAACTGAGGTATCATATTTAACCCTTTATGTACTGAATTATAAAAATTTTATCTTCTAAAGCATTTTTCGTGAATTGTTTAAACTACATTAGAAGATTTACATAATCATTTAATAAATTTTAGAAAGATTTTAGAGGGGTTGAAGGATTTAGAAGGATTTATTAAATTGGAATTTATAGGAATTTTGTGCACTATCGATAACCCCCACTCAAATCTTTTATTTTAAATATTTTTGTTAGTATTTTGTAGAATTAGGAAATGTACAAATATAATTTTCTTACAATAGAAATACAGAATTATTTCCGAATTGAAAAATCTCCCCCCCCCCTCCCCCAACGTCAAGAAAGCTGAAAAGATGCAAACGCAAAAGAAATCCTCCTTTTAAGAATATTTTTGTTTTGTGTAACCTATAATGCTTTTCGAACAACATAAAGTAATTTAACTATAGCTCATTCTAAACTTTATTACAACTAATCGATGTATTAAATGAATTTTATAACAGGTTATTTTAATGGTACGTATAAGTGCCGTCAGTAGATAAAGGGTTAAATCGCATAACAAATAAGATTTCTGACTAAACAATATAAAGGCAGATTGTAGGTAAGAATCATTTTATACAAATCTGGGCAAAAAATAGCTTTAATCCGGTCGGGTTCGGTTAAAATTGGATTACCCTACTCAGTCAAGTAAAGTCTTCTTGCGAAAACCGCACCGTGATACGCTCTCAGAAATACTTTCTTCAATTCACGGAAATATTCCTGGCAGCATTGCTACGGTATATATCGGAGAATTGAAGAAATTTCCGTTCTTTTTTTCCGTTCTCTGGGCAGAAAATTTCCGTAATCTGAAAAAAAGGAGTTTAAAATACGTCTCTTGTTCTTCCTTCCGCGGATACCTTTGGGTTTGAAGCTGTAACCACGCGTTTCGAATCCAGCATTTGAACCACTCGGCCAGCGATAATTTGGCAGAGTTTGAGTTTAAAATGAACATATCGCTCACCCGCAAGAAAAGTGACACATCTCGCAAAAAATCATTTTGCGTTTTATTCCACAAATAGGTCTGTCATAGGTGTGTCTTGCTACACAAAAAGTTTCATAAGTGTAGTTATACGGAAAATCCCTTTATTACGCTATTTGTCCACTCGTGACCACAGAGAGGGGTGGATTGGGTGGGGAGGTAAATTTATCCAACGCTTCAAACCTCATCATATGCCTTCATACTTACGGGTTTTATACTTTTATGCACGTTTTTACTCCTGCATGTTTTAACTCCGGCATGTTCCTTGCATTTTTACTCCTAAGTGCGACAATTTCATGTCACAGAAATATCATGCAAATTTTATTTTTCCTCTACTGTGAAATTCACTTTTGTCGCGATGTGTCACTTTTCTTGCGGGTGAGCGATATTAGTCCAAGAGCCGACAGCACAAAAACCTATGTTATCAAGCACAAGAAAAAAACCTTTATTTTATGGAAAACTAGAAGTAGGGGAATCTAATGATCCATGTCTGCCGGAAGTGAAGTGGTGCATAAGCCAAAAATGAATACCACCAGTGGTTCACTCGTAGGTTTATCATTGTGCTTGTCCTACAAACAAAAATATGAAAACATGGAGGACTGGGAGCAGGAAAACACAATGATAAACCGACGAGTGAACCACTGGTGGTATTAATTTTTGGCTTATGCACCACTTCACTTCCGGCAGAGATGGATCATTAGATTCCCCTACTTCTACTCTCCCATAAAATAAAGGTTTTTTTCTTGTGCTTGATAACATAGGTTTTAATGTGCTGCAGGCTCTTGGACTATATGTGTTTTCTTTAAATGAGGGATTGGTAAGACTTGTTTAATTTCTAGTTTAGAAAGCTCGGAAATTTAAATTTAATTGCAAGAACATTTCGTCGTTATGAAATAATGGTTAGTGTTTTAACACATATAGAATAATAGAGGATAAAAATGATTACATATTAGACATTTTTAATAAGACATAGGATTATCAGATGTAAAATATGAATATTATATTTTTTAATTCAATTCGAGTAGAATTGTTTGCTTTTTTGAATAAAATCGAGTTTTTTAGGTTAATTGAACTACTTTATATTTTTTTAATGTGTTCGTTTCGAATATGTTTTACATGCAAATATTTCTTTTAATGCTCTGAAAAATAGATTGCGAATAAGTTTAAATGACTGAGAAAATGGCTACTTTATTAAATTCGGAAGGATTATTTTTTTTTTGTTTGTTTTTAAATGAATTAGAAATTTTAATTTATCGAATTTTTGGATTTTCATTTTAAAAATAAATTCGGACTTTGATATTAATACAGCCAATACGCATGCGTGCAAGAAATAAACGGAATTTCACTATCTTTTTCAGACTTACGGGAAGAATTAACTGAAAAACCCATGTTTTCTAGGAGTAAGGAAATTATTTGTTTAACACTAAAACTACCGCGAGGGGTCAAATAACACTTTTTGATTTTTTTTTTTTTTTTTTAAATTTCTCAAACTAAAACATTACAAAATTTCTTTATATTTCACGACTTTTATTAAAATATATGATCATATTCCTTAAAATGCCTCATCTCCGAACTACTTTTTTTGCTAAGAAAAAAATATTTTAGGCTTAACTACCGCAAGGGGTCATTTGACCTAGAGATCTGCACGGGCCGGGCCCAGGCCATACTTTTTTCTGAAGGCTCGGGCCGGGCCTGGCCTAACTTAATTTTTCTGTACAGAGCCGGGCCTGGTTTCATTCCTAGTCTTCACGGACCAAAATTTTCAGCCCTAGTTTTGATCCAGCCCATATGAAAACCATTGTCTCAGCGTGGCCTGGTCCATTTAAAGGTCAGTTAAATTATGCCTGGCCAAAAAATTTTTGCAAAAAATGCCTACAATTTTGAATAGCCATTATTCTACACTTAAACATTAAAATTTATTATTTTTAAAGAATAGTAGATTTCTACGCATATTAAAATACAGTAAACTCTCTGTAAGGCGGACTCTGTGTAAGACGGAAATCTGTCTAACTCGGAAAGATTTTCAAGTCCCTGCGAAACCATAGACATAGAGTAAAATTTGTCTAAGACGGAATATTGTCTACTACGGAAAATTTTCTCGGTCCCGATCGATTCCGCCTTAGACAGAGTTTACTGTATAGCTAAATTAAAATATAGTAAAATGTGTGAAAAGGAATCTGCCTATGACGGAACCCTGTTTTAAACTGAAAAACGTGTTGATCCATGCAAAATTAATATACTAATCAGTAAGAAAGGAACAAATAATACATTTACACTTGCTAAGAAGGGAACTTGTCTATAACGCATTTTTTTTCTTGCCTATGCAATTCCGTCTTAGAAGATTTTACTGTATAGCATCTTTCAGATTTTTAACACTTCTATACGTTGAATATGGATTAACAATATTAATGATAACTGACATATTTACATACAAGAAATAGAGATTCATTAAAAAGATAAATATCGCAGCCTGCGGCACTTCTATAAAAATGAAGATTATAAACATGGAAAAAAAGTTAAGATAAATATTTTTAGTCAGAACTCCTCGTACGAGACAAATTTTTAACCAATTCGACGTAAAAATCAATGTTTTGTAGACATTCACTCGGGCCGGGCTCGGGCCGAAATTTTAACTTTTTTCCGGACCGGGCTCGGGCCGAACTTTAATTTTTTTTTATCAGGCCGGGGAGGGCCAATGTTACTTTTTCTACGGGCCGAGCCGGGCCCGGGCCGGGCCGAATTTTTTTCTCTATGAGTTCGGCCGGTCCCGGGCCTGGGAATGTCGGCCCGTGCAGACCTCTAATTTGACCCCTGAATAAATTTATGTTAAATCATAAAGGTATAAATGTTTTATTTTGTAAAAACATTAGTAACTTGCGTATTTTTGCTATTACATCATTTATTCTACTGTATTACATCATATTTGTTAACCTTTTCAGGGAGAAAGCATTTTCAATGCTAAACTTTTGAAGTAAATAATTTGCACCAGAATTGACCAACAAATTTATTTGTAAATATGAAAAAGGCTATATTTCATATCATATTAAATGGAAAATATTTTGCCAAAATTCTGGTGCCAATGTGGCTTTTGGGAATTAAAATTAAATGGCTTCGTAAACATACCACCGCCCCTGAAAGGGTTAATGTGTGATGGTGCAATTAGATGGTGCAAAAGATTCTACTTTAAACATTTCAGACATTATCGAGAACGAAATAATCTTAAAAATATGTAGTGAACATAAAACAAAATTGCACAATATTTGTTTATTAAATTTTCGAATTTCTTGAAATAATTAATTGTTTTCTTAATTTTTTTGCGTAATTATAATTTTTTTTTTTACTTTAATAAATAAACAATTTGTAATAATTATTTGAAAAGAAAATGTTTTATTCATACACCAAAGTGTATAAACTGGTATATTTTACGCAAAACATCGTAAAATAGATAATTTTTTATATAGGAGTCATTTAACCCCTTTCGGTAGGAATAGGTATACAAAAAATATCGGTACATTTAGTGTTAAAAATGACGAATAATTTAGTGCATAAAGGGCGAATTTTTCTGACAGTGTACTGTCTCTACTTTTCAAATCACTGAATTTTCGTTTCTTTAGTTTATCAGTAACTTATCCCCTACCCCCACCCCCAGAAGCTTTGGAAGTCAAACTTCTTTAACAAAGGAAACAAAATTGCTCCAGTTCCTAATCGAAATTTTGTTTAGCATCGAAATAAAAAAAAAAAAAAAAAAAAAAAAAAACTTCCGAAAGATAAAGTAAATAAGATAACCATTCAAGAGCATGGCAGTCGGAAACCGGATATTGACTTGAAATATTTCAACTTTGGACTCTTTACAATGCAGTGGATGGAGATGTCGCGATCATTTTAGGTAGCTTTCATTACAAAAAGCTACCTATTGCAGCCGTTCGGAGGAAAGCGATTTCAAAAAATTTTGGTATTTTTTCATCGGTCATGACCCCCAGACCCCGAAACCACCCTCCGTTCAAAATTGATATATATATATATATATATATATGTATATATATATATCCATATATATATATATATATATATATATATGACCTTTGTCATACTGTAACTCTCGAATTTATGAACTGATTTGGATGTAATTCGGGATGTACATAGTACACATCAATGTCTCAACCGAGTTCGTTGGCCAGCTTCATCCGACATTTTGTTTCAAAATGGCGGCCATTTAAAATTTTTTTAAAAATTTGAAATTTGAAATGTGGTACCAAAGAATTGAAAATGGAAAAGTATTTTTTTCTTATGTATTTGACCTTTATACAAAGATTCCGGAGCAGTTTTTGTTTCGTCTATATCTTAAAAAATGGCTGAGTTATAGCATTTTGAATTTCTAACGTGGCTGACATTTTGAAACGTCCTGAATTTTGTCACGCGATAAAAGGCGTATTTACGAACCGATTTGGATGTAACTTCGTTTGTACATAGTACATACCAATGTCTCGACCGATTTCGTTGGCCAGCTTCATCCGCCATCTTGTTTAAAAATGGCAGCCATTTAAATTTTTAAGAAAAATTTAAATTTGAAATGTGGTACCAAAAAATTGAAAATTGAAAAAATATTTTTTTCTTATGTATTTGACCTTGATACAAAGATTCGGGAGCAGTTTTTGTTTCGTCTATATCTTAAAAAATGGCTGAGTTATAGCATTTTGAATTGCTAGCGTGGCTGACATTTTGAAACGCCCTGATATTTGTCACGTGATAACAGGCGTATTTATGAACCGATTTGGATGTACCTTGGTGTGTACATAGTACATACAAATATCTCGACCGAGTTCGTTGGCCAGCTTCATCCGCCATCTTGTTTTAAAATGGCGGCCATTTAAAAAAAATTTTAAAAATTTAAAATTTAAAATGAGATACCAAAAAATACGAAAATGGAAAAGATTTTTTTCGTATGTGTTTGACCTTAATACAAAGATTCCAGAAGAGTTTTTGTTTCGTCTATATCTAAAAAAATGGCTGAGTTATAGCATTTTGAATTTCTATTGTGGCTGACATTTTAAAACGACCTGATTTTTGTCACGCGATAACAAGCGTATTTATGAACCGATTTGGATGTTACTTGGTCTGTACATAGTACATACCAATGTCTCGACCGAGTTCGTTGGCCAGCTTCATTCGCCATCTTGTTTCAAAAGGGTTGCTATTTAAAAAATTAAATTTTAAATTTAAAATGAGGTATTAAAAATTGGAAAATGAAAAAAATTTTTATGTGTTTGGCCTTGATACAAAGATTCCGAAGCAGATTTTGTTCTTTTGTTTATATCTTAAAATATGGTTGAATTATAGCATTTTGAATTTCTAGTATGGCTAACATTTTGAAACGATCTTGTATTTGTCACGCGATAACACACGTATTCGCCTATTTCCATGTAAGAAGGCATGTGGATAGAATACATCAACATCTCAGCGAAATATAAGTTACTTTAAATAAAAGCAGCTTGGATAAAGCTGACTAATTTCGCGAAATTCTCATTTATAATGATTTAGTATTGATAAAAATTAGTATTGAATCTCCTATATTCGGTTTCCACTAAATTGAGCTTCGTGTGTTTGAATATTATAAGTTGGCTTTTTTAAAATAAGGAATTTGAAAGCTACCTCTTCCTCCCGGCACTGGCCGGAAGGACTTTTTGTAAATTAGTCTAACGTTACACTTCCTTGGATGTAGATACTATCGAAGGAAATAACAATAAAAATATCTTAAACATAGCAGGACAGTTTGACTAAGCCAATCCATCATGGGATCATCAAAGGTTAATCTCATATTATTTCAAAATATAAGAATATTTCGATCTATCGAATTTCATCAACAATATTACATAGAAAATTCCTTTAGATAATGAAATTAAAAAAATCAAAAAACTCGACTGCGTAAAAAAGTGAACCAATTAATTATTTCTCATCAATGTGAAACTATTTTTTATATCACTTACCTATTTTTGTGTTTAATTGTTAGTTCCTATCTATAAACACTGTTTTGTTGAGGCCTAGATGTCTATGAAGGTTAGAGTTGCAGTAAAGCTAGAGATTCTACCTATACAACTTCCAGATTGTGTAATATTTAAACGGAGCTTCTGACTGTAAAATAGTCAATGAAACATCATCTTCATTTTGAAAGACCTATCCAATGATATGCTACTCATTAAGGGTGTTCTCAAATCCAAAACGGCAACTTTCTGACATAAGTTTTAATTTATTTTTGTTCGAAAATGCATGAAACTAGCTGGTGTTGTTGTTCAGAAACTATGTCATTGAGCTGTTTTTTCCATTTTTTTGCAAACGCAATAGATCTTTCAGAAAAGAGTGCCAAAGCGTTGCGTTTTGAACCGAATTTCCGCGCGGAGGGAGAAAGAGCACTCAAGAGTGGGCGAAAAACGGGTTTGTCACGTGATCTAAAACGCTTATAACGCAATAGGTAATTGATGGATCAAAAAATGGAAAAAACAGTTCAATTCCAAATCGCTTCCATGGTAAGGCTTTCCATTTTTATATCTTTCCGTTAAAAAATAAAATTGTAAATATGTCAAAACGTTTTGCGCTTGTTGAGCAGGGTAGTTAAGAACAGCCTTAAGGGTGCGTAAATTTTTTTTTTCGCCTGTACCGCCATTTTGTATTTTACGGCCACCATTTTGAATTTATAAAAACAAAACCTAGTCTATAACCATCGGGAGAGCAAAAAAGATTCCCTGGGAGGTTCTTGAAAAGAACGGACAGTTAGTGGCTGAGAAACTCACTATTGTTTTTAGAGGAAGATAATTGAGATATATAGACGAGAGGAGGATGATGAGGAGATTAGATTTTGGCTGGAGTTGGAAGAGCGACTTTTGGAGTGGAAGATTTTGAAGGCCGAAAGGGCCGGACTTTACGATCCCTAGTACCGTGGAATGATACCCGAATCAGCGGCGACTGGGCACCAGGGTGCCGTCGCGGAAAAAGGAGATCTTTATCTCGGAGACAAGAACAGCATTTTCCGTTCAAGTGATGCAATACCTGTGGACTTAATAGACTAGCTGCCACCTTCTCATAGACACTATTTCTGATTCATAAACTTTGTTCAACAAAATTTACATTGTTGTGTACATAGCGAATTATCATTACTCCAGAATATCTTTTATTGTATAAAATAAATTTCATGTTATCATATTCTAAGAGAATATAAATTGCTAAGCCTTCGAAGTTAACACCCTCGACCATCGCTACCGCCTGCTTAGGACTCGGCACAGCAGATTTCATTGTATTAGAATTGCTCTACCTGTTATGACAAAAACCTGCTTAAAACAAAAAATTCCCCTGTCTTTTTCAATTTTGTCTTAGTAAGTTTTTCTTTATATCACCCCCCCCCCCCCCTTTCATTGAACTGATAAGCCTAGATTACTGCTTTCTGTAGCAGTTTTATGAGTTGATCACAAAACATTGGAAAACGAGTCAAACAAGCATTTAGAGTTCCTGCGTAGTTTCGCCATCTTATTCTGACCTCTGAGCTTGCCGATCTTACTCTGGTGGGGTTCACAGCAGGCAAAGAGATCCCTGATTGGTTGGGTGGACGTTAGATATTAACAGCCAGTTACTGGACTGGAGATTCAGATATTACGCAACTTTCACTGGTAAACCTCGTTTTGACAAGTTAAAACAACATTTACTCGGCTCTGATTTGTCTAAAAAATATATCCAGTATCTGTTCTTATAAAACACTAAATGTTTCATTCAATATAATATAACACAACAAATATTGTTCATTCATTGTATGCAAATAAACTAATGAACAGGCAACTTCAAATCTGAAAATTTCGGGAGTATTGATTATCATGAGAAGTTTGGTAACATAATTGTTAGATACCGTTCCTGCTAAAAAAAAAAAAAAAAAAAATGCAGGAATTCTGCTTTTTCAGAATTTAGTGCCGCCCCCGATGAGAAAAAATAAACTTTCTTATATTTTTTTCAAAATAGCACTCATTTTAATTACTTTTTTTTCAGTTGTTATAAGAAAATGGCAACAAAAAGATATAGTAATCTACTATTTTCCTTTTTTTACAAAAATGGAGTACTTCAGTTGCCACCATTACAGAAATGTCATCAAAAACTACAAAAATATTAATATCTCAAAAATAAATTATGATGCAGTTTTCAAATAAATTGCAGTTACTTTTCTTCCCTATACGAAGTTGTAAAAATTGAAAATGTGCGATGTTTAGAAAAAAAAAATGTAGTAGAGATTATCAGTATTGAACGGTACAATGATACATCTGCTTCGTTTTACGGCTGACTTATATATAACGTATCTTTGTTTTTTAGGGATGACATTTTAATTGTTGCCTGCAAGGAATAGAATATTGGAGGTTTAAAAAAAAAAAAAGGAGTTGCAAGAACATTTCCGATATCCTCGCTTGCGCACGGAATTATTATTATTATTTTGAACTAGTTCATTTTCTAACTTATAAAAATACACATAGAAATACGAGATTTTATAAGAAATGTGTCAGCAAAACGTGCGCTCAAGGCATTTTTCGGATATTTTTATTAGTTATTTATTAATTTAAAGTAAAAAAAAAAAAAAATCCTTTGCTGGTCAACGCGAAAATTCTTGCCACATTTTCTGACTCTTTTATAAACATTAAAGCTAGATACTTGTAGGGATGATTATTGAAATGATTTGTAATCGGGCAGATTTTTCCTTTTCCAATGAATGAATAACTGCATCTTTAGGTATAAACGATTGTTGTCTCAGAGTGACAGTTTTTATCTTTTCTTGCGCTTCTCTGTCACGACAAGAAATTCGGTTGACAGACTTGTCGGATTTTTTTTTTTTTTTTTTTTTTTTTTTTTTTTTTGCCTTTACCAAAAAAGAAACTAGTACTTCAATTACGATTTGGAGGTTCGTTGGTTAAGTATAAAAGGGGGAAAGGGGGCAAGTCCTAGAGGTCTGCACGGGCCCGTACCCGGCCCGGCCCGCGACTTTCAATTTTTACACCGAGCCGGGCCAAAATAGCTTTCCTTCGGGCCGGGCCGGGCCCGGGCCTGGAAATTCCGGCCCGTGCAGACCTCTAGCAAGTCCCCGCCCCTTAATTTAGCTAAATGGATTTTCATGCAGAATTATCCAATTTACTTTATTATTTTCTATGCTCATTCTGATAAAGAGCTTTCCTGATTAGATTTGGAGATTCATTAGTTAAGTATAAAGGGGGGGGGGTGTGTTAGACCCCCTCTTAATTTAGCGATAAGGTTTTTTCATGCAGAATTATCTGATTTGCTTCAAATTTGGTATACCGGTTTATTATGTTAAGGAGGTTCCCTGATTAGATTTGTAGGTTCATTGGTTAAGTATAACGGGGGGAAACGGGGGCTAATCCTCCTTCATTTATTTTTTGAGGGCATTATTCTTTGAAATAATAGTATAATATACAATGAGTGTGAATAACCTGTGAGCTCAATGCCACCAGTTTAACTGGGCACTTTTCTTTTACTTTTTTATATTTTAATCTGTCTTTTTTTTTTTTTTTATGATCTTAATTTGGTACTGACAATAAAAGTAGTTCATATTTAAACTTCATTTGGCATTTCATAAAATTAAATTCAGCGCAGTAATAATCTTTTCTTTTTAAAGTGCAGGTAAAACAAAATCCTTGTTCAAAGTTTAAATTTGGCATTGTGCTAAGCGCGCTTCGAAAGGAGGTCGCGAAGTTGCAATGCGACTTGGTCCGTGCCGCCTTTTTCCAGATAGGTTTTTAATTAACTTTGTAAGACACGGGATGCTTATTGAAAGATCCCCTCAATGCAAACTAGTCGCGAATGCCATAGTAATTTATGCGATTAATTCAGTCTGTTTTTAACAATTTGGCTTTTATTGCTTTTATACTGCTACTGGGTATGTATTAAACAAATATATAATCCAAAGTTTTATCTAGACTTTAAAAACCGATGGTACACAGAATACGCCACCCCTCGTTCTCGGCTAATTACTGATGATTTTTTTCGAAAATCATCATCAATTCTTTTATACTTCTGCTACGATAGGTACTTCCAGCGCTTCTCAATACCTTTTGCTGAATGCCCGCAAATCAAAATTTGTGTGTAACGGAAAAATCAGCTTTTCTCAAAAACTATGTGACCTAGGGTAATCGCTTATATTTTTCCTGCAAGGTTTAAATTAACGTCTTCTACCTGTAATTTTTTCATAATTTTAGTTTCAGTAGATTTGGAAATAGATGGAAGGGGGCATATTTTTGCATCACTTTTTCGACGATATCTCTGAAAATATAATACCTAAAATCAAAAGAAATGTATTTTTGAGTCCAGCTTTACGAAAGCATTCACACGATATACAAAGAAAAAAAAATATTTTTTTAAGTAACATAATTAGCCCTCTACATTTTTCCTAAATATATTTGTGAATGTATAATAATCTGTAAATATGTGGGTCATAAGGTTTAAATTAACGTCTACTACCTGTAATTTTTTCATAATTTTAGTTTCAGTAGATTTGGAAATAGATGGAAGGGGGGGGGGGGGACGCATATTTTTGCACCACTTTTTCGACGATATCTCTGAAAATATAATACCTAAAATCAAAAGAAATGTATTTTTGAGTCCAAAAATACATTTAAAATATAGTAAAAAAAAAAAATATTTTTTTAAGCAACTTAATTAGCCCTCTACATTTTTCCTAAATATATTTGTGAATGTATAATAATCTGTAAATATGTGGGTCAATAGTCTTTATTACTTCCCCCAATTTGAACTTTCCACGTTCCGTAGTTTACGAGTAAAATGGCTGTGCCAGACAAACAGACAGACACAGGAGTAATCTTATAATGGTTCCGTTTTTACTTTTTAAGTATGAAACTCTAAAAACGAATTAAAAAATGTGTCAGAAATTAGCCAGTTCGAATTTGAGAACAGCATTAAGTAAATAAAATATACATGCTAAAATTTAAATTGGTAAGTCGAAACAGATATATTATGTAAATAAAATGTACACGCGAAAATATAGCATAAATTTTAAATTCTAAATACTTTTTTTTTTTTTTTAATTTGGTTTGGATTGCTAGGGTTCAAATAAAATGCATGAACGGAAATATTTCCCCCCAGAATTATCCCATAATTTGGCCTTTGGCTAGTTAAATGCATTAGCAATGTAACTGTAAATTTGTGGAAATAATAAATAACAGTTTCAAGGGCGGTGGCTGGAGGGTCTAGCCACCTAATCTTAATTCCAAAACAGACAAATTCACTGCAAATGGAGGCGTCTTAAATTCAGACACATATGTGACTGAAAAAGTAATTCAGACATTTAAGTGTCTAAATGTGAAATTTCAGACATCATAGATGTCTAAATTTAAGACACATAAGTGTCTTACTATGATCATGTTATAAATGAACGGAGAAAAATGTCTGAATAATAGTGACATGTCTGAAATTAAGACATTTAGAAATTCAGACACTTAAGTGTCTGAATGCGATACAATTGTATCATATGAGTGATGACTGTACGTATAATTGTATTGCAATATGTATATCAGCGCTATCAGAAAATATTTCCGAATGGATGAAAAATATTTAAAATACTCTTTCATCCATTTAATTTAGTATTTATTTATAAATGAAGAAATCATGGGACATCTGAGAAAATTAGAAAAGTTCGCTTACTAAGGTTTGGAGCTAAGTTATTTTTGGCGCAATAAATAATTAAATAATTCCTTTTCACAAAATATAAAGTTTTCCAAAAATTACTTGTTATCATGATCGTATACAGGGAGAATCGCTCACCTAAATACTAAGAGTTATGAGTAGATGCAGAAAGAAACGTACTGAGGAGCAAGATTTTAGAACATACAGTAAAACCTCCCTAAAGCGACCACGTTCGTTCCAATGAAAAGTGATCGCTCCGAGAGGTGGTCTTTTAATGGAGGTCATGTTTAAATCTAGATTTTAATTTTTGAAAAAAGGTTACAATTAATGTTACTAAAATTTATTTTTCACGTTAGTAAAAGAAACTATAAAAATTTAAGTATCAAAACAAAAGTTAATTATATAAATTAATTACTGCAGAGTTTAAAAAATGAATACATTGACGTTTGCTTTGATTTTACGGTTTTATATTTCATAACTTTTGTTTCCAAGTCTTTTCAAAGTCCAGTCAATAAATGCGTTTTTTTTTTTTTTTTTTTTCTTTTTTGACGGGAACAAATAAAGACGATTTGATTAAATTATGTATTTCTTTGAGAGTTTCCCGACAAAATAGGGCAGGGGAGTTTATCGACCGTCATTCTTAATTTGTCATCAGAGTTCAATTTATTACCTAAAAAGGCACAAAGGGATTTAAATATTTAAAAGTTACCGGAATAATAAAAAAAAATCTAAACTTAGTTTAGAAGTTTGATGAATAATGCGCACTCCGGAACTATTTTTCTAATAAAATCTTCTTCAAGCGACCAGGAAAAAACGGGATTTGTTTCATTTTCTTCAAAGAAATGGGTCACTCATGGAGGGAGTTCAACTGGGATAATCTCTGAATGGAGGTAAAATTAGTATTGAGCCTGTGGGAATAAATTTCGTTCCATGAAAAATATGGTCGTTCAGAGAGGTGGTCGCTTAATGGAGGTGGTCGCACAGAGAGATTTCACTGTATATGCCTGGGGTCCACAGCCCAGTCCGCTTTTGTAAAATGCAGAATATAAACATGAAGTAGGCTAAACTAAGAATTTATGCCAGAGCTCCTCGTGTAAGACAATTTTTAAGAAATTTAAAAATTAAGAAATATTAATCGTTTAAAAATAAGTTTCTAACGATATTTTTCACAATGGAGAACTGATTTCTTTTTCTCTCTCCTCTCTCTGTCTTTTTTTTTTTTTGAACTGCCCCTCCTCATTTAAGATAAATTTGATATATATGAACACTAACAGAAGAACAGAATTAAAATCGTCTTCTACGAGAAGTTAAGGGGGGGGGGGGGCTCCTCTGGAGAAAAATTCTTAGCAGCATTTTCTCTTAGCGTTTAATTAATATATTGCTATTTGGAAGAGAAAAAAGTATTTTTTAAATAATCAAACGTATAGAAAATATAATTAATTAAATTTCAGGGATGGACAATTGCTCTCTTCATGACCACCGAAAATTCGATATGTTATTTTCTAGTTTTACAATAAAATCTTTATTTAAAGTATGTTTTCTATATGTCTAAAAATAAAAAAACTGCAAAAACTATACTCAAATAAATGTAACACATTAAGTAAAACACCTAATAAAGAAAATAAAGCTTTTCTTATTTCTTCTTATTCAATGATTTATTTCTCGCTGATAAAAAGTTCAAATGAGCTCATCAAGCACTTTATAACGGTTTATAAACAGTAGGCTGAGATCAGCGACTGCAGTGGTAATTAAAATGCTGATTTCGCCTATTTCTCTCTGTTCAAATTCGACCGTTGGCAACTGGCGCATTAAAACGGTTCTTTCAATGCTTTCAATGAGGTAGTTCCCTGTTTAACAAAGTTGGCCGCAATTTTTTTATGTGTAACATTATTTATATTCTGTGACTGTGATATATACATAGCTGGAACAGTTTTTTGGAATAATTCATTTATGGAATAATATATGCGATTATTATAAAAATGATACGTTGAGTAATGCAATTGTGCCATCCACATAGATGTACATGCAGCTTACTAATACAGAGCTTATAAAGTGCATTTTTGGAATTTCAATAATTGTACTTGAGAGATTGGAGAATAAGAAAGTGTGAGTGAAATGTGATTCGAAAAAGCGAATTGAATTAAATTCTGCATTATATTAAATTATATCATTATGAAAAAAATATGTTGAATAATGAAAAAAAAAATGTCTTCGTTATGTTTTTCAATTATCAGCACTCATCTGAATATTTAGTGAAATATGTAAGAAGAAAGTGTCTATATTTTTGTGTTTCTGTTTATATTACATGGATTTACTCTATTACATTTAAGGAAATACTAAAAGGGTAAGAATGTGATTATTTACAAAAATATAATTTTTATTTGGAAATAGAAATTTTCCTTGAACAATATTAATTATTTAAATCACTTTTTAAAGAATACATGTGTTTATCATATTTGTATCTTTCTATATAGAATAAATATTTTTCAGTATGACAATGTTTTTTATTATTTTCGACTAAATTTATTTCATTTTCAGGATTAATTAACTAACTTGCTTGATAATTCTTAAAGTATTCGATTTATAAATAAATGTTTTTCATATAAAATAATATCATCATTGCTTAAATCATTGCTTAAGCATTAAAAGTTATTGCTTGTGTACATTGACACCCAAATTTGTCAACATTTTTAGTATTATATTTTTGTCCAAAAAAAGAAAAAGAAAAAGCTGTTGCAGCACTATATAGTTTTTGTTTTGGATACAAGCTATTAATCTGACTATAAAAATGTCAGTAAATATTAGCCATTTAATATAATGCCATTTTTTTAATTGTTAATTTTATTAAAAATATTTTTCTATAATAGCTATATAATGATTTACAATAAAATACGTAAGGAAATAAATCATTATTTACTTTGTTTAATTGCTTAAAATTATATTTAAGTTTTGTACAACTTCAGATATTGAAAATTTATTAATATTGATTTATTGATTGTTAAAAAGAAATTACAGATTTAGAACAGAAAAAAGACTTTATTTTCATATTTTACTGCATTTTTCACATAAAATTGGGGGGATTTTTTTTCAACGTTTGTTCATTTTTATAAAAGATACAGAAATAACAATTAAATATATATTTTTAATGCAAAATAAGTTTTGAAATTAGATGTTATTTCTCTTGCATGTTATTAAAAATATATATATGTTTAACTTTTTAAAGATAGCTTAGTAGCTCTGGTGATTACCATATGCTATATGTAAAAGAAATTGCCTACATGGCAAAATATAATTAAAAAGATCAAGTTATTAAATGATATTGTTATTAATAAACCCTTCCGTTGTAATTTCTAGTTACAGATAATATTAACATGATTTCGTATATGAATTTTTATGTTTAATGACAGATCATTTAATTCTTTTACATTTTGGAAATTAATGTTTTCATGTAACAAAATTAAATTTATGTATAGGAAATGCTATGAACATTTTTGCTTCAAGTGGTGGGCATAAAACTTGAAAAATAATTATAAAAGCATCAGAATCGGAGTTATCGTGAAATTTTTAATGTTTTATAAATACATTTTAAATTGTTCCTTTGTAACGCTTTATTAAAAAGTTCGAAATTTCTACAGTATTTAATTGCACGATGAAAGAATTTTTTTTAGACTATGGAAACTTGTTCAAAGTAAAATAACTACATTTATATGTATTTCCTGTGTTTCATCTGTATAACATATTTAAATTTTAAGACAGAAATTTTCTGACAACTTTCAACGTCAAAATTATTCTGATTTTTTATAGGATTATTTTTTATTATCATCGGAGAATGCATCCATTTGCGCAAAGCAATTTATTGTACTTATATATCATATTGCATACTTTTAGATTAGGATGAAGTTAATGACAAAGGATATATTTATCCAAACATATATTTACATGTTCATATATAAATATATATATATATATATATATATTAAGTCATCAATGTGTTTAAATTTTTGTTGCTGTATATGTAGTAGGGGGAAGGGGGGGGGGGGTAATGAATGTAAGCCGCTGGTACTGGAAGTTATTAGAACCACATTTCCTATACTGTCAAATAAAAAAAAAAACATTTTCTAACTTTTTTAGAATATATTTATAACTGTATATATTAAATAAAACCTCTCAATAGCAGACACCCTAGGACCATAGAATTTGCCCGCTATTTAGAGGTTTTATTTTCATATGTAAAAAAAGTCCAGAGTGTACAAATACCCAGCATACCGAGTACAAATTACACAAAATATGCTTCAATATATTATTAATCTGCTTTTCAATCCACAAATGTTGTGGATTGAAAAAAGTGATCGCTATATAGGTGTCTGCTATTCAAGAATGTCCGTTATTACTGAAGCATACAGTAAAACTTCTATAACCGGTCATTCCCGAATAGCGGACAGCTAGCTCTATTTAGAAAAATATAAAGCGGGGTAGTGTTTCTTCTAGAAGCAGGACCTGATTAAAACATGGAAACTAATCCGCGGCCCTGCCCCCTCACCTTCCCATCGATTTTTGTGCCTCCAAATTTGGTATGCAATTTTACGAATTCAATGTTTTTATATATGTTTAGGTTTTTTAGTATTATAACCACATACAAAATTATCATATTAGGATTATAATTTCAGGAGATATTAATAAAAATATGAAAATACAATTTAACATTGGAAGCTCTAAATTTTGAATGCTTATAATTCAAAAACTTATCATTCAAATGACTAGAAATTTCGTTTCTAGGCATAGTTTGAACCGAAGATTTAAAATATAGTGTCAAAATTTGGTGCATCCATTGGAAAAAAAAACAAAGTTTGGTCTAATTTTGATATGTAGATGGCCCCTATGCAAATTTTAAATACATCATTTAAAAGTAAACTTTATTTCCAGACGATTGGTACCAGTAACTTTCTTCTATTATTGTTGTCTTCTAGTTGCAGAGTTAGTAGGAGGTGTTTATTTTTTTTTTTTTTTCGACGACTGTTCTAATCATGTGGATAAGAAATCGCTTTTGCGACTGATACTGCTTGTGTGATCGCAAGCAACGTGGGGAGCAGAAATGAAGGGTACTCAAATCATAATGAAGGATTTCTGTGTCCATTGATATTTACTATATTATTTATCGTTTGAAAAGAGCCAAATAAACATGAAGTCCATCCAGAATCTTATAACTACTGCTCGTCTCAGGCGCCGATGTGCGGTTGTCAAATGTTTAAGCATTTTTTGGTAATGATAAATAGTATAATAATAAAAACGAAGGGGGATAAAGAAAAGTAAGTGTTTCGTGCTCAAATTTTTTTTAATGTTCGGATCTCATATGCTGATAATTTTGTGAAATCTAGTGCTAGATTTTATTTAACACAGAAATAAAAATCAAAAAAATGCTTAAACTAATTGACTGGGAATATCTAATTTAAATAGAAAAAAATTGTGCAACAAAGCAGGGATGGAATTCTTTCCGAAGAAGTGAATCATTTTTTATAAATGGGAATAATTTGTTACCATAAAGCAGAGCTGATTGCAGCATGGACAAACTGGGCTTTTTCTATGGGACGTTAGCTTTACGGGCCCACAAATTTGGTATGAAATTTCCATAAAGCTGATATTTTAAATTTGTTTTGATCTTATACTTATTTTAATAAATATTTTGTACTTTTAGAATATGATTAGGTTAAAGAAAAGGATATATTTATCCAAATATGTATTTGATGGCATCGAGCAGTCTTATTTTTTTTTTTTTTTTTTTTTTTTTTTTTTTTTTTTTTTTTGTAGCAATATATGAAGGTGGCGGTGGTGGTGGTGGTGGGGGGGGGGGGCGAATAAATACTAGGTCTTTGGACTGGAATTAATTTAATAAACATTTTTGATACCGTAGGGCATATATGAAATCGCATAAATACATATTTAGGTGAATATATTTATATATATTATCCTATTCTAAAACTACAAAATACTGATTACGATCATAATAAAGTCAAAACTGATATAAAATATCAGCTTTATAAAAATTTTGTACCCAATTTGGGGTACCCTAAAATCAGGGGGCAGAGAAGCATCCTAGTTTTACCACGCTGCAATTAGCTCTGCTTTATGGTAACAAATTATTCTCATTTATAAAAAATGATTCAATGTGGTCAAATATGGCTGCGTATATGACTTAGAAAGAAAAGTGGTCAAAGATGGCTTCATATTGGCAAAAAAAAGGGCTCAAAGATGGCCGCAATTAAGACACTTGAAATGTCTGAAATTCAGACGCAAGAAGTGTCTAAAAATTTTAAGACACTTTAAAACGTCTGAAAATCGAACACTCCAGTTTCAGTCACTTATGTGTTTGAAATTCAGACGCAAGAAGTGTCTGAAAATTTTCAGACATTTTAAAACGTCTGAAAATTGAACACTACGTTTCAGACACTTAAGTGTCTGAATTTCAGACATTTCAGTTTAGAGTGTTGCACCAAGAATATTTTAATAAAACTTTGCTTTTGTAATGAAAGTGAAAAATAGCAAGTTTTTACTTTCTAAGAAATTCGTTTGAATATTCTGGTGTCAGTCAATTATTTCATCATTTTACAAACGGAACTCTTCTGCCCCTAAAAGGTTTAAAAGATGTCAATATTGTTGAAATTCCGAATTTAAGTTCTTTAATTTAAAGCGTTATAGCAAAACTATATTAAAGAAAATATTAGATTAAAAATAGTTTATTATTAGACATAACTAACACGGGAGTAATATTGTCTGATCCATATTTATAAATTGGGCTGAAATTTTGAATCCGGTCTCTATTCTCTATTGATAATCATCTTACTCCAGGCCCAACGCAAACTACTTACATTTCCTTAGTTTAGTTTACGCCGTGGGCCGGGAAAAGCTGAATATGAAGTTTGATGAAAATTCGTGCATTAATTCTTGCGATAGAGCTATTGCGGAAATCGTGAAAAATGCAGCATAGCAGCATCACCTGTTGGGCGAGTCACACCAAAATGTAAACAGCATCAACTCATGTTAAGGATTAACTGAATCTGAGGTTTGATGGAAATCCGTGCTTTAGTTCTTGAGATAGAACTATAGCGGAAATTGCGAAAAATGCAGCATAGCAGCGCCACCTGTTGAACAATTTACACCAAAAACTAATCAGCATCAATTTATATCATCGACTAACTGAATATAAATTTTTATTAAATTCCGTGAATTAGTTTGAGATAAAGCGGCCACAAGATTTGTGTCCCATACAGATAGACATTTTGTAAAAACATGTTTTTTGGAATGTTTGACCCCTAAAACGTGTAAATTCACCGAAAACTGGAATTCGAAAATTTTCACGAATCCAATACCTTCTTGTAAAGATAGAAAAACATTGTTGAATTCAGGGGGGGGGGGGGGGCAATGGAATGTCCGGAAGATTTGAGATTTTGTATTTTCAATGTTCAAAAAGTGCAATTCCCCCCCCCCCCGGAATTTTATAATGTCCCCTCCCAGAGCAATAGAAATCCCTCCCGGAGAAAAGTGTCTGAATTTAACACTGTAGAAGAAAGTAAAAAAAAAAAAAAAAATTTCGCGAATCCAATATTCTTCCTATAAAGATAGATGAAAGTAAAAATTGACCAGAATCCAAAATTGACCAGCCCGATCCATGTATAAGATAAAGTATGTAGATAAAGATCAAGCCGTGTCTCCTTTTCTTTCTGTGCTTTCGTCTATGTTTTTAATGTGGTGGATTTGACTTCGAACCGGGAGTGATACCTCGGAGGAAAGATAGGGGACTATCTCGGGGAACATATATGAAACGTCGGTGGTTCACATGGCTTGCCAGAAAATGAAAATATTCGCGCTTGACCATTGAAAGTCCGCGCCATCTATTGAGAAAAGGCGTTTTTCGACTTTTGTGATGCATCCCTTTAAGACGAATCGATAGAGACCTCATTCATTAAAATCCCTCCACCCGTTGGGGTGTTTCGAGGATATAAAGAAATCCATATACCCAGATACGCGTGAAACGCATAACCCTTCTTAGCAGTTGGATAAAAAGTAACCAATAATATTTTAAGAAAGGTTTGAAAAGAAGGAAATCAGCTGGAGTTTGGTGGTGGATTAGAAACACGGTCATTCATTTAGACCAGCCATACTCAACCTTTTTTTCTCGCGGGCCGCAAACATATGTTTGCGACGTTCGGTAGGCCGCAACACACTTATAAAATGGTAAAATAAAAGAGTAATTAAAATTAATAAGATAACACTAGCAAAAGCCATGCGTTGTTTGGATTCGCGAAGCATTATTTAATAAGATAAATATTTGAAAGTAACAATATTTTTTATATTATTTTTACATCTTTATTAAGTAAAACCGTTATTTTATATTTTGGCGCATTTTAATTTAACAAATGTAAATTCCGCCAAATAACTAAGAAATTCCTCGGAATGTTTTATTTATGATATAATGAATTTAACAATGAATTTTATTTTTATACAATTTCTTTATTGCCACTTTACAAAAATAAATAAATAAATAAATAAAAAATCATAATATAATTCTTTTAAACTGCACTGTAAAAAAAATATTGCCGGTAGGAATCGGAAAAATAGTTGCCCTTATCGTACCAGAGTAATTTCCGACCCAGCTCGGAATAAAATCCATAAAAATAAGGAAGTAGTCAGTAAAACGGTATTTTACGGATTTTATTCCGATTTTACGGATTTTATTCCGAGCTGGGTTGGAAATTATTCCGGTACGATAAGGGCAACTATTTTTCCAATTCCTACCGGAAAACTGGCATTATTTTTTTTACAGTGTGCGTAAGTATCGTCGGCGTAAATGATTTCCCATAATTAGAATAAATTGTGTATTTGAGTTTTCAATACTGAAAAATACTTTTATAATTGAATGTAAATAGTAATTGAATTTTCACAAAATTTAATTAATTAAAAATACATATGTATGCTATAATTTTCATAAAAAAGGATATTTTAAAATTTTCATAAAAGAAATCGTAACTCCATGATTTATTTTTTCTTCTGAAAATATACGTGTTTCATTTTTTATTCGCAAAAATGCGCCCGTAATGGAAAAAGATGTAAAATAAATTAATTAAAAAAATATTTTTTTTTTACGTTATTCTGTAAAAATAATAATAATAATAATAATATTGTGAAAATCTACAGATCATAATTTATTTTTATGTTTAATTTCAAGTTAAAATACTGAATAGTTTCTTCCTTTTTTCTTTTTTTTTTCTTTTTTTTTTTAGTCAAGTGTACGACAAAATGCAATTTGTGTAGCGTAGTAGAGGATTCGCTTCACTCATCCTAATAAGTAGGCCATCAAAGCAATATAACAAAGTTAATAGGGTGAACGTTTGTTACGGAGGAAATATTTAAATATATATATATATTTAATACCACTATTTTTAAACAATAAATTTTGCCGTTAATTTCTATTGAAAATGATGTAAGAATATGCCGCGAAGTTTGTGTCTTGAAAATAATGTATAAAAAATTTTCCCGAGACAAACGTTCAACTATGAAAAGTAATATCGTATTTTATGGTAGAAACGCCGCGGCGTTTACGAGTTTGAAAGATATTTTTTTTTTTTTTTGTCAAGGGCGGGTTTACACCATGTGCGGCGTTTACGTTTTTTTTTTTTTTTTCGTGCGCGTAAAAGAGGGATAAAGTAAAAAATCCTTAAGGGGGCTGGCCACTTAGCTTCCGATTTCCCCTCACTCATGTAAAGTCTATGGGCATTGGATGCATTCGTCTATTTAAAATATCTCCTCGGGAAATTAATATTTTTAACTTCTATTTTTTGTGTTCGCTTCGGAAAAGATCTCTCTTTTTTTCTTAGTTCTCCAAATATTTCTAAAGTATAGACTTAATTTTAGATGGGTTAAAATCTTACCCACAGTTCGCCCGCTTTTAACACATAAAGTATTAAATTCAGTATAGATTTTAGAAATATTTTGAAAACTAAGAAAAAAAGAGATATCCTTAAGAAGAGTACGCCGAAAAAAGATATTAAAAATATGAATTTCCAGAGAAGATATTTTAAATGCGCGACGAAGAATATACGAATGCATCAAAAGTCCATAGACTTCACATTACGGAGGAGAATTCCGAAGCTGTGTGGCCAGCCCCCTTAAGTCTATTCTCAAGTCCCCTGCTCAAGAACGCGAAACTTTCCGACTTTGCCGATAATGAAAACTGTGACATTTCCGATAATGATACCAAATCATACAGGTAGACAAAGAAAATTTACAACTCTTCCACTCAGAATTTGAGGGCTTCGAATAGAAACTAAACAAGTAAAAATTAAATTTAAAAAATCAAAAAACCCGACTGCGTAAAAAGCGAACTAGTTAATTATTTCTCATCAATGGGAAACTATTTTTTATATTACTTACCTATTTTTTTTTATTATTATTTACTTGTATTGATGACTTTTAAGTTGTGTTTAATTGTTAGTTCCTATCTATAAACGCTGTTTTGATGAGGCTTATAGATATCTATGAAGGTTAGAGTTGCAGTAAAGCTAGAGATCCTACCTACACAGCTTCCAGGTTGTGTCATATTTAAACAGAGCTTCTGACTGTAAAATAGTCAATGAAACATCATCATTTTGAAAGACCTTTCCAATAATATGCCTCTCAATAGAGTGCGTAAAAATTTTTTTCGTCTTTACCGCCATTTTGTATTTTACGGCCGCCATTTTGAATTTATAAAAACAAAACCTAGCCTATAACCATCGGACAGTTAAGACGAATCGATAGAAACCTCATTCATTAAAATCCATCCAGCCGTTGGGATGTTTTGAGGGTATAAAGAAATCCACATACCCAGATACGCGTGAAACACATCGTAACCCTTCTTGGCAGTCGGATAAAAAGGACTAAAGTGAATACGACGTAAAAAACGTCATAAAAAGAGTGCTAAGTTGCGCCGACTCATTATAAAAATGTGGGACGCCTAAGGAGAGAGGTCCGCGTCCCGCGCTCTAGGTGAATTTAATTCCAATGTACGTCTCTTTAATTTAAAAATTACATAAAAATATTTAAAACCTGACTTAAAAATTGAAATAAAATTTTAGAATCTTAAGTTATTAAAAATGAGGCACTTTACACTGTTCAGAACACTTTGATTAAAGTTAGGTCAATGAGATACTGTCGACAAAAGTAGCGTTTCCACAGGTGCGGCGTTTACGACGGGTGCGGCGACTTTAAAGCTTACTCAAACCAATTTTGAGGAGTGCGGCGTTTCTTCCAAAAAATACGGTATTAGCTAAATAGTAAACATAAAACGTAATAATATAACAATGCAGAATTTCCAAGTTCTAAAGAAAAAAATAAATCAGGAGATTTTCTCTAATAAAATAATCTTTTGCTCAGTGCAAAACATTTTTTTTTCATTTTTTTTTTAAATTATAGAAATGTAGTACAAATTTAATTAAATTGAAATAATATTTAAAAAAGTGTTGAAGATTAAGAATTTATTACAGAACTGTAGCACAAATAAGAGTGCACGTGAAAAGAACTTTTAACTAAAAACATGCATCATTTAAGATGCTTTAACATTACTTTTAAATTACTTATAAATAACAGGGCAGATTTTGTCTTCCCATGAAAATACATAAAACAAGAGTGAAGGACTTAAATACTTTTTATCTAGATTTCAATTAACTTTATAAATATGGATTAATGATTAGGTGCCTCGGGCCAATGATTAAAGGTCGCCGGACCCCGGACCACATGCGGCCCGCGGGCGGCAGGTTGAGTATGGCTAATTTAGACTATTAGTTAATTTTGAATTTGTTTTATATAAACAAGGAGATAAACTCGGCTTCCAGGACAGAATATATATGAAAACCATCCTATATATTATTTCTGATGTTAACATCTTTTTTTTTCTCTTAAGGCTGTTCTTAACTGCTCTGCTCAACAAGCGCAAAACGTTTTGACACATTTACAAATTCATTTTTTAACGGAAAGGTATGAAATTGGAAAGCCTAGCCATGGAAGCGATTTGGAATTGAGCTGTTTTTTCCATTTTTTGATCCATCAATTACCCATTGAGTTATAAGGAATTTTGATCACGTGACAAACACGTTTTTCCCCCGCTCTTTCTTCTTTCGCGCGGAAATTCGGTTCAAAATGCCAACTTTGACACTATTTTCTGAAAGATCTCATGCGTCAGAAAAAACAGCTCAATTACATAGTTTCTGAACAACAACACCAGCTAGTTTGATCCATTTTCGAACAAAAATAAATTAAAACTTATGTCAGAAAGTTGCCCTTTTAGATTTGAGAACACCCTTAACGTACTAAAGGCACAGCGGGGAATGAGGTATTTTTCGAAGGGTTCTGCAAACGGCTTTTGACATAGTATACTTATATATCGTTAAAACACGTTGTTTGATTAAAATAAAATTGCAGTAAATCAAAAATGAATGGAAAAACGTATCAGCAAATGTCTCAAAGGTTGGGTGAAAAAACCTCGCTCGGGGTCTACTGTTGTTTTTTTTTAATTTTTATTATTAATTTATAATTCTTTTATAAATTAATTTATAATTCTCTTACATTTAATATATTTTTTAGAATGTCCACTAACTACTAAAAATCATATTTATATAAAAAATAACAATAATATGCGTTCAAATAAAGTTTTGAAGCGTATTAAAATCGATATTTTCACATTGGCCTCATGTCAGGAGTTAACTGCCGAAGAAATCTCCAAAGATCGCTATTTACAATCAGCCTTTTTGATTCTATTCGTTTGAGTATATAGATTAAGCGCAAAATCCGATTCCATGTCTGAAATTTGTGTTTTATTGATACTTTATTGTTTTATTTATTGATTAATGAACGTTTGACTTTCGTCATGGAATATGCAGGAATAAAAGAGTGAGCTATTTATATTTCAGGACAAACGGATTTACCTTTATTCGTAATCGTCTGCAGGTGATAGAGATAGATTTGAAAAAAAAAAAAAAATTCTGCTTGAAAATTAATTTTAAAGCAATAAAAACTGAGTAAATTGCAATACATCAGTTTTCAAATAGATTGCGATATAGTTTTCAAACAAATTGCATTTGAACGTACACTTTTTTTTTTTTTTTTTTTTTTGTCTATTCGACGGTGTAAAAATTGAAAACATTCGGTATTTAGAAAATTAAAAAATTGCAATAAAAGTTAATAAAAGTTAAATTTATCCCTTTATCTATCAACGGTATTTATAAGTACCATTAACACGTTGAATGCCAAGCCTATTTTGTCTGTCTTTCCGTTTGGGCCACGAAATAAGATTCCCGTTACACAATCTATAAGTGTAAGTCACCCATGACTGACGCGGTCTAAACGGAAAGTTCAGTGCCAGTCACCTGACTCAGCGTGTTAAAATAACTAGTTATAAAATTCATTTAATGCATCGAATAGTTGTAATACAGTTTAGAAAGAGTTATACATTACTTTACCTTGTTCCAAAAGCATTATGCGTTACACAAAACAAAAATATTTTAAAAAAGATCATTTCTTTTGCCTTTTCATCTTTTCAGCTTTCTTGGCGTTGGAAAATGGAGGGGCGGGGGGCGGGGGTGTTCAATTCGGAAATATTTCTATATATTTCTAGTGTAAGAACATTCTATTTGTACATTTCCTAATTCTACAAAATACCAAGAAAAATATTTAAAATAAAAGATTGGAGTGGGGTTATAAATATTGCACAAAATCCCTATCAATTCAAATTTAATGAATCCTTCTAAATCTTTCAATCCTTTTAAAATCCTTCTAAAATTTATTAAATGACTCTGTAAATCTTGTAGTGTCGTTTAAAGAATTCGCGAAAAATGCTTTAGAAGATAAAATTTTCATAATTCAGTACGTAAAGGGTTAATCGACGACTGTTGCCACTGTCAAAATGTCGTCAGCGTTACGCACGGACATGTTTGTCTTTTATATAATACAGATAGAAAATAAAACAATAAGAAAAGTTTCAATAGTGTACGACAAAATTAAACTTGCAATTCTATTTGTAAGTCGTCATTTTTTTAACACTATTTTTTTAAATGCTGCGAATATTCATGCACGGTGTTTTTTATGTATCGTAATTTTTTAAACGCTTTCTTAAAATCGCTATAACTTTTAGAGTAATCGCTCTAAATGGATAATTTATTTTAATGAAAAACCGATCATCAGAATCTAAATAGGATTTTCGATTAATACTTTCCTTATATAATATCACGATTACGTTGTTTTAATTTTAAACGGCCGGTAATATTGTTATCATAAATGATGCATAGGTGCCTCAGCGGTTCTTAAGTCTGTTCTCAACTGCTCTGCTCAACAAGCGCAAAACGTTTTGACACATTTACAAATTCATTTTTTAACGGAAAGATATAAAATTGGAAAGCCTGACCATAGAAGCGATTTGGAATCGAACTGTGTTTTTCATTTTTGTATCCATAAATTACCTATTGAGCTATAAGCGATTTTGATCACGTGACAAACACGTTTTCAACCTTTCTTGAGAGGTTATTTTTCTTTCGCGCAAAATTCGGTTCTAAACGCCCACTTTGACACTGTTTTCTGAAAAATCTATTGCGTTTGCAAGAAAAAAAAAAAGGAAAAGAAAAGAAAAAAGAAACGGAAAAACAGATCGATGACATAGTTTGTGAACAACAACACCTGCTCGTTCCATGCATTTCCGAACAAAAATAAATTAAAACTTATGTCATAAAGTTGCCCTTTCGGATTTGAGAGCAGACTTAACGATAGTTTTATAAATGACGCATAAATGCGTCAGCGTTCTGTATAGAGTTAATACTACTAATTACGTCGTCTCTCGTTCATACCCGTAAAGAAACAAAAATTCGTAAAAAGTTAAAATCCATAAGAGTGAAAGCTATTTTTTGTTATAAATTGGAAAAAAAGTTTTTCATGTACACTGTTTTTTTTATACACCACAAAAACAAAAACAAAAACAAAAACAAAGCGGACTAAAAAACGGAAATTGTACTGGCAATCAAGACCCCAGTACTATTTCCGCATTTTAACGGAAAATTTCCCCCGTAAATTAAAAAAAAAAAAAAATGGAATTTTTTCTGTAATTTATGGGGAAATTTTTCCGGGGAATTGTACTGGCGCCTCGATTGGCAGTAGAATTTCCGTTTTTTATTTATTTATTTTTTTTTTCACTGTAGAGAATTTAATTTCTTTTATTTAAAAAAAAAAAGAAAGAAACTTATTAATCTGCTGACTTGTGCAAAAGTTTTCGTGTCAAAACCTGTAAGGAACAGTGTTCCGACATACAGTAATACAAATAATACTTTCGACATACAGTAGTAGACTGTAGTACAAATAATACTTTCGTACAAATAATTACCAGGAAGCCATTATAAGAGAGCCAATTAAAATAATTGCTAATAAAGAAGTAGCTTGCAACGATGCACTATACTATCATCATACCATATCCATAATATATGGAAAGACCTGCTGCATAATAGATAAAAGCTCGTTTTGTTGAAAATTTGAATACTTTTATCTCGCATCTCATCTGACCTCGCACTTTTAAATTACAATGATTTCTTCTAGACAATTCTCGAATAAGCGCAAAGAAAGATAATAACAACATTTTAATCCCCACTGATGACGGCCGTGTAGTGGTTGAAAACGTTGTAGTTTTTTTTTTTTTTTTTTTTTTTTTTTATGGTTTATAATGTATTTTAAGATACTTTTAATGTATTTTAAATAATTAGGATGAGCGAAGCGAATACTCTATTAGGCTACACAAATTACATTTTGTTGTAACACTTTACAAAAAACTATTCAGTATTTTGACTTGCAATTAAACATGAAAATAAATTATGATCTGCAAATTTGTACAATATTAATTTTACAGAATAACCTTAAAAAATTATTTTATTTATTTTACATGCTTTTTCCATTTCGGAGGCATTTTAGCAAACAAAAAATGAAACACGTCTGTTTTCAGAAGAAAAAATAAATCATGGAGTTAGTCATTATAGATCGAATCGTGGTTAATTAAATAGTTTCACGATTTCTTTTATGAAATTTTTAAAATACCCTTTTTTATGAAAATTATAGCATATTTTTAATGAATTAAAATTTGTGAAAATTCAATTATTTACATTCAATTATAAAAGTATTTTTCAGTATTAAGAATTCCAATACACAATTTATTCTTATTATGTGAAATCATTTACGCAGACTATACTTACGCATTTTAAAAGAATTATATTATGATTTTTTTTTTGTGTGTGTGTGTGTGTAAAATGGCAACAAAAGAATTGTAAGCAAATAAAATTAATTGCTAAATTCCTTATATCATAAATAAAAAAATCCGTGGAACTTCTTAGTTATTTGGCTGAATTTACATTTCTAAAATTAAAATGCGCCAAAACATAAAATAACGTTTTTGCTTAATAAAGATGCAAAAATAATATAAAAAATATTGTTACTTTCAAATATTTATCTTATTAAATAATGCTTCGCGAATCCAAACAAACTATGGCTTTTTCTACTTTTATATTACATGTATGCATCTGAAAGTAATTTTAGTACATTTATTTGTGCTTTTATATGAATTTTAATTAAATTTTTCTAAACAGAACACGACCAAATAATAATAATTATAATAATAATAATAATAATGTGTAAACTCTGGTGGAGCACAAGCATTCCAGAGTTGGAAGAGCACTGAATCCTAAATTTAAAGTTAACTCTTTCAAGGGCAGTGGTCACATAGCATGACCATAAATTTTAATTCCAAAACTGACAAACGGCACCAAGACTATTTTAATAAAATTTTGCTTTTATAATGAAAGCGTTAAATGAGCGTAATGAAAGCGGTTTTTTATTTTCTGAAAAATTCGTTTGTAAATCCTGGTGTCAGTCAATTATTTCATCATTTTACGAACAGAATTTTTCTGCCCCTGAAAGGATGAAAGATGACTGGCTGTAAAACCTTGATTAGTTAACTCTAACTACAGTCATGGTAATTTGCTGCATATATACTGTGATCGAAAGAAGTATAGAAGCAGTGGTGACCATCCCCCCCAAACCCAATGACGCAAATTCCCCCCCAAAAAATCTTCATACATTAACACTGAGTCCCCCCTAAACAGAAAATCAATTGCAAAATATATTCTTATTATTAAATTATTTAATAATAGTATTCTTACGTACTGTCATACAAACATGAAATAAAAGTTTTAACAGCGTAATAAATAATAAAAGATTGTTTTCACATTTATAAGTCCTGACTGACAAGCCCGTGTTCACTACATACGTTTTAATAAATAAAGCTACTTTTTTATGAAAATAAAGATTTACTTACAAGTATTTAAAATAAAAATCTTTTAAATTATTACAAAATAAATCTTAAATACAAAAATTGCATATTGTTTTAAGAAAACTAAAATATTAAAGACGAGCCGTTTATATCAAACGCATATCAAATATATTTGCATGTACATACGCCCTTGTTTAAGATTAAACATTAACACTTAAGATTTCCCAATCATTTTTTTAATACTATCTAGTCATACAGATTAATCTCACCCTCCCAAAAAAATTCTCTAAATCACCCCCAACCCTAAAATAAACTGTGGATTGAAGCGTTTATATCAGTACAAGTGTTGCTTTATACTGCTTTAACAACATACAACATACTCTTATACAAGTACGGATTCTTATAAAATGGCAGACATTATACCATTAAAACATAGTCCTAATCTATTGTAAGCCCCTGTATTCTGTATAGGGATGTTTTTCTTTCACACTATAATTTTTCAGTCTTATTACCTAGTAATTAATCCTCCTTTCCCTCCCAAAAATTTCTAATTTTTCTATAAATTTATCCCTTCCCCCTAAAATAATTCGTGGACCAATAAAAAAAATCGTAATCGGTAAAAAACACAATCGATATAGTCATCGATTACTTCCGAGAACCTGCAATCCAGATGTTCTACAATCGTTTATTAAAATCATTGTTTTTATATGTTTATAAAGCAGTATTTAGTAAATACATGGTAACTGAAAAGAGATGAATTTAAAAAACAACAAACCGAAGGGAGGCTATAATGGAGCCATAATAGTGGAAAAGTCATGTAACGGCGTTGTTTGGTTGCAAAAAGTTTTAAAGTCGCGAGTAGGTATGAAACGGTAAGAAGAGTTTAATATCAATAATTAGAATTTTTCGACAATTAGCAGCAAATTGGCCAAAGAAATTAGAATAAAAAGCACCCCTAGTGGCAAAAACATGAACTGAAAGGATGGTAAATAGTATCAATATTTTTTATTGATGTTTTTACGTCATTTGACATTAGTTCTATGATTTCCCCTTTATTAGAAGACCATCTACTGGAATGCATTAAATGACCCTCCTGGGGAGGAAAGTAGGGGAGGAGCAATAAATGCATAATATGAATAAGTGGTCATAAGGCTTTCCAACGATATATCACATGAGGGGTTTCGGCTAGATTTAGAAAAGGGACCCCCCGCGGGGTCAAAGGGGAGAAGGGCGCGGGAGGTATGTACATGAAGTAATAGTCACAGAGCTTTCCAATGATATATCATATGAGGGGGTGACGGCAAAGGATAGAAAAGTGCCCCCAGGATTCCAACTATTGCGCGCTCCGGAATACGCCCTCCCCCTCTCTTTGAAATTTTAATGTATTATAAACTATTCATCTGAGGGTTCCGTAACAAAATCCGATCTAAAATGATAAAAACGCTACGATTTCAAAAAATTCGAAAAGCGCCTCACCCGGGAAGCCAAATTGGGGAGGAGGGAAGAAAGATTCATAATATGAAAGAGTGGTCCAAAAACTTTCCAATGACATATCACATGATGGGTCCAAAAAGTTTGAAATTTACCCCTCACCCATGGGTTCACTCTTTCTTACCAGAATACACCCGGAAATCACGCAACCCTCACTTTTAAAGTTTTATAATAAATAAATAATATTTACCGGAGGGCTCCATAAAAAAAACACACTTATAATTATATTTCTTTTAGAAATCGCAACGATTTAAAAAAATCATCCCCTTACTGCTTCCCCCTCCCGAAATTTACCCCAAGAGGAGAAAGGTTCATAATATGAAAGAGTGGTCAAAGGGCTTTCCGATGATATGTCACAGGAGGGGTTCGGTAAAAGTTTGAAAATTAATCCCCCGTCGATCCATTCTCGCACCTTCCAGAATTCACTCACCTTCCTCTTCTGAAATTTTTATATTTGATAAATAATATTTATCTGAGGGCCCCAGGTATGGGACAGCTTGACAGAGCTAAAGTTAGAGAAACATTGAAAATTCGGGGCAAAATGACACTAAATTCAACAGTAATTATTGAAATTAGGACTATACAGAACTGAATAAATAAACCACTATACCTCCTAACTCATATCGGTTAATAACAAAAAGAGATTGGATAAGCAAATGCACTCCTTCGAGAAACTATGACTTAAACCAGAAATGCGGTAAGTTGACTCTAAAAGCTTCATTTCTCTCTTTCTCTGGCATTTCCGCAAATCTCATCTCGATGATTTTTCACCGGCATCTCGACTTTTGACTTCCCGATTATTCCTCTCGCGCTTTTCAACATTTCGTATGTTGGCCGAGAATGAGAAATCAATTTTCTTCGCTTCTCGATATGTTGGTTTCGATTAGTGCCTTTTCATAGGTTGCCGAGAACGAGAATTCAATTTCTCGTTCTCTTCAGAGAAGAGATGTGAGAAGATTTATCGAGACGAGATAGAGAAAGAGGCATGACAATGAGCTGTGAAATGAAGCCGTAATATTCAAAGTTCCTCTTATTTTAGCCCTATCAAGCTGTCACATACCTGGAACCCTCTGTTAAATACTATTTATTAAATATAAAAATTTCAAAGAGGAGGGTGCGGGGAGTGGGGGGGGGGGAGGGGGCGAACAAATTTTTAAAACCGTAGTGATTTCTACAATGAATATAATTTTAGATGTGTTTTTTTTTTGATGGAGTCCTCCGGTAGATATTATTTATTAAATATAAAAAATTAAAAGTCGGGCATGCGTGAATTCCGGGCCGAAAGAGTGAACAAAACGGGGGGGGGGAGGATTTTCAACCTTTTTTAAGCCCTTCATATGATATATCATTGGAAAGCCCTCGGATCACTCTTTCATATTATGAGACTTTCTTCTCCCCTTCCCAATCTGGCCCCAGTTTTTGAACTTTTTTGCGTTTTCATCATTTTAATTCGAATTTTTTAAGGAGCTTTCCGAAAAATATTATAATATATGAAATTTCTAAAAGGGGGCTGAATTCCTGGGGGTTGCGATATTTGGACCCCCGGGGGGGGCACTTTCCTAATTTTTGCCGACACCCCTCATGTGATATATCATTAGAAAGTCCTGCAATCACTTATTCATATTAAGCACCTACCGTACCCCTTTCCTCACTTTGACACCCAGGGTGGCACTTTTCTAAATTAACCGAGACCCCTCATGTGACATATTGTATGAAAGGACTGTGACCACTTATTCATGTTATGCACCTCCCGCGCCCCTCTCCCCCACTTTGCCCTCACGGTGGGAGGGGCATTTTTATAAATTTAGCTCGAGACCCTTCATGTCACATTTGGTTGGAAAGGCCACTTACTGATGTTATGCACCTCCGGTGTCCCTCCCCTCACTTTTCCCCCACGGGTGGCACTTCTGAAAATTTAGCTGAGACCCCTCATGTGACGTATTGTTTGATAGGACTGTGACCACTTACTCCTGTTATTCACCTCCCGCGACCCTTTCCCCCCGTTTGGTCACTCCGGTGTGCATTTTTACAAATTTAGCTCAAGACCCCTCATGTGACATTTGGTTGGAAAGGCTTGTGACCACTTATTGATGTTATACCCCCCCCCCCCCCGGTGACCCTTCCTCCACTTTGCCTTCCCGGGGACAGTTTTCTAAATCTTGCCTATAACCCTCATGTGATATATCGTTTGAAATCCCTGCGACCACTTATTCATATTATGCAGCTCCTGTGCCCGCCCTTTGACCCCCCAAAGGATCCGGTTCGAGGTTCGTTCGGTTCGAGATTTTTTTTATTTACAAGATTTTGCAGTGTGTGCACACCACGCCTTCTATACGGTGCAGAATGCAGCGGGGACCCAGTGTGAGATTTCATATTACAAGATTGCGTATAAATTAGAGGCCCTGATTAAAGAAAGGGAGCACTAGCGGGCGTAGCCATCTAGTCCTTATTAACCTGACTCATTTCAGCTTTCCGGCAGACGATTCTTGATAAAATCGAATCGGGTATGGTATAAAAGCAATTGGCAAACTGGAGTCATCGAGAAAAACTTTGCACAATCAAAAAATATCGAGATGTCTATACAATCGATAAAATCTATAAAAACATCTCGTTTTCGCCCATCACTAGCTGGAAGTCTTTTTCTCTGTATAGGTTATTTACCTTATACTGTTTTAATGACATACAATACTACTCTTCTAACATCACTAAAATATACTGTACTTAAATCCTAGTTTTCTGAAAATCGTCAAGTAATTTTAGCGTTGTCTCTTCCTCTGAAATGCTTATTTTGTTGTTATTTCTTATCATACCCATCAAGAATGTATTTTTGCACTCGGACTGTACGATTCGACCCTGTCAAATAATATAATAAATTACGTAAGACGCTTTTGGAAAGCTATTCCTTTTATCACGTCTTGCGGTCCTAATTGCCTTTCAGAATGTGTTAAACATTTTCCCACCTGTATACCAAGTATTTTTTTTTATTCCCGCACTTTCAAAGATATTAAGATGCAAAATCGGTTCTTATTGCCCTTATCTAGAATTTAAAGAATTAAAAAAACATGTCCATTTCTGGAAATTGAATGTTGAAAAGAAGTTAAAAGTGATATTAAAAAATTCAAAAACTTTTTTAATAGTGAAAAAAAAAGGAAATAGTATTAAGATTTTAAAAATCCCCCCAAAAATGTACTTTTTCTCTAAATTCCCCCCCAAAAATAAATTTTATGACGCATTTTGCGTCACCAAACCCCTCTCTGGGCACCCCTGTATAGAAGGCTCGGTCCACTCATCCAATACTGTTTCTGTACAAGATTTTTAGAATCCAAATTTACGCTTTTGCTATATCTCTACCGTACTATTCACTGCTTTTCTACCTAAAGTGATCGATATTCATTTGAACTGCGATATAAAATGGGCGGAGAATTGTTTCCAGTTCGTATTAAATAGTGCAATTACTGCAAAGGGGTTTGTCCTTAGGGCGTGGAAGTGGTAGAACATGTTTTTCTTGTGCTCTCATACCTGAACCTGCTTTTCGCAGTGGCTTTATCTCGTTTGACTGGTTAGAAGAATAAACAACCCACCTAGGGCTGAAATTAAGGAGGGGCGAACGACGTCAGAATAGAAGATGGCGCCAAATGCAGGGATGTAGTGGAGGGTATACGGGGGTATACGCTGTATACCCTCTGGATTTTTTTAAGGAACAGCGTATACCCTCTGTTTCTCAATAGATAATTTTTAACAATGTACTTCTTTTTGAAACAATTGTACTTAAAAAAATACGAGTACATGGAAGTTCTCATTTTTAAGTAAATTATTTTTGAGAGTGTATACAGATACATATAGACACATATGTATACTCACACTTAAATGTTCATACATACATATACAGTACAGACACACATATAAACATATCAGGCCATTATTATCGAATGGGCAAATCGGGACTTTTCCCATGGGCTCCAGACCTAAAGGGGCCCCCAAATCCATATATTAATTTATAAAACATTTACTTTTTTCCCCCCAATTCCAACTCTGAAAATTTTCAAATACGAAATACAAATTTCATCTTTAAAAGATTCTACTAAACTTTCTGAAAAACAAATTTCATTTTGAACTCACAGAGATCAATGCTTTCGCAAAGCTAACCTCAACTACTATCAAATAATAATAAGGTAAAATAAGGAGAGATCGCGCACTAAGAGATTCGACGGGAAGGAGTAGCGTGCACGCGCAGCGGCTCCAGGCAACACGTCCTATAAGAAAGCCTCCACACAGCGCGCATGATGTCACCGCTAGTCGTCCATCGTTGCTTTTGGGAGAGAAATGCCGGATGCTTTTAGAGTTGAAGAAAAAATAAAATAAATAATTCTATAATCGAATTATCCTGACTAACATATAAATATTCCACATTTAAAAATCAGTACGTCAACATTCGAAATAGAAAAGGAAAAAATAAATAAAAAGCAATTCAACAAATTACAACGACCATTTGGAAAAGGATTTTTTCAAAGACATTTAAGACATAAAAAATCGCACGGAGTTGATCATACATTACGTACGCCATGAATTAAACATTAATAGTGTTATTACACGTAAAAATTGCAAGCGACAAAAATCGCCTGCGACTCGAAAGAATTTCGTGAAACTTACGTATTATCCACCAGAAACTTACGTATTATCCAAGCATTTTATTGGCTGTTCGGGAAAAGGCTTTTCCATCGTCAGATTTCCAAGAAATCTGACGACCCATTTTAAATGAAAATTCATTCTTAAACTTCTAAACATCCCACAATATTACTTTTTACACCGTCGTACAGAGAAAAAAATGTACTTTTAAATGCAATTTGTTTGAAAGCTGTATCTTAATTTGTATCTGAGTTATTAATATTTTTTTGTAGTTTTTATTACTTTTTTGTCATAGTGGCAACAAAAGAATCCATCTCTGTTGAAAGTAAAGGGAAATACAGATTACTGTATAGACCAATCAGAAAACGAATAAAATGCGGATTCAACCAATAAAAAGTTTCAGATATGCTTTTGATTTCCTACCCTGACGAGGACAATAACCATTTTCCCAAATGGTTAATAATTACTATTTTTTGAAATAAAATTAGAAAATAATAATAAAAATCGTTTTACCCTTATATGATACCAATATTGTCTTGAAATTGGAATGCTGATTTTTTTAGTAAATTTCGACTTTTGCTTACATATATTCACACACATAAATGTATATATTAAAATAATACAATGTATGATTCGTAAAAGTAATTAAAACTTTCTCCTTAAAAGCATAAATTCAAATATTACCTATGTATCACTATGTTAGAAAAATGTGTAATGTTAGATGAAATACCTTTAAAAATATCGTTAATTATATAAAGAAAACAATTTTTGGCAAACTACGGTTCATTATTGGCAAATAAATACAATCCAGAATTTGATTGAAAAATTTAAAATTAATTGAAAAATCTAGACACGTATTTAAGAATTGGAATTCACATAAGAAATAGTTAACATAAAATACGATAAATATAGCAAGAATTGCATAATAATTACTTTTATATATTTATGTTTTAAAAAGTCCTCTAAAGAGGGAATTATAATTAAACTCATAGCACTTTTTAAATAGTACTTCATAGCACTTTATAAATAACTGATATATAATATACATATTATAAAACTTTTTTTTCTCGTATAATTATGCAACTATAAAGAAAATAGTATTATTAATATTTTATATCCTATCTGCCAATTTTAAAACAAATATATATATGTATATATAATTATAGAAAAATTTAAACTTCCGATTTTCCAAAAGCAAAATTTTCTTATTAACCATAATTTAACCCAAACTTAAAAATATACTTGTATGTAAAGTAAAAAACATGATCTAACTACAGGGTTCCCACAGTATTTCAACTTCAGAAATTAATACTTTTCAGCATAAAAAAAGACACCATCTAAAAAAACAATAGTAATATATTGAAAACACAATCGATAAGAAACATTTATTTTATATAAAATAATAATAATAAAAATAATAATGCTTTTTTATATCAGAAGGAAAATAACTATGTTTAGGATTTACTTTTATAGCATTATGTTACAAATTAATGCAGTTATTAAGGGGTGTATCCGAAAAAATATTTTTCCACCCTCAAGAGCTCGAAATTTTCTGAGACATTTTCAGACTCATTTTTAAAAGTAAAAACATGAAACTTGCTGGGGTGATTTCTGAAGACATGTTTAACATGCCGTGTGATTTCGTTTTCAGCTCAATTAATTAGAATTCGATTTTTAAACAATTATTTTCTCAGTATGACCATTTTTTTCATTCCCAGATCGCCCGCTTCGGAAAATTCGGTTCAAAACGCCAACTTTGACAGCGTTTATTACAGTATTTTCTACATTTATCAAAAAAAATTAAGAAGCACGGCACATTATATAGTTTTTAAATAAGAGAATTTCCAAGTTTGATGTGTTTGAGAGCAAAAATGAATTTGAAAATGAATCAGAAAATAAGCAGTTTGGATCGGAATACACCCTAATTTATAGAGCAATATTCTTATAGATTGTTTTAATAAAAAATTAATAAACAGATATTTTCTTTTATAAAAATTTACTTATTTAAGTCATTGATTTCAGATACTTTTTTTTATATGAATGTGTGTAACTTAAATAATCACTCAAAGTGGTTTTAATATCATGAAATAAAAAGGGTTACCTCCATAAAATTGTATATACTTTTAAGAGTCCTTAAAAAACAATAACAATGTAAAAATAAGTTATTTAAAGATTTCTAAAGGAATGTGGGAGCCCTGTAAATAGTTGAGACAAGATGTACTTATCTTTGATATGTTACTTGGCTGAAAATTCTCTCTTTTTATATCCGATATCCATTTCTTTTTTAAATCTTCATTCGCAGGAAATTTAAAAACCGATACCACTGGGCCATTCTTGTAATTGCCCCTACATGTGGGCACTACACATTTATCCGGCATTTTGCACTTTATCCAGTTATATTTTTTAACACATAGATATAACTATAAAATATATTTTAATTAAAAACTGTTAAAGTAAATGAATGGAACGAGCGAACACGTGCTTCAACACACTGGCACTGACTACTAAATCAATCTAGGTAGGGAAGCTACTAGGACGACTGACCGTGACGTCACTATCCAGTTTGTCGAGTGTTCGTTGGCTTTGTTATAGGACGTGTTGCTGCAGGTAGTTGTACAGCAGCATTAGTGCAGTGTCTACATAAATGTGCACATTGATTGTTCCAAGCGTCTTAGATAAAGCATTGCTATTTTTGTTTTGTTTTTCCAAAGTAAGTGCTTGAATTTTCATAACTGTTCGTCAGAATTTTTATAGAAAGTCAGTAGTACAAAATATTTTGAACTTAAACGATATCTTACAAACTAATGACCTAGACCAGAGGTTCCCAAAGTGTGCTCCGCGGAGCCCTTGGGGCTCCACCTATATTTTTCAGGGGCTCCGCGGCGTTCCAGGAAAATAAACGAAACATGAAAGAAATTAGCATATTGCAAGGGAAATTTTTCCGAAAGTATGTAGGAATTTGTGTGTGTGTGTAAAAAAGAAGTACATCACTGGGTTGAAAAATACTACACTTTTAACCCCTTGGGGACGAGCGACACGTATACGTGCCGCATGAAGCGCTCAGAATCCTTGTTTTTCCTCACCAGTAAAATTTTACTGTAAAATTTGCCTTATTTAATCAGCGCATTTTCTCTATTCAAGAAGACACAAACTTCTGTTTTTAAAAAACGGTGACAAAAGATTTAAAATTTCGTAAAAGACTCCCGTCCCGAAGGGGTTAAAAAGTGGAACAATGGAACAATAAAGCAGGTGTGTGGATCCCCTAGTTGCATGGCAACTTTACATCCAGGCTACGAATATATCGTGTTACAATGCAATGGGAGCCATAGAAAAAAGAGCGTTTAAACGCTGCTGGTAGCCACGAGAAAGAGAGAGTAAAAGCTAAGAAGATAGACAATTTTTAAAAGAAAAAATTGTTAGTATAACTAGTAGAAAAAAAATGTTCCATATGATCCACATAAATGTCCAGGACAGGCGAAAAAGCCACCAAAGGAAGCCCCATAAAAAAAAGACTCAATTCAGAGACCATACATTTAATATAACTTGATAAGAAAAACGTTTAACACAGTGAAGAAATGAAAATCAACTAAAATATATACATATTTACAAGAGAGTTTAAATTATTGTAAGGAAAAAAGAATAAAAATGCAAGAAAATGCTACAATGAGGAGAGTTCCAACTAAATAAACAGTTAAACGCAAAAGCCGAGGGGAGCAAACGACAGCAAGAGGACGGCGTCCACCCAGTCTAGTAATTTGAGATAAATAAATTATTTGCATTGTACATGTATCCATTTTCTATATAATATTTTTGGTTTGAATTACTTTATTTTATGTTTCTGCATTTAATGTGTTTTAAAAATTCGATTCAAAATAAGCTACAAGAAATAGTATTCTGAATCGGATGCTCAATGTGAAATGAAAGAGCAAAGACGCTCCAGTGCTGTTATCTTTGCTTGCAGAACAAAAGGGAGAACAGTTTTGTTCGTTGGGGCTCCGCCTATTTATATATTATATTCTGTGTGAATTTCATTTGTGTATATATATTTCTTTTTTTTATCTAACTTTAATTTCTTTAATCTGTTTATGTTATTTGTATATACTGTTTTTCATAGTACTGCAATGTTTGTTGATTAAAACCACTTTTTTGTAACATCTTGTATCATTTAATAAACTCTCATTAGATTCATTTAATATTTGTATACGTTGTGTAAGTAGCTTTCTTTTGCCTTTTTGCAACTTTAATTCCTTTAATCTGTTTATTTTATTTTTATTAATTCTTATTTAAATTTTCTATGCCGTTTTACATAATTGTACTTAATTTTTATAGCCATGTATGATGCTGAAAACACATTGTTTTCAACATCTTGTATCATTTAATAACTCCTCTTTTAAATTTTCTTTAATTGGTCTCGGCATTGGCTAAGATTCTTATGTTATGATCTCACATTTTCCTATCAGAAATAAGACTGTAGCAATTTTTAAAATACATATTGTTTCTTTACATTTGTCATCACTAACAATCTAAACTTTTGCTCAGCTCCACCCCTTCTTAGACTTTTCGTCAGTGTGTACCCGCCCAGATATAAATTTAATCCCACCCATATATCCCGTTTTATTAGTAAAGTTTTTCCACTAGTTGCAGTTCTTTTAACATGTTTAGTTTTTAACCGTATGTCTATTTTCAGGCAAAAACAATGGTGAAATAAAGTTTCTTTCAAAACTATAATTAACCCCTTAACCCTACAATGACGGGCATAGCCCGCGTATGATGATCGAGCCAAATGTAAATTCTTTTTTCCACTAAAATTTTACAGTAAACATAATTTAATTGTGGAAATTCCATTATTAAACAAGGCGAAAATCTCTATTAAATTTTAGTGGTAGCTATGGATTTGCCAAACCGTGGAGCTGTTGAGAGTAAATCGTAAGTTAAGGGGTTAATAGCTAAATACTTCAAATAAAACATCCAAAAAAAAGTGAACGATGCTACACCTAACAATACAGGTTATAGATACTGCCCCGCCCACTTAAACACTAAAACGATGATCTCCTTCTAAATGTATTTTTAAAAAATGGTTCAAAAGAAGAAGCTCAGAGGCGATTCATATATTATTACTCTTGGGCGACTGGGCCTACGCATTTTCTTTCCTTTCGTTAGTATCCTACTGCAGGGATCGTATGCTTAAGGTATTTTTTTAGAGAAAATATCGCTATTTGTTTATGGAAAAATAAATCTAGGTTAAACGCTCGAAAATTCACCTTATTTATGAAGAGATTTTTCCATAAGAAAATACTGGTACTGAAGAACTTCCTGGTCGTGAAATTTCAGGACAAGTACGATCCCTGCTACTGGGATTATGCAGAAGTCTCTCTCTGTAAACGAAAGCTGTATAACTTACCTTTTTTTCTGTGTGTATGTGGTTACTATTTTTATCTTTAATTCCGAGTTCATACTGGAAATCCCGAAATAATATTTTTTATTTTAAAAATGCACTGCAAATAGAGGCGTCTTAAATTAAGACACATATGTGACTGAAAAGGTATTTCAGACACTTAAGTATCTGAATCTGAAAATTCAGTCATGATAGATGTCTTAATTTAAAACATATAAGTGTCTTACTATGATCATGGTGTAAACGAACTGAGAAAGGTGTCTTAAAAATCTGCAAGTGTCTACTTTTAAGACACTTTGTAACTCCGTTCCGCATTAACCACCAGGCAGCACTCTAGTTGCGCATGCGTTTTAGATGCCTTTCGTTCGAATTGGATGTTCGTTTGTAATTCAAACTGAGCGTTTGTTTTATCTACGCGTACATTTTAACTAATAATTTATTTTGACTTGATTCGGTTTTCTCGGAATGTGAAGTTCCAGGATTTAATCCGTATCGACATAGTGATATTCCATATTAATGGAAGGTGTCAAGCAATAACAATAATATAGTGTTCTTCGTCTCGTCAAAGCAGGTAAAGAGAACTGTTGTCTGGCGGGCTATGTTTTTAGGATGGAAATATTCCATTCTTTAAACAGAGCTAGCCGGATGTGCAAAGGGATTTTTTTTTTAATATCAAAATGTGCTAACTCACGGATACTAACGTAGCCTCCAATCCGGACGTCGCCTGGGTGGAAGTGATTTTGGAATAACCACACCTTTTTCCAGGTAAGTGGACCCTTCACTATGTATTGAAAACTCTCTGCGAATGTTTTCTCTTTAAATAGAGACCTCACACGAGTCTATAGCTTTATTAGTTCCTGAGTTATGCCAAAATTTGTTTAAAGCATTTTGCCTATTGGATTTCCATGTTAAAATTTTATCTTGCTAATATTTAAATTTCTACTATTCAAATCATCTGCAATCATGTTTCTGTATTATTTTACATCCGATGTTATCCTTAAAATAAGTTTTGGCAAGTCTGCATGGTGTATTAGTTGTTACTGAATCTATTGAGATACACCATCCTAAGCCTTCTTTCTCTGTCTACTCGCACGCCATTACTTTAAAAATAACAGTGACAGCACCTGTTGATCGGCTCACAATTTCTTAATTACCATCAAGGCTATCTTAACAGCGTTTTCTTAGAGTAATTATTACACAAGAGTACCTTTTATATGGGTTTTATTTATGTATACAATATTTTTATAAGCATTTAATGCGACAGCATTTGTAACGTTCACATCGGTTTTACATTTCCCATATGTTTAATATGTGATATGTACTGAAATTCCCAACTCTTTATAGTAAACATCCTTATTTAATTTTTATTTATTATGTATGCTTTTCATGCCTGATGACGTTTTCTTGCGTCTCAGATTTTATACACCGTGATAAATTTTAAGTTATTTAAAAGAATATAGTTCGAAAATCCTTCCATTTACCCATATCATTAATTCCCCCATACATACAGCGAATTACTTGTCTTTATTTATTAGATTAAACTGTTTTGACTGATAAAACTCAAATCCGGTCATGAAATCTGTTTTCCCTTTCTGCTATATACTTTTTTTGTTTCCGAGCATTTTAGAAATACTCTATTTCCTATACTGAAAGTAGTCAACTTCAGATGTTTTCATTTTCAAGCCCGGTGATTCACACCACAATTTGACGACTCATCAGAAATGGTCTGAAATCTGTAGACGTAAAGCGGAGAAAATTTCGTTGGCGTTTTCAATAAATCTTCTTATTTAACTATTTAGAAAATGTTCTCGCCTTATCTCTGTATTAGTCATAATGATTATTTGTAAATTCTTAAATTCATGTAATTATGTGCTGTTAACATAATTGTAAAAATACGGTAAATATATACAGCTATATTTCATTTGAAATCAATTATAATATTGATTTTTTGATTATTTTTAGTAAAAAAGAAATCTGAAATTTAAAATGAATATCAGTAAAAAAATAGAATTTTATACTATATGTACTTAAGCATAACTGGATTTTGTACTTAAAGCTGAATTATTCTATATTTACTGAATCACAATGCAGAGTTGGAATTTTTCTAGAAGGACTTGATTAAAGCAAGGGTAAACTTTGACATGTCCCCCCCACCCGCCCCCCCCCACCTACGATTTTTGTTCCCCAAATTCGATATGCAATTTTTTTAAAGCTTATACGTTAAATGTGTTTCGACATTGTATATTGGTTATAATCAGTATTTTGAACTAAAAAGTAGAATAAGATTAAAAGTTAAGTACAAAAAATTTTAAATACAGTAAAACTCTTAATCGCGGGCACCTTCAGAACGCTGAATCTGTCTGCTGTTCGATTGTGTTAGCTTTTATGAGGTAAATATACATACAGGGAAACCTCCCTGTGCGACCACCCCCTGAACGACCATTTTTTCATGGTACGAAATTTATTCCCATAGGCTCAATACTAATTTTACCTCTATTCAGAGACCACCCCAGTTGAACTCCCTCCATAAGGGACCCATTTCTTTGACGAAAATGAAACAAATTCCGTTTTTTCCGGGTCGCTTGAAAAAGGTTTTATTAGAATAATAATTCCGGAGAGCGCATTATTTATCAAACTTCTAAACTAAGTTCAGAATTTTTATTTATTCCGGTAACTTTTAAGTGTTTAAACCCCTTTGTTCCTTTTTAGGCAATGAATTTAACTCTGATGACACATTAAGGATGACGGTCCATAAACTCCCCTGCCCTATTCTGTTAGGAAACTCTCAAAGGAATAGATAAAGTAATGAAATCGTCAAAATTCGTTCCATACAAAAAAAAAAAAAAAAAAAAAAAAAAAAAAAAAAAATTGCATTTATTTATTGAATTTTGAAAGGACTTGGGAATAAAATTTATAGTAGATAAACCATAAAAGCAAAGCAAACATCAATGTATTCATTTTTTAAACTCTGCAGTAATTAACTTATGTAATTAACTTTTGTTTTGATACTTAAATTTTCATATGTTTTCTTAATTTGAAAAATATAATTTTAGTAACATTAATTGTTACATTTTTTCAACAATTAAATTCGACCTCCATTAAGAGACCACCTTTCGGAGCGACCAATTTTTATTGGAACGGAAGTGGTCGCTTTAGGGAGGTTTTACTGTATATTGATAAAGGTGAGTGCTCGCTAAAGATAACTGTTCGTATGAAGGCTTTGCAGTAAAATCTCCATAACGGACAATCCTAAATAAAGGACACCACTATGTAGGAAACAGATTTTTTTATTGAAAATATGCAAAATTTTTATACACTTATACCTCAGAAAAGCAGACACCTCCGAACGTCGGACAAATTCCACGATTCCGAGGTGCCCGCTATTGAGAGGTTTTACTGTATGAAGAAAAATATATTTTGTTTTTAACCTTATTCTACTCTAGAAATTCATAATATTGGTTAATAATAAATATTGATTAATAAATATTACAATATAATACTCATATACTGTAAATTTGGGGGAATCCAGTGTTAGATTTTATTTACCACAGAAATAAAAATGCTTAAACTAATTTACTGGGAATATCTTATTTAAATGGGAAAAAATTGCACAACATAGCAGGGATGGGATTCTTTCTGAAGGAGTGAATCATTTTTTATATTTGGGAGTAATTTGTTACCATAAAGCAGAGCTGACTGCAGCATGGGCAAACTGGGCTGTTTCTATGGGCCTTTAGTTTTACGGGCCCCTAAATTTGGTACGAAATTTCCATAAAGCTGATATTTTAAATTCGTTTTGATCTTACACTTATTTTAATAAATATTTTGCACTTTTAGAACATGATTAGGTTAAAGAAAATGATATATTTATCCAAATATGTATTTGACGGCATCGAATAGGCTTTTTTTTTTTTTTTTTTTTTTTTTTTTTTTTTTTTTTTTGTAACAGTATATGGAGGCAATGGGGGGAGGGGGTGAATGAATACTAGGTCTTTGGACTAGAAGCAATTTGACGTTCTCACTAAAAGTAATAAACATTTTTGATGCCGTAGGGCATATATGATAACACATAAATACATATTTAGGTGAAAAAAAATATATATATTATCCTATTCTAAAACTACAAAATACTGATTACAATCCTCATAAGGTCAAAACTGATTTAAAATATCAGCTTTATGAAAATTTCATACCCAATTTGGGGTACCCTAAAATCAGGGGGCAGAGAAGCATCCCAGTTTTCCCAACCTGCAATCAGCTCTGCTGTATGGCAACAAATTATTCCCATTTATAAAAAAAATATTCAATGTGGTCAACCATAGCTGCGTATATGGTTTAGAAAGAAAATGGTCAAAGATGGCTTCATATTGGCTAAAAAAAAAAGGCTCAAAGATGGCCGCAATTAAGACATTTGAAATGTCTGAAATTCAGACGTAAGAAGTGTCTGAAAAATTTAAGACACTTTAAAACGTCTTAAAATTGAACACTCGTGTTTCAGACACTTAAGTGTCTGAAATTCAGACGCAAGAAGTGTCTGAAAATTTTAAGACATTTTAAAACGTCTGAAAATTGAACACTGCGTTTCAGACACTTAAATGTCTGAATTTCAGACATTTAAGTTTACAGTGTGGATGTCATTAACGCCTTAACGGGCTGTGATGCCACTATGGTCTCACATAATTTTAATCCCTAATTGCCACATTGGCACCCGAATTTATTAATGAAAATTTCACCCTTCTTAAGTAAGCGAAAATAAAATTTTAATGGTTTACAAATGAATTTTCTTGTAAATACTGATGTCATTCAGTTATTCAACATTTTACGAATACAAGTACCCGTGAAACTCTGAAAGGATTAACAATACTGCTCGAACGTCGCTCGGGTAAGAAGAGTTTTTTTTTTCTTTGTTACTAACACCTTTCAAAAACCACACATTTTTAACTATAATTTTGGCTGTATTTGGCGGATTTACAAGGCAGATAATTCAATACAAAAAAAGTGATTTTGAGTCCTTATTTGTAATTTATTGTGTCCAATAATAGTAATATTAAATAAAACTTTTAAGGGGTTAAATAATAGAAAATTTGATTTTTAAAATTTCTAGTATGAATTCAGAATTTCTGTATCAAGAAAAGGGCCAAACTAACCTTGACCCCATGTTGGAAACTACCGGTTTTGACTCGCTCTTATTCAGCAGATTTTTTTCTGCTCCATAGGCATAAAAAACATTAATTTGTTAAACATAGAGTACCGTGGGGTTAAGGGGCTCCGCCTTAGACATTCTTCCCAAAAAGGGCTCCGGGAGCCCAAAAGTGTGAGAACCACTGACCTAGACTAAGGATGCGAACACCAAAAATTCATTTTAGAAGTGGTCATATTTAAATAAAAGGACGCGCAATCTCTCCTACCAAAATAGGAGAGTTTGCGCATCTGCTACTTAGGAGAGATGGCGCATTTCCCCATAAGTTTCAGTGCTAGGAGAGATTACGCAGCTTATTGATAAATTTGTAGAATTGCATACGTGTAAAACATATAAATGAATCAATTTTAAAATAATTTCGGAAAAACACATAATTATCGAAACTAAATTTGGCAACAAATTAATTTGCAAAAAATACTTTTGCAGATACAAATTTTATTAATAAATTCATAAGACAGTTGTTATTAAATTAATTAAATATTTATAAATATTTTTTATTTTATGAACAATTAATTTGCTAATAAGTTAATTTTGTTAACCAAAATAAATTTTCTAATAACACCTACAATGTTTTGGAAAAGCTTTCACCCATTCCAAGTAGTTTAATGCCATCGAAATCAATACTTTTGCAGATACAAATTTTATCAGTAAATTCATAAGACAGTTGTTATTAAATTAATTAAATATTTATAAATATTTTTTATTTTATGAACAATTAATTTGCTAATAAGTTAATTTTGTTAACTAAAATAAATTTTCTAATAGCACCTACAATGTTTTGGAAAAGCTTTCACCCATTCCAAGTAGTTTAATGCAGAGTTGGGCAGTATCGAAAATACATGTATTTGAAATACATTTTCAAAATACATTTGTATCTTGTATTTTGTATTTTAAACCGATAAGATCAAAGTATTTTTGTAATGTATTTTCTGATGGTTTTATAATGTATTTTGTATTTTGAAAATACTCAAAATACATTTTTTCAAAATTTCAAACTGCCATGTTTAAACCGCACAGAGAAAAGCTGCGATTCATTAAAAGGAAATATACACGACTATCCGTTTTGATTAGTTTTCAAATTCTGTTCTGGAAGTTAATATACACACACTTTTCGACTATCGCTGAGACAAGGAGGTTGGTGAATATGATGTTTTGATACAGCAAACGTATTGTTGCTGATTAGTTACAAAAATAACTTATATATCTTAATGTTGCTGTGGGAATTACAAGAAAAAAACATGTAATTGTGATAGACTGGAAGGATCTTTCAGAGTTGCGCAGGTGCAGCGCTCTATTACAGACAGCGACAGTTGCCCATTGGCCGCACATATAAGGAGCTCAATTTTTTTTCTGATCTAGTAGTTTTATTTAAAAATATCGAAAAAGGATTTCTTAAAAATTCGCATGTTTCATTCATTAATATAAATTTTGTTAGACAGTAACCGCAAGAAAATTGCTGCAATGAACTTTCAAAGGAACGATTTGACTATGAAAAAATGAAATTTATGACTTTGCAAATTTTGCATTCGAATTATTCCTACTTATTATAAATATTTTATAAGTGCTTTCTATTTACGAATGTAAGAGCATTCACATTTTTTCTGCTCTATATTAAAAGTTTCAAGACTTTCATAGTAAGTGCAAATGATTTCTTATTTCTTTGCGCTTATATCATCGCTACCATGTCAAACTATCAATGTGAAAAAATGCATTTTTCAAATTTTGTGCCATTTTATTGTACTGAGTGATACGTACTAAGCAAAATCGGCACGTCTCTAGCTTGCTTAGAAACTTAGATAATGACTGTTTCAAAGTATCCAATATGCACTTTTTTCTCAAATTTACAATATCAAACTGTCCAATATGGCATATTCGATCCTTTCCTGCAAATGTTTGAATATTTTTCTTTTTCTAAGCATCCGTACCATGTCAAACTATCCAATATGAAAATAGTCTTTTTATCAGGAAGACAAAAACTGTTTTATTTATGTATTGAAATTTCACGCAATTGACGTATGTTTTTGATGTTTACTATAGCACATGTTTTCTAATGTTAATGGAATGTGATAATTTTTAGTTCATTTATGGGGTCACTTAAAAGAATACCATTACATTACACTTAAAAGGGAAAAAGAGCGAAGTCTTTTAATGGCGTTACGATATTTAAAACAATGAAATTAATATGGATTTATCATATGTATTAAAACATGCTTTATGCAGAATATGGTGTGTTATTATTTACATTTATTATTATTTACAGGTTCATACGAAAGAATTTTGTTGTATAATGATTTATAGTTTTAAAAAAATGTTTGAAGCATATGTTAGTAAGTAATGTTAAAATATTCCAAACCAAGTGAAATTGACATCCGTAATTGATTTACATTACAAGTTGCTTACTGTAGAATATGACATGTGCGATAGTTATCGTTAATTTACAGGTACACACAAAATTTCTGTTACACTGCTGTCTATTAGCGATAGTTGTTCGAAGTGCGTTTTCAATTGTAGCATAAGTTTTTAGCTATTTGAATATCACGTGGTGCGTATAAATTGTATAGATCATATACAGGCTCACTCTAAATTGAAATGTCTGAAATTCAGACACTTAAGTGTCTGAAACGGTGTGTTCAATTTTCAGACATTTTAAAATGTCTTAATTTTTTCAGACACTTTTTGCGTCTGAATTTCAGACACTTCAAACGTCTTAATCGCAACCAATTTTTGTCAGCATTATACGTAGCCATATTTGACCACGGTGAATCCTAGAAAAATATTTAGCTGTGGTCTTGTCCCCCCCCCCACCCCCACCCCACACAGCCTGATTTTGGGGCTTCCAAATTTGGTATGCAATTTTTGTAAAGCTCATAATTTAAATCTTTTACGACTTTGTACTGATTATATTAAAAATTTTGAATTTCAGGAGTAGAACAAGATTAAAAACAAAAAGATATTCATCTAAATATTAGATTTCTTTTATTTGTTTAGTTTTTAATGTTATTTTACTTTAAAAATTCAAAATATTGATTATAATCAGTACAATTTCGAAATGGATTTAAAATATAAGCTTTACAAAAATTGCACATCAAATTTTTGAGTCCTAAAATCGTAGGGGGACGGGACACTGTCCAGCATGCCCATGTTTTAATAAGGTCCTTTTGCAAAAAAATGCAACTCTGCATTATCTTTTACTAAATAGGGGTGTCCGGTATTTGGAAGTGTCCGTTGTGAAGGTTAATGAACATTTCCGAAAAGTGGACGTCTAATACCTTTTTTAATACCCAATGTATGCATATTTGTATATTTTTACCTCACAAAAGGAAACATCTCCGATTATCTGACTAATTCCCCAGCCCCAAAGTGTTCCCTATTGACGGTTTTTACGGTACATGGATAAATATATATAAATATTTGTAATCTTGTCTTACTCTAAAAGTTCAAATATTCATTATACTCAGTGGATAAAAATAAAGATATTTATAATATCAGATGTTCGAAAATTGCAAAGAAAATCCCCCCCCCCCCCTCAAAAAAAAAAAAAATCATGCAATTTAAAAACTAGATCTTTTAAAAATTTATATTGGCAAATACATTGTTTTACACAGATCAGATAATCACAAGATCTATTTAACTATAAATACAAAATAATAAATAAATACTCTAATTTAATAACATTCAGAAAAGCTAGTTTCAAAACTTGCCTCAAATATGCATTTCAAGTAGTACATATAAATAAACAAGTTTAGTCACTGTAAGTAGTGAACATGTGTAATATATATTTTTTGCATTTGCGGTGCTTTGTCAGTTTAATTAAAAATTAACTTTGGTGTCTAATTTTACACATTCTGTGGAATATGTAAAAGTTTTCCTTTTAAACATATTCCTTAGCTGTTATGGAACAACAGGATATAAGTCATATTTATTTTTTTATTCCTGTAAACTTTGTATCTTATGAATATGAGTTACATAAATTTTACAGATTTGATAAGAAAAAATTAACCTAGAAAACAGAAGAAAAGGAAAAGAAATGACAGAATATGTACTGTTTTTTAGTTGTTTGAAAATACTTTGAATATAAAAAAAGTAGTTATTAATCGCTTAAAAATATATAATATATAAGTAAATATGAACTTTTAAAAATATATACTATTTCAGTTTTATCTATAAACTTTATATCAAGCATAAACAACTTTTTATTTATGCCTAAATTATCATGTTTAATTTTTTTCGTACTAATAATTGTTTGTATCAGAAACGTTGCATATGCGATTGCAATAAAGGGAAATTTCATAATTGTTTCTGAAATTTCTCAGGTTTGAAAATTTAAAATCATGAACAAAACATAGCAGAAAAAGGCTTACATATAAATAAAAAAATAATATAGGTACCAATTTAAAAAAACTCAAAAAATATTAATGAATACTTTATAAATATACCGTTAAACAAGAACAGAAATTGCAGTTAATGAATAAAATGTTTCTGCATTTGTTCTATGTTTAAAAAATCATACAGAATGATAGTATAAGAAATACCTATTATGTTTTTAGAAATTTGGTAAATGTTAAATATGAAACTTTGACTATCAAAATTTCCGATTTTCAATAATAAATTAAAGCATCAATCATAAGAATAAATCTTTAAAAAGTTTCAGTACTATGATTAAAAACGGTGATATGTAAAGAAAATTTTCACAGTATTAATGCTTTTTTTCAATCTGAAAACTTTTCCGAATATCATAATCATAAATGAATATCATATTTAGCTCCAAAATAATAATCACAAAAAAATACAATAAGTGCTGATACATAAACTGCAAGAGTTTATAATCAATAAACAGTAAAAATCAGAAGAAACAGAACATAGAATAAATACAGTTTCAAACGGCTTCCATTTAATGTTTTTATCTCCCTTTAATGGAACTATGAATCATTCAGCTTTTCAAATCTGTTTATGTTGCACGTTTTGCTTTTGGGCAACGACAAATTAGGATATTTCCGATCACAGGAACGAAAAGGAAGATTAAACAAGTTATCACTCATTCGTTTATTCACAGGAGACAAGCGCGCTGAATTAAAGCATTGCAATTTAATTATCAAAACAATTATATTCGATACCGTTACATTAAGAAGGTATAACAGACGACAGCTTGTGAAATCAAAAAACTAACATTAAACTACAAAAAAAGAGATCAATCTTTAAAAACTATTTAATTTATATTCATAAGATACAAACCTACTGGTATAAAAATTTAAAATTAAATATGACTTACGCTTTCATTCGATAAATACTCCATAATTACGCATTTCTTTTAATCCAAGCAATGGCGACGCTTAAAATGTGATTCTTTCTATATCATGAAGGAGCCATAGATGACATGCGCGGAAATCAATGCTCTGATTGGCTGTTCAGAAAAGTACAAAAAAGAAATGTTCAACTACTGTTTTAAATAAGACACTTCGTAGATAATTCCAACATATTTCTCGGTTCGTATATACCATGATCATACTAAGACACTTATGTATCTTAAATTAAGACATCTATTGTGTCTGAATTTTCAGATTAAGACGCTTAAGTGACTGAAATTCTTTTTCAGTCACTTATGTGTCTAAATTTAAGACGCCTATATTTGCAGTGCTATACAAAAGAATTTGTAAGCATTACTTTGTATGGGCGTGAATTTTTAATTGAGTTGTACAATTTTAATCTGTTATTTCTTTTTACTATACTAAAATATGTTAGAAGAATTTCCTAATATGCAGGGCTACGCAAAGAACTGAAAACATTGCCGACTATGACTGGCAGTTTTTGGAAGTATGTTTATAACAATTTTTTGCCTGAATTAAATTTTACCTTATTACTTTAACATGTATAAAAATCTGTAAATAATATACAGGGCCGTACCAGAAGGTCGGGTATATTTTCGTTTATTGGCGGGAATTTCTAAAGGTGGAAAGTGTAAATTGCGTTACGCGTTTCCTAACTAAACTAAATTGTCGCATACTATCTAGATTATATAAAAATCTATAGATCATTTACAGGGCTTCACAAACTGATTTGAGTACTTTTTCTGTCTAATGACAGCAATTGTTTTTTAGTGAATTCTTTTGTGCAGCCCTGTATACGAGATATAGAATTTTTATACAACATGCAAAAAAATAGTTATATTTAAAAGCGCATACCAAAATTCAAAAACGCATTTCCAGCAATTATTGCTCAAAGACATTACCTTAACCCATTCCTTTTGTGTGTCCCTGTAAATGAATGACAAATGCTACGAATGCATGCCCTATTCTGTCGTAATCTTCTTGTAATGAAATTCGGTGATATTGCGTAATGTCATTAAAATACTCCCCAAATGATTTTCCCCGAATACAACATAATGTAATGGAAATCTTTTGAGTGCCCCTGTAAATGAACTATTAATGTTACACATTTCATATGCAATTGAACATGCCATTGTAAGCAACATTAACATTTTTTAATTGCATGAAAATCCGAGTATATTTACGTGAGTTAGAGCGTGGACAGACAAACCGAATTCATAAACACTTTTCAACCTTGTTGGAATGTGTTAAAAAGTATAATAAGTTTAAAATTCACCTTGAGTAATTTCTACCAATAGACGAGCATAACTGAATTGCTTTGTACAACCCTGTATATTCTGTACCTACTCTGTACAGAATCTGTACAGTCCCTGTATATTCTGTACCTAATCTGTGTACCTACAGATTTTTATACTTGCCGCATAATGAGCTAAAAATTTAATGCAAGCTAAAATACACTTAAAACCACTAAAATAATACTTCCAAAAATTATCATCCATAACTATCCATATTTCTAGTTTTTTGATCCTGTATATGATTTTGGCCTTATCTATGATTTAACTTATGTTCCACAAACATCTCATATACTAATAATAGTTTAGTTTTGAAATGCATAACACAATTAAAAACTACGTTTAAGCAGTTCAGAATCATACTAATTAATACTAACTAATTATTTTAGGTAGTCCTGTACAATCTACAGAATTTATACATACCACGTAGAATGCACATAGTTTTAAAACGCATACCATAAAGTAAAACGCATTTCCAGCATTTATCGCTAATAGATTGTACTTTAACAGAAATCTTTTGTGTATGGCTGTAAATAAACGATAACTGTTGTACACCTCAATTCTAACATAAGCATGTTTCTGTGCAACTCAATAATGTATATAAATTTAATTATGTTTGAAATAGTGTAATATAATTAAACTAAACCACAAACCGGAATGGGTTAATGGGAGATTAAATAAAAGATTTATATTCGAAAATAATGGTAGAAAGCGGCCCACGAGTTTCTTAGAATTAATAGCGCAAAGATTACTATTCATAATTACGGGTATGAAGTGCCTGTTGTTGCCCACCCCATTATTTGAGATATTTTTGTTATCTTATGTTTTATAAAATTAACAGAATGTTTAAAAATCAGCTTTTATCTTTATTAATTTACTGTATGTTCGTTATTAAAATTATTAAAGAAAAATCTTAAGAGAATGAATCTTAAGAATATTGAATATGTAAATGCCAAAATTTTTACAAATTAAACTATTGAATACGACACATTTGCTACTATGAAACGGCGAATCTGGGAAAAGCACAAAATTTTTACAAGTCAAACTATCCAATATGGCATATTCGCTACTATGGAATTGCGAACCTGGGAAAAGCACATAATTTTTACAAGTCAAACTATCCAATGTGGCATATTGGACAGTTTGAAGCTGAAAAAGTTCAACGAAGCTGAAAAAGTACAAATAATCATACCATATCAAACTATCCAATGTGATTTTTTGGCGAGTAAAATTATTCAAATGATTTATCTCAATAGCATGCTTAAATAGGATATAAAACAACACCCGAAAAATATAATAATTGTTTACAGCTGCTTGGCGCTGATTTTGAATCCACAATTAAAACAGTTTTTTCGCCCTCCTGAAAAAATGGCTATTTTCACATCGGATAGTTTGACATGGTACCGACGATATATGGTTTGATATTTTACCTGAGTGTTTTAATTTTAAAACTACTTTATACGAAGAATTCAAACTTTTGTTAATAATAATAATAATTCAACTTGTGTTAAAAATTATCTAATTTTTTCCTTTATAATTTTGCATTCAGTAATACATATTTTAAATTTCGTATGCATTATTTCTAAAATGCACCATAATGTTGTGCCCCAAATGTTTTATTAATGGAAGGTCTAAAAAATCTTGCATAGTTGGAGCTCTTATTAAACACACGCGCATTATATAAAAAGAAAAAAATACATTTAAACAATTTTATTCGTTGTCATTGTACATATAAGATTATTATAGAATATATTATTTTGTCGACATATTCTAAGAATGACTGATACTAGACTAATTTGTTTTTACATTCTTCTAATAAATAAGAAGAAAATTTTGGAATCGAGAAAATTTTCAACTTTCGTTTTTTGCTTGATTTACACGTTTCGGGATGTCTTGAACGCAATCCAACAATTTTTGGGAAATGTGTGTATGTCTGTCAGTCTGTGCGAGACATAACTTTTGTGGCCCTTCTATCTCAAGAACTAATGCATGGAGTTTAATAATCTAACTTCAGGTTAAGATAGATCTAGTTATAACTTAGCTTTGGGTTTATATCGCCTAACAGGCGGCACTGCTATGCTTAATTATTTTATTCCATGAAAGCTGTATTGTAAGAATTGATATACAGAATTGCATTTAACTGCATATAGGCCTGAACAGAAATACTTGCCGATTAACTTTTAGTGTATATCGCTCAACAGGTGCTGCTACTATGCTGGGTTTTTCATGATTTCCGCGATAAATATATCCAAAAACTAATGGACAAAATTTAATCCAATTTCATATTATTTTAGACCTTCAAATAAATTAATACTGATAAAATTTAGGGTGCATCGCTCAAGAGGTGGCGTTATTATAATGTGTTTTTATAATTACCGTAACATGTACGTAAAATTCTCGTTTATTTTGTTTGTTTGCTTTTTTTCTTCCATGTCAAAATGCTCATATTTGTAAATCAAATTTAAATCAAATAAGTACCACGTAGATTAAAGGTACCTTTTTAAAATAATTTTTTTGGTTCGTAGTAGAGGTCTGCACGGGCCGGGGCATACTTTTTTCCGAAGGTTCGGGCCGGGCTTAACTTAATTTTTCTGTACAGAGCCGGGCCTGGTTTCATTCCTCGTCCTCACGGCCCAGGATTTTCAGTCCTAGTTTTGAGCCAGCCCGTATGAAAATCATTGTCTTAGCGTGGCCTGGTCCATTTAAAGGTCAGTTAAATTAGAACTGGCCCAAAAATTTTTGCAAAAAATGCATACATTTTTCAATCGCCATTATTCTACACTTAAAAATTAAAAAATATTATTTTAATAGTAAATTTTACGCATATTAAAATATAGCTAAATTAAAATATAGTAAAATGTGTGAAAAGGAACCTGCCTATGACGGAACCCTGTTTTAAACTGAAAAACGTGTTGATCCATGCAAAATTAATATACTAATAAGTAAGAAAATAATACATATGAGATAATTTTACGGTATATTTTAAAATTACTATGTTTTCGCAAGACAGAAAATACACGATGGCAACAGTAATGATTAGAGTCTTAGACGTTTCAACATTCAAATAAAGATGCATTAAAAAATTAATGTAGTTCAGAATAAAAGAAAAAAAGGAGGGTTAAAAACAGGATAGTTTTTGAAGCTGTATACAGTACCGGACCTCAAATCCGGACTGGTCGGGACCGCGACCATTCCGGATTTCGGAATTTTCCGGATTTTAGGTCCTCAACCAAAACAATAAATAAACAGATACAGTACATGCCCTTGGCAAAATTTTACATGCCACGAAGCAATCTATACTGCGAATTGCCATGTTAGGCTTAGTGTAAATAAAGCCAAAAATACAAATTACAAAAAGTAATTTAAAATAAATATGTTTTTTTTCTTTTTTTAAATACTATTACTGCATATTCTTAGAAATATTAAAGCCTTTTTTAGAAAATGAAAATGCATTGTTGCTCGCGAGTTAGGCCTCGGAATCTATATCGCGGATTGCCATATGAGGTATAAGTAAACAAACATAAACATTAATTAAAAAAAATAATTTAAAATAAGGATAAGAATTTTTTTAATCATGCACATCACATTATTAGGAACATAAAACATTTTTTAGGAAATGAAAATACATCGTTGTTTGCGAGAGCCGAATTAGGCTAATTGACGAATTTCTTTCAAATTTTCAGCCAGTTACAATAATAGTGAATTAGCTTGTGTAACAAATTTTTATTAAATTATGATAAGTTATTAGAAAGCTAGGGTACCTCTAAAAAAAGGCCACTAGATGAAAAGAAAGTAAAGAAAAACGACATATCTATCCGCTGTTTGTTTTGCTTATTCAACATGTTTATTTAACTGCATGAAGTGGAAGGTCAACGTTATCAGAATGCGATCATTAGCTTTCGATGGACAGCTTGTTTTGTTATGGAGAAAGGAACTTTGCATAGATTTTTTTTTTCTCTTTGAGTTAAAGAAAAGAATTTTTTGGTACGGTGCTTACAAACAGAATTTTTTCGAAAAATGAAATTTGTTGAACATATTAAAAGTGGGGGGAGGGCGTTGTAAAATATTTTTACATATAAATATTATAAATATATTCTACGAACCTTTTTAAAAATAATTCTTTTTTGTGGTTATTTATTTATTCTTTTTAAATTTTCTATATAAATGAAGAAAAGGGTTTCTTTTTAAAATAAATTTAAAATGTGTGCACACACTAACTACGATAATTCTGTTAGAAAATTTGTATTAAAACTAATGAATGAAAAACATTGCAATAAAATAAAATTGCTGAGTCTAGTTTGGCTCGGCACTGTGTTACGCGCGCACGTAGCGCCATCTATGGACGTTTTTACGAAATATTTATTCGAGATCATCGCGGAATTTCAGTTTTCTTTTTTCCATTCCGGATTTTGGGTCGTCCGGATTTTAGGATTCCGGATTTGAGGTCCGGTACTGTAATAAAAAGCAGATTTGTGAAACTATTTTTCTGCCATTTAATAAGGGTTTACTCAAATCCAAAGGAGCTTTCTGATACATTTCTGAATTCATTTCTTTTCGGAAATCCATAAGGTTGGCAGGTGTTCTTATTTATTCAGAAACTATGTAATCGAGTAACGTTATCATTTTTTGATAAAGGCAATATATCTTTGAGAAAATACTGTCAAAGTTAAAGTTTTGAATCGAATTTCCGGAAGCGATAGCACGGGAAAGGAGAAAAACCTGCAGTCACGTGACAGGAATCTCTTATATCTCGATAAGTAATTTATTTATAAAAACAAAAAGGAAAAACGCTATTTTTCAAATTCCTTCAATAGTCAGGCCTGTCAATTTTAAGCCTTTACAGTAAAAAATTAGTCAGAAAATGTGTGAGAAAATTTCTCATTGTTGAGCAGTGAATTTGAGAACCACTTGGAGGCATATTTCCAAAGATTCCGTTAAGAGAAGTTCATTATCGCTACTAATATTTTTACAAAACATATTGCCTTCCCCACACAACACATCCTGAGAACTGTAAAGTCCAGTTCCGGCTCTGCTCGACTATGTATTAAAAATGCAAGCCTGATCTTGGCCCGGCCCGGCCCGAGTCTGCTGAAAAAATTAAGCCATGGTTCAGACATGCACCATGTAACTGTCCGATGCTGATCTCTACGCTGGACATGTTACATTTCTGTATTGATGTTGTCAAACTAGCATCGGGTCGTTTGCCCGGTCCGGCCCGTTTGAAAACTCGCCTTCATTTTGCGGCCCGCGGTCCGGGCCGGGTACGGACCTCAGGCCAAGCCCGCGCCCGTGCAGACTTCTACTACAATCAATTCATGCAGTTATTTCTGCAGAGTAACTACCTTTAAATGGTAGTTTATTTATTATTACCTATTCTTTCAACTTTCATACACTTTTAAGCACATTGTTGCTCCAATCTTTCAGTTTTGTTTTTGTTATCTTCCGTTGAGTTTTAATTAATTTTGCTTCTTTATTTGGAAATTTATAATTTTAATCAGTTTTGCAAACCAGCTTTGCATTTGTGCAATTTAATGCACAATCGTTTTTTTTTTTTTTTTAAATGTATTTTGTATTTTAAATGTATTTTCAAAATACATGTATTTTGTATTTTGAATTTTTGAAATTTGGAAAGTATTTTGTATTTTGTATTTTAAGTTGAAAAAACAATGTATTTTGTATTTTGTATCGAAAATGGTTTTTCGATGTATTTTGCCCAACTCTGATGTAAACTAACTTTTTCAGCTGCTGATATGATAAGGATTAGAATGAATGCTTCTGTTTTAATTAAGCATTTTTCTGAATTGTTACAATTCTAACGTTTTAGCTTTTATAATTATAATGTTGCTATGAGAACAACAAAATCTACTGTGTGAAGTGTGATAAACAGGAAGAATCATTTAGAGTTTTGCTGTGCATAGTACTGTTTAAAGAACCATAGAATGAAATGTAATGTATGTTTAAGTCTCGTGAAAGAATGGCTGATATTTCTACAGTTCCGGATAATAATATATCAAGTGAATTAATGAATTGCGATAGTACACGTTGCGCTATACTAGATGGGAAATTTTTTTAAATAATTTCTGTTGATAATAACGGTAAAGTTAAGGCTGCATGCCAAATATGTAAAACAAGATCTACCGTTATAAGTGGAACTTTTGAAGCAACAACTAACTTTAAAACACATTTAAAGGTAAGATTTTTAGTTTTATACCGTTATATATTGATTGAAACATTTTTTTCTAGTTCCTTTGTATCCGTTTTATCAAAATTCAGGTATATTTTAAGCCACCCGTTATATTCATTTAATTGAGAGCGAATTTTACTTCATAAATCGTTATATTTATTGATATAGAATTCAGATTTTCATTAATTGTATTTACGATTGAGTATATTAAATGTTGGATTTTTGGTTATAGACCTGCTCTTACTGGAGGTACATGTTTATATAGCGTGACTTCGCAATTAAATTTTTTTGACTCATTTCATGTTTTATTTTATAGTGTTTATAAAAAAAAAAATAGCTCAGTGAATAAACTGGTGTTCGACCGAAACGAAAGTTGCTGTCCGAAACCGAAGTTGATTCTTTTTTGAGTTTAGATCGTAAACAAAAGTTTCTCAGATGAGAATTTTAATATCAATAAGAATATTAATTTGGTTAATTACAAAAACATCCCCCTTTAGAATAATATTTATGATTTTGAATGTGCAGGTATGCGCATATATTTGTTTAGAATAAAATTAAAAAAAGATTAATAAAATATTATTTTGTACGGATTTATAAGCATAGAAATTTATACATTATTAATTGTGTAGTTATTTATGTATCCCGAGATTATTTATGTATCAACCGAGATCAATGTTCATTGTACAGAGAGTTTCAAAATTTTTAACATTTGGCTTGCAAATTAATCAAATAAAATATCAATAAAGGATTCTTTAATAGAATAAGTAGTGTATTCATACCTAAAGAAAATAAATAGCAATATTTAACTTGCAATCATTATTACAAGTATAGTATGCATATGTTTAAATTCAGTTTTACAATATAAATGATGGAGAGTACGTTATGAGTATTTAAAGTAATTTTAATACAATGACTTATTCAAGATTGAAGGGTCTTTAAAACAGACCATGACGAAGAACGATGCATTGATAGAAGACACTTATTATTTATTAAAAACTAAAAAACATTACTTAAAAAAAAAAAAAAAAGTTATTTGGTATCATGATACCCCGAACGTCGTATTTCTACACATTATGACATTCCCAGGATTTAAACGAAAACATTAACATGTTATTTATTTAATATTCCTTTTTAAATTATTTCTTTTTTTTATTCACGGGAAGCATACTCATATTAGCGTTGTAGTGATTGAGGCCTTAACGAATTATGTATATTTTTTAACAAACTTCCAACGAAGGAAATTATACAATTCTTTTATATATGTGTTTATAATGTGTACGTCCAAGAATAACTATTGAACTCACGCTTCGATTTTCTCTCTTTTAGGTAGCTTTCATTACAAAAAGCTACCTATTGCAGCCGTTCGGAGGAAAGCGATTTCAAAAAATTTTGGTATATTTTCATCGATCATGATCCCCAGACCCCGAAACCACCCTCCGTTCAAAATTGATATATATCTGACCTATGTCACACTCTAACTCTCGTAATTATGAACCGATTTCGATGTAATTCGGTGTGTACATAGTACATACCAATGTCTCGACCGAGTTCGTTGGCCAGCTTCATCCGCCGTTTTGTTTCAAAATGGCGGCCATTTAAAATTTTTAAAAAAATTTAAAATTTGAAATGTGGTACCAAAAAATTCAAAATGGAAAAATATTTTTTTCTTATGTATTTGACCTTTATACAAAGATTTCGGAGGAGTTTTTGTTTCGTCTATATCTTAAAAAATGGCTGAGTTGCAGCATTTTAGGTAGCTTTCTTTACAAAAAGCTACCTATTGCAGCCGTTCGGAGGAAAGCGATTTCAAAAAATTTTGGTATATTTTCATCGATCATGACCCCCAGACCCCGAAACCACCCTCCGTTCAAAATTGATATATATATATATATATATATATATATATATATATATATATATATATATATATATATATATATATATATATATATATATATATATATATATATATATATATATATATATATATATCTGACCTATGTCACACTGTAACTCTCGTATTTATGAACCGATTTGGATGTAATTCGGCGTGTACATAGTACACACCAATGTCTCGACCGAGTTCGTTGGCCAGCTTCATCCGCCATTTTGTTTCAAAATGGCGGCCATTTAAAAAAATTTTAAAAATTTAAAATTTGAAATGTGGTACCAAAAAATTGAAAATGGAAAAATATTTTTTTCTTATGTATTTGACCATCATACAAAGACTCCGTAGCAGTTTTTGTTTCGTCTATATCTCAAAAAATGGCTGAGTTATAGCATTTTGAATTTCTAGCGAAGCTGACATTTTGAAACGTCCTGAATTTTGTCACGCGATAAAAGGCGTATTTATGAACCGATTTGGATGTAACTTCGTTTATACATAGTACAGACCAATGTCTCGACCGAGTTCGTTGGCCAGCTTCATCCATCATTTTGTTTAAAAATGGCGGCCATTTAAAATTTTAAGAAAAATTTTAATTTGAAATGTGGTACCAAAAAATTGAAAATTGAAAAAATATTTTTTTCTTATGTGTTTGACCTTGATAAAAAGATTCGGGAGCAGTTTTTGTTTCGTCTATATCTTAAAAAATGGCTGAGTTATAGCATTTTGAATTTCTAGCGTGGCTGATATTTTGAAACGTCCTGATTTTTGCCACGTGATAACAGACGTATTTATGAACCGATTTGGATGTACCTTGGTGTGTACATAGTACATACAAATACCTCAACCGAATTCGTTGGCCAGCTTCATCCGCCATCTTGTTTCAAAATGGCGGCCATTTAAAAAAATTAAAAAGAAAATTAAATTTAAAATGAGATACTAAAAAATTGGAAAATCAAAAAGATTTTTTTCGTATGTGTTTGACCTTAATACAAAGATTCCGGAACAGGTTTTGTTTCGTCTATATCTAAAAAAATGGCTGAGTTATAACATTTTGAATTTCTGTTGTGGCTGACATTTTAAAACGACCTGATTTTTGTCACGCGATAACAGGCGTATTTATGAATCGATTTGAATGTAACTTGGTCTGTACATAGTACATACCAATGTCTCGACCGAGTTCGTTGGCCAGCTTCATTCGCCATCTTGTTTCAAAAGGGTTGCCATTTTTTTTTTAAAAATGTAATTTAAAATTTAAAATGAGGTATTAAAAAATTGGAAAATGAAAAAGATTTTTTTTTATGTGTTTGGCCTTGATACAAAGATTCTAGAGCAGTTTTTGTTTCTGAAAATTTGTTCTTTTGTTTATATCCTAAAAAGTGGTTGAATTATAGCACTTTGAATTTCTATCATGGCTAACACTTTGAAACGATCTTGTATTTGTCACTCGATACCACACGTATTCGCCTATTACGATGGAAGAAGACATGTGGATTGTATACATCAATATCTCGACCAAGTTCGCTGGCCAGCTTCATCAGCCATCTTGTTTCAAAATGGCGAAAAAAAAAATATTTAAAGTGAGATTCAAAAAAATTAGAAATTGAAAAAGGTTACTTTCTTAAGTATTTGACCTTGATATAAGGATTCAGGAGCATTTTTTGTTTGTCTTTATCTTAAAAAATGGCTCAGATATAGCAGTTTCTATTTCTAACGTGGGTGACATTTTGAAAAATCTGATTTTTTGCCTGCGACAGCACTCGTATATATCAACCGATTCCGATGTGAGTGAGCATGTGCACAGCAATTACTAAGGTCTCGACCAAGTTCACTGGTTAGCCTCATCCACCATGTAGTCTTAAAATGGCAGGCACTTAAAGAAATCGCCGAATTTGGCAGCCAAATATAAGTTACTTTAAATAAAAGCAGCTGGGATACAGCTGACTAATTTCGCGAAATTCTCATTCATAATGATTTAGTATTGATAAAAATTAGTATTGAATCTCCTACATTCGGTTTCCACTTAATTGAGCTTCGTGTGTTTGAATAAGATAAGTTGGCTTTTTTAAAATGAGGAATATGAAAGCTACCTCTTCCTCCCGGCACTGGCCGGAAGGACTTTTGAATTTCTAGCGTGGCTGACATTTTGAAGCGTCCTGAACTTTGTCACGCGATAAAAGGCGTATTTATGAACCGATTTGGATGTAACTTCGTTTATACATAGTACATACCAATGTCTCGACCGAGTTCGTTGGCCAGCTTCATCCGCCATCTTGTTTAAAAATGGCGGCCATTTAAATTTTTAAGGAAAATTTAAATTTGAAATGTGGTACCAAAAAATTGAAAATATATTTTCTTCTTATGTGTTTGACCTTGATAAAAAGATTCGGGAGCAGTTTTTGTTTCGTCTATATCTTAAGAAATGGCTGAGTTATAGCATTTTGAATTTCTAGCGTGGCTAACATTTTGAAACGTCCTGATTTTTGTCACGTAATAACAGGCGTATTTATGAACCGATTTGGATGTACCTTGGTGTGTACATAGTACATACAAATATCTCGACCGAGTTCGTTGGCCAGCTTCATCCGCCATCTTGTTTCAAAATGGCGGCCATTGAAAAAAATTTTAAAAATAAAAAAATTAAAATGAGATACCAAAAAATTGGAAAATGAAAAGATTTTTTTCGTATGTGTTTGACCTTAATACAAAGATTCCGGAATAGTTTTTGTTTCGTCTATATCTAAAAAAATGACTGAGTAATTGCATTTTGAATTTCTATTGTGGCTGACATTTTAAAACGACCTGATTTATGTCACGCGATAACAGGCGTATTTATGAACCGATTTGGATGTAACTTGGTCTGTACATAGTACATACCAATGTCTCGACCGAGTTCGTTGGACAGCTTCATTCGCCATCTTGTTTCAAAAGGGTTGCCATTTAAAAATAAATTAAATTTAAAATTTAAAATGAGGTATTAAAAAATTGGAAAATGAAAAAGATTTTTTTTATGTGTTTGGCCTTGATACAAAGATTCCAGAGCAGTTTTTGTTTCTGAAAATTTATTCTTTTGTTTATATCTTAAAAAATGCTTGAATTATAGCACTTTGAATTTCTAGCATGGCTGACATTTTGAAACGATCTTGTATTTGTCACGCGATAACACACGTATTCGTCTATTTCGATGTAAGAAGGCATGTGGATAGTATACATCAATACCTCGAATTCGCTGACCAGATTCATCAGCCATCTTGTTTCAAAATGGCGGCCATTAAATAAAAAAATATATATATATTTAAAGTGAGGTGCAAAAAAATTAGAAATTAAAAAAGGTTTCTTTCTTAAGTATTTGACCTTGATATAAGGATTCAGGAGCATTTTTTGTTTGTCTTTATCTTAAAAAATGGCTCAGATATAGCAATTTCAATTTCTATTGTGGGTGACATTTTGAAAAATCTGATTTTTTGCCTGCGACAGCACTCGTATATATCAACCGATTCCGATGTGAGTGAGCATGTGCACAGCAATTACTAAGATCTCGACCAAGTTCACTGGTTAACCTCATCCACCATGTTGTCTTAAAATGGCAGGCACTTTAAGAAATCGCCGAATTTTGCAGCCAAATATAAGTTACTTTAAAGAAAAGCAGCTTGGATAAAGCTGACTAATTTCGCGAAATTCTCATTCATTATATTGATAAAAATTAGTATTGAATCTCCTATATTCGGTTTCCACTAAATTGAGCTTCGTGTGGTTGAATGATATAAATTGGCTTTTTTAAAATAAGGAATATGAAAGCTACCTCTTCCTCCCGGCACTGGCCGGAAGGACTTTTTATTTTCCCCTTTCTTTACAAGAAGAAAGTATTGGAATCGTGAAAAAATCTGACCTCAGGTTTTCGACGGATTTATATTTTTGAAGGTCCTGAACACCATTTGACTGTTTTTAGAAAATGTCCTATCTGTGAGTTTGTCTGTGTGTGACACAAATTTTGTGAGCGCTCTATCTCAAGAACTAATGCACAGAGTTTAATAAAACTTTAGATTCAGTTAGACGTTGACATAAGTTGTTGTATATTAGGTTTTAGTGTAAATCGCGTAACAGGTGGCGCTGCTATGCTGTATTTTTCACGATTTCCGCAAAAACTCTATCTCAAGAACTAATGCACGGATTTTCATCAAACTTCAGATTCAGTTAGACGTTGACACAAGTTGTTGCTGATTAAGTTTTTGTGTAAATTGCGTAACAGGTGGCGCTGCTATGCTACATTTTTCACGATTTCTCCAATAGTTCTATCTCAGGTACTAATGCACGGATTTTCATCGAACTTCAGATTCAGTTGGACGTTGATATAAGTTGTTACTAATTAAGTGTTGGTGTAAATCCACCAACAGGTAGCGCTTCTGTGCTGCATATTTATGCTGCAGTCCGGTATAAAAAGTGAAATCGCGGCATTACCCCGGACCGATATAAAAGCTAGAAGTTCGACCTGGCCCTGCTCGTACAAAAACTCGATTAGCCCAGACCAACTAATTTCCAGAAAAGATAAATTTTTGTGGTGATATGGTTAAAAATCGTCTTGTACGAGGAATTCTGATCAAAAATACCGGGTGTCCCAAAAAGGACTGACTGATTTTAAAATTCAATAACTTGTAAACGGTGACAGATATTTAAAAAAATCTTGCATGAGGGTTATGCATAAGGTCAAAAAATTTTTTACAGTGATTTTCAATTTTAGTTTGAATTACAAACAATAGATGGCGCTGTACGCAATAGTCGCTAAATACAGGCTCGATTTTTGGTCCTTTATCTTGTTCTATGCAGAAAAAGGAGATGGAAATGTATTATCCGGGCCACGAAGTACGAAAAATCGAGCCTGAAATTAGCGTCTATCGATCGCAGCGCCATCTATTGTTTGTAATTCGAACTAAAATTGAAAATCACTGTAAAAAAACTTTTGACCTTATGCATAACCCTCCTGCAAGAATTTTTTAAATATCTGTCACCGTTTACAAGTTATTGAATTTTAAAATCAGTCAGTCCTTTTTGGGACACCCGGTACTTATTTCAGCTTTTTTTTCATGTTTATAGACTTCTTTTAAAAGCACCTTTGACTGCGATATTTATTTTTTGAATTAATCTTTATTTTTATGTAAATGTTTTAATTATAATTAATATCATTAATCTCTTCATGCCTTGGAAACTTAAAAATCTGAAAAACGCTATACTGTAGAATCTTCTAAGACGGATTCGCACAGGATAGGAGAAAAAATCCATTATAGATTGGTTCCCTTCTTAGCACGTACATAGTTTGTTCTAAATGTATTATGTTCTTTTCGCCTGTTATTAAATTCATTTTGCATGAATCAAAACATTTGCCGTTTAAGACAGGATTTATAGACAGATTCATTTTCAGAGTTTCTTTTACTGTACTTTAATTTTATTGTCCATAAATATATTTACTAGTCTTTAAAAATAATAAAATTAAAATTTTTAATTTTAAAATCATAGCAACTTAAAAATGCATACGTTTTTTGGAAACAATTGTTGAGTCGGGCTGATTTTACTGATTTTTGAATAGGCCAGACCGGGCCGGTGTGGGCCAGTGATTTTCATAAGGGCTGCGTCGGGACCAATACTAAAATTTTTGGCTAATGCAAACGTCTAGGAAGAATGAAGTCCAGTTCCGGTCCGGTCTGAAAGGAATAAATCAGGCCCGGCCCCAGTCTACAGAAAAAAGTAAAGCCCGGAACCCGAATGAGTGATGACGAGGCCCATCTGAGCCTTCCTTCAGAAAAAAATAAACCTGACACCCGGGCCGGACCATACCGGAACAACTGAAGGACAGGTCCGGCCCGGCCCTGCCCGAGTGTCGTGAATAAAAATTGGCCCTAAACCAGACAGCTGACCGTGCCGGGCACGACCCGTGCAAACCTCTAATCTTATACACAAACTTTTTCAAAATTTCAGATGTATTTTGTATTTTAAATGTATTTTGAAAATACATGTACTTTGTATTTGGAATTTTTTTAATTTGAAAAGTATTTTGTATTTTGTATTTTAGGTTCTAAAACTAATGTATTTTGTATTTTGTATCGAAAATGATTTTTCGATGTATTTTGCCCAACTCTGATCTTGAACACACCCTTAGTAAATTTACACTAGTTTTCGGTTAAATGCATTCGATTGAGATTCTCGGTCATTGTTTTACAGATATTTCCCTTATATTGTATCTAATTCCCTGTAGGGATTTCCATGTCTTTATTTAAAGATATTTTTGGCTTTGTTAAAACTTGTAATTCAAATACACACTTTTAAAATTCTTTTGCCATTTTATTAGAAATATCGAAGAAGAAAATTTATTTTATTTATTTTATTTTATTTTTTTAAGTTAGAATATTTTAGAAAGGGAAATTTCATCTCCTCGGATTTTTATCGACAATCACGTTGTAGTTTTTTTTTTTACTTTATGCCAGAAGCTTGGTAATGTGGTAATATTAAGTGTAAATTGTGTAGTATTATTTTAATGCTTTTATTATTATTATTATTATTATTATTATTATTATTATTATTATTCAATTGGTAAATGTGTTATAAAAAATATATTAATCTTCTAAAAACATATTACACAAAATGAATAAAATAATGAAAACGTAAAAAGTCACTTTTAAATAAATATTATATATATTTTGTTTATTGTTTTCTTATTTCTTACTAAAAAAATCTTTTACAAAATATTAACCCAATAAAAAATAAATAGTATGCAGCGATTTCGAAAAATTCTCTAAAACATTATTGTTATAAAAACGAATTAGATATAAAATTTTTTATTAAAAAAATCCATTGAATTTTTTCATTTATTACTTAAACTAGTTAACTCTTTATGTACTGACGGTACTTTTATGTAAAGAATAGTAGTTTAATAAAATTTAATATAAAATTTATTTACTCTGTCTATTAATAAAAGTTTTCCTTCTTTCCACACAATATACTTTGCTCGATCAAATTTAGATAGAGTAGAGAAATAATCGAAGATAAATATATTCAAAAAGTGGTAATTTTCTTAATTATTTTCATAGTTATAATTTTTCTTTTACAAAAAAGTTACATGAAACATTTTCAACTGCAAAAGCCTTTCTATTTACAGAGAGGCTCATAATATATTTAAATACATTGCTTTTATAAGAATTGTGATATAACCATAAAAGTTAATTAATCTGATTATTTTTGTAAATATTTTACAAAAAAGTTATAACTACCGATATATTTAACCAGTTTTAATGAAAAAATATATCTAAATTTCATATTATTATTAGTTAAAAATTTCAGTATATCTTCAGATATTGAAGAAGATAATTATTGAGAAGAAGCAATTTCTTGATAAATAATTCCGTAAATAAAGGATTTAAAAATTAAATTTGATTTAAAAAAATAACAGGTATTATGTATCGGTCCAAATTGAATTAAAATAAACCGTTTAAGAAATTTTCCAACGAATATATTTGAAGCGAAATCTTTGATAAAAATTAAATTCAAAAAATCAAAAAACCCGACTGCATAAAAAGCGAACTAATTAATTATTTCTCATAAATGTGAAACTATTTTTTATATTACTTACCTATTTGTTTTTATTTACTTGTATTGATGACTTTTAAGTTGTGTTTAATTGTTAGTTCCTATATATAAACACTGTTTTGATGAGGCCTAGAGATAGATGCCTAAGAAGGTTAGGGTTGTAGTAAAGCCAGAGATCCTACCTACACAACTTCCAGGTTGTGTAATATTTAAACGGAGCTTCTGACTGTAAAATAGTCAATGAAACATCGTCTTTATTTTGAAAGACCTATCCAATGATATGTCACTCAACATGGTGCGTAATTTTTTTCGTCTCTACCGCCATTTTGTATTTTACGGTCGCCATCTTGAATTTATAAAAAACAAAACCTAGCCTATAACCATCGGACGGTTAAGACGAATAGATAGAGACCTCATTGATTAAAATCCATCCAGCCGTTGGGATGTTTCGAGGGTATAAAGAAATCCACATACCCAGATACGCGTGAAACACATAATTCTTCTTGGCAGTCGGGTAAAAAGCACAAGTACAATAGATTTTTCCCCGCTTCATTATAAAAGACATTCTTTGCGCATAGCAGCAACTGCTCCTATGGTGCACTCAGTAAGGTGTTTTTCTCATTCCCAGAGCTCTCGGGTTCAAACCCCAGGCCGGCTGGAAACAAATTGCGTAAAAAATTAAATGGTACAGCAGTTCAAATTTACTCGAAAAGTTCTGATCCTTCGAAGTTCTAAAATTCAGTAATTTCAAAAAGTAAGTTAAATTATTTTCATTAAGAATAAATTGATTTAGAGAGTCTTGATTATTTTTAGCGATGTTAATTTACGGAGTCTTCTGTAAATTTACTGAATAACTTCTCTGTTATTTCCAAGAATATATGTTTTTCTAATCTCTGTAATTTTACTTAAGACTTAAGATAATGGGTTATCAGTAGATTCTCTGTAATTTCACAGAAAAATTTTTAACAGTGTACTTTCTAAGTACGGAACCCTAATAAAGTAAACTATTTCTTCTCTATAAACATGTTATTTGCACTGTCTGAAAGAACCTGAAATTTGCGCAAGAGAGGTTCGTTTTCATTCTGAATTAAGCCGAGAAGGAATTCAACGACCTTTACCCTCAAGTATGACCTCTTCACGTCGGGATTAATAAAATATTATGGTGTTATCGAGGAGAAAGGGAAAACGAAAGCTGAAGATTAGATAAGTAGAAATCTGTTTTGAAAATGTGTAGTTTTTGTTTGTACTTTGATTCATTTAACTCTGCCGCGCTCAATCTGCACGTGGCTCACCGACCACCCTTTTATACGCTGTCCTAGTTTAGGCATACAATCGGATAATCTGTATTTAGAAAGAAATGAGATAAACATAAAAAATACTTAAGTATTGTTTCATACAATTTTATGGGAAGACAAATAATTTCCTGTTATTTAGAATTAATTTAAAATATGTTAAAACATTCTAAATTACATTTGGCCAGGCAGAAATTCTATTTACCACGTAGTACGATACTGACAAGAAATAATGCTTGAAAATCTATACTATAAAGCCAAAACGTGTCTATGAGTAATGCTGACGTGATATCGACGGTTTCAATGATCTCAATAATCAATTTAGCTTTTATAAAAATATATATTTTAAATATTGCGCAATTTCCCTTTTTACAGCGTCGAATTGGAAAAATAAAAATTTTTAAATGCAATTTGCTTGAAAACCGTACCTTAATTTAATGATATTTTATGTTTTATTTTATGTTTTATTAAATAATTTTCAAATACAAATTTTTTAAAAAGGCGTAAACCCCGAATATGGAACATTAACTCATTTGCACTTAAAACAATATACTGTCTGGCTCAGACTAGAAAAACCCTGGAATTGGTCTTGACGTAGTCCTGTTGCCAAGGTAACTGGTCAGTCGACTTTATTTAGGGAAGCCCAGCATAGAGATCTGCACGGGCCGGCCCGTGGCCCGAAGCGGGCCGATTTCCACTCACGGAACTTGGGCCGGGCTCGGGCCACACTTTTTTCTGAAAGCTCGGGCCGGGCCTAACTTATTTTTTCTGTACTGACCCGGGACTAGTTTCATTCCTAGTCTTCATGGCTCAAAATTTTCAGTCTTAATTTTGACCCAGCTCGTATGAAAATCAATGTCTCAGCGTGGCCTGGTCCATTCAAAGGTCAGTAAAATTACGCCTGGCCCAAAACTTTTTGCAAAAAATGCATACATTTTTAAATCGCCATTATTCTACACTTAAACATTAAAATTTATTATTTTTAAAGAACACTAGATTTCAGCGCTTATTAAAATATAGTAAAACGTGTGAAAAAGAACCTGCGTATGACGGAACCCTCTGTTAAACTGACTAACGTGTTGATCCATGCACAATTAATAGATTAATACATAAGAAAAGAATATATAACACATTTACACTCGCTAAGAAGGGAACTCGTCTATAACGCATTTTTTTCTGTTCTATGTAATTCCGTCTTAAAAGATTTTACTGTATAGCATTTTTCCGATTTTTAACACTTCAAAAAAATAAAAAATCAATGTTTTGTTGAAATTCACTCGGGCCGAAATTATAAGTTTTTTACCGGGCCGGGCCAATATTTTTTTTTCCTGGCCGGGTCGGGCTCGGGTCGAACTTTTAATTTTTGTATCGAGTCGGGCCGGGCCGAATTTTTTTCCTATGAGTCAGGCCGGTCCCGGGCCTGGAAATTTCGGCCCGTGCAGACCACTAGTCCAGCATTTTTTTTTCTCCCGTTCAATTGATCATTCCGCGAATTTCCGTAACCTTTTCTGCAGGGGCGCCATTTCAGAACTTCCTTGGGGGGGGGGGGGCAAACATTTTTTGAGGATGCTATATAGCTAAGAGTAGGATCCAGAGGGGTCTAACCCCCCCCCCCCCCCCCCCGTATGAGAAAATGTTACTGACTTATTCTTACAAAGACAGTAAAAACTTCGAATACGGAAACTCAGAACCGATGAAATATTTCGTTTTAGACAGGTTTCCGTTTTAGAAGGTAAAATTTTAATATATTGGACATGATTTTTTTTTCTCTTTAGACAGGATTCTATTATAGAAAGGTTTCATTTTTACAGGTATCCTCACTGACTGTAAAACCATCCGCTCTATAGTATAGCTCTGAAAAGAGATGTATTAGAGTAAAACTTGTGAAAACGAAACCTCTCTATAACAGATTTCTTTCTAGAAGGGGAAAAAGTTAAATTTCGTTGAAAAAACATCATACAATTATACTTGCTAAGACGGAAACCTGTTTAAATGGAGCTGTTTTCTAGTCCCTTTCGAAGTTTTACTTAAAGGGGCGCCATTTCATGAGTTTCCTGACGAAGGACAAGGAAAATTTTTCTTTGAGGAACAGGAAACGTGGAAAATTGCAGAACTGCACAAATCACACAGAAAAAAAATCCCACACAATAAAACATGCTCTATGTGATTTTGTCTCCATAACTTTTTTTACAAGCATGTGATTATTCCACAATTTTTTTTTAATTTTCGTGAAAGTCCGCGATTTTTCTTTCTTTCAAAATCCGCAAAATCAATTCGTCAATGGGTCGCAGAAAAAAATCGCGAATCTTGGAAATTTTGAAAAAAAAAATGTGTCTCAAAATGGTCACTTAAAAATCGCTAATTTCTTCAAACGACCGTTGCTGGACAGATAATTACACCTGTTTATTTTCTATTTAATTTACATCCAAAATTGTTAATTGGTCCAAATCATCCAAGCAACCTCATAGTAAATTGGTATATAATTTTATATACCTTAGATAAATTCAAATAACATAAGTGATCGTAATTACATAATTCTAGTAGAAGAGCAACGCGAAGCATTAATAAAATTAAATTATAATTCGCGTCAAAATGTAATTATTAAATTTAAATAATTACGAATAAAATTAAGAGTTTGCGTTGTGAATTATTTAGACGAACTCTTCCACTTATGAATTAAACTAAAATTTAAGCTGTAAAAATAAATTGACACACCTTAAACATTATCAATTAAATAATTACAGAAACTTTTTAAAACTTGATTAAATATTTTATTTACATTGAACACAACTATATACAGAAATACATAATATTAATTCAAAAAAAAGAAAGCAATACTTTTGTTTGCTTCTCATTATTTTATGTATATTTAATCTTAAAAAAAAAAGACAATATTTTCATTTACTCTAATTATTATATATTTTTCTTTTTGCTAAAAGAATATTTCTCTTTCATTTTTAAATTACCTTAATTTTATTTAATTATTGGTTTTGTCGGATCTCAGATTACTCTCTACCATAAAATATCAGAAAAGGATATTTATAATTTTTCATATGATTTTAAGTGGTAAAAGAAAAAGTTTAAGGTAGTACCTTTTTTTTCATATACGGGATGGTGGCCTTTATTCATCAAATTCAGAGTTGTCGCGTTGCTAAGGATCATATCCTTATGTCATCAGGAATTAGCTTCGTATCAGAGCGGCAATATCGGGATGGCAGGATGCATAGCTACGGACCTCTGTAGAACAATCCACTTTATTTTAACATCAGGAAGACATCCTCAATTAGGTTTGCTTAGGCTCACTCCGATATGTACATCAGGAAGACATCCTCAATTAGGCTTGCTTAGGCTCACTCCGATATGTCCATCTCGCCTGGGCATTACTAGGACTTTTTGGATTCATTGCACGGGCTTTCAGGAGAGCTCCTGCGTCCTCTACATCTTTTTTTCAGACTCTCTTTTTCAAACCTTATTCTTCTGGCACACCAACTCCTGCAGTGGGTGGAACTATTTTGTCTAGTCCACTCTTATTGGATGTGAGAAGATTTTGCATTATCCTTCGATAGGCCTATTAGCTAACAGTCTGCAAATGGCCCCTTACATATACTTTAATATTATTATATGCCTTAAAGTTTGGGTGGTCTGAAAAGCCATAAATTTATCCCAACACTTTTATTAAGGCCATAAATTTATTCCAACGTTTTTATTATTTTACGATTTCTAATTATACACCACTTTCCATTGGCTTGTCATAAAACGACACCATGGCGTCTGGCTATTGTTGTTATCTGAGATCCGAACTCTATTCAACATTATACATTCATTTTACAATACAACAATTTTTAAAAATATATATTTAATATTTAAAATCAACTTAATAATTTTTGTATGAACTTACACTCTTATTTTACTTAAATATATAAACATTATAATTTTACACTCATAATTATATTTTATAAAAAAATATTTATACAAACAGAAATAACAAATTACGCAATTTTACTTTGATTTAACCGACCTGGTGCGGGAACATATCATTGTTATATGTTGCCCAGCAACCGTGGAAAATATTGCTAATTTCATCAGAGATCGCGAAAAGAAATAGATTTCGTCAAGTGATCGCACAAACTGAAATCTTGAATTTCGTAAAAGGATTGCAAAAAAAATCGCGAATTTCGTAAAAGGATTACGAAAAAAAAAAAAAAACCCGAATTTCGTCAAAAGATTGCGCAAAAAACACAAAAATTTTGTCGAACAATTGCGCAATAAAATCGAGGAGAAATTCGTCAAACGATCGCGTAATAAGGTCCAAAGTTTTGTCTAACTCTCGCACAAAAAAAATCACAAATATTATTAGTCAGTGGCAGAAACAAAATCACGAATATCAATAAATGATAGTGATAAGGAATCATGAATTTTGTCAAAAAAATCACGAAAACAAATATCGAATTTCATCAGTTGATCGCGAAAAAATATTGCGAGTTTCGGCAAATGCTCGCGCAAAAAAAATCTATTTCGTATAATGCTTTCAGAAAAAATATCGTGAATTCAGTGAATCGATCGCGGAAAAAATCGCAAATTTGGGCAGATGATCGCGAAAAAAAATCATGAAATTCAATCAGTCATGAGATAATCAGCCAATGAACATCATGAATAGGTCACGAAATTTGCAAATTTTGTGATCTATAAGTATAAGAAAATTTTCGTTAGTGATTTTCTGCAAGTGAAGGTAAAGCGTTAATTTTTTCGGATTGTGTTTTCACTATTATGAGATGGTTTCATGTTAATCCGATTTTTCAAAGAAATTCTGAATATTTTTCAAATAAAAAAACCTACATATTTGAACATTAATGAATACTATGTATTCTTCATTTTTCTACAAAAAAGGTAAAATTTATAATTAATATTCATATAAAAAGCACAAATAAATGCACAAGAATTACTTTCATGTGCATACATATAATTTAAAATTATTTAAAAAACATTAGAAAAACCCAGAACATTTTCAGTCATCACAAGACCGTCATCAGTGGGATTTAAATGTTATTATTTTCTTTGTGATTATTCGAGAATTGGGTAGAAGAAAATCATTGTGATTGTTGTGTCAATGATTTTCACGAGTTTTCCCATGATCAATTTGCACACAGCCGAGAAGCAACTGATAAAAAAAATTCTCACATGTATTTTTAAAATTAACCAAAGTACTCATTAAAGATATATGTCTCACCTTGAGTGAGTTCGTATAGTAAAGCTTTTTTCGATAATTATTAATGTGTATGCATAAGCATTTATTTAATGCATATGTTTTTATTGCAATAAAATCTGATAAGTTATTTTAGAGTTTGACCAATTTTCTAATATTTGTTTGAGTCAGACATTTGATTAGGGACCGAATATTCGGTATCTATTCGATATTTGGCCATACTACCGAATATTCGGTTAGGCTGAATATCAAACTATTCGGTTTGCCGAATACTTAAAAAACCTCTTAAAAATATTTTTTAAAACGTTACACAACTTCTACTTTTAACTGTCAATTAATAAAGATATTCAGAATATTTAAATAAAAGAGAATGGTTTTATATTATTTATTTGTTGTTTTAAAAATGTCACTTAAAAAAAAATAACCATTAATGACATGTCATTTTTTCATGGGTATTAACAAATGTGGAAATGCAAGTTACTGAGCATTGTCTGGTGAATAATCCGTTTCTTGCTTTTTCGCAAACAGGGTGTTTCTAAACAAAATGGGAGAAAATTTCAGGGGTAATAATAAACATCAAAACAGGCAATTTTTTGTCCAGTAAATCAGGATCACAATTCACTTATTCAGTCAGAAATATACAGTGTCAACCCAAGTCAAACTTTAATTTTCTTTTGTTACTTTAACAATAATGAAGGTATTGTAACTATATTGTCAACAGATTTACTTTAATTTCTGTGAAATATGATAACATGACGAGGAGCACTGGAAATAGCAACCATTCATATCTAAACAGCACTGAGCTAGACATTATTTTATTAAAAATGCAGCTAGTACCACTGGCCAAAATCCAGTCTGTTCCAAGGATATCAGCACATTCTGTACAAGCAAATTAATGTGCTGCAAATTTCGCTAAAGTATCTTCATTTTTATACAGTTATAAACGAAAATTCTGCTACGGCTTGTACACCTTTCATTTTTGATGAAAGAAGTGGAATGATATGTTGCTTCTTGTTCAATATGAGAGAATTCTTTTCATTTGTTTGAATTAACTGAAGTCATGGAATTTAAATTTTGTTACTTAAAAATTTTTTAAACCATCCTCTTCTTAAATAATAACTCAAAACATACTTTTTTTTAGTACAAAATTTACTTATAAAAATAGTCTTGTTTGTCAAAATGGAAGTATCTGTGCTAAATATTATGAAAAATTGTTTAAAATTTAACTTTTTAACGTTAAACACTGAGATATAAAAGTATTTGGCCAGCCGAATATTCGGTATTCAGCTTAACAGTTACTATTCGGCTGACCGAATATTCGGTATTCGGTTTACTTGTAGGCCAAATATTCGGCATTCGGTATTCAGCCAAATTCAGCACTATTCGGCGCATCCCTACAATTGATGATTGATAAATTTTCTGAAATATCAAATTCCTTGGGGGGGGGGGGGGCTATAGCCCCGCCCCCAGCCCCCCTCAAATAGCGCCCCTGTTTTTCTGCCCTTCCCCTCCTACGGACAAAGATCTTTCCCTGCAAGTTACCTCCAAAAGCAGGAAATCTACTCAGGGTTTTTCTTGTCTTAGCTAGACAGTACGTAATTCACGATTTGTTTGTTTCCATGTAATATTTCTTAACAAATTGCCAAATTAAAACTTCCAAAATAAATAAGTCAGTAAATAAAACACGAATTTACAAACTATGTTTTATAAACTATGAATTAAGGCTGTTCTCAAATCCAAAGGGTCAACTTTCTGGCATAAGTTTTAATTCATTTTTGTTCGGAAACGCATGAAACTAGAAGGTGTTATTCTGAAACTATGTCATCGAACTGTTTTTCCCGTTTTCTTGTAAACGCAATAGATCTTTCAGATATTACTGTCAAAGTGAGCATTTTGAACCGAACTTCCGAACGAAAGAAGAAAATCCAGTCAGTAAGGGGAGAAAAATGCCGTGTCACGTGATCAAAATCGCTTATAATTCAATGGATAATTGATGGATCCAAAAATGGAAAACACAGTTCGATTCCAAATCGCTTCCATGGTCAGGCTTTCCAATTTTATATCTTTCCGTTAAAAAATGAATTTGTAAATGTGTCAAAACGTTTTGCGCTTGTTGAGCAGAGCAGTTGAGAACAGCCTTAAGTAAATGTTCAAATCTTTACCACGCTTGTATCTATTTTCATTGCATGCTCTAAAAGATATGATTTTTTTAAAATGCCTATAAACGAAACATAAACTCACTCCATTCACTCCATAAAAAATTAATATTCCCTCCTATGAAAGTGTGACTATTCACTCCTACCAAGGGTGATAAAACGCACTCCTTGCAAGAGTGAATAGTCACTCCTCCAAAAGTGTGATTATTCACCCCTGTTCAGAGTGAATATTCACTTCCCAGGAGTGAGTAATCACACTTTCAGAGAGTTAACAGTTCCACTTTTGCTCAGAGTGAATAGTCACTCTAAAGAGGTTGGGCATATTTTGACTCTGCGATAGAGTAAATATTCACTCCTCCGGAGTGAATAGTCAGTTTTTTTAAATTAGCGTGTATAACTCAAGACGTAATTAATTAATGGAAAAAACTGTTAAGATGACAAACTGAACTCGTCGATTCCAAATCACTTCAATAGTGACTCAATAGTCCCAATCACTTCCAAATCATGCCTACAAGTATCATGCTTTTCACGTTTAAAAGGCCAGGAAGCTTCGCGTTATTGAGCGACGAAAAAAAAATATTTTTTTGACAATCGCCTTCAAATTCTATGTGCCGGGAGTGTGGCGATTATCTGAAATAAGATAATCCCGTTTCAATCAGCTAGTTATTTTTAAAAATCATAAAAAAAATGTGTGAATCGAAACACAGTTTTCAAAAAGTTGCATTTAAACGAACATTATCTTTTCTATTCAATGGTGTCAAAATTAAAATATTTAGAAGTTCGAAAAAATCGCAGTAAACGAAACTTTTTGGTCAGGTTTTTCCAGCGTTACTCACGGGCAAATTTTTGCTTTTGAATATAGATTTACACGTTTTAAAGATTAAAAAAAAAAAAAAAAAAACTGCACTGAGCAAAAGTCTTATTTATTATAGAAAATCTCTTGAGTTTTTATCTTTAGAATATAGAAATTCTACATTAATACATTAATACGCTTTAGGGGCATCCCACACCGAGACGACAAGCGACATGAAGCCGAAACATGTAGCGCATAAACCGGTCGAAACAAAGAACGAAGTTGTTTCAAACCTGTTTTAAACCAGTTTTTCCAGCGAATTCAAGCGACATGTCTTATGTGTCGCCTTATTAGTGTGGGATGCCCCTTATACTTCTATATAGCTTCTATATAAGGGGTTATTGTGTTCTGGAACATAGGTGGTGAGCAGTAGCAGACGATAATCTGACTTGACGACCTGTCATGAGACAAGAGTTTAACGTGACACGTGGGCTTGCCCGTGAAAATAGGGAATAAAACCGTATAGATTGGAAGAGAAAGGCAGAGAAAAAAATGGATAAAAGAGAGCAGGGCCGGCGCCAGGGGTGAGGCAGCGAGGCGGCCGCCTCAGGGCGCACGCATAAAGGGCGGCATTTGCCTCACATATATTGAACATAAAATTCCTTACCATTATATGTATCAAAACTTTTTTTTAAGTGTGATTTTTTCCCTCTCATTTTAGAATAAAAATACGGAGTACATTTCAGATAATTACAGCCGAATGATAATCGAAGAGTTCATAATCTTTATTATGGAAAATGGATTAAATGGATTAAATTGACACGAACAAAACTAACGAAGTGAATTTCATGCTTTTTCTTTTCTTTTCAAAGATTGTCTTGTACGGAAATCAGCAGAATTCACAAAGGGTAGACTGCGCCAGACGCATGCAAACCACAAATTCTCATAATGTTGTAACGTCACGTGCTTTTAGTATTTCATTATTTTACTTACATAGTCTTTCGATCGTGAAATTATTTTCATTAATTGCCTGTAGCGAGTCGGATACTAGGATTACACAGATGTTGTACCAGTTAAAAGAAAAAAAAATATTTCTTACTTCAGGTAAATATAATGCTAGTATTTTTATTTAGTTTTTAATTTAAGATAATGATTTTAGGTAATTTTGAAAAAAGTATTCTTTAAAACATATTTCATTTGCTTAAAAAATCAGCCTGCATAAATAATTAACTTCTCAATATCCTGGATCTTTATCTAAATAAAAGAATAATTATATAATATCTTAATAAACCGTCTTTCAAAAAATATGAGACCCTGATAAAACGCCCCTTTCGACTAATAATTTTCCTTTCTTTCTATAATTTCCAGCGGGAAAACGATAAAAGAAACAAAAACTTTTGATGAGACCAACCACTGATCGTAGTAATATCTTTCAATCTTTCATAATCAGGTAATCTTTTTAAAACATAGCAAATTAGTGTTGTTTGTAGAACCAGTAGGATTTGGACGGGTTTGGTGAACTTAGCGCTCGTAGGGAAAATGCCTCCTAGTATAAAATATGAGAGCAAATTGTTTCAAAATAATATAAATTTCCAAAATTTTTTGTTTATTCCTTTTTTTTTTCTTTACTAGCTAATTATTTTTTTTTTTCGTTTTCTTTTTAGCTTTTAATCAAGAAATTTCTCTCTATTCTAAAAAAAAGTAACTACCGCTGTCACCGCCGCCGCCGCCGGTTTTGAATTTTTTGTGACCGGAGGTCTTTCTTCGTTAATATTAAAAAAACTGTTGCATACAAAAATATGAAAATCGGTAGTGTTATAGAAAAATGTTTGATAAACACGCTGATGCAGACAGTTTTCAAATCGAAGAATTATTTTAAGAGATATTTAATGCCAAAGTTGGACAAAATCGTTCCATTAAAAAAGTTTTATAGGAGCAAAAACTGTACATAGGAATTTAATCATTCTTGGATCATTTTATGCGTCAGAATTTCCCGGTGTGCAGATTGCAGTTAGTTTTTTAATTAGAATAATTTTTCGAGGTTTTATTTCTATTTTAAATTCAAATTTTCAGCATTTCGAGAGATATTTTTTACACATTTTAGAAAATTGTATTAATTTAAACTGTTGCCAACTGTATAATCAGCGAAAACAGTAATGTTTGCTTCAAATTAAAAATTTATTTTACACGTGACTATTATAAACAAAAAATATAAAAAGCAGGAACTCATTGAAAATTACGTCATAAAACTATAGTTACACGTGAATTTTAAATGAGAAAGAAAATTGTAAAATAATAAATTCAGTAACATGCGTTAGAAGTCCTAAATAGGAGAATTTACGTCATATTACACTTATTACGTAAAATGAACAAAAAATAATATTGCAAAACAGTTTTAATTTAAAAATTGCGCGAGACATTTACTTGACATTTTAAGATGATCATAATATTTCATTTCTAACAAAAGTATTTTGACGTGAATATTAAAAAGAGAAAGAAAAGTTTGGTGAAAATTACGTCAGAATATAATTGTCAGATTCAAATTATAATTCAATCTTCCGAATTCTTTTTAAAGGCGATCAAATTAGCGTGCAGTTAGAGTCTGCGGTGTCTGAACGGGGGTTGACGAGCGTAGCTCGTAGGGGGCAGAGCCCCCTAGTATTGCAAAATATTGAAGCATGATTTCAAGCATGATAATATTCAATATGAAAAAGGGTGAACTGAAAAAAAAAAGGAATGTCTGGTGAAATTGTGCTGGATTGCAAGATACGAAAATGTACTATAATCACGAACGAAAATATTAAAATCCCGCAAAACGCTTCTTTATTTTTATAAAAATCCGAAAACAATTTATTTTTTAAATTTAACCCTGCTAAGGTGTTCGGGTCGTTTTTGACCCAAAAGTTGGCCCAGCGTTCAGAGTTGTTGAGTCTGCGGCTTTTTGCACACCACTATTACTTTAGAGAAATTGTTGTTCTCTTGAATCGCTCAAATGTTCCAATTAAAAAAAAGAACATTTTCTGAATTAAAATAGTGGTAGGAAACTTGGTAGCTCTGCATATTTGAAATAATGTTCATTCAAAATGAACACCGCATTAGTATTAAAAAAGAATTTATATAAATAATTTTTTATTAGCTGTCCATCATTTTCGGAAACGTTTCCGAGTGGCTTCAACACTGCATCATTAATCAGTTCTCCCTTTACGGAAAATCGGTTTTCTGGATGTTACCCACTCAAGTAAGTATTTTCACGTACAGCAAACATGTTTAACAGACAAACATGCAAAATCACCAGTAACATCACCATTATTTTGCGACAACTGCATCTACAAATTCAATTATGAGTTACGCAACTGAAAGTGCTTACTTGAGAATGGATAACATCCGAAAAACCGATTTTTATTTATTAATGATTAATTAAACTGTTCGTTGCAGTTTCCTACATAATTTTCGACTATCCCCGCTGAAAACAGAGAAGAATTTCCGTCGAGTGCAGTGAAAATATTATTTTGTAGATCATTTATTTGCCGTTCGATCCCCCCCCCCCCTCCCATTTTGATACTTATCAGATTTTCAATTTTTTGCAATTTATAATGTTTTCTAACGAGTTATATATATATTTATCATTTGCACTATCTTAGCTGTTTCCAATATCTTTAGAAAAAGACAAAAGCCTGGTTGAGAAAAGATCATACAGTGGGTGATCGGTTAACGAACTTAATCCGTTCCAAAACAATGTTCGTTAACCGAATTGTTCATTAACCGATCATAGATTTTGTATACATTTGTGTGGGCGTTGAATTAATTCGTTCTTAAAAACTAACAAATATATAAAAATTAATTAAATTCTCCCTAAATTTATTTAAATGTAATAACAATGATACATACAATAATAACAATCGGAAAAGTTTTCAAACTTAACTTCCTTTTTAAATAAGGTTAATAGTACGTCCATATTTAATATGTATAGATCGTATTTTGATGGCTTTATACGTGTCGTTTGCATTAAAAAAAATAAATGACATACATTTAATACATGTTTTACCACATTGCTAACTAAGCGTAGAACCAACAAAGTAAAAAATGTCCAAGTCGAGAATCGAATTCGGAACCCTTGGAATAGTGCTCAAGTGTTCTACCATTTAAGCTACGAGGACGATACCCATCTTAGCATCTCTCACTAAATATGTTGTTGAGGTTGCAACTGCAGAATACGATGGAATAGTCTTCATGAACACACAGTCTTGCGGCGAAACATGAGATACAAATAAACCCAGCATCGGTGAACACAACTATAATTTTTAATTAATTTTTCAATTAATTTTCAGCAGTGGTAGAGCACTTGGAGTGCTATTCCAAGGATTCCGGGTTCGATTCCCGGCTTGGACATTTTTCACTCTGTTGGTTCTACGCTTAGTTAGCAATGTGGTAAATCACGTATTAAATATTCAATAATATCGAGCGTAATTTCACTGCTGAAAATAAATTGAAAAATTAATTAAAAATTATATAAATGACATTTGTTTTGTAAAAACTTTTAGGATCGCATTCGTTGACTGCAGCATTAAACCATATCACTCCATATCACTTTGACCTTATCAAAAGTTCCATTTGTTCTCTAAAAATTATATTTATTGCAGGGCCCGATAAAGGCCAAGTGGAGCTTAGAGCTTGTTTATAATTTAGGAACTCCATTTCAATTAAAATGAAAAATTTCCAATTAAAAATATTTCTTTAAAAAAGGACAAGATATATAATTTAATATTTTTAATCTGTTCATTCAAATTTGGGGGTCCTAAAATGTAGGACCCGAACTCTCGATAACCCATAAACTAATTAGGCCATAAATATACAACTGTTAAAATATTTTCTAAGTCGATAATAGATAAAATTAAATACAGCTCTGGAAAACTGAAACATGGCATTGCTTCTTCTTGCTTTGTTTCATGAGGTGTTCGTAACGGAACAGAAAATTCTTCGCGAAAGTGTTCGTTATCTGAACATAAAAATCTCTCTCAAAAGTGTTCGTTAACCGATCACCCACTGTATATCCAAATAAACAAACTTACATTTCCTAAAAATCTAAAAATTTCTAACAAAGATGAAAAATCAAATTCACAAATATTCTGTTTTCGCCATGAAAAAAGAATGCGAAAAAAGCCGTACTACAGCTATCTGGAAATATATCTCTTGTTTCGAATCAATTGGTCACAATTTTAATTTCCCGTCGATCACAACTTTCCTTTTAAAATGATTTTAGGTAAACTAGCTTTCAAACAAATGGGTAAGTGTGATCACAGACCGCACAAAGGGTTTCGTTTAATATTCCTTTCAAAACACTTTATCCTTTTGTAAAATCTGTTAGTTCCACATTTCGCAACCAGGGGTCGCACTCTATTCTACACAAACCTCTATCCGAACGAAACTCCGTTTTACAACCTATCCGTAGATATATTAGTCGAGGGAATCGGGCCCATAGCACCGAGATAGCCGCCCCCTGGCAGTAAAAAATGGAACTACAATATGTAAGTCTATGGTGCAGAATATGAAAGAGTGATCAAAGGGGTGTCAGCAAAAGTTTAAAAAGTGACCCCTAGGGGAAAAGGGGGGAGGATAAAAAATTGCTTAAAATACACAAGTTAGAGCACAGAGGGTTAAATATAAGATTTTTTCGAAATTTTATGATTTGTCGTTTGATCGCAAGTGTTTATCTATAATTATGCAGAATTTCAAGTCTTCAACTTAATTAGGGGCTGAGTTAGAAAAAGCTTAAAATACACAAGTTAGAACCCAGAGGGTTAAATATAAGATTTTGTCGAAATTTTATGATTTGTCGTTTGATGTGAGGTGTTCAGCTATAAGTATGCAAAATTTCAAGTCTCTAACATACATAGTTTCTGAGAACGGGCTCTGTGACGGACAGACAGACAGAGGGACGAGACGAATAGGGTTTCGTCAGATGAACGAAACCCTAAAAATGATGCTTATCGTAAATAAATAAATAAAAAAAATACTTTAAATTATAATCAATTTTTAGTGTTTTTTAAAAATGCAAAAATCATAACTTTTTTTTTTCCTTTGCATATGCATTTATCATTTTCAAGTAATTATTTTATTTTAGCGATCCTCCTAGATAAGTATGAAATAAAACTATACTTTCTGTACTCGAATTTGTTGACTGATTCATGGACAATTTAATTTATTCAGATGATGATAATAATAAAAGTTACAATTTTAATTTTACGTACAGTATTATTCAAAAATAAAACAAAAAGAGTACTTTTTCAGTACGGGCAAAATAGAGAAATCTGCCTTGGCGAGAGAAGGAAATTTTTCATACATATTTTGTTTCATATATACTAGCAATTTTTTAAATCTTTATAGCTATATGTGCAGATTCACGGTCACCAGTCGCCATGTGGAGACTAAATTTTTTGCTTTGGCGACTAATTTTCGGCGTTTAAGTCGCCATCCTTTGGCGAATTTCGCGTTTTTTCCGGTAATCTTTAGACGTAAATCGCGGTTTCTTTTCGCGATCCTCTGACGAAGATCGCGTTTTTTTCCGCGAACCTTTGAAGAAATTCAGGTTTTATAGTAATCGTTTTATAAATGTCTTTTTTTTTTTTGCAATGCTTTGACGAAATTTGCGATTTTTTGATAAAATTCTTTTTCTTCTGCAATCTGTTGACGAAATCCGCGTTTTTTTCTGCAATCTTTTGACGAAATTCGCGTTGTTTCTGCAATCCTTTGACAAAATTAGCGTTTTTTCTGCGATCCTTTGATAAAATAAGTGTGGTTTTTCTTCATTACCCTTTGACGACGTTGACGTTTTTCTGCGAAGACTGACGAAATTCGCATTTTCCCCTCGATTCTTTGACGAAATACGCGTTTTTTCACGATTCTTTGACGAAATTCATATTTTTTTTTGTTTAACTTTTTGACGAAATTCGTGTTTTTTGGAATTCTTTGACGAAATTCGCTTTTTTTTCTGGATCCTTTGACGAAATTTGCAGGGTTTTTTGCGATCTTTTGACGAGATTCACGCTCTGAATTTTTCTCATATAAACGCTATTGCTTTTATGGGTTCTTCCACAACTTGGGTTTAGGAGCCACTGGCTCCTTAAAAATTTTCGGAATCTGCACCTATACTTTATACAATTTTTTTAATATAAAGAAGCGATTTATATATTTTTTATTAGAAACAAATGAAAATTTACACAAAAAAATTTATACTTTGCATATAAATTGTATATAATATATATATATATATATATGTTTAGTATCTACCCTATATATATAATATATGTATAAAATGCTTACATACTGGGCCCGATTAGCAAGTTTCTGTGTCCAGGACATTTTCGATTTTTCATGCTCTCTTAGATTGGTTAATTCACTGATACTAGTTCATTTTTATACATATTGCACACTTATTCAAAAGTTTCAACTCTAAAAATTAAGTTTTCCAGAAAATTAAAAAAATGGTCCCAGGAATAAAAATAAAATATGTTTTCTGTTATTTATTAAAATGTGTGTTTAGCCATACATTGAGGCATATTTTTATCATTTCATCATATTAATATATAAAATATCATAATTTTTTTTTTACAATTAACTGTAAAAAAAAATGTACGTTATGTAATTTGTACATTTCTGTACATTTTTAAATTGTACATTGAAAAATGTAAATTGTTGCGCTCACTAACCCCCATTCAGATTTCACATTCTCTAAACATGGTAATGTGCCCTGTTTTTAAAATATCACCAAGTTACGGAATATTGAATGATATTACTCTCATGGTGTTTACGAATGGTGTTTTGGAATCGGGTTGCCATGCATTTCCGTTTGAATAGATCATTTTACGATTACCATACAGATAGTTTCGGTCCGGCCGAATTTTTGACAGCATTTTCGCCGAAAACGAATTTTCAATGAAACTCAGATTTTAGGCCGATAACGAAAACGAAACCGAATTTTCGGTCGATCTCTAGTTAGGATATTAATTTTCTATTTTTAAAAACATTTGAGTACTGAAGAAAAACAATTACGTCATAAGGGCGGCAAAATGATGCTCGCCTCAGGCGGTAAAATGTCCAGCGCCGGCCCTGAAAGAGAGAGAAGGAAAATCGTATGAGAGTTGAAAGAAGTTCGTCGTGCTGTAAGCACGCTGTTATTTCTTGGGAAGCGTGCTGTGATTTCGGATAGACCTGTGCATTTGTAATATTGGATAATTCTTGCTGCGTCCAAGAGAAACGTTGGTAGTGTTATATAACCTAATGTGTAGATAGAATTCCAAAGTGTAATTTAACATAGGGCAGGATCTGCTCGATCCTTGCTTGTAAACGAAAATATATGGTTTTCACCTGAATTCTGTAACCCGGGAAGCCTGGGTATATCCTATATCCCCCTGTTATATGTAAAAGCAGGAATTTGACATGCAGTTTACGTCTTGAATTAGAATCGATTGTTGTCTCTTGGCGAAATTTTCCGAACAGTCACGTCTCAACAATTGGCTTAAAATGCCAAATTTGACAGCAATTTATGAAACAGTCTTTGTCTTCACTTTAAAATGGAAAATGGTATTTAATTTCTTAGGTTTTAGCCAAGAATACCCGCCCATTTCGTGCATTGAAAACTGAAAATCACTTTGTGCATGTACCAGAAAGTAGGCAGTTTGAATTTGAGAATGTTCTTAAGGCTGTTCTCAACTGCTCTGCTCAACAAGTGCAAGACGCTTTGACACATTTACAAATTCATTTTTTAACGGAAAGATATAAAATTGGAAAGCCTGACCAAGGAAGCGATTTGAAATCGAACTGTGTTTTCCATTTTTTGATCAATCATCTATTGGGTTATAAGCGATTTTGATCACGTGACACGGCATTTTTCTCCCCTTAATGACGGGATTTTCTTCTTTCGTTCGGAAGTTCTGTTCAAAATGCCAACTTTGACAGTATTATCTGAAAGATCTATTGCGTTTACAAGAAAACGGGAAAAAACAGTTCGATGACATAGTTTCTGAATAACAACACCTTCTAGTTTCATGCGTTTCCGAACAAAAATGAATTAAATCTTAAGTCAGAAAGATGACTTGAGAACAGCCTTAAAGTTGTATCCAAATCACACCTGTTTCCTTCAGTTAACAATCGCACCCGTCCGTCGGCCTAATAGTTCGGAGTTTTCCGTGATTTTCTTCGAACCTTGGTGAACCTTGCGTAAATACGGGTTAGGTTCCCTCAGAAAGACCCCCACGGAGGGCACTCCCCCTCGGGCCTATAGCCCTTGTGCAAAGATAATCGGTCGTCATAAATAACACCAACACCTTCGGTTAACAGCAAACTTTGTGCCACGATTACGAAATTAATTTCCTTCCTTAGATGAAAGAGCACTGTAACAATTATTCCAGTAAAGCAACGGGGAAAATTCGTTACAATATCATTTGCTCTTTATGTTACCGCTGTTAATATAAATGCATTTTTCAAGAAAATTTTTTGTTTCCTTATTATATTTTAATTTGGTGGTGGTTAATTAAATGGTATTTTCCAATACAGTACATTCTCTCTCTCTCTAACCTGCACAGGCCGAGACCAACAGATTTGCGGATTATAGGTCATTTCTTTGTTTACATTCTAATATTTGAAATTTATCATGAAATATAGTAATCACACTGCAAATAAATAACACAGAAATAGAAGAAAATGCTTTTTTTTTATTTAAAAAAACAAAACTAACTATTGAATATTAGAAATACATTTAAATGATATAATACAAAATTAATAGAAAACATTTCTACTTATTTTTAAATCTATCAAACATTGCACTGATAGTGATTTATTTTATAGTTTTTGCTTTTTGCTCTGTTATTTAATCTTGAAGCCTTTTAAGAGTCAGGATTTCTCGATCAGTAACAAAAGTTTGTTTTTTATAAATACTGTGATATTTATCCACCAGAGCTAACACCTCTTCAAAAGCAATTTTATCTTTTATATAGCTAACAAATGCATTCAAAATATAGCAGTCTAATAGTTATTTATAAAATACATAAAACATCTCCTTCTAATGAACGCAAAATCCATTAAAAATTTCTTAATAAATTCATGAGATCAGTCTCTTTTTTTATGGTTAACGTGTACAATATCTTGCTTAAAAAAAGATTTAAACTGTTTGTTTACATCTGAAATATATACTGCAGATTATAGGTGTTTGCGGACAGAGTTGCGGATTAGAGAAAATCGACTGTAGTTTGTAAAAACGGGAGAGAGCTTGGGGTAAAATAATTTGCCTCTTTTTCTCCATAAAAATAAATATTAATATTAAAAATACTATTTTGCAATTAATATTAAAAATATTATTTTGTTCCGTTGAATCTATTAAATTTAAAACTATCGGCCTGTTTATTATTTATCCTAATATTCTGCCTACAATATCGAGCATTACATATAAGTTACTAAGCTGTGTAAGGCGAAAATATAATTTTAGAGAAATAGCATCATACGCTTATTTTCTGTATCTTCAAATGACAATAAAACGATAGTATTATTACACATCATTATCAGACGATGACATTATTTTTCGTTTATGGTGTAACTTTAGTTTGATTAGATAAAAAGTTCACAGATAACTTTTTCATATTGACTAGAGTCTTATTATTGGAGTTTGACAGATGAATTATCGATATTTTTTACTCTTATTGAAATATAAATGTAGAAAATAATTCTTTTGCGAGGTAACATTTCCCGCATAGTATTGTAATGTTGCAGTGTGTGACTTCAATGAAAACGGTGATTTTTCTGACTAGCAAAAGACATGCTTTGTTTGGATTCGCGAAGCATTATTTAATAAGATAAATATTTGAAAGTAGCAATATTTTTAATATTATTTTTGCATCTTTATTAAGCAAAAACGTTATTTTATGTTTTGGCACATTTTAATTTTAGAAATGTCAATTCAGCCAAATAACTAAGAATTTTCTCGGAATTTTTAATTTATGATATAACGAATTTAACAATTAATTTTATTTGTTTACAATTTGTTGCCACTTTACAAAAAAGAAAAAAAAATCATAATATAATTCTTTTAAAATGCGTAAGTGTCGTCCGCGTAAATGATTTCACATAATAAGAATAAATTGTGTATTGGAATTTTTAACACTGAAAAATACTTTTATAATTGAATGCAAATAATTGAATTTTCACAAATTTTAATTCATTAAAAATATGGTATAATTTTCATAAAAAAAAGGGTATTTTAAAAGTTTCATAGAAGAAATCGTGAAACTATATAATTAATCATGAATCATGAATCTATAATGACTAACTCCATGATTTATTTTTTCTTCTGAAAATAGACGTTTTCATTTTTTATTTGCAAAAATGCGTCCGTAATGGAGAAACATGTAAAATAAATAAATTAAAATAATAATTTTTTTAAGGTTATTCTGGAAAAAAATAGTATTGTGCAAATCTACAGATCATAATCTATTTTTCTGTTGAATTTCAAGTCAAAATACTGAATAGTTTTTTTGTAAAGTGTACGACAAAATGTTATTTGTGTAGCCTAGTAAAGGATTCGCTTCGCTCATCCTAACAATTCTGAAACGAATCAGGTGTGATCCTATTTTAACCGAATCCGATCGCCAAATGTTGGTTTTTTTCTGCAGCTCGAATTCAAATTAGATATCCGCCTGTTTGGAGACTCGCTGCCTTCGACAGCGTACACTCTGATATTTGTATGATTTTATATTTTTAAATGAAAACATATCCAACCGAGCCTATCATTGGGGATCCCACTGCCTTCGACAGCGTACACTGGGTGTACACGTAAGCTCCGGTCTGTTTTGATTATATATTTTTAGCCCTTTAACGGTCGCATTAAATTACGGTTTAAAAATTCAAATTGCTTATTGGCACCACTTTTTTGGAAACAAAATATTAACCTTATTTAATGACAGGTTAAATGATGCCATAATAAAGCCAATTACACTATTTTATAAAACTGGTGTGATTTAGGGCTGTTCTCAACTGCTCTGCTCAACAAGCTAAAACATTTTGACACATTTACAAATTCCTTTTTTAACGGAAATATATAAAATTGGAAAGCCTGTCCATGGAAGCGATTTGGAATCGCACTGTGTTTCCCATTTTTTGATAAATAATTTACCTATTGAGTTATAAGCGATTTTGATCACGTGACAAACACGTTTTTCGCCTTTTCTTGAATGGTTATTCTTCTTTCGCGCGGAAATTCATTTCAAAACGCCCACTTTGACACTATTTTTTGAAAGATCTATTGCGTTAAAAAAAAAAAAAAAAAAAAAAAAAAAAACTCGATTACATAGTTTCTGAACAACACCACTTGCTAGTTTCATGAATTTCTGAATAAAAATAAATCAAATGTCATAAAGTTGCCCTCTTGGGTTTGAATCCATGAATATCACGGGAGCGAGAATTAAGGGGTTAAAGAAAATCTTTCGAAACGAACCTAATGTTAGTGGCCTCCCTGTCTTCGGCAGCGTACATCGAAAGTGTTACGCATGCTCCGGTTTGTTTTGATTTATATTTTTAAAAGAAAATCTGCCCAAACGAACTTAACCCTTAAATGCCTGATTTTTCAAAAATCATTTTAATAATGTTTTTCGGCTTTCATTTTTTAAATAAATTATGGGAAAAATACTTTTAAAAAATCATATTTTGTTTTAAGTATGGTTTACGGCTAAAAAACAGTTTGTTACTAATCGGCAATACTGGTCTTTAATTGAAAAAATAATTTTCTCTGATAAAATTCTACAGTATTATACACACAAGAATTTTCAGAACTATCATAAGAAATTAATTTTACTTGCTCACAGCAGAACAAAATATGGTATTTCGCAAGCTTCCAAACAAAACAAAAGGAACATGTAGCAACATTTGAATTTGAATTTGAAAAAATAAATCTATCTTTATTCTTAAACAACACAAGTGTTGTCATCTACATGTTGAAAATCTATTTAATAATATTTTCAGAATATATTTTATTGGCAACATTAGGCATTATAGTTTAAATGTTATTCTAATAGTATTTTAGAAGCCTAAATTGGGTATGTTGCCGAAAAGCAACACCCGTCATTTAAGGGTTAACTTTGGGGACTCCGACTCCCTGCTTCCTTCGGCAGTGTATAATTTCGAATTTATTCTATTTTTATTTTTTAACGAAAATTTGTCCAAAAAAACTTGTGTTGGAGCCACCATTGCCTTTCGTACGAAAGAGTAGAACTATTTTAAAATAATAATAAAATCTGAGAAATTATCGATGAAAATGGCAAAATGCGGGCTGTTTCGGTTTGGCTTCAGCTCATGTTTTCACTAACAAATAAGCATATTTTTTCCGCAAAAATTTAAAGAGATCTTGGATGCAGTTATATTTATAACTGCATTAAAATTTAAGAGAGTTCGGAGGATGAGTACCATTTTTGTTGTTGTTGTTATGTCAGAGGAGGAGACCCGAGAAATAAAGATGAAAAAACAAGAGAGAAAGCGAGAAGAAAACATGATTTATTTTTTACAACTAGGTAGCAATATTTTTTCACGAAATTTTTACATGGGGTGCAAAATCGTTATAATTATAACCAAAAAAAAATTCAAAGAGTTCGGACAATAAGAACTATTTTTTGAAAACTATAAAACGACCCTATACGTGAAAAAAACAAGAAAATGTCGCCGTACGAGCGCTTTTACAACTAAATTTCAATATTCTTTCGCGATTTTTCATTTAAAATTTATTTTATTATTCGCGATTTTTCATACAATATCGTGTTAAAGGTATAAAATCATGCAAATTTTAAGTTTATTTATGGATATTACAGCAGGCCCGGGCGACGCCCGGCGGTTCAATTAGTATGTAAATTATACTATATCAATTATACTTCTCATATGTTTACAACAAGACGAAAACATTCTTTGCCCCCACCCTCTCAAAGAAATCTTTGCTTCCCCCCAGAAATTTCTGAAATGGCGCCGCTGGTACAACCAATGGTCGTATATTAGAGAAAAATCAGGTTGTTACCCGACCCGACAGTAACCCGAGTAGTAAAAACAAACAAATAAATAAAATAAAATAAAAATAAATTCACCCCGACCCGAAACAAAGAAACGAAAAAAAAAAAGACACAATTCGAACTCGAACCCTGGGTTTGGGTTGGAATCGGGGAACTGGATTATACGCCACGATGAAAGACCGCCAAACAGTGGCACCAACTTATAGGGTCCCATGGGGCGCGACAGAGTTGGGCAAATTTGTAATCTCAATTATCCGCAATGTAATTATAAGTTAATTGTATGTAATTAATCATATCTATACACATTCAAACGCAGAAATTTCGTCAAATAATGGGATGCGGTCGGTTCCGGAAACAGTGCTGCAAGAATTGTTTACGGCATGTAATTTTAAATATAACTAATTACATACAATTAAATTGTAATTACACTGCAGATAATTGAAAGTACAAATTTGCCCAACTCTGGGGCGCGAGCCCACCCAATAATTTGATCTATCCGGCCACCCAATTTCAATTGATTTAATTCGTAATTTATTTATTTTTTTTAATGAAATTTACTTTTAACACATTGAGGACGGGTCACGTAAATTGACGTTTTCGGTAATTGATAGAAGAAAATATTACTGGTACCGGAAATTTTGTAAGGATGAGTAAAGAAGGTGTAATCCAGGCATTCTTATTTCTGATTGGTTGTGAGCAGGTTTTAATTTCTAACGATATTTGTAAACGTAAATTTCGTTCTTGTTTTCAAAAAATGACCCGTCCTCAATGTGTTAACTTTCTCAAAATAATTTTGTTTGAAAAATAGTAAAGACATGAATTAAACTTAGAGGAGCACTGACACCCTTCAGCGGATGTATAGTTAAATTTCTCACTAAAATAAATTTCCTGCCTATTTTGCCATCTGTATTGAGGTCTTGAATGGATAAATCAATGAGGTGACTAAAATGTATGTTTTTCTTGACATTTAGTTTTTTGCACTTTCAATAGTTAGCCATTCCAATGTCATTTAAAATAAATATTAATGTTTTTATAAGGAAGAACTCATAAGAATATAATTTAATAAAATTATTTATAAACTTATAATTAAATTATAATAATTTAAAAATTAAAAAAAAATGTTTAGAAAAAAGATAATTTAATTTCGAATTATCATCTTTAGTCCTTCGCTCCTCCCCTCCCTCTCTCTACACACATACATAGAAAATGAATACACAGAAAAAAATTATATGTGTTATTTTACTCAAAAATTTTGAGCCCACACAATATTTTTACCCGACTGCCAAGAAGGGTTATGTGTTTTACTCGTATCTCAGTATGTGGATTTCTTTATACCCTCGAAACATCCCAACGGCTAGATGGATTTTAACGAATGAGGTCTCTATCGATTTGTCTTAACCGTCGATGGTTATGGGCTAGGTTTTGTTTTTATAAATTCAAAATGGTGGTAGGGACGAAAACAATGTTTTACGCACCCTATTGTGTAGCATATCATTGAATAGGTCTTTCAAAATGAAGACGATGTTTCATTGACTATTTTTGAGTCAGAAGCTCCGTTTAAATGTTACACAACCTGGAATTTGTGTAGGCAGGATCTCTAGCTTTTCTGCAACTCTAACCTTCATAGACAACTATAGATCTCATCTAAACAATGTTTATAGATAGGAACTAACAATTAAACACAACTTCAAAGTCATCAATACAAGTAAATAAAAAAATATGTAAGTAATATAAAAAATAGTTTCCCATTGATGAGAAATAATTAATTACTTCGCTTTCCACGCAGTCGAGTTTTTTGATATTTTAAATTTCATTAGATTTATTGAAAAGTTGGCTCTACTGCCGCAAAAAATAATGAAGGATAACCACCTCCACTTTTCTAGTCTAATGGAAATCGAATCCCGCATTTTGATCCAGACAAAGGGGTTTTTCTAGACACAACCCAGACACGTTATCTTAATAATACATTTCAGACAGAGTCTAATAAATTAAGTTTGGAAAGTAAACAAAAGCCTGTCGGTTTCCTGAATATTTCAATAACTAATTAACATGGAAGATTTGGAAGAAATAAAGGCAAATCTTATTAAAGATTTGCGTTTATTCCTGCGTATGAATTCTGCGCAGATTTGCTGTTATATAAAGATTTGCGTATGAATTCTGCGAGGTTGGAGAGATTAACTAATTTCTCATTACTCCAACTTTGCAGAATTAATTTGCGAGAATATATATATAAATTAAGCATTTTTATTTAAAAAGATCGAATAGGAAAGACATTTGTGTTTGCCTGGCTTGACCTCATAAAAATATTTTAATGAAAATCCTTTTTGATTATGAATTTTGATAAATATTTTTCTCAAATATATTTTAAGGAGAGCTTCCATTTTGTTGGGTTAAAAAATACATTTTTTTGTGTTCTTGAAGTGTGTTGAAACGATTTTAGGTTATTAAAATTATTTACGAACTAAATTTATTAAAGCGTCTTTTTCTTACTAATTTTTAGGGTTCCGTACTTAAAAAGTAAAAACGAAACGATTATAAGATCACTCCTTTGTCTGTCTGTCACAGCCATTTAACTCTTAAACTATGGAATGTTTAAACTGGCTGAAGTAATAAAGGCTATTCCCCCACATATTTACAGATAATTAACCATTCACAAATGTAGGAAAAATGTAGGGAGGGACTAATTAAGTTACTTGGGAAAAAATCTTTTCTTTGTATATCGTGTGAAAGTTTCGTAACGCTGAACTCAAAAATACATTTCTTTTAATTTTAGGGATTATATTTTCAGAGATATCGTCGAAAATGTAATGTAAAAATATGCCCCCCCCCCCACCTCTATTTCCGAATCAACTGAATTATGAAAAATTAAGGGTAGTAGAAGTTAATTTAAACCTTGCAAGAAAACTATAGCGATTACCCTAGGTCACATAGTTTTTGAGAAAATCGCATTTTTCTGTTACACACAAATTTCGATTCGCGGGCGTTTGCCAAAGGAGTTGAGAAGTGCTGGGGGTACCCATCGTCGCAGTAGTATAAAAGGATTGTTGTTAACAATTTTCGAAAAAACTTGTCGGTAATTAGCCGAGATATTAACCCTTAAATACACGGACGGTTTGGACGTACATAAAGACACACGCGGCGTACTCTATGCGCCATCGGGTTTTAAAGCCTAAATAACAGCTTTTAATGATATTATTTGTATTATGCAATAATGCTAGAGATCTGCACGGGCCCGATGGGCAAAATTAGGACAATTTTTTCAACGGGTCAGCCGGGCCGGGCCGGGCCGGGCTGGGCCGATAAAAAAAAATTTAACCAGAATTGAAAGAAGTATTTTAAAACATCGATATTTTGTGATGTGCATATATGCGTATTCAACCTTTTTATCCAACTTACATTTTTATGCTAATACTATACAAAACCCTTTTTGCCTATTTTTTTTCATTGTATCCAACTTTTGTGTATGTATATATGAGAGCATAAAATAAAAAGTTGTTAAAAGAAATGTATGTGAACTCCGAATGAGTTTCCGTGTACGTTGAATTTCGAAAACTCTTCTGAAAAAAAAGGGGAAGGGGAAATGACACTGTGCTTCCTATAACTTCAAAGGTTAACCGGGCGCTGCCCGCCGGAGCAATGAGATTTCCCTCCTCCTCGGAAGATTTGAGATTCTGTGCTTTCAAAGGTCAAAAAGTGCAATTTTCCACCTGGAACTGTATAATGTCCTCCCCGGGGTCACAGAAATCCCTCCCGGAGAAAAGAGTCTAAATTCAACACTGCTGCGATCTATCGGATCCTGCCCGATTGGAAGTGCACAACGCGCACGCTAGGACATCCGCTCTCACAACTCCAGCCATATCATCAATTTTTATTAAAAATTTTTGAAATGTTCTTCAATTAATAAACAAATAATATGCAACAAAACCCGGAGCTAAAATCTTTATTTCTATTCCAGAAAAAAAAAATGCTAAAAACACCCCTTTTTCTGGCCGCCTAGGGGCAAATTCGCAAACATTTATTTGTTGTCGTTATTTTATCATTTAATGTTGAAACATAAATCATTGTAACCGCAATGTAAAGATAGTAAATATAAAGACATATACATACATGCGTATAACAACAGAAGTACAGTAGAACCCCGCTAATCCGGAATTCGGTTTAATCCGAACCGATTTTATTTTCGAAAATTATATTTAAGGCTCTCAAATCCAGCAGGGCAACTTTATGACATAAGTTTTAATTTATTTTGATTTGGAAATACGTGAAACGAGCAGGTGGTGCTGTTCAGAAACTATGTCATCGAGCTGGGTTTTTTTTCGTTTTTTTTTTTTTTTTCAAACGCAAGAGATTTTTCAGAAAAGAGTGTCAAAGTGCGCATTTTGAACTGAATTTCCGCGAAAGTAGAATAACCACTCAAGAAAGGGCGAAAAAGTGTTTATCACGTGATCAAAATCGCTTATAACTCAATAGGTATTTGATGGATCCAAGAATGGAAAACACAGTTCGATTCCAAATCGCTTCCATGGACAGACTTTACAATTTTATATCTTTCCGTTAAAAATGAATTTATAAATGTGTCAAAACATTTTGCTCTTGTTGAGCAGAGCAGTTGAGAACAGTCTTAACACTAGAACTGCCGGAAATTTTACTCAAGTGTCATAAAAATATTTTATACCAGAATTTTTATAAAAAATTATCGAACTTATTTATTTAACTTATTTCCCCCGGCGTGGTACATATTTAACTTATTTTAGAAAAAAAAAAAATTCTGGTTCCAATCGAAGTATTTTTATTTGGTACCGGTCAAAATGACCACTATGGCGGTTCTAGTGTTAAGCGAACATTTATTTGCTGTCGTTGTTTTTTTATTTAATGTTGAAACATAAATCATTGTAACCGCAATGCAAAGATAGTAAATATATAAAGACATATACATGGGGATAACAACAGAAGTACAGTAGAACCTCGCTAATCCGAAATTCCGTTTAATCCGAACCGATTTTATTTTCAAAAATTTTACTTAAGAGATTAACTGAAAATATTGAATTATTTGCACTAAAAACAAAAACGTACTTTCTACACTTTTTTCTACGAAATTTTCCGGATTACAGGATGAATGCTGGGAAAAACGTGCAGAAGTTAGAATTAAACAAAAAATGGCAGCAAAACATGTTTTTTATTCTTTAAACAACGTGAATAGAAAAAAAAAATCAATAATGTAAAAGTTGTACACGAATATAAAATGAAAACATGCACTATAGGCCTACTCGTAGAAGCCACCTTAAAAAAATCTCGAATATCAGTTTGTTTGCCAGTCACTATAAAATTATTTTTTTAATGCAAAAAGCATTTAATTCAGATGATAAAAAAATATTTCTCTCTTCAACAGCTTGATTTCGCAAATTATCTACAGAAATGTTTTTTCTTCCCCCCTCGTTGACGTAGTGACTGAGCTATTTATAGAATCGCGATTTTGTACCGTTTGCAATGAATTGTTACGTTATTTCTTATTCTGAAGTCCCATTAGATTGTTATAAACACAAAGAGTGATTAAACAAGCAATACTGTTTTTTTGTTTTTTTTTTCTTTTCTGAAAGTCGTGCCAGATTATCCAGCATGGCGGACCTTAGGATGCCGGTTTAGAGAATGCTTACTGTACTACTGAGTACTTATAACTTACATTTTCTTTTAGCAAGCACCTTTTTCTTTTCTATTTGTATCAGAATTTCGGGTAATCTGAATTTTTTATAATGCGAACAGGCACCGGTCCCAGTTAGTTCGGATTAGCGGGGTTCTACTGTGATCGGTAATGACAAAATAATAGTAAACGTAATACAACTATTATTAAGGTTATAGGCTTCGTTATAGGGGGTCTTACTTTTGAATACTTTTTTTTTTTTTAAATAATATTTTCCTCATTTAATTGTAAGATCTTGTCATTTAATAAAACGAAAATAACTTTTCACAAGAAGGGGTTTAAAAGTAAGCATCTGTACGAATCTAAAATATAACAAGAAAGAAAAATCATGCGTCAAGCATAGATTATGAAACACTTTCCAACGCATTCAGAATAATGTAACAAAACTGCACTGTTTAAAAAAATTATAATATTACGTCTAATTCAACCCTATGGAAACGCATAACACATTTCAAAACCCAATTTCAGCTGTTCCCATCTACAATCGGTAAATAATATGAATTTTTTCAGCAGCCCTGTATATGATGTATAGATTTATATCAATTAACTACATGCATGCCAAAATTTAGTTCACTTAAGAAATATATTACATCAGTTGAAATTCCCCTACAGCAATTTCCTCTAATAAGGAGAATGGTACGTGAATACTTTTGTGCAGCCCTGTATAGGAGGTATAGAATTTATATATAACGAGTAACATGCAAAAAATTAATTAAATTTAAAAGCGCATACCGAATTTTAAACCGTACACTACAGCAATTATTAATCAAAGACAGTACTGTAACCGATTTCTTTTGTGTGTCCCTGTAAATGAATAAAAAGAATGCTGTGAATACCCTGTTCTAAAGTGATCGTAGTGAAATTCAGTGATTTGTATCAGTTTCAATACATCTGAAATAGCGTAATGTCAATAAAATCCTCTGCAAACGATTTTTCTTCCTATACCATAATGGAATGGAATACTTTTGAGTGTCCCTGTAAATCAACTATTAATCCTTCATACTTCCTGTACAATACCAAACACGCTTTGGTAACCCTAAATAACCTTTATCAATTGCATGAAAATCTGAGTCTATTTACGGGAGTTAGAGCGTGGACAGACGGACAGACAAACCGAAAGCATAAACACTTTTCAACTTTGTTGGAATGTGTTAATAAAAATAAAACAGAAACTTACAATCTAGCTTTCTTGGTTCCCAATTCCAAGTTTTCTTCTTTAGCTGAAATGTAACAAATTTAATAAAATGCGCAGCGAATAAATCGAGACTGATATTCAGCTCATTCACGGGACAGGAAAAGACTTTCTTTACTTTAAAACTTATACGTGGAAAATTTCCCAGAATTCCAGAAAATGCATTTCAATGCATATTCTAGCAATTTGGAAAAAAGCGGCTGTGATTGCAGACGATATTATGATGCAAGCTTTTCTAAACAGAAAATGATCAGACATTAGATATTGTTTTATGCATGTATATAAAAAAAAGCATAACCGTGAATAATGTAAAATGGCCTAGTTTTGTAAAAAAATTAAAAAAAAATTGATGTTGATTCAAGCAATGAGACAATCAACTGCTCAATTTTCAAGGTGAGTGGTTTCACTAAAATTAAATAAATACGATTTCTCAAATTAATATATTCGTTATTAAATTTTAGATTCATCATTATTATTGCAGTATAACTTCAAAAATCTGGCATCATTGAGACCGAGACTATATGCCGGATTTTTGAAGAAATATCAAAAGTAGTAACAATGAATATCAAAAGTAGTACTTTATTCTTAATGGTGCATTTAGCCATAATTTAATTCATTATTAAGGCTGTTCTCAACTGCTCTGTTCAACAAGCGCAAAACGTTTTGACACATTTACAAATTCACCAAGGAAGCGATTTGGAATCGAACTGTGTTTTCCATTTTGTGATCCATCCATTACCTATTGAGATATAACCGATTTTGATCACGTGACACAGCATTTTTCTCCCCTTTCTGACTGGATTTTCTTCTTTCGTTCGGAAATTCGGTTCAAAATGCCAACTTTGACACTATTTTCTGAAAGATCTATCGCGTTTACAAGAAAACGGAAAAAAAGTTCGATGACATAGTTTCTGAATAACAATACCTTCCAGTTTCATGCGTTTCCGAACAAAAATGAACTAAAATTTATGTCAGGAAGTTGACCCTTTTGATTTGAGAACAGCCTTAAGTGTATGTAAGAAAAAGAGAAAATTAAATATAAAGAAAAACTTATTTTATATATTTTTTATGTTACAGAAAAAAAATCTAATAAAGCGTGAAATTATTTCTTCTCTTGTAATTTCGGAAACATCGATGTCAACTTTATTTGCTTCAATTTTTTTTGCCGTCCTTTAACAAGTTATTATTATTATTTTATATATATATATACAAATGAAGAATGTCTGTTTCGGAAATACAGTCTTGTTTCTCTAAAGCACACATTAATACTCCCCTCAAATTTATGCATTTTTCTAGAAGCACCTTTTCTTCTGCTGGTTGATCATCCTCGTCTTCGGAGATGCTACTAGCATTATCGGCGGTTCTATTTAGCACAGTGTGAGCTATCTCGCTGTCCGTTAAATTGTTTGTTGTTGATGTATTTTCGTCAATGCTTAGCCAATCTTCTGTATCCCTTTTTTCGACACTTAATGCATTTTCAGAATTCAGAGTTTGCATGTTCAATCAGCTCATAAATTGCAGCCTTTTCACGGCAGATCTGAAAGCCTGAAAATTATTCTTCATCATTGATGTCGCCATTGCCGAAAATTCGTTCCAGCCATATATTGTGCCATGCAATTGCCAAAGTTGTCCCCGTTGCTAAGCAACAGTGCAGCTCCCAGAAATTTTGTTCAGAAAATAATCGCCTCTGACAATTGTAAAAAATGAATCAAATGTTCTTTTTTTACGTTTTTATTTTCGATCTTGAAGTTTTTAATTCATAAAGAATTGCTCTTTTTCTTCTCCCATAACTTGAAAGTGTAAAAGAAAAAGGAAGGGAAAAGATGGTTTTGATGCCAGATTTTTGAAGTCACACTGTATTATGATTATTTTGGGGAAAGTACTCTTTGCTTTTAAAATATTAAAAGTAGCTAAATGACGAAAATTAAGATTTATTGAAATCTAACGAATACTAAAAAATACTCTTACTGTTATTAATTGTTCAGTAAGATTAGTAAAACTTCCTTTAAGGCTGTTCCTAAATTTAAACTGTCTACTTTCTGATGCATTTCTGAATTTATTTTTATTCATAAACGCATGAAATTGACAGAAACTATGAAATTGAATAACCATTTTCATTTTCCGACAACAACAAAAGATAGTTCAAATAAAAACCTCGTTTTGAGAAAACAATCAATAGTATCAAAGTTAGCGTTTTGAATCAACTTTCTGGAAGTCATAGCACGGGAAAGGAGAAAACCTGCAGTCACGTTACAAGAATCACTTATATCTCGACAAGTAATTTATTTATCAAAAATGAATACACCATTCGATTCCAAAAAAAAAAAAAAAAAAAGATTCCGTTAACAGAACTTCATTAACACTATTAATATTTTTACAAAACATATTGCCTGCCTTACACATCCTGAGGACAATTAAGTCCAGTTCTGGCCCGGATCGACTATGCAAAAAAAAAAAAAAAAAAAAAAAAAAAAAAAAAATGTAAGCCTGATCGTGGCCCGGCACGACACTGCTGAAAAAATTCAGCCCGGACTCAGACACCATGTAACTGTCCAAGGCCGATCTCTACGCTGGACATGTTACATTTCTGTATTGATGTTGTCGAATTAGCTCGTGACGCACATCTAGACTTATTCTCGCGAAAGTCATATTAATTGAAAATGGTTCATATTTTATCGGCTTCCTTCAAAATTTTGTATCGGGTCCGTAGGCCCGCTTAATTTTTTTATCGGCCCGGCCCGGCAGGTCCGTATAATTTTTTTCCGGCCGGCTCGGCTCGTTTTTGTTTATCGGCCCGCGCCCGTGCAGACCTGTAATACACGGTATTAAAAAACATTAAAGAACATCTGTATTATAAATAGTACAAACATAAATTTTAAAAATTCAGGAAATGCGGAATTTTCCTCTTTCATTAATTTTTCATTTTTATATCCGGTATATAACGCTCACCGGTCATTTTTACAGAAATTTTTCATATCAAAAGTGCGTGTTATATGCCCAAATATACTGCATATACGATTTTTGCATTAGGAGTTTTGCGTACAAAAACTTTGTTGTATTTATGAGACATTTTGATTTAGGCAAAATTAAATCAAAAATTTAATTTTTTTCGCACTAAATCTTGAAATTGAAGCACTGTTCGTCGATACTTGTTTAAGAAAAATATTTATACTCTCTCTCCCGAGATGTATAAACATTTTATCAGTTTAACTCCAGTGTATAAACGTTCAATCGACATAAAACGAAAGTGCGATCTGATCTCCCCAACTAAGAATACATTAATTTGTCAGTGAACTAATCCATCGAAAACTGTTATTGCTCCTTATCCTGGCCCTGCATTCCCGTGTATTAAATAACAAATAGAAAGATTCCGCCCAGACGCCGTAAATTTGAACCAACCTGTTGATCTTTCACTCACCCAAACCGAGCCTCCTAACGACCTCAGAGAAAGCCAAACATATACGCCGAACAAAAAAGCAATACAAGGACCTCCAAGAACACAAAAACATGAGGTTGATCACCCATTTTGTACAGATTTATGATGTGATGATTAGGTTAGTTGGTTGCACTGCCGTCTAAACGGGTGCCCAATATGTTTGTCTGCTCGGGCCGGACTTGGGCTTCATTTTCTTTCTACAGACTCGCGACACGTGTCGAGTACTTGTTTTCTGTGCACTTGGACCGGGCCTGGAACTCATGAGTCGTGTCGGTCCGGCAATTTCTTTTTTCTTTTCTTTTTCGTTCTTTCTTTCTTTCTTTTTTGTAAAAATAATATTTTGAAAGGCGAACATTATTAAAAATCTTGTATCATATTAAAATCGTTGATAATGATATTCATAGTAATATATGCAAATAGAGAAAGTATATATATATAAAAAATCCTTCCGTATTTCAGGACCGGGTCCTATGGCAGAAATTTAAGATATCTCGTTTGCATTTGAATATTTTTAAACAATTTTTTTTCCTTGCGCATTGGCTAGTTGAGACCTATCTGTACGAAGGCAGTTTTTTATTTTTTCAATTTTGCTTGCAGATTTTTTTTTTTTTTTTTGGTATTACGATACTTTTACTTTCGGAACCGGTTTCGAAAGTGTCTCATTTAAAAAAAATTACCTGCAAAGAAAATTGAAAAAGGAAAAAAACGTTCTTTGTACAGATCGGCTTCAATGCAAAAAAAAAAAAAAGAAATAAAAAATCATTTAAAAATATTGAAATACAAACGAGTATCTTAAAAAATTTCTTCCTTAGGATTAACATTAGCGAATGGGTGTTTTCGCGTGAGGGAAGAATCCCCTTTAAATATAATGAAATATTTATCCCGGTGGGAAAAATATATCCCACCTAATTTTAATCAAAATTTGCACCAAAAACTTTTAATTGGATTTCACTTTTATAATTTCGGTGGCGAAAGTTGAAAAATTGCTTTTCCTTATTTTCAAATAAAATTTTCCGAAAATTCCGGTGTGAATTGAGCATTGCAGAAACACAATTACTTACCTCTGAAAGGGTTAATCTAAAATGTATTATATGCTCGTATTGTATGAAAGTGTGAGATAATATTCGCGCTACACATGTTTTTTGTTTTTGTTTTCTAGTTTGCTTGAATCTGCATCAAGATTGTTTTATCTCAGAAGACCAAAAGAAAAAAAAAAAAAAAAAAAAAAAGAGGAAAAGTCTCGTATGTATTTTTATTCAAGGTTCCTTTCATCCTGTCGGGAAAAAAGCTTAGTTAACTCACTATAGTGCCTAAATCAAAGATCAGGGTGTCCCTGACGATAACTCTAACGATAAGTCGCGCCTGTTTTCTCCTACTGCGAAATCTGTCGTTAATACATAGTTCCATCGAGGTTGCAGTTGATAACAAATGCGACATCTGAAAATTATTAACTGTTTTCTCTTTTTGAAGGTAAAGGAGAAAGAGATACAGTTCCGCCGTTGTCCTCACCGAATCATTTTGCTCTCCAGTTACTGTAATCACTTTTTATACGTCGCTGAAAGTAACGATAGACCTATTAAAAAAATATAAATACAGTGGTACCTCGGTTCTGAAACACAGTTCGCTTCAAATAATAAATCGAGAACCGAATAAAATTTTAGATTGAAAAATAAGTAAAATACAGGGTATACATAAATGAATATCCCAACTTAACAGGGCTCTTAAAAGAAAACAAAAAAAGTACATCCTTGTTGTTCCTCGGAAATCAAAAATAACAATTGAAAGTTTAAACTCAGCATAGTTATATAGACCGGGAGACAATCACCTCATCGAGTTCACGGATGAAATTCTAGGATTAGTTAAATCTTGATTCGCATATTAAAACGCAATCGGTCTGCCAAGTTTTATCTTGGTGGAAAACACCTGTGAACCCGATTTTAGCGGCTGACTCATAGGTTTACAATTGTGTTTATTTTTTGTTTTCTTTTAATAGCCCTGTACAGTTGGGATATTTATTTATGTACACCCTATACAATTCATTGCTTCCCATCTACCAAGAATTTACCTGTTTTAACCACTTCACAGTTCGGGCAAGAAGACTTAGCTTGCTTCGTTACTAAAACCTTTTGTACACCACCAAATTTTAACGGTAAATCGTCTCTTTATTCAGACATTTCTGGATTACATAAGACAAATATTTTAGTACGGAAAAAGTGGTATTCATTCATTTTTTTTTTTGGTTTGAAAAAAAAAAAAGAAAGAAAGAAAGAAGAAACGGTTAAAGGTTTAAACAGCAGACTTTATAATATAGTACAGTAAAATATAAAAAGGCACCAAAGTGATATAATTTTTAGAATAAATGCTTAACAGAAACCGCACCTTTAACATAAAATATGTATAATATGAACTTTTAAAAGTTCACTGTTTTACTTAACCCTTAAACGGAAATGTACATCTGTGAGATGGTTGCGTCTACATATCTGCCCTTAATATTTTCTCTCTCCGACATTCAAAATTTATTTTTATGCAGTTATATCAAAAAATTGGTCCTGTTAATGTATTACTATTAAATATTAAATGTTTAAGTTCACTATTTGGTAAATTATTAAGTGTTCTGTTTGTGCACAGGATTTTCATGTTTCCGGTTAATGGTTAAAAGGCGACTAAAATAATAAAAGAGATTTTACAAGTTAAAAATATACATTTTATTTAAAACTTCTTAGTACTTTCAGGCTTTCTCAAGCCCTTCATCAGAGAATATTATAATAACTAATTTCTGTTTATTTAAACAAATAGGTCACTTATTTTACATCTATTTACACATATTTTATGTTTCAATCAAGGTGAAATATTGCGATTCGTCTTATGATTTAACATTTAACCGCACCTTTATTTTAGATAATTTCAGATTCAGCATAAGAAGCATTCCTTGTATTCTCTGTTCATAGATTTAACCATTTAGCACAAGGGATGGAAATTTGATGCTTGACCTATAGAGATCTGCACGGGCCGGCCCGTGGCCCGAAGCCCGAGCCCGTCCTGGCCTGCGGGCCGGTCTCGGACCTATCTTTATTCATGGCAGTCGGGTCGGGCCAGGTTCGGGTCTTACTTTTTCCGGAAGAATCGGGCCGGGCCCAACTTTTTTTTCTGTACAGAGCCGGGACTGGTTTCATTCCTAGTCTTCACGGCTCAAAATTTTCAGTCCTGGTTCTGAGCCACCCCGTATGAAAATCATTGTCTCGGCCTGTCCTGACCTTTCAAAGGTCAGTAAAATTAAGCTTGGTCCAAGGATTTTCGCAAAAAGTGTCTACATTTTTAAATCGTCCTTATTCTACAATTAAACATTAAAATTTATTATTTTTAAAGAATAGTAGATTTCTACGCTTATTAAAATATAGCTAAATTAAAAAACGTGTATATAGTAAAACGTGTGAAAACAACTTGCCAATGACGGAACTCTGTTAACTGAAAAACGTGTTGATCCATGCAAAATTAATATACTAATACGTAAGAAAAGGTTATATAATGCATTTACACTTGCTAAGAAGGGAAATTACCTATAACTCATTTTTTTCTTTCTTCTTTTCTATGTAATCAAGTCTTAGAAGATTTTACTGTATAGCTTTTTCAGATTTTTAACACTTCAATACATGGAATGTGGATTAACAATATTAATGATAACTGAACATTTACATACAAGAAATAGCGATTCATTGAAAAAAAATAAATATCGCAGACTGCGGCACTTCTATAAAAATGAAGATTATAAACCAGAAAAAAAAGTTGATATAAATATTTTTGGTCAAAACTCTTCGTACGAGACAAATTGTTAACCAAATTGACGTAAAAATCAATGTTTTGTAGAAATTCACTCGGGCCGGGCCGGGCTTGGGCCGAGATATTAACATTTTCCGGGCCGGGCTCGGGCTGAACTTTTAACTATATACCGGCCGGGTTGAATTTTTTTCTATGAGTCGAGCTGGGCCCGGGCCTGAAAATTTCGGCCCGTACAGACCTCTAGTCTGACCATTCATTAACACTTTATTAACTTAATACCCCCTTTTTTTAATACCGCTTTTACTATTCTGGAACTTCATTAGTACTTCATTTATTTTATCTAGTCTAAATTGGGAAGTGTATACACCACAGGGGTTTACTAATAGGGATAAGCAAAAGCAGCACGACACCTCATTTTAATGAGTTTATCGGACGGGCGTACTATCTATTATCTGGATTAGGATGGGGCCTATTTCCGGAAAGATGATCTTAAATTGCTAATCAATCAAAATGTTCAGAGCCTATTAGAATGCAAGACGATAGAGTCTGTTATTTCTTATCAGGGTCCAATTATCAAGAGTCCAATTAGTTCATTCGGTATATACAGGAAAACTCATCAATTATTCGAAATACCTTAGCTGAGTTCACGTATCTTTAATTAAACAGTTGTTGTTGTAGTGTTGTCTATATATGCTATGATTTCGAGTGTATTTACAGTATATATATATTTATTGATTGATCCCATTCAGATTTCTCGGTTAGATACTTTTCCTGATCTAGTGTGGACACATTACATAAAAGAATTAAAATAACAATATAAAATAATAAACAAGAATGAAAAATCATGCGTACATCATAGATTATAAAACACTTTCCAATACCTTCAGAATACTATAACAAATCTTCACAGTTTACTAAGGTAAAAGAGGATGTCTAAATGAACAATTTAGAAAACGTATAACGCATTTGAAAACCCGATTTCTACTATTACAGTAGAAGTTCTTTAATCCGGCACGTTCGGGACTACAGCCGGGCCGAATGAGCGATTTTGCCGGATTATCGAACGTCAATGCATTTTTTAGTGTTCACCTACTACATTATCAACGTGTGCAAATTGTATAAATATCTGACAAATGCTGTTTTATATTTCGTCATTCTTACAACTGTGAGCATTAAAGAAAAACATAGAATACAAATTTAAAATCCAGTTATTTAATACATACGGTATATGTACACTCGTGGAAAAAAAAAAAAAGTAAACACCCCTTACTAACTCCTCAACAAATAATCGTAGAAGAAAGTTACTGGTACCGAACGATTGGAAATAAAGTCTATACTTTTAAATGATGTATATAAAATTTGCTTAGGGGACCATCTACATATTAAAACGAACCATAACTTTGTTTTTTTCAATAGCAGTACACAATTCTGATAGCATAAATGAACTCTACACCCTTCAATTAGTCTAAGAACAAATTTTTATGCAATTCGTACCATAAGTTTCCCAGAAATTAATTATTTTAAAACGAGCGTATTTTAAGGGCTGTATCCAAATTGAAGTTCGGTACTCGATTGTTAACCGAGAGAGCTCCCTTCTTGATCAAGACAACTAAAGCAGTCAATTAAGCCTGTCAGATTACAGGATAGCATAAGAAATTTCAAAATATTTAGTCACTTCTATCATAGACTTAAACCATCATTTTGCCGTTTTTTAAGCATAATTTGAAAACTACTTGGAAGAAAAATGTGAAATTTTGGATTTCCATAAAGCAGGACTTAATAAATCTGAATCCAACAAAAAAATTGTAGATTGCAATTCATAATTTTTTTAAATATTAATTTCATAATTCATATCAGAAAATT